>JALJVW010000398.1:12762500-13962500 GCA_024865655.1 Emberiza elegans | reverse complement strand
CAAGTTATTGGGAGGATCAGCACTAGCAAGAGCTGCTGTGCTGTTCATTTCCTGATTCTGAACTGAAGCACCTCTTAATGGTACTGAGCCTGACAGATGCAGAAAAGTAACAAACACAGTGAGCCAGCACTATGTCACATTAGGGCAGCTCAAAATCACCTCCTTCTAATGAAAGACTTCAAAGAGGAGATTACAACCAAATGTCACGCCATGGTGTATTTATAGTTTTCTGGCATTCCCTCCGACACTGCAAGGTCTTTTCTCTCCTCCCTCAGCAGCAGAGGCAGAGACTTGTCCTGCCCAAACAGGAGAGCACCTGCAGCCAGGCTCTGACCGCCTGACTTGGCTGAGAACTCCAGCAAAAACTGTGCAATCCCACAGATTACCCCTGCAGTTCATTCCTGTAAGTCGCATTAATGTATTGTAAATAACAAAAGCATTTTTCATGTTCCCATTTTCTTAGGAGTCAGCAATTAAAGTCAGCACAGAACACTAGATTCCAGCAAGGAATCTGATGTTAAATTTGATTCTTGCTGAAGCTGGATTTTTTGACCTTAAATTGTAAAGTGCAAGGTAGAAAACAAAGCAGTTCCGTCATTTCTATTATCCCTATTTCCAAAAAGGGGCACAGTTCTCACAGGACTGTGTAAGGATTATCTAATATTTGTAAAACTTGTTCTCAAAGTGCTTTAAGCTATTTCATTAACATGAAGTCAGCTGAAAACAAGTGATCAGTAGATACATTATTACTGTTTTAGGAGTTTGGTTTTTTTTAAATTAAACTGTGCAGTAAAAGCATCACAGCCTGACTAATCATGAGGCATTTGTACACTGTAAGTTACTGTACAGCTAATTCAAATACACAAAGCAATTGATTACACAGACAATAAAAATCTACAGGTAATACATTGCTGTCTGACTTTGGAGACATGAGGAAAAACCAGTTCATGAGCAGTGATTTTTTTTGTAGCTGCTTCCATACACCATGGCTATACTATCTGTGGGGTATTTTTCTTTATCACACAGAAATTATAAAACACAAGTAGTTGACACAATTTCTCTGTGTTTTTTAATTGCTATGAAATTGGCTGAGTAGATCCCACCTAGCTCTGAAGCCTGACTTTTAATTCTTTCAATTGTCTCAAAGAACTGAACTTTAGAAACTGCTCAGAACATAGAATACTTAAATTGCATATGTTTTTTTCTGGTCTCAGCTTATAAGGACCCATCACTTAAACATCACTGTTTTGCACATCGAATCAAATAATGTATTTATTATCTTCATATCCTCTCCTTAACATTCTCTGATACAAAGCCCACTTCCTTTACTTGTATTTTGGGGAAAATAACAGCTCATTAAACACAAGGTCCCACAGTGAAAAACATTGGTTACATAAGAAAGTCACTACAAATTGTCCAGCCCTAATCCCTAACAATTCTTTCTCATTATCACATTACTCAGAACCATAAAGTGAGTAAGGCATGAGTAAATATCTATCCTCCTCAAAAGCAAACTCGGATTCCTCTTAGGGCAATAGGGCCCATAAACTTGGGCCAGTCTGAGGTTGCTGCAATCAGACACAAGCTGACAAGAGACTGACAGAGCAGCTACTCTAGGTGCTACACCTAAACACCTCTGTACAAAATGAATTATTACTATTTAATGGTGGCCCAAATGTAGCTTGCATTAAGGTCTATTTAAACTATTCTGTAAGTAACATTTCTAGACCCTAAAGAACCAATTACTCTGCTAGAGCAGTGCATGAAAACCTGAGTGTATAAAAGATTCCAGGACAAAAAACAACTGATAAGGAATCCTTATCTTGAGAATTTTACTCTGCAATTATTTTTACTGCTTAGAATGCCTTTCGCAGTAATTTTTGCCTTTAATTATCTCTAAGAAATTATTTCTCCTAAACCCTATTGTTGTTTTCCTTTCTGTTGTCATACTTCCTATTGTCAGATACTGAGTCTGGCAAACTTCATCAACTTGTTTAATTTTGGTTTATCAAAGTATAAATGTGATGAAGTTGTGGAGCCCGTCCAGCTTCCCTTTTTAGTCTTCATCCTTAAGACTCATTAAACATCATCTCTTGCAGTGAACAGTTCTTATAGGACAAGTTCTGCACCAAAGCAGATTGTAAATTTTTTTTCTGTGTGAACACTACTCACTTCTGCAAAACAAATGGCCTTCTGAACTCTTTTAAGCACATGACCTTCAAAACCCCTTTCACTTCAGAATAATCTTGAATTCTTTAGTTTCTTATTTGTACATCACCCTTTACTGAAATTAGTTGGCACACACAAACATCAACGGTCCCCAGCACACCAACTACATTAATGCTCAAATCTTGCACATGAAATGTGAGCCTACGTGAAATATAAAATGCTCTTTTAGGATCAGGAGAATCCTGACCAAGATCCTGTTTAATACAGGACCGTGTTCCTAGCAGCAGTTTCCTGCTCTTTGATACATAAATATGAAATAATCAAGATGTAAATAAAGGTACCTCAGTCACAAAATCAACTACAATCTCTGTTGTTCCTCTACCACTGTTCTATTTTGCATGCAGTTTTGCCATCCCTAATTCCAAAGCTTAGACTCAAAGATCACACCCTATTTGAAGACCTTCCACATGTTCTTAAATCTTCTAAGATGACGGGGCTTTGGGCTGCCAAAACAACAAATATCAACATCTATGGGGGGCAATGTTTACTTCTTATTTATACAAAATTTAACTTTGATTTTTAAAACTTACACTTTTCTTTCTTTCAGTTTCCTTTGGTCCCTGTTCAGGCTGTGACACTTCATCGGGTGGCACTGTTAAACGCAGCCTACACACATTCATCTGAAAGAAGAACAAGATTTAGATGTTACAAAAATGATTTTAACATTTTTTTTAAAGGTTAAAGGGGTTTTTAGCTGACAAAAAATAATTTAAGGGCATTCCCTGTAGAAGATTCCCATAATTATATACCTAAAATAGCAAACATCTATTTCAATCAACAAATTGTTCTTAGGTACTCATAAATGACACTGAGAGCTAACAGAACAATGAACATAATTTTCTACTTTCTGAATTTTGTTTGCTGATTTGGTGTACTTTTGATCTTCAAAAGGGACTATTTAGAAACACAGAGTGTATTTTAGAGTAAATGCTTCTTTTCTGCTCAGCGTATAGCCAAGTATTTGATCCAAGGATACCTCAGTACTGCAACTGCACTAAATGTGAACTAGGAGCATTCTTGAAATCTGGTACATACAAATTGTTTGTAAAGCTTCAAAACACTTCAGAAAAAAGTTCTGATTTTAGAATAGCCATTCTCTTGCCAGCAGGCATGGTACTGTTCTGTACCCAGCTGCAGTTTGCCTTGTGTTGGGTTGAGACATCTTTAGTTTAATGGTGTTTTCCAAGCAATACATTTCATACAAGAAACTTGGTTAAAAGTCCTATTCATGAGATATTAGGTCTTCAGTCTTAGTCCTATTCATGAGACATTTTTGTGGAAGACAACCCTAAGTCCTAAGCAGAGCATAGGAAATGATGAAAAGAGAAATTTGGCTGTCCAAATGCAAAACTGTACAATACCTTCCTGTAAAATCCCAGCTGTCTGCTGGCAACAAAGAGAGCTCTTAAAGCTCTTCCTCAAAACCTCTTGAGTATCTCTTTCATGATTACTGTGGGCCAACATCACTGTTCTTCTACAGCCCAGCATCTCACTGATCTGGATCTCTCCAGTTTCTCCTGGAGTCATGCTGAATGTGTTTTTCTCTTTCACACCCACCTTCCCACTGCACTTGTCCTAGCTAACAGCTCACATCTTGGTCATTACAGCACCTCCTTTTGCCTTGAAAATGGCAATAAAGTTCTGCTCACTGCATTCAGAGCACTGCAGCAAAGCCCTTCCCATACATCCTAAATGTTACATAATTCAATGCTTCCAGCCATCTTTCAAATCATTTAAGCTGCCTTGACTGCATTTTCAAGCCTCTTCACAATACAACTTCCTCAGAAACCATTATTCAGCATCATAACTATTCAGCATCACAACATCACATCATCACATCCCTGTTTTCCATTGCCAGACAAAAGACGTTTTTCAACTCTTCAAACAGACTTTAATTTTTTTCTTCCCAAGTAAAAACAATTGGAAGAACTATCTGCAACTTCACAATTTTTTTTTTTTGGCATTTCTTTAAATCTGTTGAGAGGACAAATCAATAGCATTTTAGACTACTGGTATGTTCTCAACTGTATTTTAGAAATACAAGGTACTGCCTTCCATCTTCCTCTCAGTATGGTCTTTCAGGTCTGCAAGGCCAGTAAGAAACAGCATCCTGAGATAGATAAAGTTCTTATAAAATATGTGAGATGTGTCTGTATTATGAAGAATAAAAAGGGGGGGAAGTCTATAAGAAAATCAAGGTGAAATATAACCTTTTCTGTAGACATATCTGTAAAATCAATGTTTTGTGCAGTGGCCTCATCCTTGTTAATTTATCATTCATTCATGTGCTAGAAAATCTAGAACAAGAAGCCACAAAGGGACATAAAGCCCCCAAAACTTAAAAGCAGTTTATGCTTTCATATTTGCTAAAGAATACTGAAACAATGAAATGCATTTTAAAATTATGAAACTTGGTACATTGGCTTTTGATACTGATTGGCTGCTATGTTTGTTCTAAGAACATCAGACTGTCTCCATATACTACAGAAGCTGGTGGTATTTCCTACTTACACATTAGTTATCCAGATAATAATAATAATAAATTCCTCATCTTTAGAACTCATTGATTCATAAGGTAATTAATTTCACCTTTCCTCATCTATTTCCTCGTGCCCTTTCCTCCCATTAGCTTATTAAGGCTCTTTCCTCTTAAAACATTCCTGTTTACAACAAGAAGGGAAACATAGACTGGCATTCCTCCATGTAGGCAAACAAAAGCCAGAGCCATAAATAGGAAATAGAAGTGAATTTGTGCTGTGCAGGAAGTGATAGAAGAGGCCACATTTTTCTTACAGTGATTTTGAACAAAGGAAAACTGGACAAAAAGGAATGAACATATTGCTAGGATAAAACATTAAAAATGCCTGAAATAACTAGAAATAGATAATGACTGGCAACTCAAAGTTAGGAGAATGAGGCTGTGTATGAATCTCTGAAGCAAATAACTTGCCTATTAATCAGTATGAGGCTAATTATAGCTAACAGAGATGCAGAGTGCAGTGATTGTAAATAAGTAATTATCCCTGAACCTGTACACCAGTGAGTGAACACAACTGCCCTTCACATCACAGGTGTCACAGGACTGCTATGAAGGAAACCACAGAAGGCCAATACAGATAGCAGTCATGTCATCACAACTACACTGGAAATATAAATTAACAACAGTCATTTGTTGAGATGAAAACCACTGTACAACACAAGGTTGTCATCATTTAAGCTGTTTTTTCTTGCCCTTTTCATCTTGCCTTATCTATTACCCCCAAATGACTTACGCCACCCCACCCCACCTGGCAATCATAAAGATTCCAGCCTTGAAGCTGTGCCCAGCAAGGCTTGTACAGCAGTGGCCCAGAACCACCCAGTTCCTTGCTAGAACGAACTTACACTGGCTGTACTCTGCCATTGTTTACAACAATGCGACTTCCTCGGCATCCCTGGGGAAACAGCACAAATGTAAAAAGTAGCCATGCAGACCAGCTCTCCTAGGCACCAGATGATGCATTCTACCTAAGGACAGCACTACAGACCCATCTGCTAAAATTCAGAAACACTACAGAGATTGGAAAGGAAAACCAACAGGCATTACTTTTTCCTCCAGTCCCCATAAGCAGTTCTGAACACTGTACATGCACTGCTCTTGCTCTGCAGGGCTTCCTGAAGGAACAACACACTGTGCCTGCCATTTGTCGGTGAGTTTCCTTACCAAATCAATGAGCAGGCTCACATGGAAATCACAGCAAGCCCTCCTCCCACAGCAAACACCGCTGTAGTGATGCCTTAAAATGGAAATGAAATTCTAACAGGAAGAGCCTCGACACAGTGCCAAACAGTGGCAGGATAACGTGCAACTGAGGATGAAAAAGTAATTTCCAGAAACAAACTGGGCAATGCCGAAAGAATATGGGGAGGAGAATGAGAACTACTCCAACAGGGAAAGAGCTGCAATTCAATTTCCTTCACCTGCTTACTGACAGTAAGAACAAGTGAGAGAAAGCAGGGACGGACATGACTTCCAGCTTACTTTCATGTCATTGACATTGTAACTTTGTGAGCATAAATTTTAAAAAGAAATTCTGGGTAGAAGAAAAACGAGGTTTCTTTCTAACAATCCTACAAGACTGTCTGACTTTTGTTTAATTTGCAGCATCTGCAGCTTTGGCAAGTCAGCATTATAAATAATCTTAATTGTGCCAACATCTTATGCTCGCTCCTGACTTTTTGACACCAACAACACATGAGTGGCATTTCCAAAGCTCATATGACATCATTTGTGAAACAAAGACACAGACAGGAAAGCAAGGACTGGACAGGTTCACCCCAACGCAACACCAGACCACACAAGCTTCCTAACTGCAATGAAAAGTGATAGGTGAAAACACAATTTTTAACCAAATTTCTAAGAGGCTAGTGGGACAGCACAGAGGAGAGCTATAGCAGTATGGCAGTTAAGAAAAAACCCAGTCTAGTTTAAAATGTTGAGAATCTGTGGCCCAGATCCACAATCCACACGAATGTTTACCACCCTACTCAAATCACTAGGGTGCAGCTTAAAACAAATACAAATGACAGATTCAGTTTAAGTAATGTTCTTCAGCCTCTTCTTCCCCCTTTCCAAAAAACAAAGCACCCAGAAAGGCATTAATCAGAATTAACTATAGGCTGAAATAATTACAGATTTTTTCATTAAAATTAATTCTTAAATTAATGAGCAATGCTGTTATAGAACAACCAAAGTTACTAGTACAGCAACAGAAAAATACAGGCTATTCTACTAGTCAATCAGTCTCTAAGCATTTTACAGGACCCCCCACAGAAAAAAAAGATGTGGTTCAATATTGATCTAGCTTCAAACCAGCCCTGGAGTTCTACATCACCAGAATTTAATACTGTTAATACTGACAAAAGAAATGGGGATAACATGTTTGTAGAATAACTACCTACTACCTTATCAGCTCAATGGCTAAAAATCCTTCCCTTTGATTGTTGGCTTTAGACCTTTGAAGGTGAAAGCAGACAAACATTGCTTGTTTAATTTCAGTCCTAAAAAGCAAAGAAGAAAGTACTTTCTTTGGTCATTTATCTGTTGATTAGCCTGCTCCATTTATGAAATCTCTCCCGTGAGATTCCACACACAATTAAAGGGCACTTTCCTCTGACCACAGGCACACAGGAATCTGACACACATCTTCCTTTTATTCAGCAGTTATTCTAATTGTCTCTCTCCCCACTTCTGACAACTCATGGTAAGGGAGCCACGCTTCACTAAAAAAAGGAACAACGGCTTCCCAATGGGTTGTAGTCACAAATTAAATTCTTACCAGTTTTCTTAAAAGAATGTATCAAATGCAGTTCATCATTCCCAAGAAATCTATCAAGGGGAGCAAAATAAGAAGCTTATCACCTGAACAGAAGTTCCCTTACTGTAACTTCTTTAAGAAATACTAGAACAGGGAAACTCAATTGGAACACAGAAGACATATAGGAAACATACCTATGATTTTCAAGTCACTGTAATTTTTCTTATGCATGAGCAATTTCATTTTTTATGAACACCAGGGATCTTTTTGTCAGAAAGACCACTCTGACTTTCTTGCTATCATGCAAAACTATTCTTAAGTTTTTAGATTATGAACTCATATTTTTGAGGCATCAAAACAATAACTGCATAATTCAAGAAACATCATGGTCACATAGATGTATTTTCAGTAACAATAAGATTATCACTTTTTTTGATTTCTTTCTTCTCATGTGGAATCAACATTCACAATGATAGCAGCGTAGTTACAGAAGCAAGAAAAGGGCTGTTTAAAGCTGAGTGGCTGTAGAGACATTCCTATCATATCTGCCTGAGTTTTAACAACTTTTTAGAAGCCCAACAGATTAAGAGATAGTTGTTATTTGGTGCATTTATGAAAAAATTTTAAAAACCAGCAAATTACATATCTGCATTTGAGGAACTGATTAAACAGTTAAGTTACTATTGCCATCTAAATCATTACAGTGAGCTTTCTCAGGATAGGATAGGCGAGTTCGCATTGTAAATATCTAGGCAAATTTCAATGACACGGGAAAGTCTTCAACACCAGTACACCTTCCTCGCAGGTTTACAGAACAGGCCAGGGTCTAGAACTACAAAAGCCTTGCAGGACTCCCCAAAAACTCCTCCTTTCCCCACACCTACAAACAACGCACAAAAAGATGCTCTCGCACACCCCAAGCTTCACCCGAAAGTACCGAAAATAAGGAAAAGGGGGGAGCGGGGGTTAAAAAGAGAAAGGCGCTCCGCAGGTAACTCCACGAGGGGGGATGTCGAACCTCCGCTTGGCCCCGCGACCCCGCCCGCGGGACCTCCCCCGCCGCCCCCGCGCTGCCCCGCGCACCTTCCGCCGGGAGCGGCCGCCGTCGCCGGGCGGCCTCCGGGGGGTGGTGGCGGTCACCGTGAGTCCCGAGCTGTAGCGCAGCATCCCCGCGGGCCGCCGGGCCAGCGCTCTCTGCGGCTCCTCGGGCCGGCGCCGCCGCTCCGCCCCCGCGCACTTGGCCGCGGGCGGCCGCAGGGGCCGGGCGGGGGCGGGCCGGGGCTGCGCGGGCTCCGCTTCCCCCTCCGCCCCGCGGAACTCGCGGCCCCGCGCCGGCTCTCGGGCCACCCAAGTGCCCGATTTCCTCCCGTGCCGTGACACTGGGCAAAGTCGCTGTGGGACGCTGAGGTGCCAGGGCAGGGTGGCATTCGCTCTGCTCACGGAAATATTGGGTGTCGGGGTGCAGCCTGGGGAGAGGAGCTTCGAGGGGAGACCCAGAAAGGTCCATTTGTCACACATCCACCCCCGGCACTGCACACCGGGGCTTAGGGCTCGCAGGAGCCGTTGGTGGCCGCTCAGTCCCGATCTCCGGCACCCACCTCCGAGCACTGTAAGAGTGTGATGTGAAAGCTGAACGCTGTCCTCCCGTTCTTCCCACGGCAATTCGTGTGCCACCCAGGCTGTCAGTTGTTGTCCGTGCCCCAGGAATGGGTACCAGGCTCATCAGAAAGCACGCAGATCCCAGCCAGCCTCGGGGTTGACAGGCACAAAGCCGAGGCAGCTCAGTGCATGGATGACAGCATCCGCCTCAGTGCCAAAGGTCCGACAAGGTGAGCGTGGTCTGCCCGAGCCGGCTGGCCCCGAGCCAGAGTGCAGGTGTGGACTTCAGCATTTCAGATGCTCAGTTCTTCCGCATCTGGGCTGAGGGAACGCCATAACCTCTACCACCCTACACGGCCTAGGCACACAGTCTTCATCTGCAGCCTTGGGGCATCTGTCATGAGCACTACATTCCTCAGTAATCAAGGCAGTTATAAGCAAAGGAGATGCTTTTGTTTGAAAGAAATGACAGAACAAATAACAGCATTTTAAAAATAATTTATCTGCTGTCTCCATATAATTAAATTAAGACCACCAGAAAACAGAGTTATGGCTACACAATGCCCTTACCCCTAAAGACGTTCACGACCAGAGAACTGAAGAGAGGAAATCTGCATTGGAAAAATGGAAACTGCACTGAACTACGGGTGCCTCACCCTCTCTGTGTACAATGCCTCTGTTCCCTTCTGCCTCTCAGCTGTCTGTCCCCAGGGCAGGATATTGAGCTACCAGCATGGCAAGGATCTGAGCAAGAGAGGAAGAAATCATTGCCCAGCGCAGAGGAATGAATAGGTCTGTATTTAGTATTCAGCATCTTTTTTGTTGTTTTCCCAATTACTATTCTCTTCTCCTCCTGGGGAAGGTAATATAGCCCAAGGCAGATGAATTAGAACATCCACTTGTATTTGGATTTCTCTCAAGGCAAGATTGAGTATTACAAGATTCTTTTTGTGGCAAAGTGTCTTGTTCCTACAAACAATTGCATTTCCCTATGAATCACCCCCTGTCTTAGGTCCTGCTTGTAATGCTGCTTTTGTGGGTTTGCAGGTGGATAATAGGTGTGTCATCATCAACAGGAACATGTTCCTTCACAAGTATGTTGTCTACCCGTGGGGTTATCCCTTAGCACGTGCTCCTGGTCATCTGGTGAGTCTATTTAAATTCTGGTATGCAGACAGCTGGTGACCTCTGTGGTTTCAGCTGAGAAGGAGTTCACAGACTTGTGAGATTGCTCTGGCTAGTTACAAGTTGTATGTTCTGGACTGTATTTCCCTCTGGAACAAGGTGTGTATGTGGGGCTGCCCAGTTGCTGCAAGGCACTAATACAACAGCTTTTCTAAGAACAGGCACAGAGATTAAACTTGTACTACACTAAGGAAAAGGACCTCCCTTCCTATATGATAAGAGTATGGCACAATAATCATTGACGTAAGAGAGTAAGGCACAATAATCAGATCTCTGGGAAAATTTGCAGATCAACTTTGAGAATATTGATAATTTTGACAGAAATCTTGTAAGTGTAGATGAGGAAAAGACCTGTCCATGAATAATAGACAGACAATAAAAATATTATTTTCTCAGTTATATCTATTTTAGTTGCAGCTCTCCCCATTTCTTGGAAAAAAGCAAAGGCATGTTTATTTGATTTACCAACATTAGTTTGAAAAGGAGCATCTTCATTTTAATCCTCAAAATAATATCCTCCAAGAAAAAATATCCTCCATGCATGGTGAGTAGTCTCCCTATTTTGGATACTCTCAGAATCACCTTCCCTTCCCCTGCCAACAAGATGCACAAGTGTAGGAATGAGAGTAATTTGTTTGCTGCCTTGCTACTTGACCATGCAACCATTTGCAGTCTCTTCACCCCTTGTGTAGCCTGTGTGACCCTTCTGCATGAAAGCAACATTTGGAACAACTTTTTCTTCATCCCCAAAGCTCTGCCTACACTACAGGGATTATGGAGCCAACCACTTTTATGAGGCAAACATTTGGTACTCCCCAGGTGGCAAAAAGAAAGCTCAAGAGAAGCTGTTGAAGCAATATGAGACATACACAGCAGAGCTGACAAAAAGAACTCTAGAATTATTTTTGGATTAAGAAAGGAGAAGCAAATTTGTGATCTTTGACTTAGACAAAAGACAGTGGCAGGGAATGGGTGACAGAGGCATAGAAGATCATGACTGGTATGCATAAGCTAACAGGGAACAGCTGTTCATTATTTCCTACCCTTGAGAACAGTGGATTTGAAGAAAACCAGGCACCACATTTCTGTGTGAAATTATGTCAGAAGAATCACTGATCATGAAGAGTTTTAATGCTCCCAAAAAGTAGCTGGGTAAGCTCATGGAAAACAAGCTACTAGGGCTATGAAACATGAAGACAGGCCTACAACTCAGTAAGTCCCCGAAATGTGGGTTTGCTTTGTTGATAGCTCCCCAGTCAAATGACCTCTGACACTCCCTTGTCCTCCTGGGCAGGATTAACGCCCCACAAACAGTACTAGAGGTGACAGCTTCTGGCTGTCAGGGAGCAACAGATCTCCTCTGCTCTGCAGAGGTGCTCCCATGCCCAGCTGCTGCTTGCCTCGGGCACACTCTGCACATATTCATGGCTGCAGCTCATTACTCCACGTTTGCCAGTCTCTTTCACCCCCTTTGGAGGTTTAACACAGTCACTCCCTCTTTCACTCCCTGACACTTCAGGGAGAAGTCTCTGCTTGGTTTCAGCTTGTCCCATGACCTTACCTCCTTGGTTCTGATAATCTGAAGTAGATTTGCCACAGTTTACAGCTCTTTTTTCCTGCAAGAGTCATTGTACACTGCTGGGAGCCCTTTATACTCTGCTTGGGACATGGCATTAATTTACAGAAACAAGATGGAGAAATAGAAAGTAAATCACTACTTGGGAATTAGTTTGACTGAAATAATTATTCTGCTGATTTTTACAGTTGGACAGACTGCCCAAAACATATACATTATCATACAGACTGTTCATAGACAATATACAATATGGTGGCAGAACATAATCCAACCAGGATGCTGAGCTTTCAGTTCAAAACCTGCCAGTGCTTTCTGACTACAATGGTCCAAAGGCACAGTAGCTTAATTACACAATTACACTATAGTTTGAATATCTGAAGCAATAGTTATTGTGAAAAAGCTAATATATTTACATGGAAACAGCTAGATTTAAAGTGTAGGCACTTTAAATTTAAAGTGTAGACACCTTTGGTTTTTTGTAACTACCCTGTTTCCCATCACTAGCATTACTGAAATATTTTTTTCCCAGGAGGCCCAAAGGCCATTATGCTGTAGGAAAAATGAAGTGGGATGGCACAGAATCAACAGGCCTTTCTATGCAAAGCCCTTAA
Organism: Emberiza elegans; assembly: GCA_024865655.1. Classification (NCBI taxonomy): domain Eukaryota; kingdom Metazoa; phylum Chordata; class Aves; order Passeriformes; family Fringillidae; genus Emberiza; species Emberiza elegans. The sequence goes on along the minus strand of JALJVW010000398.1, from coordinate 13,950,003 downwards.
TCACAAGATGGACACAGAGCATGCAGTAATGGAGGAGGAAGGTCTGCCCTCCTAGAACAGCAGGAGTGGGTAGCCTGGTCTTACTGAAACAAAATCTCCTGTCCATCTTCAAGCTAACTGCTGACGCAGTCCAGAGGAAAAAGAAAAGTTCCTGCAACATATTATCAAGTGGAATATTAATCCTATGAGATCTGGGAGTAATTGCAGTCACAAATTGTACAAGAACTCACACCTGTGGTCATTAAGGTTATAAAGTCCCGTTCGCATTGCTACAAAAATGAGGTTATAATTAACTTCTAATAGCCTTCACTTTCCAGGGGGATTAAGATCTATTCTGCCTTCATCATCCCTAGGGCATGAAACCCATTATAGCAGAGATTATCAAATGGACAGATGCATGTAAAACATTTCAGAACCAGACTTAGTAAGAACTGGAGGCTTGATCAATGTTGTTTCCTGAAAGCTGTTACTTTTTTTTCTGCCAGCTTTCACTATTGTATTCTATAAACACACATTTAGCTCAGCACCATGGAATTATCAGGCTCTCTTTTTTGGATATAACAGTTCATGTGAAAATTTTAGCCTGCTAATGGTCATAAAACAGCCTGACACATATCAGAAACTGAGCCCCCAAAGTCAGTTGCCGTAGGTGCTCTTATATGGAATATACAAACCAATATATAATACTGTGCAGTTTTTCTTTTGAGTAGTATTTTGTCTTTCACTGGCAAACACATCTTTGCTGCATTTGCAGCTACTGTTACCCTTTTGATTTGATGTAACACAGTTACCTGAATGTTCAGCTTGGTTTAGCTACAAGCATCAAATCACTTCTCAGACCCACTGATATAACTGTTTGCTCTCATGCTTAGTACATGGCTAATACAAGATTACTGCAAAAACTCAGAGCCTTTCCTGCTGATCTCACACACATAAATCTATAGTTAGGAATTCCTACATCAGGAGTTTGAAATGCAGAATACACATTTTATTTGTGCAAAGCCCTCAGTATGCATTTTATGTAATTATTTCTGTTATGGTTGAATTGAATAAAAATTAAATTCCTGGACTTATCTGCAATAATACCTTGCTCCATCTTTACTGATAGAGTCACAGACTGCAATTGTAGAAAATGTTTCTTTTAATATCTTCTGCTTTTAATTGTCCTACTTTCTACTCAAAGTCCATCTTCCTGTTGAGTTCTCAAAATGCTTTTTAACTCTGTAGCAACAAAGCAAAAAAATGCTAGCTAGGTCAATAGGTAATACAATGCCACATGGACAGTAATTTTCCCTGGAACAGGCAGAAGGGACAAAAGGGAATGGGTTAGTCAGAAAATCTGTATCTGGGCATGACCAGACAGCAAGTCCATTGAAGCCAATCAGGTAATGACAATAGTACCAGGATTCTGCTGTGTACCTTTATGCATCCATGTCAATGCATTTCACACAGTTTGTACTTTGAGCAGTGGGAAAAATGAAAATTACACCTGGTAGATGTGATCTGTAGAGTCAGACTTTTAAAAGCAGTTTATGTAGAAACAAAAAATACCACTACTAAGATTTTAAAGAAGAGTGGAAAGCCCTAGAAGGGCAGATTTTTTACCTTTATTTGGAAGGGCTTTTCATTAAGCATGTGTTTAAGTCATAATTGCATAATTGCACACTTCTATATCATGACTTTTGATTTATTAAATTTAAAAAAGACTGGAATTTAAAATCAACTGAGAAATATGAAATGTATTGAGACAAATATAGGACAGTTTAATTTATCACATGTGTCTGTATCTGAATGAAAAGATAGCCCTCTAATTTTTCAGTCACAAATTCTAAGGGATCTAGATAGCATCACTTCAGATGTTGCTGCAGTGTATAGGGCCATCAATGCAGTTCTGATTCAGCAGAAAAAGTACCACCCCCTGATTCATCTTCACCATTTCCTTTTCCGTGTAGGTCTCCCATTCAGTTCACAAGTGGGTCACAGCCCATGGCAATGTGGCTCGAGATGCACATGAAATGCTGGAAGCCTGTCACTCATTCTCCAGCAGCAGGTTTGGTTTAGTCAATCATGCAAGCAGGACAGTTCAGCAGAGATGTCATATAAAAATAATGCAGCACAGGAGCAGCAGCATTGTTCACACAGGGGTGTGGCTTGGCCAGGTCATGCAATGGAACCTGTTAAAGTAGGTAGGAGAGTAGAAAACAGGCACACCCACTGTTATATTGCCAGGCAGCTGCATTTAAAATCATGTTCCACTCCCTAGAGATAATAGTAAATGATAGATCTCATCTGATTCCAGCATTTTCATTGTGGCAGGAAATAAGGAAATTTTAGAGGCAGAAATAAATTGTGGAGTGCAAGTTCTTCCATAGGTGTGAGGAATGTACATATTTCAGGGAGTGGGAGCATTAAGACAGGAAATCACTATATGTGTAAAAGAAGTCACAACTGACTTCTTTTAGTTTAAAAGGGGAAGATGAAATATTTCATTTTGTTTCTCCACAGAAAAGGAAGCATAGAAGAGTAAGAGGGCAAAAACCAATATTCTGCTTCAGCTCTATCTTATGATAGAAGACCAGAATAGCAAGTGACTTCAGCCCTGCTTCAGGGCAGAGGATGATGGAAACCAGGCATTTGTCCAGAACATCTGTACAGATGCTACAGAAGTTCTCAGCGGTTTGGCTTCTCCCTTGTTTCAGATCTGGTTTAAGACCTCCATGTTCTCTCATATCAGAATGATGTACATGGGAATTTAGCAGTCCTTAATGGACTCTCACAGCCCATTGCCTGTTCACACACACAGCTGAGACAGGAAGCTGTACATAAAAGTTGTTTAGTGTAAGTGAAAGATCTTCTGTTTGTTCTATTATTGATTTCCTTTCTACATACTAAAAATAAGTTTATTAGAAGTCATATAAAAAGAGGAGGAAGGGGAGGTATTTAAACCATAAAATAGCAGGTCATACTGACTTGTGAAATCAGGGAACCTTCAAGAGGAAATTTGGGTCCCTCCAGCTCTAAAAGTATTCTAGCAGACATCTCTGTATCTACAGTATGATGAAATTTTCTAATCCTGTCCCCAAGAACTGTCTCATTTCCTCTGTGCATAAGTCATCATAATACTAAAAAAAAGTAAAGTCATAATCAATACAGAAGATAATGTTGGGTCTATCTGGACTAAAGTTATTAGGAGGAAACGTAGGAAGGACTAAATAGTTAAGGTACTTAATAATAGCTGAGCCAGCATGACTAAATGTTACTTAGGGGACTTCACTCTAAATTGGTCCTAGAAAGGAAATGGATCTACACACCTCACCACTTATACATTTGGTCACACACTGTATCTGTGAATCTGGATGGCCACTCCCCAGATTTCCCGTGTGTCATCCTTCAGGATGCTGCAGCCCAGAAAGAGAGAAAAACTTCTGTCATTAGCATCAACTTGAAAATTGCATTTCACTGAACAATTAGCTGCTGTTCTTTTTTCATAACCTCCCTATGCTTTGGCATTTTACTGCAGTTCTGGCCTACCCAGGTTACTTCTCTGAGGAGTTTATTACAGGATAATAGAGCACCATTCCCACCTCAGGAAATCTTTGAGAGTAGTTACTGAAAGACTGAAAATCTACCTGAGTGGCTGGACTGACTAACTAATGGAATTCTACTAAGCTTCCTTGAGCTGGCCTAATAGGGCACATTTTTCTATATTTCTTGCTGGGGCAGAATGTATCACCTTGCAGGAGTAAACAGAAATGGCATATCAAGAGGTGTGTTTAAATTCTTCTCTGTAGCAGCTTTGCATGGAAAGCAAACAGTATAGGGCTGCTGTATTTATTTCAAAATGCAGCTTCTGCAAGGGGTATTCTTTCCCCATTAACTTTCTTTAAGAAAAACTCACAAAGCTTTTTAAAATTCACACATACACAATCACATGCATGACAGTTTGGATGTAAGCAGAGAAAACAGATACAAGAGGGGTATGGATAGCAATGAGTGCTTAGAACAGACCTGTCTGAAACACCAATTCTCCCTGGTACAGAACAAAAACAGAAAGACACCAAAAATCATGACAAGAAAATTGCCCTACTTGTGCTCTCATTTTTTACTAGCATCTACTTGATAATAACTGAGAAGTAAATGGAGATGCTCTGGATATTAATGTGGGTTAATAGAATTAAAGTAGCACAAAGAACATATCTTATTGCTTTTTATAATTAACCTGGAGAGCCACTGCTGCCACAGGTCAAAGAGTAAAGAAGCCCCGAAGGAAGAGGTTGATACACACATGGTTGTGGGTGGGTTTACAGGCTCAGGTTTAGGTCAGGCAGAATGGTGAGCTGGTTGCCATGAAATCAGCCTGAGTTATCAGCCAGATTTACCTGAGAGAGACTGACAGCAGTCTCTGACACAACTGACATGGGGGGAAGGAAAGGAGGGGATCTGCCTTCCTCTGGGGCCCTGGGAATTGGAGCTGTTGAAAACAGGATGTTAGACCATCAGTCTGCCCCTGGAAATTTCTATAATCCTACCTTTTAGAGAAACATTTACCCAATTATTAATATAGTAACACAATATCCAGTCCTCCTCCCTCTACAATCCATAGCCAAATTCCCAGTGATTTCTATTTCTGTAGAACAGATTATAATATATTAATAGCATGCACTGGATACATTGAAAACACCTGATGGTTGTTCATTTTCTAGCTTGTTTTTACTAAACCATATGGAGGAGTAACAAACACTTTCAAAATCTTAATCCACTGTCCTATGACAGTGTACTTTTGCTAAAGGATTAGAATGAAAAGTATACCAAAATATTCTGACAGCAGACAGGCTAGCAAGGTCTTATTGAGACATTTTGGTACATTTCCCACTTCTCATATGACTGGATTTACAGAATCTCTATGAATTTTGGGGTTTTCCTCTGTTAATACACATTTTTAGTATTTTGATGGAGTAACAAGAGAAGAGAGCACAGACTCTACAGATCCTACAGAATTTGACATTGGACAAAAAATGTTAAAGTGTTCTCCATAATTGCATTCCTGCTGAACATTTCTGTAGATTTCTCAATAGAATATTGTTTTCCTCTCCTTGGCTTATGCAAAGGACAGTGCCCAATGTGGGCGTAAATTGCAAAGGAAGATGAGTATAACTAGAACACTTTATGCATCCTACCCACACAAACAAATCTTCCTGTTTAATAGGATGTCTTTTCTGCATAAATATGCTGTAACCATAGGCAGGATGTCATCATCATGTGGAATTATTTCTGTTTAAAGGTGATTTTCTGACAACAAAGGAAGCATCTAGAAAAACATATTTGGCTTAAGTTTTGACCCTGATGGGAACGTGACATAAACTTCCTCATCTCTAGGCTGGATGTCTGCAGTGCAGGAAAAGCACATGTACCAGATGGTATGGTTAGATTGATCTTTGTCTGGCATAACTCCAGCCATCACATTTTCATGAATAATGGGTGTTCTTACCAGCTGTGAACTTCTGGGTTTTGATAAATTATCACCATCAATACTGGCGTGTCTAATCATGTATATATAAAAAAAAAAGTACCAATTTTTATTATCCTTGCTCTATTCTGGAGGTTGTCACCTTGTTACAGTGCCACTGAACAGTCAAGACAAGATACTCTGAGCTTTTTCTGTGCTTCATTTCTTCAGACTCAGAACCACTAAATTTTCTGAATTCTTACAGAGTTATGAAATAGTATCTGAGTACTTACAGCACCAACGTTTTTATAGGAAAGCACCATCCTCCTTCTCACAACAGTCACTTCATTTACCTTAAAACCTTGAATGCTACTTTGACTGCGGTTCTACACTGAAAAGGATTTTTGTGGAGCAGCATGTCACTTTCTGAACAGACTACTTCCTGAAGGGAAACCTGGCCGTTCTGTCTCGCATTTCAATAGAGAATTGATTTCCGCGGAGGAGGCACCGAAGACGCCCCAAACCGCCCAGGGCCAAAGGGCCGCAGCCGCCCCCTCTGCTGCCCCCTGCGGGCTGCGCTCCCCCGCGCCTTCTCCCCGACCGGCTGGAGTTCAGCCGAGACTCCACTGCAGCTCCCAGTTCAAGATTTCCAAACGCCTTCTGTCGAAAAACCAGTATTTTTTTTTTCTCAAGAGCCAGAAATTCCAAGCCCTGCTAAGCACAGAATCGTTTCAGAGGAGCAAAGTTAAAGCAAAGTTAACTGGGTGTTAATATCCCATTTTTCTTCTACATTACTTCTAATTCGTAAAAATGGTAAAGGTGGTAAGAAAAATTGCACTGACAAGATAAAGTGCCAATCAAAGTTAAAATGTATTGCTTGTATCTGACTCTATCTCCACTCAGCTCATCCTCAGAGCATCCTCCCAGGGCTCACAGCTGTCAGCTGGGCACACTCACAACTGTGTAAGAGGCACAGTTCCTCTGTGCCTGGTTGGTATTTTTATATACTTGAAAAGAAAAGCTAAAATGACAAGACTTTCCAAAAGTTTGTGGAATCAAAACTCAATTACATGATATCTAGTGCTCTAGACTCTGCAGGCATAGGAAGTGCAGGACTATTTAATCACTCAGAGTGGAGACCTATTCAATGCAGGAATTACCTGTGCACTGGTGCTGACACCCCACAGAACAGAGCTGAGCTGACTGCACAACCAACTGAGCTTCCTGGTATCCAGTTTCCTCCCTCCACCTGCATTGCCCTTCAGCTGCAGCTGCTAATGTCATCGAATGGCACACTGACATGGATGGGTGCTGCAGTTTAGACACAGCCTCCTGAGGCTTGGGTAATCCAGCTTTGAGCCAAAAGCACCTGCATTCCCTGGAAAAGCATTGTGAGGCTTTACAGTAAGAGCCACCAGGCAAATACAAACACTCACCAAGAGGCAAGGTAAAAGTAAAAAAAGCTCCTTATTTTGCTCAAATAAAAGCATTGCCCTTCAGCTGCAGCTGCTAATGTCATCGAATGGCACATTGACATGGATGGGTGCTGCAGTTCAGACACAGCCTCCTGAGGCTTGGGTAATCCAGCTTTGAGCCAAAAGCACCTGCATTCCCTGGAAAAGCATTGTGAGGCTTTACAGTAAGAGCCACCAGGCAAATACAAACACTCACCAAGAGGCAAGGTAAGCAGAAACTGCACAAAAAAAGCTCCTTATTTTGCTCAAATAAAACTGAAAGACAGGTGATTAATGTCATGTCCACAGTGCATGCTGACATTTCCTGTGCTACCACCCTGGCAATGTCACCACAGCAGACTGCAGATACTGCCTGCGTCTTGCTGTGCTTGTGGACACATGGTCAGCAAAGAGCGAAGTAAAATAAAATCCCATACAGGCATACAGATTTCACCCACAAGGAAGAGAAGAACCAGCAGGCACCCAGAGAGTACAACCAGGACAGGGGTGTTTTTTGAGCTGGTTGTTTTTTTTTTTCTATCCTCTGACCAAAATATCCCAAAACTCCAAACTTGCCAAAAAAACGCACAATGTCCCAATAGCCACCTATCAAACAGCCCCACCTTTCTGTCAGCACCTGTGAGCCTGTCATTGCTGTGAATAAGGTAATGTTAACTCAGTTTCCCAGACACCTGGTGGTCAGGTCTCTTAAGGTCCTCTCTGGCCTGATGCATCTAAGCCATGCATTGGGTCTTCCAGCAGAGTTTGGACTTGGCACTGATGAAGAAGAACCACAACTGAGAAGGGTAAGAGAGACCATCAGCCAGGTACTGTGTTAAAAAGCACAGCAGCACAGCCTGGAAGTCCTGACACACTTACCTGCACCTTTATAGGGCTGCTGAGTTATAAGCAGCTGGCCCAGCAGGGTCTCTAAACAGAACCTGTTTCATTTAGAAAACTGAACTTCCACGTTTGTGAGCATTTTCAGTTGGTTTGTTATATTCACACAGACCATAGTTTTCCATTGTGACTCAGTAATGCTTAAGAAGTTCACATTTGGGAGGAACATTCTGATCTAAATTACAAATTTGATCTTATCTCTAAAATAGCTGGACACCATACACAATATGTCCTGAAATAGCAAGGCACAGTGGGCTGTGTTTAAAGTACACATACCCTCATTCAGGAAGCTTCCTTTCTTTAGTTGGCTGATTTTACTGCTTTTACATAGTTTTATTGGACTCACTTTATTATTTCTTCCTTTCCACTTTTCACAGCCATTCTACCTGTTTCACAATAAACCATTTTCTTGTTTGAAGAAAACCAGATTTGAAAGTCCCCATAAAGCAAGGAAATCTATACTTAAGGCTGTTGTTCTGCAAAAAAGACACTCCACAGAGCCTGTGGGTTACTGCAGAGCCAGACATTCAATCTCAGATGTGTGCCAGGATCCTTAAGAGTGAAGTGAAGGTCAAAATCAAATTAATCAGAAATGGATCCTGAGTTGAATTTTTCCTGCGGTCTGTATTTTTTCCTTACCTCCCATTATGCCTTTTGGTAGGGTCCATCCTAGCCAGCCTGCATACAACCAAGATGAAAGGAGTACTTGAAACTAGTGAAAATAGCTTTGTAACCTAACACATGAAGCACTGTTCAGAAAGCCCATTCTGCTGAAAAATAGAAGTACACAGAAGGCAAAGCAAAACTCAGTTTACCTGTAATGGAGTTACCTGTAGTGAGTTCCTCCTCTGCACTCACATAGAAATGCTCCTACAGTTTTCCTACTGACAACTTGGAGAGCTTAAACTCTCATCCTCCACCTGTGCTCTGAATTTAAGTAAACTTTTTTATTGCCTGTTCTTCTGCTAATGGCATGAAGCTTCAGAATCTAAACAAAGCAGTAAATTGTTATTAGAAATGGAAAAAAGATCAAATGTTCCAGCTTACATAAAACAGTCTCTGCTGACCTCACAGAAGGGTCACTGGTACCAACCATTAAAGGGCTGTATGCTGCTGCTGAGGTAGGTGAGGCAAACTGACTATTGCACTTGGCCTTGTCTGCTGAACTTCACTCCCCTTCTTCTAAAGTCTTTCCTTTCTTACATGTTAAAAAGAAAACCCGTAATACAGAAATATCTTTCTATTAATTCTATACCTTTTTCTCAACAGCCCAGTGCTCCTGAGTAAATTTTGAGATGCCAATGAAATTTCCCTCAGTACAAGATAGTAGGGTCAGGGGGTTAAACATGTGACCTAGTCAGAACGTTATGCAAAAAAAGAAATTAAATGTGTAAGAAACCCTGGCAATTTCTAAAGAATGTTGCTCTTTCAGCAAAGTCTTTGAACATTTTGCAATGTTACTTGAGAAGTACAGTTGGTAGAAATTAGACAGCTGAAATGTGTAGCTCTACTCACAAGATAGGAAGCTCCAGTAAGGAAAAAGAATCAACATTTAATTACTAAAATATGCTGTGTGATCCAGAAAAGGCTTAAAAGCTGAAGCTATTGCACTATGTAGCTCACTCAGCAAAGCACACAGCTGGTCTGTAAAAAATTAGGAAAACACATGGCTTCTGGAACAGTTTAGAAAATAATTTATGAATCAGAACAGATTATTTAATCAGGAAAAGGGAAGAATTAAGTTCAGAAGAAAGAGGATAAATCAGAGAAATACACAGATTAATCAACAAGTTACAGTCTCATCACCCAGAATTGTGGGGGGAAACGTGCCTGGTGACTGAACAGTAAAAAGCACAGTGATGAACTAAAGTATTTGCATAGTACAGGAGTTTCCTTAAATAAAGTGCAGTGAAGAGAAACAGGTACAGGACAGCAAGAACATGACAACTTTTCCTTTTTATTCCTTCAGGCACTAACAAGAGATATGATGTCTGAAAGATGTTAATGCTTTTTTGAAAAGGGATGCCTTCCAAACTGAAGGGCATTAAAATGCATTATTGTGATGAGTATCTTTAATTTCATTACTTAGTAAGTTAGGAGTCTATGGAAGACAGGAGGATTTTCTTCACTTGTTTAACATTTACATATTTTGCACTGTATAAAAGCTGCCATGTAAAGACTTTGGAGCACTTACCAAATGCTGATGAATTAAAACAGAAAAAAAACCTCTGGAAGAAGTAATTTGTCTTCTCCTATCTACCATGACAGACTCAGAAAACCAAGACCATTAATCCCAGAAAGGACAAAAAGTTCACTGTTCACTATAGATTACTTACACGGAGAGACAAGCATCCATTATAAAAGTCATCAGTTTAGGCTTACAGAAAACATGATTTAGCTCAGGTCCATTTGTTTAAGAGGTATTGCAGAACTGTGGAAGAAAACTGAAGGTCTGTACAGCTCAGAATTCAAGCCATGTCTCTGTAACACACCAGCAACTCTGATGTTTATACAAACTTCCAGGCACTGTCTTCTAACCATATTTCTTTACATATACTCCCCTCTTGCATCTTTTATGGGTCAAGAGGTTCTTCTGAACTTCCTTTAAAAATAGATTACATGAAAAACCAGGAAAATTTTTCTAAACTAAACTTTGACTAAACATGGGCTTTGTTGAGAGCAAACAGGACATGGAGTGAACAAATAAGATGACTGTAAACTACTATAAATTTTGTTGTGGCAATGAAGATGATTTTACCATCACCATAGTTAACAAGTATCAAGAAACAGAGCTACCAACTGCTTGGTGAATGAATTGAAATATCCTTTTCAGTGTCTTAAGACTTTTAGTCATATTATTTGAGAACTCTAAAGAGGAAATGCCACTGGCAAGTCCAAGTGAACAAACTAAAGACAAGTTCCTTTTCTGAAAAAGAGGAGGTTTACTAAGAAGAATTGCTGCCAGTAGGAGTCTGCAACAATATTATCTTCCTCCTTCTAAGATCAAATGAGGAGTCTTCTAGATGTTACACCTGCCACCTGCTTTACAAGTTACAAAGAAAGTAGCTATCCAAACAGAAAAAAATGCAGAAATTTGTTTACAGCATCAATATTTCCCAGATAATGATTTTCTTGTTATGTTTTAAACATGTCTTATATAAGAAATCAAATTATCATATCAAGGTATATGCACAAAGTAGAACTGAGAGCACTGACTGTTTATTTTAAGTGAATTTTTCTTTTACAGTTTAGTGTAACTGGAGGTAGATGCAATATTAAGTGATTTTTTTCCAGTGGTTTGAAATAAGTAATCTATGAACATTATAGGATAGAGTACTGGGGATTGGAATCAGTTGCTTGAAATTAAGTCTACATAAACATGCAAATGAAACAACAAATAAATCACAGCAGTTTCTATGATGATTGTCAGTACAGTGTAGCACAAGTCTTCTTGGATGAAAGGCTGTTCCTGTGATGTCAAAATAGTAATGCCAATACTGCAAAATATTCCATGTGCATGCTACTGGAAAAGATACAAGATTCAGAGACAACTTTGCCATTCCTATTATTTCCTGTATAACTCAAATGATCAAAAGCAAGTTGAAGGGAATTACATGGCAAAGAGGGTGTGATCTGCTATGCAGGAATATATTTCTGACCTCGCAGGCAGGAGTTTCATTCCATGTAACTCTATGAAAATGGACACTGCCATTGTCAGGACTTTTGCCTTAACCACACCTGCCAGCCTCACTGGCAGAGCTGTTCAATTTGTTCTCTGCAGCAGATTCCTTTGTGGGAATAATGGAAGCTCCCAGCAAGTCCAGTTCGAAGTATTTTTTATAATTCCACGATTACTTGATCAAAACAATGAACAAGTGCTCGCTAACCTGTAACTAAGGATAAATATTGATAAATAGACAGGACCTAACTATGATTTATTAATAAAATTTTGTAGTAATGCCCTTTCCTTAGAAGTCTAGATTTGCAAAGGAGCAAAACCAGTCTGGCGTAATACAAATGGCAAAAAATATTTTCAGCAACAAAATAGAAAATGTTTTTACAATAAAATCTTCAATGCTCTTTTAAATTTCCCACAAAGTTTGTTGAATAGATGGATAACCCAAAATACAGATACTTCTTTAAAATGAAATACCAATATATATCTGCAGATATGACCATGTACTGCAATATATCACTAGTAGATAGTCAAGAAGAACTTAGAAAGAAAAATCAGATTACATGCTTTCTGTTTCCTTGGTGCAACTTCTTGCCAGCAGCATAAAATTTTCATATCAATTAACAGATTTAAGCATGTACTTAAATCAAAGACCACAATTAATTTTACTGGAACAAGTGGGACTCTTTAGAAATTTGCAAGATAAGACTGTCCCAATGTCCTCAAATCAGCAGGCCTATAACATTCTGCCTCTGGCAGAACTGAATTCCTTTCAGGAAATGAAAGATACCAAGTAACGAGGGACATCCTTCTCACCCTTCCCTACTAAGAACAGAAAGCTTCCCAAATGAAGTTGACACGGAAGTCGAAGCCAAGCCTCTCTCATCATGAGGATGTGATGGTCCTTTTAAAGTCAACAGGCAGGATTAACATTTTACCTCTAATATACAGAACACATACAGTAAAACTTACACTGGTATTTAAATGTACTTCCTGGCCCAGGAATGATGAATCTGCTCTGTAATGCATGAAATGTATTCATTTTCATTTGTTTTCCTCTTAGTGAAAACCCAAACATAGCATTCAATATAAACTTAAAGATTTTACATATCAAACTGATTTATATAATATTTGAAACTTTACAAAATAGTACTAAAGTAGTCAATAAAAAGATTAAATTTAAAATATTTACATTTTATACATAATTTCCCCTTACTTACAATTATTAAATAATCTTCCATAGTTTCCTTAATTTTAGGGAAAAGCTTTTAATAACTAAAAACTAATTTTGAATTAATATCAGGTGGCTTTTTACTTGAACAGAATTTCAGCAAAATCCCATTTCCAATGTGAAATATTCCCATGTTTTCAGTAGCAGTTTATAGATATATATATAGTTTTATAGGTGTTTTATAATGCAATCCTGTTTTCTATAATAAACAGTGGAGATCTAAATAAGAAAATGGCACAATATGGATGGAAACATTATATTCCCAACTCTTAAATCCCTTTATGTCATTTGGCTTCTAGAATATCGAGTTCCTTATGTTATTCTTCCAGTACTTTCAAGGAATTGCATCCATACTTATTTAGATTTTTGTGTCATCATCTTTTGAGAAATTATTTCCTGAAGGTACTTCACAGAGACTATCACCATCCGTGCTGAAATCATCATCATCGTCATCATCATCATCAGAATCAGCCAACACTTTACTTGGTGACTTCTTCAGTCTACTAAAACAAAAATACACATATTTGCTATTAAAACAGCACATCTACACACAGAACACTTAAGAGAAAGCTTTAAACATTGACAGGCAGGATTTACATTTTTGAAGGATGTCAGAGTGCTGCAGCAGGGGTTATCATGAACTACATCTTACATGAAGGAAACATGCACAAGATCGAGCAATCACATTTTCAAGCACCTGTAAGCAACGTGGTAGAGAGAGGAAAGTGTAAACTTTGCATACTGGGATGTTCACAGATGGCCAAGGAAAACTAACACAGGATGACTGTGCCTCTCGGCCATTAGGGAAATTTTTACTGCTACAAATGGTGAGAGTGTCAAGTCCCGCCACTTTTTTCCATTTTATATTCCCTGACTCAGTGACTTTATTCATCAGGGAGATCTTGGAAAAAAGGCTGGGACACCTAGAGAGTTTCACAGGTCTGTGTCAAACTGTTTGCTGATGACAAACTTGTAGAGGAAGCCCTCAGTTTATGGACTACAGGAGCAAGTGGTCAAATGTGTGAGAAGTAGTGTGATACAGAACTGAAAGGTCTGACAGCTCATCCTACCTTAATTCTTTTTTTGCAGTGTTAAGCTGTCCTTGCAATTGTTCATTTATGTCTAGTTGCTCTTCAAGTTCTCTCTGAAGTTTCTTTTTAGCGTTTTCCAGTCTGTCTATTTCTTCTTCAGCTTCTTCAACTTGACGTTTCATTGCTTTCAAACGCAAACTCAGCTGCAATATTTACATGTCATCTGATTAGAGGACTATTTTAACAAAGGAATTTTATTCTTCCAGCATCTATGAGGGGGAGAATAAAGACAAAACTTTGCCAGTGTAGTGACACTGTAATTCTGTGCAATATGGATGGAAACATTATATTCCCCAACTCTTAAATCCCTTTTATGTCATTTGGCTTCTAGAATATCGAGTTCCTTATGTTATTCTTCCAGTACTTTCAAGGAATTACATCCATACTTATTTAGATTTTTGTGTCATCATCTTTTGAGAAATTATTTCCTGAAGGTACTTCACAGAGACTATCACCATCCGTGCTGAAATCATCATCATCGTCATCATCATCATCAGAATCAGCCAACACTTTACTTGGTGACTTCTTCAGTCTACTAAAACAAAAATACACATATTTGCTATTAAAACAGCACATCTACACACAGAACACTTAAGAGAAAGCTTTAAACATTGACAGGCAGGATTTACATTTTTGAAGGATGTCAGAGTGCTGCAGCAGGGGTTATCATGAACTACATCTTACATGAAGGAAACATGCACAAGATCGAGCAATCACATTTTCAAGCACCTGTAAGCAACGTGGTAGAGAGAGGAAAGTGTAAACTTTGCATACTGGGATGTTCACAGATGGCCAAGGAAAACTAACACAGGATGACTGTGCCTCTCAGCCATTAGGGAAATTTTTACTGCTACAAATGGTGAGAGTGTCAAGTCCCGCCACTTTTTTCCATTTTATATTCCCTGACTCAGTGACTTTATTCATCAGGGAGATCTTGGAAAAAAGGCTGGGACACCTAGAGAGTTTCACAGGTCTGTGTCAAACTGTTTGCTGATGACAAACTTGTAGAGGAAGCCCTCAGTTTATGGACTACAGGAGCAAGTGGTCAAATGTGTGAGAAGTAGTGTGATACAGAACTGAAAGGTCTGACAGCTCATCCTACCTTAATTCTTTTTTTGCAGTGTTAAGCTGTCCTTGCAATTGTTCATTTATGTCTAGTTGCTCTTCAAGTTCTCTCTGAAGTTTCTTTTTAGCGTTTTCCAGTCTGTCTATTTCTTCTTCAGCTTCTTCAACTTGACGTTTCATTGCTTTCAAACGCAAACTCAGCTGCAATATTTACATGTCATCTGATTAGAGGACTATTTTAACAAAGGAATTTTATTCTTCCAGCATCTATGAGGGGGAGAATAAAGACAAAACTTTGCCAGTGTAGTGACACTGTAATTCTCTGCTTCAGAAATATTTGAAAGTCAGCATTAGACTTTAAGAAAAATAATGTGATACTGGTTTTTTACAAAGAAAAACCAGCAGCAAGCAAAAAGAGCTTTGGTAGAGTGAGACATTATTATGTGCTAGCAAGAGCTGGTTATCAATTACAACAGAGCACAGTTATAAGTGTGTCTAAGTTAAGCAACTTTACCAGACAGATACTATAAAATACATTTCAAAAACCCAGAGGATTTTTAAGATCATTCCTGTAATGGATGGCTGCAATTTGAAACACACTGCATATTCTCCAGGCAGAATATTAACTGTTGGCTCAGGTGCTGAAACAAACCATGTTTTAATCAACAAAGACCACAGTAATGGTAGAGCACATTGCTATTGGAACATCAGTGTGTGCTTAGACTTTACAGCCTATATTTAACAGCAAACAGTTTTTTCTTTAAACAAAATTCTGTGGTGGCAAAACAGATTACTGTTGGTATATTTATAGAATCAATAACTGTCTGTTATTTGCTTTATTTCTTAAATTAGCACTGTAACTTTCTTTTCATAATTTTCAAAATTAAGAATAATTTAGTACTAGACAAGAGCACATGATGCAATGGCAGCTGCAAATATCAGTAAATGGGAGTTCATAAACAACAGAGTAATCAGAATCTACCCCTATTTGTCTTGTATCTTTTATATATGATGGTTTAGGCTAGTAGGATTAATATCAGATATTTGCAGATTAGTTTTTCCCCTACCTGGTCCTTCTGATCAGTCAATGACAGATGTTCATCATCTACTTGCAACATTAACTCCTTCACTTTTCTCTCAAGTCTGCGGTTACTTAGCTGGAAATTGACTCTATCCCTAGTAAAAAACCAAAACCAAGAAAAGACAGGTTTGTAAAAAAGGAACTGAAATGCTCCCAATGCTGATAATTTAATTCTTTAACAATCCTTTAAGAATTAAATAAATACTTAGGCTCCCTGCTTGGATTTACTGATTCCATGCAACACATTGAGAAATTTGTTCATAAGCAGAACTTACTAAGGAGAATTTCTTCTGACACCATAGCAACATTTAGCAACAAAAGTATACTCCTCCAAGATTAAACAAAAAGTGAACATGAAATGGATGTTACAGTACAGTTAATATTTCTAAGCCTATTCCTGATACTAGACTTTTATAAAATAAGGAGCTATGGAACCACATTAGCTCTGTGCCCAGTTTCAAATTTTAAGACAAACTTCTACTGTGCTTGCAGTAAAAAAGAAAATTTGCAATACTTTTATGAAACAGTAACCATTTAATTTGGTGGGAAAAAAAGCAGATTAATTGTAAGAGAGATTTAATATTAGCAAAAGGCCATAATAACAAGCATAAATGTGCATGTTTTGATCTTAACATTACTGGTTTTACCTCTCTTCATTTGCAAGTCGTTCTTCCAGCTCTGTGATCCTTGCCTCCATCTGAGCAACGAGTCCCTCCTTGCTGGATCGGTAAGAACCCTCCAGGTGAAGGATTCGGCTCTTCAAGTCCTTGTTCTGGGGTTGGAACACACTTGCTTAATACACACTTACTGAGATTGACAAACGTCACCTTAACATCAAATTCATGTCTCCAGGAAAACATGTATCAGTATGTACAGTGATCAGTATGGTATTTAGTGATCATGGAGAGTCATTGAGATTTTACAGTTTACTATAAACAAATTTTCTACTATTGTGGCTTATTGAAAAGAATTTACTGAATTTCAGATTCAGTTCAAGGGTTAAATGAAAACTTAAACCTCAGGTAGTTGCAAGCCCCTTCCATCAGTACTTTTTAATGTGCCAATAATTTTTTTCAAATACTCTGTCAGATCTGTCTTATGCTACACTGAATTCTTTTGTAAAATTCTGTGTTCTTGCCCTACAAATCACTGGTGTATGGCTAGAACAAGTAGACAAGGAAATTATTTACATCCAATACTGCTTTACTTCATCAAAGCTATTACTGGGGTGTCCCCCTACTTCCTGTGGTAACCCAGGGCACCTGGAATATTTCTCTTCCCTATGCCTTTCTTAACTCTCCAATGATATTCCTACTACAAAAATAGCTTGAAAAAGATTTGTAAAAGGAGACTTTTTGCTAAGATTTACACTTACATTTTTCTGAGGCTAGGTAATATAGGTTTTCAATGGGGACCTAGCCAAAGAACTGACAAAAAAAATACACCAACAAATAAAGAGTTACATAATGAACAGAAAAATAAAGCTCTTTGTTACAGAAATTCAAAGCATGATCTCAGGTCTCAAACACAGAAAAAAGGACTGACAGGAAGATCAAAACTGAAGTGTAGGAATGTACATAGTATATACCAGTAGGTGGCATTCTTTTTTCTTAAACAATTAAGATGAGATCAATGTCACATAACTGAAGGCACCTAATTATGTGTGTTGTACTAACACGTTCTCTAAATTCCCATTACAATCTGTTTTGTGTTCTTGACTTTTTAAATAATACTATGACTTGTTGAGGTATCTTTCCTCTGGATCTCACCTAAGGGCTATGATAAGTAACCTTGCTTTCAAAGACCACTGAACTGCAGAATAATTGTTTACTACTACAGAAGAAAACACTCAAGTAAAATACCAATTTCTTTAAATGATAACTTCAACAGTGTTCCTCAAGTACTATTAAGCCTTGGCAGAACAGCTCCTCTGAAAGTGGTCATTTACAACCAGACATAATTACCTGTCTTTCCAAGGAAATTTTGTCACACTCCAAGTCTTGCTTTATAGCTCTTTCCTGAAGTAGCTCTGTCCTCATTTGTTCAATCTATTAGAGAAAGAAGACAGAAATTTTAATAAGAGACTTAAATTATATTTATATATATTATACTGTGTGTATATATATATATATATATATATAAACTACATATTCCTATGCAATAAGCAATGTGTTCTTTCTCACAATTCAATACATATATGTGATTTCAGATGAACTTTACAGCTACAATCTTGGACAAAACTTTCTGCTTCAAGCAGTCCATGTTATTCCCAGTACTCATTCTAGGCATTTCACACCCACATTGGATATTGTTGATGTTTACCATACACATTCTGTAGCAACGGAACTCAACTCTAAGCTGTTCTATGGAAGACACATCACATGGCAGGACACTGAGCTCTGGAACATCACATCCCTCTTCAAACATCTTTTCCAGTTGTTTTCTTCATACTTAAGTCTGAACCTCTGAAACAGCACCTTACTTTTAAGCTGCTGACTAGTCTTAGTAAAGTTCCTCTTTATTAAACACAACCTGGTACCTGCAGACAAGTGCCCAGAACTCAGTGAAACACTCCACATGGAATTGCAGTTTTCTGTATGCGTGGGAGTAGTAAAAGCTCTTTTTCAACATACTCTGCTGCATGATGGATACAAACATTGCTCCCCTCCTTCAGTCAATTTCCTGTCTGTTGTACTGGAGGGGCACCAACTTCTAGATTTAGAGAGGGGGTGGGTTTTGCTTGTTTTGTGGAAAGACAATCTCTTCTGCAGCTTCTGTTAATGTTACTGCTCCATATTCAACAACCACAAGGAAGATATATTCTCCATGTGTAAAGATGTTATAAAGCTACCTAATCAATACAGACTCAAGATAAGAATGCAAAATTAAGTTTGTTTTACCTCACTATTGGACTTGGTTGAAAAAGAAATTGAGCTCAGAGAAAACTCCAAACTACCTACAAAAGCTACTGAAACTTTGGGTGCTGAAGAACAAAACTTGAAGGGCTATGGAAATACTTATTTTGCTTCCCAATCTTTCTGAGACTCCTAAATCTCTAAAAATACTTTTACAGGCACAACAAATGTTACCACAACATTTGTGGTTTACACAGTACAGGGCTTTTATGATAGATATCATCTGGGGAACCAGTGAATATATGTATCAATACTGTCCCTGCAAAAAAGACTAATAAAGATTTCAGTACCACAGCACTCTTTCCTGCTTTGCATCAGTTATATATGAACACATGAACACACCATCCCAGTTAAGCAACTCTCAGTTACAGATTTATCTCAGTAAAGGACTTTCAAATGTCATTTAGAATTCTTGCATTAAAAAGTCCAAAAGCAATGTTAAGAATGTGAAGGTTAAAACAAGTACAGCAGATGAAAATTTGTTCTAGGCCTTATTTTTTTAACCACAACATAATATTAAATGATACATTTTTAGTTAATCATGGTTAAAGAAATAATTTGCACTTTTCTGGAGCTTGTAAATTGATATATGAATACAAATAACACAGCTACAATCTTGGACAAAACTTTCTGCTTCAAGCAGTCCATGTTATTCCCAGTACTCATTCTAGGCATTTCACACCCACATTGGATATTGTTGATGTTTACCATACACATTCTGTAGCAACGGAACTCAACTCTAAGCTGTTCTATGGAAGACACATCACATGGCAGGACACTGAGCTCTGGAACATCACATCCCTCTTCAAACATCTTTTCCAGTTGTTTTCTTCATACTTAAGTCTGAACCTCTGAAACAGTACCTTACTTTTAAGCTGCTGACTAGTCTTAGTAAAGTTCCTCTTTACTAAACACAACCTGGTACCTCCAGACAAGTGCCCAGAACTCAGTGAAACACTCCACATGGAATTGCAGTTTTCTGTATGCGTGGGAGTAGTAAAAGCTCTTTTTCAACATACTCTGCTGCATGATGGATACAAACATTGCTCCCCTCCTTCAGTCAATTTCCTGTCTGTTGTACTGGAGGGGCACCAACTTCTAGATTTAGAGAGGGGGTGGGTTTTGCTTGTTTTGTTGAAAGACAATCTCTTCTGCAGCTTCTGTTAATGTTACTGCTCCATATTCAACAACCACAAGGAAGATATATTCTCCATGTGTAAAGATGTTAAAAAGCTACCTAATCAATACAGACTCAAGATAAGAATGCAAAATTAAGTTTGTTTTACCTCACTATTGGACTTGGTTGAAAAAGAAATTGAGCTCAGAGAAAAACTCCAAACTACCTTACAGCTGCTACTGAAACTTTGGTGCTGAAGAACAAAGTTTGTAGGGCTATGGAAATACTTATTTTGCTTCCAATCTTTCTGAGACTCCCTGCAAATCTCTAAAAATACTTTTACAGGCACAGCAAATGTTACCACAGCATTTGTGGTTTACACAGTACAGGGCTTTTTATGATAGATATCATCTGGGGAACACAGTGAATATATGTATCAATTACTGTCCCTGCAAAAAAAGACTAATAAAGATTTCCGTGGCCCCAGCACTCTTCCCTGCTTTGCATCAGTTATATATGAACTTGCATGAACACACCATCCCAGTTAAGCAACTCTCAGTTACAGATTTATCTCAGTAAAGGACTTTCAAATGTCATTGGGAATTCTTGCATAAAAAAGTCCAAAAGCAATGTTAAGAATGTGAAGGTTAAACAAGTACAGCAGATGAAAATTTGCCCTGGGCCTTATTTTTTTAACCACAACATAATATTAAATGATACATTTTTAGTTAATCATGGTTAAAGGAAGTAATTTGCACTTTTTCTGGAGCTTGTAAATTGATATATGAATACAAATAATGGCAGCAGCGCATGCAATTGCATATGTTATGTCACAGGATGGGGACAGAAGAGCAGAAGGCATTCCTAAAAACTAAAGTCATAACAGCTCCTAGAATACCAATGGCAGCATGTGGCTGTGTTCTCAACAGCTGGGTGATTTCTTAAAAGCTCTCATTGTCACATGGAAGTCTAATAATAGCAATGTTTTATATGTTATACAGTAAAATATTATATAGTAAAGTATTACTTTATAGACACAAATTAGAATCACATGTGTACAATAGTTGTATTTATTAATGAAATATATTTAAAAAGTTATAATGTGAGGGATTACATAGAATTTATTCTGCTGTAATTGCTTTAAATAGACAGATACAGGAAAAATACAGCTAAATTTGTTGTAAAATGAAGGACTAATTAAAAATGTAGCTGTTAACTGAAGAAAGGGGTTTTGTTTATGTAGGAACTTGCTTAATGGACCACTCTGAGGTTCCACTGTGCTCTTACTGTGCTCATAGGCTGTAACAAATTTGTGCAGCCTTCCCAAGATTCAAACTAAGGAATTATTTAGAGGACAATTATTATATTTCCAAGATGACTGCTACTGTTGTTGGACAACTCTTGGTAAAAGCAACCTCACAGAAAGTTAGTGGGAGAGACAAAAAGATCTGATTAGGATCAGTAAGCTACATGCAAATATCTATAAGAGCTTGTTAAAAGAAAAGGGCAGCAGACAGAATTTTTGCTGGAGGAGATATAAACTGTTTTAACAACTTCTGTTTTTCAACAGTTAAACAGGTTTTAAACACATAATTAACATGCACAAAGGAGCAAAACAGTTGTGTGCCAAAATGTGGTAAGATGTACCAGTTCCATGGCCATACTCTGAAAAGCAACCTCACAGAAAGTTAGTGGGAGAGACAAAAAAGATCTGATTAAAATATCTACAAGAGCTTGTTAAAAGAAAAGGGCAGCAGACAGAATTTTTGCTGGAGGACATATAAACTGTTTTAACAACTTCTGTTTTTCAACAGTTAAACAGGTTTTAAACACATAATTAACATGCACAAAGGAGCAAAACAGTTGTGTGCCAAAATGTGCTTGAAGTGTCACTTATTTTACCCCAGTAAGATGTACCAGTTCCATGGCCATACTCTGAGTATGTACCATGTGGGACTTCATGTTCCATGTTCTACCCTTCCTATGTCTAAATATTACAACTGTGTTAAAAGAATAAACTATTTCTGCAGCTTAAGGCAACACTTATCACAGCTGGATTTGAAGAATGCTAACAACAAAGAATTGAGAAAAGCAAATGTATCAGATTTTACAAAGCTTTATCATTTTGTGCCAGCATTTGTATTAAAAACAGCTGTTGAGTTCATTACAGTGAAAGAAATTTGATTTCTAATAATAATTTAGATGCCATCAGTATTGTTCATCATCTCACAGGTTTACAGCCAATGTTTCCTGTTAATTCCTAAGTAGTGTGTGTGTATACATATGCATATAATATATACATTAGACAATTTCCAAACATGTGACCAAAAAACCCAGTGATTGATCAAGAAGAAAGTTAAAGCTAGAAAAATCCCTTTGATGCTTCAAAATTGAAAAACAACCTTCATATCCAGATTTTCATTTCTTTGCTACCCACAGCCAGTGCCAACTAAAGAGCAGCTCTCCACAGGGAACACTTTACCAAAAGGAAGCAGATTATATGGGTCAGTGTAATTTTATCCCTATCTATTTATTCTAAAATTGTCATGAAAACTAATAAGTCCATTTTTCACACTTACTGGAAACAACTTTAAGGTCAATAGACTCTTGCTTGCATTTTCACAGAACACAAGAATTATTGAGGGTATCATGAGGATTTTTCAATTATGTTTGCAAAGTCAATATGGCAAGAGATACTTCATTTCACTTGTTCATAGAAAAAAATCACTTATGAAAATACAATTTTGGTTGTCCCTGTTCCTCATGCCTGCCCCTGCCCAGGAGACTCTTTTAGACTCAAAGAGCAGCTGAGTGCTCTAGCTTTCCATTTGTGTCTGTGTTAGCATGGTTTGAGCATTTTGGTCTTTCTAGATTTACTAAAACATTATCATTTAAAAACTAATAGGATTTGACCCACTTTTCCCTAACATGTTTTTCTGTTTCCACTCTGCTGTGGTATTTCTTAGAACAAGGCAAAAGGAGATGAGAACAGTGTGTCATGCAGCCATTCAGATTCAAAAGGGTGTTTAAATTTAAAAATAATTACATTTCATGGCAAGTGAAATGTGAACTATTATTCTTGCCAATGTTTATTCAAACATTCAGCTTTATGTAAAATAGAACCAGTTGTTTAAATTTGTTTTTACTGGAAATTTCAGTATTATAGTTCATTATCAGTATGTTAAAATAACATATTTATAATAATAGTTTTTAAAATGTAGAGGAATACAGATATTACCAAAATAAATCCATTATAATTTCTCATGTCATTATAAATGCTTAGCAGACCCTGAAATACTCTTTAGTAATTTGACTACTTAGTCATTCTGGCATAAAATCAAAACAAAGCAACCTTTATAACTCATGTGTGAAATGAGAAATTCCAGACCTCAAAATAAACATGTCTTTTACCCATTATGTAACATTTTAGTCACCAAACTGTATTTTACGTTTCCATTCAGTTAGCAAATTAACTTCCATGGCAGCTATGACTAAAGTACTTTTATCCCAGGTTTACAACACAGGCACAGACTGCAGTATTAAAGCATTCCTGATTTAACAACAGCATGACCCCACATTATTACAGGTCCTTTAGATTCTATTTCACCCACTGACTCCGAGTCTGAACAATATCAACAGAACAATAGCAGAAAATCTTTATTACAATCAAATAGAATCTTAGTAGCCTGAGTCCAAACAAAGAAGTAATGGTGCCTTGGTGCTTCAAGGATGTGTGAGAGAAAGCTGAGCTCTACCTCACTTTAAACTCTCCAGCTCTACCTCACTTTAAACTCTCCAGCTGTCTCAGTGGAACACACAATTTCATTGAAAAGACACAGAAACTCAGATTTTACTTTCTGTTCTCCCTCTGAAGCTACAGTTATTCAAAAGAATGTCAGTAGTTTTTGGTTTTTTTCTGGACAAAGAGAAATGAGAACAGAACAGATTATTGTGGGTACCTCAATGCTAATTGTTCCCTGAGCTTCTAGGAAATCACTGTGAGCTGTAGAACTTGATGCAGAGTTACAGTAGCAGCTGTGCTGTAAGGAGTTATGCATCAGTTTCACATCTCTCAGAAAGCAAAAATAAGGCAAAGAACATTATCTAGACCATGATATTCCAAGACAGCCACATCACTGTATGTTTTTCCATGAACTATTACATTTGCATGATCCTGACTACTCAGCCATGGATGTCTGGCTACTTTTGAAGTAATTAGGCCTATACTCTACTTCACTAGTTTAGTATAAATTTTTGTTATAGGACCTATAATTTCTTATGTCAGTTCTTTCAGAAATCTTGAATGACATTATTAAGGCCTCTGTCTTCAAACCAATGAACTCCTAATTCTCCCAAGACTTGGTAATTTCCAACTCCATGGTCTCATTCCAATGCACTCACACCAATTCCCCCCACCTGCACTTTCATGGGCTTTACTGAAGACAGAGGTAAAGTGTTCCTTTACTTGACAGGACACACCTGGATTACTTTTTATCTTGACTGAGGACTCATCCTACAGTTGCCACAACTTCTTCCTTCTACTTATACAGACAAAAACCTTTTTAAGTTACCATGATAGGTCTCACTTAGCTTGGCAAGTATTAATTTATCTTTACATTTTCTGCCCCATGAGACACAACCTCATTAATAAATCCTTCTTCTCCTCTTTCTGGGCTATCAGCTTATATTACATTTCTGGAATAAAAGACTGATGTCTTTATGTGGAAAATACTTTGCAGTTGTCATGCCTTTGATATATGTTAATCAGTTTTCTACATTTGTAATGAAAATAAAGCCTCCTCTCTGTTGAAACTGGCTAGCATTCTTGGTTCAGCTGATTTCATTAAATAATTTCACAATTTCCTAAAATCCTTCTCTTCCTTCTTTGAAATTAAGAGTCTATTATGCTGAATCACTTTTCAGTATGATTAAAATAGTGATCTTACAATATAAGAGACTCTTCACAACAGGCTTACTAGTCTTCAGTCTTTATATCCTGTGTCTGTTTTCCAGTTAGAATAACAGGAAAAAATGGTTTGTGATGATGTGGAGGGAGCATATTTCATAATGTCTGTGAACCTTGGGTTTTTTGGATTTACATGCTGTGCTCAAGTATGGCATATCAATCATATTTCTAATTATTATTTAGTTTATCAATATTGATTGTGGTCCTAATAACATTTTTTCACAGAATCATTAAGCAAAAGCTGCAAAACTTGTTCAAATACCTGTTCTCTGCACCTGCTGATCCTCTCAGACAACAAATCCGAATTATTCTTTTCTTCATCAAGCTCAAGTTCCAGGTGAGACAACTTGTCCTAAGTGGAACAAAGAAAAGTAACCTCAACACAATACTTTCCTTCCTCTTCAGATTGCTATCAGGGCATTCTTCTTTAAACTTCAAGGACCCAAAGTGTCTAAAAGACTAAGCTTGGAAACTGAAATGCCTCTTAAAACACACAGCAAAAGAGATGGCAGGTAGGTAAGGCTTTAGAGTGAATTTGTTTGACAGAAGTAAAATAAGTATTTTGTTTCCCTTTTTTAAATAATTCTCAACAATTTCAAGAATATCAAGAAATTCTGCAATGTTTCTAGAGACTTTTTTGAGTGTCTACATTACATTATACATTTGGAAGACAAATTTCTTTTTATCTGAGTACAATGACATAGAGATGTTTGTTTATGAAAGTCAAATGACAGCCTAGTTGAACTGAACAGTTATGCAGCCCTATAATAAGGTAGGGGCACAGTGTTATTCAGACTCCTGAAATGAACTCATATCAAAGACCAAACAAAACTTACACTTCTAAATACTGTTGAAGTTCTGAATAATGGGCCTAGAAATTAAAATCATGCAAATCTGTATGATAAGCGCTAGATAAAATTAATTAAAAATAAGTTAATTAAAAGTATGAGAGAAAATTTTAATTTAGAACATATAATGTTACAACAGATATGCTAACAAATTACCTTTAAAATACACCACATGAATTCCTGCAGTAATACTACAAGGATTTTCCAAAACATGAAACTATATTGATTCCTTCCAAGCAAAATCCAAGTGAAACAAATTATTTTAATCTCTTCAAAAGAGAAACAAACCCTTAAGAAATGTCTTTTACCTCCATTAATTTGATTTGTCTTGCCCGATCATCTTTTAAGTGGTTTTTGGCTTCCAGTTCATACTCCAAGCTTTTCACAGTCTGTTCCAGTAACTGAGTTTTTGTTATTGCCTCATCCTGGGCTCTCTGGTGGTCCTTCAGGTTCTCTTCCATCAGTCGCATCTGAAGTAATAAGATCAGGGGAATTCACTAAGACTGTACTTGCTATAAACAAGGGATGGCAGCAAAGGGAACTCACTGCAAACACAACAGATATGGAAGCATGACAGGAATTCCATTGAGTTATGGCTTTTCACAGTAATTTTTGTTTTATCCACCAGATGGCGCCAAGAAAATAAACTTGGATTATGGCCTCTAATGAGGTAACTTCAAACACAGTGTGCTTACACTGTGTAAACATACATTTACATATTTGTTGTATTAGTGTAGATATCTACATACAACTCCATTCAGCTCAAGAGCTATGTTCTCAAAATGACTGTTTTATCTTGCATTTTTTACCATGAGTCTTCATCCCTTTACAAAGGTTCCCTATCCCTGAATGGAATAAATATAGAAGGAAGACAACAACATAGAAGGAAGACACAACAATATAAAAGAAAGACACAACAATATAGAAGAAAGACACAACAATATACAGGAACTACTCTTTCTTCTATTGTTGTTCTTTTAAATTTAATTTAAAACAAAGGCAATATAAGAGTTCTAAACTGGAAAAATCCGACTACGAAAATATTCCATACAGAGAAAACATCTGTGACCAATGTATTCTCAT
Organism: Emberiza elegans; assembly: GCA_024865655.1. Classification (NCBI taxonomy): domain Eukaryota; kingdom Metazoa; phylum Chordata; class Aves; order Passeriformes; family Fringillidae; genus Emberiza; species Emberiza elegans. The sequence continues at coordinate 13,923,130 of JALJVW010000398.1, read as the reverse complement.
AATTTTTCCAACTGGATATGCAGATTTTTAAAAGACTGGATTGTCTTTATGACAAAATTTACATCCTATGAGGAAGACACTCAAGACTGGTTAATTCTTGGTTGCACAGAAACCTTTGTGATTTAAAGCTCCACCTTGGCTCATATGAAAGAAGAGGAGAATGTATGTTTGCATGGTTGTTTGTTTTTCGTAAACAACTGGTGGGGTTTTCCCAAATCAAAAATATTTGCAAATTCTCAATTCGTTCAGTAGCAGGCATTAAAGAGCAGCAGATCATCAATGGAATCCTTGTCATTTCACTTAAGGTGCATTCATTTGACAAACACTGCATTTATCTGCCCTAAACAGGAACCCCCATTTCCCCAGCAGAAATGACATGCTGATAACCATAGAAAATCAAACTCAAAAGCATGCTGAGATCAGCCTCTCATGATGAACATGAGAGTACACAAAAGCATGATAGCAAACATTCATTATCGTGAAAACTACCTGCACTGAATTCTAGGTCAAAGTTGAGAATTTCTCACTGAACTTATAGTCATTACCTCATCTCGCATTCTTATGTTCATCAGGCGTGATTTTTCTACCTCAATGTTCTTCTCCTTTAGTTGCCTCTGCAGATCTACAAATTCCTTGCGATTTTTCTCCTTGTATTCATCAAGCTGGCTCTGAAGCTCCAGAGTTGATGTTCTTGAGATCTCCACCATTTCAGACATCTGGGCAAAAAGTACATATACAAAAGGTTCTGTTGTGCTTAATAAAACAAATGGTTTTTTTTTCCTCCAGCTTCAGTATTCAGCTCAGTATTTTGAAACAGAAAACTTATCAAACTTTCCCAAATAAATTAATTTCTATGCAGAAGTGGGAAAACACAAAACAGTAAAGTTAATTTCTAATAGCATGTGTGGCAAGACTATTCTCTTTTTGTCTGTCAGCAGTTCTTCCAGCTGAGTGACACAATGAACTGCACAGTCACACTTCAGTATGTCAGTATTAGCTGTACAGTTTACACACAGATGGCACAATAAATCTGATGCAGAAATTTTGAGAATCAGCTGTAAAACTCTGAAATATCACTTTACTGTACATGAGAACTGAACTCAGATCTGGGATCTGGTTTGTACAGAACTCGTTTATAATGCCATTTTGTAATAGTGGTGTTCCAATCATTGTTTCCAGCCCTGAAAGCTTTTAGTAAGAGCCTCTAGGTTCAAGAAACTAATACTAAAGTTTTAGTTTTATTTTCTTTTACACATTTAAAAATATATAATTATTTATAATTTGTCAGCTCATTTACTTCTATCTGTTAAATATTCAGATCCCTGCAGCCTCTTGGGCATGAACTCATACCTCCTCCTGTAACTTCTCAACGGTCTTGTTCAGTTGCAATCTCTCATTCTCCATTTCATTCTTTATCTGCTTTAACTGCTCCTTCTGCTGAGTTTCATCTTCTAATTGCTGACTTAACTGCTGTCGTTCCTGTGAAATGCAACGGATGTTCTCCTGCAGTAGATTAAAAAGTGCATGTAATGAAATGTAGACCATCTTTTCTAATGCCTTAAAGGTATGTTACTTATCACAGTAATACCAGCAGCTGCTGTAAAATTAAGACAAATTTCAGGTTTTACCTTTTGCTAGCTAGTATAGGATAAACACTGGTATGTCATGCTAGAAACAACTGAATGTCCATTTATACCTCTTTTCTTAACTCAAGTACTAAAACCATGATGCAATGGGAATGTTGGTACCAACTATCCAAATGCTGCAGTGTCTGCCTGTTCAGTACACTACACTGAATTTCAGTGTTTGAAATCTGGATGCCCTATAGGGCAATTCAATGGTCAATTTAAGTATAATCTCAATTTGAGTGCCCTTCATGTACAAAAATCCTGGAGCAGTTTTCAGTGGAATTGGCTGGCCTGTCACAGTGCAACTGTAAGTCAGGCAAACAGCCTGTCAGCTGCCAATTTAAAACCAATCTTTAGTGGCAATTAATTACTTTGTGAAGAAGCTAAAGTGTTATTATATGAAAAGAGAACAAAAGGGGGAAATGAAAAGGAGTAATTTGTTTTCACACTAACCTAAAAGATTATTCTGATATTTCTCTATTTTTTCCAAACAATACTAGTTGAATGTTCTCTTTACAAAATCAGTAATTCATCTCAGCTGAAAACTGAAAATTAAGAATGTATTTCAACTTACAATGCTCTGCAATGCTAATTCTAGATGCCTACCATTATCTAGCACAATGAAAAGATAAACTTCCTGTTTTTCCACCCATTGAAAGGATCCCATGTTCTGATTGTTTCATTTAAAAAGCACAGTTTTCTTGATGCTGCCATCCATAATGTTGGTATAATTATTAGTTTTTAACACATCACAGTACCATATATGCTATAGTTAAAAGGCATAATAATTAGGTCATTTCCCCTCTCAATGGTACAAAAATTATGAGATGTATTTCATTTCCTGAAACACTGACTACACAGAGGCGGCTACCCTAAAGCAGAGGTTAGAACACAACAGAAAACGCTACAGAAATACTCCTCACTTGTGTATCCATAGACAAAATTTCAATATAGAGGGTGATTTTAGATGAAAGCACTAATGCAAACTGTCTATTACAATTAAGAGCATACTAACTTTAACTTTTCTGACTAGAAATCCAGAATGGAGGAGGAGGAATAGACTTGGCTGTTTCCAGTAACTGTTACAGTTCTATTGGTATTGTCATTGTCTTTCTTATACTAGACCACCATTACAAGTTATTTGTGTTATGTAAAAAAGCAAGATGGGCCAGTCAGGAATTACATTTCCACTGGGACACACATTATTACAGTGCCAGAGTTTGTCATCTCAATTGTCAATGGTAACACAAGGCCAAATCAACCTACTGTACAACATTATTCATTAGAACAACTCTAAAGACAGAAAGGCTGAATTGTTCTAAACAAAAGGCCCACTGATTACATCCTGAGGTCTGTTAGTGCTCATATCCGGTGGACAAGAGTGCACAATCAGAAAACGGATTAAATTTAGGGTGCCAGAATTTAGACATAAGTTGTGACTAAAACGTCAGGATAGACTCTCATGTCACCTTCCCTAGAATTCTTTCATTTGGAGACCCTGCTTGGAGGCAGATTATTTGGCATGATGCCCTGAAGGATGCATAAACAGAAAAAAAACCCCACACTTTTCAAGCATCTTGCCCCAGAGCTAATCAAGATGCAGGAGATGTGTATGGTGCATTGATCCATGTTCCACAGCAAGGTCAAGTCAGACTGTGACAGAAGGGAGCTCTTAGGGGAGTGTGCTAAATGCAAGCCAGTGATGAGCAATACACCCCTACAGTGATTGTGCAGATTATCAGTGATACAGACAAGCAAACGATGAGGAACAGTGAGGGAGAGCAGGTAAACAGATTTAAAATGAAAAAAAAATAAAATTAAGACAACCAAAAGACAAGCCTAACCAAATGCCTCAGAGGAAACATTCATGAAGTTGCAAGACACATCAGCTTAAAAACATAATTTTGTGAAACCAAACTCACCCATATTGTTCAAACCTTATATTCTTGAAGCACATTAAATTTTAAAGACACAGAAGTATTTTCTTGCTGTTGTTAGTTTTTTTTTTTTACCATAATTAACTGAATCATAAGAATATTCAGGTTAACACAGTCTTTCCTAAGCTTTTAATCTACTTAGAGACAAGTTACATTTTCAGGTTTTCAAAACAGAAACGTAAAATTTATGTTGAAGACAACAGGGGAAAACATTCATTCTACTAAAAAAGTGGCACTAGCAATTTACATGGACCTCACTTTTGAGTCTGCCTTGTTTGATAGAATCCCTTGAAACTTTAGCTTCTAGAAGCAAAACTAAGAGAATTCTAAACTGATACTGTTGAAATCAATCCTTTGGTGTGAATCACAGAGAAGAAAAAGTAGGTTTGTAGCTTTTGCAGACACAAAGTATGAGGTAAATAAGAACAGTTTCAAGATTTATACACATTCCCCTCATTAATAAATAGATATGAATTTTCATGTGATCTGAATCACCCAGTCTTGGCTCATACACAACACTGCCAACATCTCTCTCCTGCTTTGAAGCAGATGCATTCCTTACATGTCTAATTTCTGGGCTAATCTGAGAGAAAGCATAACCTTTCCTGGACACTGGGTGGACTAAGGAGCAAGGTGGAAAGAGGATTTCATTCAGAATTTAAGAGGCTGCAAATCCTAGTGATATATGTAAAACATCTCTGGTTTTGTGATTAAATATTCCAGATCCGTACAACATTTGCAAATAAGACAAGCTCATAAAAATAGAGAAGCAAATGTCCTGATATTTGTCCATTTATACTAAAGTACAGCTTTTTATTCTTTTACATGTAAATACCTTCATGAATTGCATGATCATTGAAAATAATGGATTTGTGAAACCTGAGGCAGTTTATTTATTTGGCAATTCATTTCCCCGAAATTTTGCTAGATCCATGGAAATAGAAAAAAAAACAACTTCATCAAGGAAACCATTTTAATTTGATGAATGCTATGGCTTCATTCTGCATTTGAACACTGAAGTGAGGTCTAAAATTTACAACAAATTCTACTTCACAAAGAATGAGATGTAAGTCTACAGAAAGCAATAGTGACTCAGGTAAACAGAAAATGTAAAATTTAAATCATCCAAATTCTTCTTATTCTTACCTGCATATCTTCTAGCTGGCTTTCCAAAGCTGCTTTTAACACTAACAATTCTTTTCCCTCCTTTTCAGCTTGTTTCAAAGCTTCTTCTAATTGTTGCTTCTCTGCCTGCAATGATGCAATTTGATACATTCAGAAACAGTGGCCAGGCGTTTAATCTGACAAGTAAAGGCTGTGAAGTCCTTTCACTCTGGCCTGTTACTGATTTCCCCAGTCCCAAGGTGTGACTTGGTTTCACTCCCGTTTATGATGGGAAAATCCTTCCTACACGTCAGCAAACTGCATCCTGCTTCTTGACAACCTGCTTTTCCTTACCCTTTCCTATTGTCCATCCTCCCCTTGGTCAGTTTTTATTCTACAATGAACACATTGCAAAGAGGAAGACTACTTCAGGGGTTTGTTTGCTTAACTTACCTCATATGTCTTTAATTTTTCCTTCACTGAATTTTCTTCTCCTTTCATATTATCAATTTGTTTGTGCAGCTCCTCAATTTTCCTCTCTAGCTCAGTAAGTGTTCTCTTCAATTGTTTATTTTCCTCAATCAGCTCTTTGACTTGATTTTCTACACTATTTCGCTCCTCTTGTGCAGCATTTTTTTCACTTGCAAGGACAGCAGCACTCTAGTGAAAACAAATTATGTCATGTTTAAAAAAAAAAGAATTTATGCTGTTTTCCAACAAAAGTTCCATAAGGCATCACAGCAAATACAGCTAGGATATAGGATATATAATGTATATACATTAAAATATCAACAGAGACTTTAATATTTAGCATTTTTTCTCCTTGGGCATATGAACATATAAAGTAATATATGATATCTGAACAGTCTCATGCTTGTCATCTCATATTTTCACCTTAACACCTTCCTCTTTATTGTCCTAAAATACTTTGTTAACAAATCCCATTATAAGGTAATTCCAAGTAAACTAAAAAATTTAACAGATAGAAAAAGCCATATGGATCTTTAAGGAAGAACATATTTATGAAGAGCTCTTTCACAACAACACAAAATTTAGGCAGTATCACCCCACTGATGATTCCAAGCACTAACATACAACACACTACATCCATGCAGTTACTGGGGGGGCTGCAGAGTAAATAACAAATAATATAAAGAGATCCTTACACTAAATAAACAGTGGTGGTTCCACTTGTATTGAATAACAAGGTCAATTTGTATTAAAAAATATACACTTTTTTTTTCAGAAACTCAAATCAATACATAGCACAAACACAACTTATAATAATGAACAATGCATCACAACTTGAGGCACTGGATTTTTTACTTTTTTCTGCAGGACAGCTGGCTGCAGCATGTTACTTTTCAGAGCTAATCATCACCTTACCACTTACCCTCTAAAACACCCTACCATTTAGAGTGGAAACCATGACTGGAAGTATGACTGGAAGTATCTGTCTATATTGTTGTACTGTCTATACTCTTGGAACACAGACCAAGTATGCACTCATAAACATTTAATTCTGTAAAGAGCAGAAAGGATTTCACCTTTTCTCTTCACTGACTTCTCATTCAGAATCCCCTCCAAAGAACATAAAAGAACCCAGGATATAATGGGGGTTCTTGTTTCTGGGCATTCAGAGGCTGATACAAAACAATACTCTGTACAAAGATCTGGTTCCCAAGTGCAGCCCCACTGTCTTCTACACCAAGACCTCAAACAACAGCAAGAACATCAGAGCAAACATAAGGAATCAATCTAGACCAGGATTCTCTCTCATGGCCTTGGCTGATGCTTACAGGCAACAAGAGGAAGAACAACTATGAGGCAAGCCATTGAGCATTATACACTCCCAGCTCTCACTGGTTTTCTTCCATGAATGTATCATCCATTAATTTCTCTAATCCTTCTCAAATCCTTTTATGCCATTGGCCTCTACATTATCTGGTAACAATAAGTAATTACACATTCATTACTGAAGCACAACATTTTTTTGCATGTGAAATTGTGTTTATCTGGATCAGAACAAAAGAAATCCTATCAAACTAGTCAGAAACTATTTTGTAAATTATTTCATGAAAGCATGAAATTCACTTTTCATTGACACTATTTTTGATTGTCACTCCTGATCTTCCCCTCTCCTTACCCAAAAGGAATAAGCAAAGTTATATAAAAGGGTGTTTACAAAGAATGCCCTCACTAGACTGTTTTCTAGCAAGCAGCAGCTTTAAAATCATGCAAATTAGATAAAGCAGTAACTCAGAAAACACTCAGACTGTCTACAGGGTCAATGAACTTATTATACAAAAACTGGCAGCATAAGCAGGCTGACAAGTTCTGGTCTTTTGAAAATCCTGAAAAAACTTGTTCTTCTAAATACATGACTGGTTAAAAGCTCTGAAATAAATCTCTGTTGATGCTTTAAGTTTTCATGTACTGGAATTTCAATAGCATTTATATATTCCTTTAATTTTTGCTTTCTGCAAGCAGCAAAGTTTTACTAATTAGCAAGCACTCCACCAGTGGCTCCTTTTAGTCTCATTTCTCCTTTCTGGAGCTGAGTGAAAGCAGCTGAGGCACGCTGGGGAGTTCAGGGAAAGGAATGTTGATTTGTCTGTTCTTTTTCATCCAACTGCCTACATGGGGCTGCACAGTGAGAGAGGACTGAAGTAGACCCACATCAGACCTGGAGATTCCATTATATCAGCCATGGTTTGCTCTACTTTCCCAGCACAGGAAGCAGTATTTACCTAAAAGTGGATGCACACATGCACAAAAGCAAACAATCCCCCCAGAGATCCATACACATATATAAACACAGAAGTAATCTCTCTATATATATTATCTAACCTAAGAGATTCAAAATTAAGTTCAGATCACACTGATGCCATCATATCTAGAGATTTGCTCCAGCCTGCTTTTGGTAGTATGTATCTTATGATACAGACACTAACATTAAACTAAACTATTATTTGCTCTCCTGTTTCACTATATATTTCAGAAAGTTAGGAACAAGTTAGATGAATACGTGTAAAATGTAGAGAAGCGTAAAGAGCAAGTTGCAAGTATTGTCTTTATTAACCTAATTTAAAATCTTGGAAATAAATTGGATATATAAATAAAACCTTGGTAAAGTTCCAGCTGATTGAGTGACCAGCACTTAGCCAGCAGATCTTCACAGGTCTCTAATGACCTTGGCATGATTACAAAGGTTACACCTGCCAAAATAAATTCTCTAACAAGTTAAGGATAAAATTCCTTTCTTTCACACACATGTATTTTTACAAGATGGTAGAAAACTCTCTTGGTATATATGTAGAGCTGCACTGTATTGGAGTTGGAGAGTGAGCACTCTTCTTAATTATAATCTGGGGAGAGTACAAGGAATTTTCTTCACAATGTGGTTTCACTATATACCTTGTTTCAACGTCTTTTCAAGTTGTTTCAAACAAGACTGAAAAAGAAACACAGGAGTAGTATCTATCTTATCAGTTTACCCTACACAGCTGTACTATACACATAAGGCATGGAAGCTCACCCTGAGGATACTAGACAAAACAATCCAAAACTATCTTCAATTTGATAGTGAAGTTTAAACAAAGTCAAGCCATACAAATACAGTTTAGATGTATCTTGTATAAGAAAAAGCACACATACCATTATTTCTCCCAGAGTGAAATTACTCAACTGGGTTTAGACAGTAAAAAGCTTATATTCATCTTTCCCTAGAGTACTGAGAATTTCATGCAGAGCTTCTTCACTGGCACAAATGAAGTTTCTGGATTATAAGAGCTTTTGGCAATGTATGCCATGTCCTATTACTACAGAAAGTTAAAGTACCAAAAGTCTCCACAGCTCTTGCCTTGTATTCTCCATTGTTACTCCTCTCTGGCACCCCACATTACCTTCTACCTCCCCCCAGGCCTGCTCTTGGGAAGACACGTGAACATGACAGCAAAGAGCCTAGGGATCATTGGAGAGCATACACAGAGCATACAAGCACTGAAATGCAGCTCTGACAGACCTTGTAGCAACACCATTAGGGAGAACCTGGTGGAGAGAGACCCCTGTCCATATATTGAACACTTACATAAGGTTCAGGCCATTCAGGCCATTCAGGCACTGCTGACGCACAGAGGGATTTTGCTGTGTCCTTTGCCATGGAACCCCTGCACACAGGCAGGGTGCTCCTGCAGTCCCACCCAGCTGGCAGGCAAAATACCATGTACAGACCACAGGTACAACTCAACACTGTCATTAGGGATGGCTCATTATACTCTGCAAAGAATTTCCCTACCAGAACATGGAAGTGAAAGATATGAAAACCACTGCATTGAAATGACAGTGGAATTGCTATGTATGTTGATAAAGTCTGAATAGTAATTGCTGTGCTTCATAGGTTAAAACTGAAAATGGCAACAACAAGGACAGTTTAAACTGTCCTACAGTATTTGCCAGCAGCCAGAGGTAATCTCTGGGGTTCTGCCTACATGAGCAGGGATTAAAAAAAATTCAGGGACTGGCTTACACATTCAAAAAATGAGTTGAGAGCTGTTTGCAAAAGCATTCAATTAATGGGTTAGAGTGATGAGAATGAAAGAAGGAAAACTGAACACTGAATGGGTAGTAAGTACAAGTAAGGAAAAAGCCAGACAGGGAGAGGTTGTGCTGTGGATCCATTTCCCTCAGTCCATCTATGACTTGTTTGTAATGGTGCTGCACATAAATAGTGCAAGTTAACTCATGGTCCTCAAGGCTTAATGACATGACATCAATTAATGACTCCTGTTGGTACCCATTCATAAATCCTTTATATTTATTTATTTGGGGATGTTGGAAAAGTTTTAGCAATTATTTTAACTAAGTTTATATAATTTAACCCATGGTAACAGAACTAGGTGAAGGTCACAAAGTAATGACTTAAGTTGAATATAAAACATTAACAGACATTGTTAATATAAGAACTTCAGTTCAAAGAATTGTGGATCAGTCTATGCAGAAAGTTTAAAGGAGATTATGCATATAAACATACAGAGCACAAAACAGACAAAACTGGTTAAACAAGATTCTTGTCAACAAAACCTGGAATGAAATACTCTATATTCAGACATATTTATCATAAAATAAAAAAAAAACCAAAAACCAAAACACCTCTACAAAACCTCGAGCCCCTCAAAAAACAAGAGGGGGGGCAATTTTATCAAAAATTGAAGTGGGCTCTTTTGGATCTTAAAACTAACATATGTGAATCCCAATTTTGCAGTTTCTTCCCTATGATACAGAAAATGTTTATTTCTTTTAAAGTCCCACTTACTAGTTGTGGCAGCATGTTTTAGTAAACCAGCTTCTTACTGTTACTATTTACTGCATTGTAGTACAGAATTATATAAGTAAACACCTTATAGCATTTTGCTTATTATGCTTATTTACTTGCATTTGTTTTGTCTTTCCTTTCAATCTGCCTGTCCTTGCTCTGTCTTCCAGGGCATTCAGTGCCTTCTAGTCCCTACATTTGTAGTGTTTTACATTCAGATATTCATCTCCTCAATCTCTGAAGGAACAATACCTTTCTCTTAATAACCACATCATTCAAAGCCTTTTCAACCACACTCATATCACCTTCTTATTCATTACCTTTGAACCCACTGAATATTTTATTATACTTTCTCAAATTTCATCATGTTTAAACTCCTAATTAAGAATATGTAAGCCTTATCAGCAACATTAAGCTAGAGAGATTAGGGAAAAGGAGCTGGAAATGGGTTGTGAACTTCTGGAAAAAGCCAAGAATAAAGAAAAATAAGCTTGTCTAGAAGAATGAAAACACAGTTGTACAGAAGTTCCCACAATACAAAGTCCTCTGTGACTGACTGAAGATAAGCTTCTGCATTCTGATGTTGTCATTGTGCTACAGTACACAGACAGTAACTTTACTTATTAGTCCAGCAGTGGATACAAACCAAATAAAACAAGTTATCAAATCCTAAAAGAAAGATTCACTGAAAAAAAATTTGTTTCTGACCACAAAAATAGATCATACATGGCAGAATATAATCCATAGTGTTCAATACCACTGACTTTTCAATAGTTCTCATACATTTAATACTAAAGCTTAAAGGATTAGTCAATTAGCTTAAGAAGTTCAGAGTTTACAGCAGAAATGAGTGAAGCAATAAAAAGACAGGACAGTTTCACAGCTAAGGTACCCAAAACCAACCCTAGAGAATCTGGAGCCTGTTGTTGTCTCTGCCAAAGACCTCCCGAGGCAAATCTCTCAGCCAAATCTTTCCAGAGCATCAACAACCACAAGCTCCTTAACTTCCCTGGTGTTTGAGACGCTGGGGCTTGGTTTACACAGATTTGAGCGCACAGTTGCAACTAAAGTGAGCAGAAATTGTAGCCTGAATATATCAGGGACTTTATAATGACTAACAATGTTACCCCAGGTACTTTAGTTTGGACACGTGCAACTAAAGGATCCCCTCAATACCAATCTCTCTACCTCTTACTTTACTGTATTTAATACAGAGAATAACATTACTTAGAAGGTGGGCAGGGAAAAGCAATGTTGAGAAAAGGAATTAAAAGTTTGTGAAAAACATGTCTATAATTCTTTCTCCAGAAGATGTTTTTAATAGTATGTACAAGCTCCATTTAACTCCTAGCAGATGAGAAGAAAGTGAGCACACATATATTTACATACATATATATGTGTGTGTGTATTGTTTGATTTGGCATGTACACCTGATCTATAAAGTTCTCCTAGCACAGATCTGCTTATCTGAGCCACACAGTCACAGCTGCTGGAGTTTATATGCATGTGGCATTTGGTTTTCAGCTCTAGGCCTATGGAACATCAGGGAACATCAGCAGTAAAATACATTTCCCTCACCTTTCATCCTGCTCCTTTCAGGTGTTTTGCCTAACAAGAAGTTAATCTAAACCTTGGGTTTGTGTCCTTGTATATAGATATATGTGTCCAGAAGTATTTTTTAACATATTAAATTTAGTCAAGACCAAGTTAAAATAAAACAATAAATATTGGTCCAACTCCTTTGTTGAAGAAACCTCAGTAAAGCAAATATATTTATACAGTATTCTACTCTGAACTTCATTGCAAGCAGTGAACAGATAGTATAAAAGGCATCAAAATCTTTCCAACCATTCATTATTGTGTAAACCCAAAGAAACTGGACAGAACACCCATGAAGGTCCTTGAGATGCAAATGAAATGTTCAGTTTCAACCTGAATACAGAAAAAAATACTTTTGGATAGGAATGCAGAAAATATTCTGTGGCTCCACACCTTTTTTTTTTTACCACACCCTCAACATTGGCAAAGACATGAGAGAGGTTGTGTAACTGATCATTAAAAAATAGTTTTGGCTGACTTCAGTGTTTTAGCTGGTGAAACTCCCCTTTGGCAGTGACTACACACTATGGGATCCTTAGAGTCCTTTTACAAAATAAAGGAAGACTTAAAGTGTGTGGAAGTTAAGTATCTCATTTGCCATGTATTAAAATCATTACATTTTGGCTAAATCCAATGTTAATCAGGCAAAAGTTAGCAAATTCTCCTAAAAACTTTTACATTTCTTTTCAGAATCCAGTTCAACTAAATGTCAGGAATTGCATGTCCAGTTCTGGGCTCCCCAGTCCAGGAAGGACATTGAGGGGCTGGAGCAGGTTTAGGCTTGACTTTAGAAAGAATTTCTTCTCAGCCACCGTGATTAGACACTGGAATGGGCTGCCCAGGGAGGTGATGGAGCCACAGGTCCCTGAAGGTGTTTAAGGAAAGACTGGCTGTGGCACTTGGTACCATGGTCCAGCTGACATTGTGGTGTTCAGCCATAGGGTGGATTCAATCTCAGAGGCCTTTTCCATCCTTAAATGTTTGTTCTTTAACAGCCATACTTGAAGAATAAATCTCCATTCAAAATGAGCTGGGTCTGGAGCTTTTTAATGGAAGTAACAGATTTTCAAATATTTTTTGTCATATTCATAATTGTGCAATCTAAGTAAGTGACAGGATAATCCTGCAATATCTTCTGAAAAAGGGAAATGGTGTTGCTGCTCACTTCAGTCTATTCCTGGTGTAGAACACTTCAGGTATCAAGATACTGGCTGTTGAAACCAGCTCTGAAGACTCATGGACCACCTTTTTAGGTTGATACTGAACTAGTTTAACTGCTTGAACTACATGTAAGAAGTTTCATGTGGCTTCAGTGATTCATATCAACCCAGCTCCCTCAGATGATCCAGAGGGGGTAGCAGTGATGGAGATATCAAATATCTTTCTATTGTCCTTTCCTCTTCTTTTTGTATATTAAAAAAATAGTTTTAAATAAAACTAGACACTGATTTCCTTAGGTAACATGCAGGTGATTTCCAAAGAAAGAAAAAAACCCCAAACCATTCTGCACCCAAAGACTGACACAAAGGGAAAAAAAGACAAACACAGTGAGTCTCCACATAGGGACAACTCTTTAACTGTAATCATTATTAGCTCTTCTGTACAGGGAGCTTCTGAAATTCAGTATTATCCAGCTACAGTCATCTAGTTTTCAAAGTTCATGAAAGCAAATAACAGGTCTTTATTTCTGCTTGTACCTCTGCTTGTAGTTCTGGCATTTTTACCCACTGCTTACCTTTAGGCAATTCTTCAACCCCAGACACTATTTCTTAAAGCAGTTGGAAGCTTTGGGATGAATAATAGAGTAATCATAGGATAGCATGGATAATTAAATCCCATATCTCTACAAAAGGAGTACCAAAATTCCTTACAAATGGAGTGTTAGGCTCCCAACCCACCCAAGCCATCCTACCTACTGCCCAAAAAAAGGTAACAACAAAACCAACAAAACTTCTGAAAAAAAAGCCTCAATGGCTCCACTTACTCTTTTTCTACCTGACACAGATTAATAATTCTTCCCATAATCTCAAACAGAGGCCTAGCCAACTTTAACACATGGCTATGCCTTTGGAAGTTAACTATTATTAGTTACCTATTAAAAGGGTCAGTGACTTTTCCTCTCTCTTCATAAGGTACAGTGCAACCAGCTTAAATTCTCTGCTGTACTTCAAGAGATTATTCAGTAAGCAAGTGCACAAATGAACAAGCAAGTCAGACTGGTCTCTCATTTCATTCCAGCTAGAGCCACTCTATAACTCGTTAAAAATTCATTGGTGACAGCTTAGAGAAAAGGTTTGTTTTCTTAAAAGGTCATTTTCACTTGCTTGAAATGGTACCATGTCTTAAATATTACTTCCAAAACTGTTCAGGTTTTCATTTATGAGATGTAATGAAAGATTTAAATACCTACATTTGAAGACTGAGAATGCAGCCCTCTTTTACACAGAGCATATTAAACAAAATTTTCCAATTTAGGCATGACCTAACATTTATATAAGTTATAAAATCCAGGGCCAGGAAAGTATTAACCTCTTAACCAGTACCTGCATCAATGTCATGTTATCCCCCTGGCTATGTATCATGACATACTCAGATTGGCTTATACTAACAGTCTTTTGAAGGTCAGAAGTTGTTGGATAGACTGGAGTAAAATATTAACTAACTCTGTGTTCACGTTGTTCCCTCCTGTTTGACAGAGTCAAATACTTCCCATACATACACAAACAAACTTATACTGTCACGAGAAAAATCACCTGAATACATAAACTGCCTTCTGCTAACAAGGATTAGAGATTCTCCTGATGGCATTAAAGAAGTAACTGGCTGTACAAGCTCTTGCAAAGCTTCAGAAACAAAGAAAATGAAAAATCACACAAACAACCCCCCTTCCCAACCCAGACTTACTGAAATAGTCCTAGCAGAGGAAGGGCCACAATAGTTAAGTGACTATTTCAGATAAACGGGATTCTTTTTTTGTTGTCCTATAGATGTGGTCCAATCCAGCTCAAACAGAACTTTTCAGGACAATTTTGCTGACAGGCCTTCTTGACTCTACATGCAGTATAAAACCCACTAGCTGTAGTTTCATGGTGCTGTCTGCATCCAAACCCACACATCTATCCACCAAATAAATGGAGGAGTAAACTGCACAGAAATGAAGGAGTGGAGGAGGTGGAACTTAAAGACACAGTCACCAACTTACGCATTCAGAGTGCTTTAGAGGCACATTTTATATTCTTGTTGACAACACTAATATTCCATAATTTGTTTGGTACCTCATTAAATGGGTCCTGAAAACATGCATGATGGTATTACCAACTTCCTTTCCACACACAGAACAGACACGTTGGGCAAAACAAATCAAATCTGTCTTCCAAACTTTTGCTATACAGTTCTAAAATAGGTGTTTCCCATAACAATCAATACCTGTTTAAGGAGTGTCTGCAGCTTTCATTCCACCATCACACTTCTGTCTGAGTACCCTCCCTCTCTTTCCCCCACCCCATCTGTGTTTGTAGCACACTGAAAATCAATCAGAATCTTACCAGGCTTTTAGAAGGCTGGTAAAAGAGGGCAGAAAATGAAAGAGGGAGAGGGGTTAGGTCATGAAAGATGAAACATTGACTTGGACCACTCATTGCACCATTTGACTCTGTACACAGTTTAGACCCATTACCAACCAGCTTCTAGAATTGAAAGAAAAAAATGTTATTTAAACATGACAAAAGCTGCCTCAGGCAGGCAAAGAAAATACCCACCAGTGGCATTTCACATCCTAGATTACCTTCTCTAAATCTTTTTCAATTGTTGTGTATCTTGCTTGAGGTGAATATACCAGCCTCAGACAAGCATTCAGGATGCAGATTCAGATGAGTTATGGATGTATGGATAAGAGGACATAACAATGTTTCCATGCCCAAGTCATTCTTATTATATAATTTGTTTCTTTTACTGCTATCAAGACCATGGGTTTTTAGCATGATTCATTATAGCCCCGAGATTTCACCTCAGCTTGAAATAAGGCATTGGGTTTTTTTCAGATATACATATAATCTTACAGTTACATACATTAAATCACTTAAAGTACCAAAGGGGTTTTGCAATGCTCCACACTTACATCTTCACTTTTCCCTGAGTAACTCGGCTAACCACTGTTCACTGTACAGTATTATTCCAAAACAGGTTCTCAGAATATACTAGATTTAGTTATGTTTCATTTTACATTTCAACTAATTCCAAACCATTTCTGTAAAAAAAGGCATACAGAGTATATCTCATTTGGAATGCTTAAGCCAGTTTTTAAGTTTCTGCTCTACATGGGAGATTTTTATTAGCTTTGAGGAAGACACATCATATTATTAGGTTAAGGGGAAAAAGATTCAATAGCTACTTTTCATTTCAAAGGTCTTTACAGTTTGTGCTAGATTCACCTAAATTAACAAAATGGGAAAAACCCAAAACCAAAGCTTCTTCTCATGTATAATATCAGAGATTTTTTTTTCCTTATCTTAAGGAGGACCATTTTAGTTCATAACATGTGCAGAAAGCAACCACTGTCTTTTGCTGTTCCTACATTTGCTCTAGTAAAATTTCTTCTCCTTTTTAATTATAACATAATCATATGTAACATACACATGTATTAACGGTAACGTGATCACCAGCTTCATTGCATTCTTAAATGCCTTGATAAATTAATCAGCTCTAAACTCCGAGTGTCTGTATTATCATTCTGAGAACAAGGTCAGACATATGACACACCAAATAAATCAGTCAAGGTCAGGCTTAGATAAGCCTCTTCCGAACGTGATGGTTACAGCTTTTTCTGAACAACATCAGCTAGCTTCTCTAAATACAGATGCAAATCTGAAGTGCTGTGCAGTTTGCAACTGCCCTCCTGAGCTGATACAGTTTCAGTGGAATTAGAACAGTATTAGCTGCAATGTGCAACAACCTTTTACCTGCAGCATTACATTCCAACAGCTATTTCCTAATTTTACTGAAACAGTGGCAGTTCATCTACAGTGACAGAGCACTCATGGTTAAAATAGTACAATCCTGGATTGTTGTGTTGTAGAGTCAGATAAAATAACAGAAATTTTTCTATGACATTAAAACTGGAGTAGAATTCATATTAATCTCTGTTCTAGCACTTGCAGTTATGAAGAAATCCATTCTTAATCAGAAAGACATTAATTTTTAAATTTATTATTAAATTAAAGATAATTATTATCCCACAGAGGTATGTCATGGAAGAACAAAACTTTTCCTATTGTTAAATAGAAATAGTCTGGCCTCAGTCTCAACAAACAAGCAATGAAGTCAAGAACAGTGACAGCCATTTCAAGACCACCACAAGCAAAAGACATGACACAAAAATAAGTTAAAAAGGTAAACTGTAGCAAATAAAAATAATATCTTAAATATTTGTGACTTTGTTTCAAATTCTCTATTTAAAAAGCAGAAACCAGATAACAACAACAATAAAAACCCAACAAAAAAATCCAAACTTGCACCATGTTAGGGAGCATGAGAACAGAATCATGATGACAAACAACTCTGCTCTGTTCTTCTATCAGATAACCTGGAGTATGTTTCTAACATTTTTTGCAAACACATCTATGTGGCATTCACACAGACTAAATGCACTGCACAGTACTTGCCAACCTTTCTGACACCTCCAGCAGATGAAAACTCTGTTGATTTAACACTGGCATAAAAACTTCTTCCTTTCCCCATGCTAAAACTTCCTTAACAGCCCATACATCACAAAACACCTTTATTCATTGTACCAATCTGGATGATTCAGAAGCAAAATAAGTACAAACACTCTTGTACAAGAGGTCCTGATACAACCTGATCTATCAAACATCCATTTCCACTTTTTTTTGCATGACAAACCACTATTACAGCATTTACACGCCTGTTTTGCACCCAAAATACAACAGAATGGCCCTTCCACTAATCTCTTGATGGAGGTTTCTGGTATCCTGCCATCAGGTATGAATTTTTCCTACTTGCAGTAATATATTTAAAAAAAACCAGGCCAAGTGGCTTCAATTTTTTATGTCTCCTGAGTTTTCAGATTAATTATTAACCAAATAATTAACAGTATATATAAGATCACAGCAGATCAACCAGGAAACTTCCTGCAGAGAATGGTTGTACTCTCCTGATAAATGATATCTCGAACTCAGCAACAAATCTCTGCCAGTAGGCATAAAGATAAATATAAAGATAATGCTGTGCTTCAAGAAATCATTGAGTACAAATACCAGCAAAATTTAAAAAAACAACCCAAAAACAAAAGAAAACACCTCCTTCCAATTAAACATGTTAAAAGTTTTACTTCAAATAAAAACAAAAATTTCAATTCAAATGGGAAGAGAACTGGTACTTAGACCAACATTAAACAAATAAATTTCACTTTTGTATGTCTTATTAAATTTACCATTCGATAGACTATGTCATGCAAGTAAATAAATGCTATTTATAAATATCTCTAAGCCACAGCAACCCAGTCATAGAGCCATTTCCCAGACTGTGTTATTGTTATGCCAAACAGACTACTCTTTCATTTCTTGTCAGTCGTAATTACAGCTCCATAATTGAAATACAGTAAATTACCATGCACTAGCTTTGAAAAGATGGTTCATTGAGGTTGAGCTGTCACTACGATTATTGTGTAATAAAAAATGATCATTTAAATGTTCTACTTTTCTCTCAAAGAAAAAAAACTAATTCAGTTCATGCAGCTCAAACAAGTCAAATATCTTCATGATGATGTAAAACAAAGAGAAAAAACACATTTAAGCAAAGCTGAACAACCTCAAGTACAAGTCCTAGGCTGTATAAACAAACTAGCATTTATAAAATTTTCTAACCTCTGAAGAAGATTGCACGTTCAAAACAAACCTTTTAAAGGATATAAACTTTTGTCAGAATTCAATCATACAATACCTATCCAGCATCTTCCACAGGAGCTCCTACTTTGCTCATAGAGCATATAAAGCTTTGGAAACTTCTTTCCAGCTTCAAGCTTAATTTTCCCTCAGTTCTGTGTTACAACCAGTAGGATAACTACAACCCACCTAAGACCAGTGTAGGTAACAGACATAAATTAGCATGGATATCTCTAAACATAAAACTGGGCCTACAGTTCTGATATACTGGTCAAGCTTGGTTTGCCTGCAGAAATATTCTCAAACATTTGAGAAATCAAATGAGGGAATACAGAAAAGACACAAAAAGCTGTCACTGTAAAAAGAACGCTCAAAACTTTAAGACTTGTCCTCATACCAAAAAAAAATCTTTCAATATGTTCCTATCTGCTGTCTCTATAAAGAAAATTTCACAAAGGACATCTATTGGAAAACAATAATAAATACGTGAAACTGTTCCTATTCTCCCTTTCTCAAAGACTTCCTGCAGATGCTGGAAGAGGCAATTCCTTCAGTTCTGTTTTCTTCCTGCCTGACTCAAAACACCCAAATCCCTGCTGTTTTGTTGTGCTCGCATTCCTTTGACTATTCAGTAAACAGGCATAAGTTCAATAAATGAAAAGGACACAAAATAAAACACAAAATCCCGCACTGATATTGAGAATTTGAATGGGCAAGGTGGAACAATGCAGCCAGGGAACAGGATATGACAAAAGAAGCTGAATGTAGGAACCATGGGCTGCAAAGAACTGCAGAGAACTGCTAGAAATTCTCTCAACAGTATGACTGGCAAAGCACACTGGTGCTCTTCAAGGGCATCCTCAAGGTTTTGGTGACTCTCTTTAACCCAGGACAAGCAAATGGTTCTCTGCACTATACTCCCATCTATTCTCCCCCTAAGTTTGCTTGAAGAAAGGACTGCAACTTCAGCTGTGACAAGCAACCAAAACATGAGATGTGTGTATGAAATAAAACTTCATCTCAGCAGCCGAGAACCTCCTGGCCTAAATAAATCTTTGTCTACTTTGCTAAGAAAATAAGAGTATCTGAAGGCACCTGGTAGAATCTTCCCCTGAAGAGGTAATTGTTAGCACTTATGTACCTCTGTTGCTTTCTCCAGGCTCTGGCGTAGATCCAGCAATTCTTTATCATGTTGCTCTTTAAGTTTGTCCATCTCTGTGTCATGGCTGGATACCTCTTCTTTAAGTGCTCCTTTCAAAGCTGTGAGCTCTCTCTCTCTCTTTCTCAAAATCTCTTCTTGTTGATCTTTTGCTATCAATACTTCTTGTAGATCCTGCTTCATTTGCATCAGCTCCTAAAGCCCAAAATCAAACACAGCTGTGTGTCAAATAGCCCCTGTGGATGTTCTGTTTATGTCTCACAGAAAGCACTTAAGCTCCCCAAGGACAACTTTGTTCCATATGACTGACATTGTTTCTTACAGCTTCTATAGTAAGCTAAAAATTTGCTCAACTCTAATATTATTAGAAGTATAACACATAGCTGATATTTTATATAATAGGTCAACATATCTGATGCTGCAAAACGATCAAAATATTTTCATGCTGTATGTTATGCCATCTGCAAATAATGCAGGAGTCAGTCCTACGTTGTGCTTTCACTAGCAATGAGATAGATAAGACCAAAGATAAAGCATTTTCCCCCAGCTGCAAGAGAAACAAACTCAGTGATAATTCTTTGCTTTCTTTTCAGCTGGAAAGAATAAATAAAGTTGCTTCTTCAAGTGCTGAAGACAAAACAAGTGCTTCCCAACCAAGTCCATGTCTTCACACCCTTCCTCCTCCCACCAGGGTAACCCTAGAAGTCATTTCCCCACTACAAATCTCTGGGAAGGAACAGGAGAGTCAGTGAATCTGAAGACTAAAATGCATACAAAAACAATCAGAAATGTACAGCTTCAAGAATTCTCTGATTTGGCATTTCTCCAACTGTGAATAATTGTACTTTCAAAGAGAATGCAGACTTCCCCTGCACTGAAGGGGGATCAGGACATCTAAACCACTCCTGACAGACATCACCTACTCTGCCATTAAAAGCCTACAATGGAAGGAATCCTACCATCACCCCAGGCATCTCCCTCTGTTTAATTATCAGTATTAACTGAAACTTTTTCTAACACTTTCTTTAAATCTCTGGAGCTAAGTCTCTCAGTTCTTACTCCATCTCTACACAACACAGAAAAATTGATCACTATCACCTTTACAGCAACATTCTGTAAGATGTGTTTTTGACTCTTCCCTCACTTCTCTATTCAGATTGAAGTCCTTCTTCAAAGACAATGTTTTTAGTACTATCATCATCATTTGTGATATTCTCCTACTTCTGTTCATCTGTCAATTATAGTGCCTGAGATTTAAGACAGTCATTTAAGAGTAATCAAATCTCACCCATACAAAACAAAGTAGTTATTCTACTCAGCAGATCTTGCATGCAAACATCTTTAATATTTCTGCACTGATACTCTTACACATCCTTATCAGCAAATTTAATAAGCTGTGTTTTCTATTTCATCATCAGTATATTAGTATAACCAGGGTTACAGCCAATTCCTCTTTCATCCCAAGGTGACAGAAACTCTGTAACTCTTTTGCTCCTCTCCAGACTCATCCCTTCTCCCCCTGGTCTCAGCAATACAAATAAATAATTTAGAGACAGCTTTATTGAGTTATTTTAATTTTTTTTAGCTGAGTCTCATCTGGCTTTGATAATATATACGCACCTTTTTAAACTGATCTTACCCCAACTCCTAATTGCTAAAATTGAGATTATTATCTGGTAATAGTGGATAACTCACCTGTCTCTCAGCCATTAAGACATCTGTTCTCCTGCTCCATAAAACAATGGTACTTAGACTCTGTATTCCTTTTAGGGTTACTGTTGCTATCATAACATGCTTTCTTAGGACCCCTAATAACGCTACATTGCTTTGGATTAATAGCAGAGGAAAAGCAAAGGCATGTATTTCTGTACCTTAGTCTCCACTTTTCATGCAATTTTTCTGATCCCCCTTCTGATAGTTCCTAACTTACCTCAATCAGAATCTCTTTCTCCCCTTCATCGGTGTGTTTGGCGCTATCCAGTTCATCATGCATCTCAGAGAGTTGGTCTTGAAGATCTCTGATCTCAGTCTGGTGTTTTTCCTGCTCCATCTTCACTTGAAAAAGCCTCATCAGTAAAAATCAGACAGGAGTTTTTTAATTTGTAGAAATACTAGTTTGTTCATTCAAGTACTAAAAAGTACTAAAACATTTCCATGCTGCCCACCAGAGAATGGGATAAAATGAGGCAGAAAAATTAAATGTCAGAGAGGTAAAAATGAGAAATCTTCTAACTAGGTATTTAAGTGGGGAGTTGTATTTTATTTCAGACCTGGTACTTTAGTCATGTTTCCACATTTCAAAGACTTGAACTATGTATTTTGACTGTGAAATATTAAAAACAATTTGCACTAAGAGGAAGATTATAAATTCAGCAATCTTTTCTTCCTTCCAGATATTCTAAAGACATGACTCTTAAATGGTAGAAACATTTCCTACAGTAACAAATGTCACTTGTCTGGTTCCATCAACATATTCTGGAGACACAGGTACTTTTAATCTAAAAGGTTTATGAAAAGGTAAAATTTCAATGATAACTTTGCTAGAATTAACTCACTCCTCCAGGTTTTGCCTGAGTTCCTTCTCATTTTCTTCCAGCTGCTTTTTTAAGGCTTCCTTTTCACATAGACTTTGATCAAGTTGCAACTGAAGATCTTTCAGACTTGCTCGTGTAGCATCTCTCTCTTCTTTGGAATTTTGCTGATTCTGAATTTTGTACACCAAAAGTTAGGCAAAATAATAGACAGCAGCTACATGATTAATACAGTTTGTGTCCCAGTCTGTGTCTGTCTCACTGCAATCAACAGATTAACGTTTACCTCAGCAGATACCTAAGAAGTGCCTTGTGCATGTGCTGAACACTTTTATTCACAAACTCCTTCTCAAATACAAAGAACAGATTTGTTACAAAGGGCAACAATGCTATGACCAACCACCCCTTAAATAAAAGTCTTCTGAAAAAGCACAGGTATATCTAGATTAAGAAGAATATACAGCAAAAGGGAATCAGCTGGAGGATCAGCTGGCACTTATTTTAAAAAGTGTATTTAAAATATTCAGAAGCTTTATAACAATAAAATGCTGTACCCTGATTTCCAGTTCCAGTTTTTTCTCTAACTCTTCCACTTTCCTTTCAAGTTCTGCTTTTTGCTCCACCAATACTTTTACTTCAGCCGAAGAATCCGAAACCTACAATTAAATAGAGACATTTATTCCCACAAAGCCAAGATGTTCTTTGAGAACAGTTTCTTTTCTTGAATCTAAAGCAAAGCTACAAGCAAGACTAACAAAGCGTGGCATCAACTGCCTGAGCTCACCAGGGATTTTTCACATGGGTCAGGCCAAGCTAAGATTTTCAAAGGAACCATGATTTGGTTTTCATAAAACTTCTTGGAAATTGCTCAAGGCACGTTGACAATAAAACAGAAAAATATACAAACGTAAAGAAAAATTCAAATTAGGCAACATATGACTCAAATCACGTGTACTTTGGGCCAATTTTACTGAGATATCACTAATTATGCAAAATTGACATCAAAGGAAAGCATGCTCATATGTTAAGACAGGTTTTCAAATACATTTTTTTAGGTTATTTCCTAGGATGTATTTTGCAAATAAATAATGCTGTCATTAATAACAAAAGCTACATGAGTCTCTCATGCTGTCTGTCTCACTGCAATCAAAAGATTAACCCCCATTTATCCCCACAAATAAATTTTATCTTTACCCAAGAAATTTTATGTGAGTGTGCCTAACATTTTTCTTCATTGCTCCAAACTCCTTCTCAAATACTAAGAGATTTCTTAAAAAGGTTAACTGTGCTGTGAGCAGCTACACTTAAAATCTTCTGAAAAAGCACATATATATCTAGATTAAGAATACAAAGAAAAAAAAATTTCGTTTTTACTAATTATACCTCAGGATAAAATAATAGACAAAAAGCATTTAATCCTTCTCATGCCATCAAAATTAAGCTCTGTTCCTGAGAGACCACATGAACAGCCTAGTAAAAGTCACTAAGGGGATTCAGATTCTTAAGGCCCTGTCTGAATACTGCACCACTTTGAAACAACAAAGCAAATTAAAAATTCTTTACCTGTGTCTTTCCAGCAGCTCTTGACTTTAAAGTCTGAATTTTCTCAAAAACCAAGTTCACTTTCCTCTTTGTTGCATCGTCATTATCAGGACTTCTAAAACAGACAGTACAAATAAGCAATGATATTATCAAAGTTACCATTTTCTTAACATCAAACCAAATTCAGACTGTCCAATCTAATAAAAATCTCCACAAAACCCCCCAAAATACTACAAACAAATCAGAAATTATCTTAACTGTGATTTGCTAAAATCTTCAAAGAGAGGAGTTAAAAATTTGTATTCCAAATGTTTTCTAAAAAGCCAACCAAACAAAAAAGAGCACTGAACTCTTGAAGTGCAAATCTCTTCTGTAAACTGTGACTGTGGAAAGACAGATATTCAGCATGTCTATTACTCAGACATATTGAAATAAGAAGTAGTTCTAGGTTTTAGAAGTCTAGAAGTCCTGACTACTGCACCATAAAATAACACTTGAACAGGTCCCAGAACCTGCTATATCAAAAGAAATTTAAATGCATCATGTATTTTTAAGTAATTTAACTTTCTTTTACATTTCAATAAGTTATCAGTAGAAAATACCAAGAGTTACAGGTGCACAAAGTATTAAAAGACAGAGGGTTTCTGTCAAACCTTAGGAAATAACAATTCATTGTTGTTGTTATTTAAAAAATCTGAATGCTTAAAGTTCCATGAGGTATTATTTGAATTCTCTAATAACATCTATATTATACAAAGTTTAATTCCAGCTGTATTTAAAAGACAAACCATACTCTGATTGACAAGTTTTCAGTGCATTTAATCATATCCTGTACAACACCTTATGTAAGTCCTGGTATCCTGGGTATTTTGAGATCAGATAATGCCTTAGAGTACACAGCTGAGATACAGAATTGTGAAAGAGATGTTTCATTTAATTATAGCTTTCACTTTACTGTTTCACATTTCAAACGTAATAGAAGATAAATATTGAGAAAATGCAGTCTCTTATCCAAAAGTAACATATGTTTACTGACCCTTCCTTAAGGTAATTGTAAAGAATCTGCTTAGCAGTCTCTTCATTTGTTTGCTGCGCAAGATCTTGCTGGCCCTTTAGAAGATCAGGAGTTGCCTAAAAGATAAAGATAAAATGTCAAAAGATAAAAATCCTGTGAGAGTTGTAAATACAAAACAGTATAACTGGAATTCTCCATTCTACCCTATTAATGAAAACTTCTTTGTGCTATGAACCTTAAGTTCTGAAAGATTCACTGGAATTTTGCCTAACTGCAATAAGAAACCATACTCCACACCAAAAGAAAAAAGAAAACAACTTCATTTTGCATACATACCTTTTCACATTCTACTTTTGTGCATGTACGCTTAAGAATCTTGATATCTGTTTGCCCCTGCCATCTTCCTTTACCCATACAAAAATCAGTTGTTTTACAAATCAGGTTTTCTATACTTACAACAACAACAAAAAATTATATTTACATTTCTCCAGAAAAATCCCATTTGGAAGTATTGTATGGTGGGAGTTTGTTCTAATGAAGACCAGAAAAATACACAATTAACAATAGGGCAGCTTTCATATGCAAAGTACAAAGAATAGCTTAAAGAATGAACTCAAAATTACCTGTATATTAGGGACTGATGAACATGTTTTTACAGAAATCTTCTTGGCTCCTGATTCAGGTGTAACTGCAATTCGGTTTGGCAACAACAAAGTAGAAGTTACAGTTTTAACTTCTTCTCTCTTACTCTGTCCTGGGAGTGTAGCTGATCTACCCATCAAGCTCTCTGTATCTGCTCCATTCTGTTTATGGTGTTGCAAAGAGCTGAAACTGCTGCTCTGAGTGTCCTTATTGGGCATTTGCAGTTTTCCAACACTTCGAGCAGAAATCTTTGTCTCTTTGGAAGGTGACTTTTGATCTCTGGATAACTGCTTGTGAAGGCAAACTTTAGACGGTCTCAGCAAGTGCTCAGTTGACTTACCCAAACTTTTACTGAATTCACCTAAATAATCTGAATTTACATCAAGTCCTAATGACAAGGCACTATCAACGCTTCTTGATCTTTTACGATCATCTGGATGAATTCTGTTCCTTTTTCCTGACCTGCCTCTTCTGTGAGCATCAACTTTCTTATCAAACTTTTCAATTAGCTGATCTACTCCTGGAAGTGAACCAGTGTCAATATCACGACCAGTTCCCGGCAAGAAAGGAATGTATCTCCTGTTTTCGTGGCGGTTAACGTTGTCCGCGTAGATGGCGTACTCTTGGTCATCCAGCAAAAATCTGTACAAGGAATTGGCAGAGGTGGGAGTGGCTGATGAGGATGAGGATCTTCGGGAGTCATTCAGTACTGGCCCAGTGGAATCTTGCCTGCGGAAGGGAAGAACATCTGGTCTGGGTTTCTTTGTCTCGGGATAAGAAGAGGGACTAACACAGGGGGATCCTCCTGCAGGTGAAAATGTCTCTGAAACACACACGTCACTGGGGCTGATCGTGCTACTGGGACAATCCTGCAGCTGCTTATTTGGATCTTCTACTGACCTGTTCAGATGTATTTTTTTTGAATTTGCTTTGGTTGACTCAGCAAGGTAAGTATTTGTTTTCTGTAGAGACACCACTTTAGATGAGGAAATCCAAGGCTTTGCTTCAGTTTTTTCATCTGCAAAAGACTTAGATTTACTGCATACAGAAGACTGGTAATTATCCAAGTTCAAGTTATTTTTTTCAGGATCATATGGCTGCAAAAGTTCAGGATGTCTTTGAAAATTCAACAAATTTGAGGATTTCATAGTTTCATCTTTAAAATCTGGCATTCCACTTTCCTTTTCATGGACATTGGTTATCTGCAGTTTTTTAGGCATAGAGGGTTGCACGTGCTGTGTTCCAGCAAACTTTGTATGTTCACTGGTTTTGTCCTCCAACTTAAAAGCAGTATTGGAGTCCACAGCTGCCTTGTTTACAGTCTGAGGAAGGACCTGCTGTTCTTTTCCAGGAGGAGGAGGATTTTCTGGCAAACATCCTTCCGTATTGTTCAGTACTATGTAAGGATGGCCATCAATTCCTTGGACTCTAATGCTGACACCGTAAGACCCCATCCTAGAATTTAGTGCATTTTTAGCTTTCTGAGTCTCTTCACTTGCAAGTTCAAGAGTGACTTCATAGTCCTTCTGCATGTGCTTAAAACCAGCAAAATACGGCTCCATGTCTATCAGAGGATTATATCTGAACAGGAGAAAAATTACAAAATTCTCATTGTTTTAAGCAAGTTAGATTATTTCATTAATTACTTTATTCTACCATTCAATGTGACGATGAAGACTAACAGCAACAACACAGGGAAATCAATATCCAAGCTCTATCAAGCCCAAAGCGAATACACTGTGATACAAAGACAAATGTCAGACTGACACATTCTGATCAATGTCATGTCATTTTACGCATGTTACCTTCCCAGAGTTTGTGCTCATTGCTTTGGAATCAAATTACTTTAAATATAAACAACTCTTTTTTGAGTCAAAGCATGACTTCTGGGTATTTCCACTACCCAGAAGTGGAAATTATTTGCCATCTTCGAGTTTAAAAATACAATTTTCAGAAAACAGAAGCAATGACTCCGATAAAGTTTTAAATAGGTGAACGACTGTCATTCTATTATGAAACCAGTTCCTATCTCCTATCTTGAAGTAAATACAACATCACATACAAAGTAATCAGGATGTAAGAAGACTGTACCTTTCACAAACCAGTGATCATTTTAAAGCCAGAATTTAGTACCAGCATTCAACATTTAAACATAAGCCCAGGAGAGCAAAACACAACCAGGCAGTTGAAGGTTTTATGAGTTTCAGGTAACTAAAGCACTGCAAGGAAGGTCAACATCCTCATTCCTTTGAGTCGTGGTTTTTATGTACTTGGGTTTCAACATTTGTTTCTAGTGACATCTTAAAATAAACTTTTTCATTTATTATCTCATTGCCATCCCTAAGAATAACCTTTCTGACAGATTAATTTAACAATCTCCCAAATGCAAGCTTGTTCAAAAAAACTACAGTTGCTATTTTAAAACAAGATACTTGCTGAGCAACAAAAATGGAAAAACACTGCTCATATTTCCAGGGCTGAAAGTGCCTTTTTCAGATCCAACAGGAATGCTAACTCCAGCCTATATGTGCCAAAACTGCTTCAATCTAGAAAACAATAAATTCAACCCTACCTGTGTTTTTAATGTTAAATGCCATTCTTTCTTTCTCTAACAGCTGGGTGTGCAGGCAGATTTACTTTAGTCTGTTGCAGATTATGAGCCAACTGTCTAAAGGCAGAGGCAGTGCAGTGACAGAAGGAACGTGTCTATAAAAGAATGGAACACAGGACTGTGAGTCTGATACAAAACCTGGAGGGAATAAACTTTTGAACTGAGCTGGGGAGTTGAGTCATCACTGTGGCCTGACAAACCCAAGATCACTGAGCGATGGTAATCAGCAAGAGGAAACCAAAACAACAGGATGTCTCATGGAAAAACAACCCTCTGCAGCCAGTTTCACTCTCCTGTCTATCTCAGCATGAACCACCTCCCTCAGATACTCTAATCAAGAGTAGAGTTCTCATTTTTTCCTGACAGCAAATGAAAAAGTTTAGCTCAATGTTCATAGTACACTAATTTCTATGCATTCTTCCTCCAAGCAGGAAAGCTCCCCTCAAAAAACTCTAAAAACCAACTCGAGCTCCTCCTCAGCAGCAGGGTTATAAATTGAAGTCTCACAAGGCACATTCACATGTGAGCCTTTGAGAGAAGCCCCTGATTCACACACAGCTGGCAGCACTCATCTGTAGTGGAGGAGAATGTGAACATCTTGACTAAAAGCTCTCCACTCAACAATCCCAGCCAGATTAGAAATGCCACTAAAACTCAGGAGCATGTGGAACTGCACACTACACCTTCAAACTGTATTAGCAGATTTACAAAAAGAGTAAAGTTTATCTGAATTTTTCAACAATGGCAACACTAAAAAAATATAAAAAGAAGTCAATGAAAATAAACCTAAAAGCCAAACTTAAAAAGGATTTATATCAATCAGCATAGGAAACAAATAAGCAATACATTACAATACAATTACCATATATCTGTTTGGGGGTGACTGCAAAAGCAATGCTTTCAAACTTCTTGTGAAGTTGCTAAAAATATTAAATAACCAGAAAAAAACCCCAAACAACCCCCATCCCCTCAAAAATAACCACAGAACACCAACTCCCCTACTGTATAGGGGAAACAATATTTAGGTGAATAATCTACCTTAAATTAATGTGTTTCATTTGTCTCTAAAACCATAAACAAGTACATGTATTTGTCTTCTTCACATGCATTGTACTAACAAAACTCTTAATTTTGCTGTACAAAAGGATAAAACCTTGTAGAAATAAAAGAGCTAAACAAACAATTTTTTAAATAACACATTTTATCTTTCTGGAACTGTGAAAAAAAGATTACATTTATAAATTCCCATGGCATCAACAAGAAAACAAGACAGATGACCCTGCTATTCAGATATTTGAAGGTTTTACATAGAATTTCTATTTCATAGGATGTCAAGCTGCATTGTGCAATACTCACATGAACTACATACTATCAAATAGTTGCTTTACAATATACAACAAAGTGGTTTTGCAATTTTGTAAGCATTTTTAAATTAAAGGCACTACTGGCTTTCATCACACACAGCCTTTCTGAGGAAATCCTGAAACTATGTTAATTGATTAATTACAGTTACAGTCATTCTCCTGCACACACATTGTACAGTCACATCTCAGGCTCTGGCAGGGTTACAGCAACAG
Source organism: Emberiza elegans (assembly GCA_024865655.1). Taxonomy (NCBI): domain Eukaryota; kingdom Metazoa; phylum Chordata; class Aves; order Passeriformes; family Fringillidae; genus Emberiza; species Emberiza elegans. The sequence goes on along the minus strand of JALJVW010000398.1, from coordinate 13,893,572 downwards.
AGGAGGATAAGAGGACTGAAGCTGCTCCTCTCCCATCTGTATGCCCCATGCCTCTGACAGATGTCACCATGTCAAAAATGAGAATATCTGAAACCACTGCTGGCTCAGTACACACCTCAGCCCAGGAAAACTGCAGACTGGCACACTGGGTAAATGAAATCAGCTTGTGTTCTGTGCTGTGACCGACTGAGATCCTGACATCTGATCCAGCGCAGGAGCTGACAGCTGGGGGCCCTGACAGCTACAACTGCCCACTTTTAATCTGCTCTAAGGCTGCTCAAGCCCTCAAATGTTATGACAAAACAGTCTGTTTACTCTTCAGCTTATGAAAAGACGTTAGATAGTTCAATGGCAGCTGGGAAGGCAATTTCCCTGTTTGTGTGGCTCTTTGTTACATATTTGTAGTTGCTTAAAAAAATAAAGAAGATTTTTTTTTAAATAGAGAGTGATGTAAGTCCTAATTCCAGGTTTTCTACCAAAGTAATTCTTTAAATTTCAAACAATACTGTCTTGCTAGTAATTTTATTTTCAGAAAACAGAAGCAATGATTCTATTAAAGTTTTAAATGGGTGAACGACTGTCATTCTATGTTAAACATAATTTAAAAAACTGCAGGCAGTTGAAAAAAACTTATTTTAAAACAAGATACTTGCTTTGAGTCAACAAAATGGAAAAAAACTTTTCATTTATTTCCATTGCTGAAAGTGCCTTTTTCAGATCCAAATGCAAGGTTCAAAAAAACCAGCTAAAAACTCCAGCAACAAAATGGAAAAACACAAAACTGAAAGTGCTTCAATCTAACAGAAAACAATAAATTCAACCCTACCTGTGTTTTTGTGTTTTTAATGTTAAATGCCATTCTTTCTTTCTCTAACAGCTGGGTGTGCAGGCAGATTTACTTTAGTCTGTTGCAGATTATGAGCCAACTGTCTAAAAGGCAGAGGCAGTGCAGTGACAGAAGGAACGTGTCTATAAAAGAATGGAACACAGGACTGTGAGTCTGATACAAAACCTGGAGGGAATAAACTTTTGAACTGAGCTGGGAGTTGAGTCATCACTGTGGCCTGACAAACCCAAGATCACTGAGCGATGGTAATCAGCAAGAGGAAACCAAAACAACAGGATGTCTCATGGAAAAACAACCCTCTGCAGCCAGTTTCACTCTCCTGTCTATCTCAGCATGAACCACCTCCCTCAGATACTCTAATCAAGAGTAGAGTTCTCATTTTTTCCTGACAGCAAATGAAAAAGTTTAGCTCAATGTTCATAGTACACTAATTTCTACGCAATTCTTCCTCCAAGCAGGAAAGCTCCCCTCAAAAAACTCTTCCTCTCTAAAAACCAACTCGAGCTCCTCCTCAGCAGCAGGGTTATAAATTGAAGTCTCACAAGGCACATTCACATGTGAGCCTTTGAGAGAAGCCCCTGATTCACACACAGCTGGTAGCACTCATCTGTAGTGGAGGAGTATGTGAACATCTTGACTAAAAGCTCTCCACTCAACAATCCCAGCCAGATTAGAAATGCCACTAAAACAAACTCAGGAGCATGTGGAACTGCACACTACACCTTCACACTGTATTAGCAGATTTACAAAAAGAGTAAAGTTTATCTGAATTTTTCAACAATGGCAATACTAAAAAAATATAAAAAGAAGTCAATGAAAATAAATCTAAAAGCCAAACTTAAAAAGGATTTATATCAATCAGCATAGGAAACAAATAAGCAATACATTACAATACAATTACCATATATCTGTTTGGGGGTGACTGCAAAAGCAATGCTTTCAAACTTCTTGTGAAGTTGCTAAAAATATTAAATAACCAGAAAAAAAACCCAAACAGCCCCCATCCCCTCAAAAATAACCACAGAACACCAACTCCCCTACTGTATAGGGGAAACAATATTTAGGTTAATAATCTACCTTAAATTAATGTGTTTCATTTGTCTCTAAAACCATAAAGAAGTACATGTATTTGTCTTCTTCACAAGCATTGTACTAACAAAACTCTTAATTTTGCTGTACAAAAGGATAAAACCTTGTAGAAAAAAAAGAGCTAAACAAACAATTTTTTAAATAACACATTTTATCTTTCTGGAACTGTGAAAAAAAGATTACATTTATAAATTCCCATGGCATCAACAAGAAAACAAGACAGATGACCCTGCTATTCAAATTTTTGAAGGTTTTACATAGAATTTCTATTTCATAGGATGTCAAGCTGCATTGTGCAATACTCACATGAACTACATACTATCAAATAGTTGCTTTACAATATACAACAAAGTGGTTTTGCAATTTTGTAAGCATTTTTAAATTAAAGAAAAGGCACTACTGGCTTTCATCACACACAGCCTTTCTGAGGAAATCCTGAAACTATGTTAATTGATTAATTACAGTTACAGTCATTCTCCTGCACACACATTGTACAGTCACATCTCAGGCTCTGGCAGGGTTACAGCAACAGAGGAGGATAAGAGGACTGAAGCTGCTCCTCTCCCATCTGTATGCCCCATGCCTCTGACAGATGTCACCATGTCAAAAATGAGAATATCTGAAACCACTGCTGGCTCAGTACACACCTCAGCCCAGGAAAACTGCAGACTGGCACACTGGGGTAAATGAAATCAGCTTGTGTTCTGTGCTGTGACCGACTGAGATCCTGACATCTGATCCAGCGCAGGAGCTGACAGCTGGGGGCCCTGACAGCTACAACTGCCCACTTTTAATCTGCTCTAAGGCTGCTCAAGCCCTCAAATGTTATGACAAAACAGTCTGTTTACTCTTCAGCTTATGAAAAGACGTTAGATAGTTCAATGGCAGCTGGGAAGGCAATTTCCCTGTTTGTGTGGCTCTTTGTTACATATTTGTAGTTGCTTAAAAAAATAAAGAAGATTTTTTTTTTAATAGAGAGTGATGTAAGTCCTAATTCCAGGTTTTCTACCAAAGTAATTCTTTAAATTTCAAACAATACTGTCTTGCTAGTAATTTTATTTTCAGAAAACAGAAGCAATGATTCTATTAAAGTTTTAAATGGGTGAACGACTGTCATTCTATTATGAAACCGGTTCCTATCTCCTATCTTGAAGTGTCATTACAACATCACATACAAATTAATCAGGACATAAGAAAAGACTAGTTCAATAAATTATTTTCTTTTGAAAATATTCTACTTGCTAAAACAGGTAATATAGTCAAGGACACACAATCATCAGCATCTTGCTATCAGGTCAGCAAGTAAGGTACCATAGAATGATGGCATCACCTATTTTGTCAGCAACATGGCCTTGGACTGGTTGAGGTGAGCAGAAAATTTCAAACTGAATTTGTGTTTTAACTTCATTGTCAGGGGTAGCAACCTTTAAAACTTCTGTGAACAAATAAACTGGCTGCTCAAGCCTTTCAGTTTTGAGATTTCTTCCTAAAGTAAGACTTCAAAAAGGTGCTTAAACACCTCATTTTAAAAACTGACTTCAGTGGCTATGGAAATCCCACATTTTATCATTACTCAGAAATGGTTCCATTTTTCTGAACAACTTCTTTTTGCCAAAACCAGAAACTATGACATTTTTTTGTTTATAAAGAGAACTTGTCAGCAGAGGTTTTCATACCTGAAAATCCAATACCCTGCATGTTCTTCTGTAGCACTTTGTTGTACAGTGGTGATATGATACTCTACAAAGAACCACAGGATATGAACACTGAAGGTTTAACAGGTCAAAACCTTTTTTTTTAATTCCTTAAAACATTTCCTTTCACAGCTACTTTAAAGCTAGCTAACAGGAGCTATGTGAGGCCTGGTCACAATAAAGAAAACCTCTGTCAGGTGGAACCCTGGCTGCCGTCCCTGCAAACACGGCAGCAAAGAGTGCCTTTGAGAAACATCCTCCTGTGCCAGACATGTCTCTCCCCTTCTTAACATTACAGCATCACAAAGGCATGGAATTGTCTCCACCACCCATTTCAGTTCTTGAGCCAAATCTACAAGGCAGATTTATTCAGAAAAATTGCTTTTCCAATCCTGTTAAATGCCAAACTCTGCATGGGAAGCTTGCTCTCCTGTATCCTGCCCACACACCCTCATCACAAAGCACATCCCACCTTGTGCTCCAGCCTGTGAGCCAAGCACCTGCTCTGGACAGACAGACAGACAGACAGAGTCCAGGCAGAGGTGGTGACCAGCATGGGGGCACACACTGTCCCACCAATGGATATGGTCCCTGGCCTCCTGAAGGAGCCACACACCCTTCAAAGGTATTGCCTCACATTATACATATGCTCCTTCTGCACACATCTAGTGAGGGAATAAGGAGGAATAAAAGAGATCTGACTTTTTTATGGCACTAGGACTCCTGCCAGGCTCCCTTAATGTCAAAAAACCAGGAACTCCCCCATATCCAATATCACAATCCTGAGTCTCCTAAGACTGCACTACCTGAAGACTTTTCATTAAAGGAAGATGTGGGCATATCCCATTATCTCCTCTTTGGAGGAGAGAACTTTGAGAATTCTGAAAATTTTAAAATATTTCAGGCTAAATTACAAATGATATTTGATTCCATGTAAATTATTTCCAAATTTTTATTACCATAAGAAAAAAAATCCTCATGGCCCACATTATTTTATCAGTTGTCTTTTTTGAAAGAGCAGGATGTAACAATTTATGAATGTTTACTTCAAATATTTCACATGCGCTGCAAAATGTCAGGAAGGAACTATAAAATTTGTTCTCCAGCCTTACATAACACTGAGCTTGCTCTCCAAGCTAAATAATGGATTCTCTGTGCAGCTGACTATTCAGAAAGTATCAGCAACATCACACAAAGTGGGTGTTAGGTCAATAATAAATGACAGTGTTATGGAAAAAGGACAGGAAACAACTTTACGGGAAGGGGAAGGAAGGAAAACTTACATACTGGGAGGGTAAAGAAAAGCAGACAGGATAATTCATGGAAAGACCAAAACTGTAATGTTTTCACACTTGATGGAAAACATTCTCACAAACATGCCTTGCAAGTATGAGGGGAAACTTCATCATTGTCAATCCTACCTACAGTTTGCTTCTGCCAAAGAAAAATGGGCCTGGGCTTCTGTCCCTTTTGGTCCATGTGGAAGACAGCTCTGGAGTAGGATAAATTTATTTGATCTACTGCTTAGAGAGAGCAGAAGGGAGAAAAGTGCAATTTTCAAATTCTAGATATGGGGCTGTAAAAAAAGACAGTAAAACTCATTTAACTGCAAACTGACAATATCCAGCTGTAGAAAGAGATCTGAAAAAAGTCTGCCATATTCCAACAGATTCCATATTCCCATTTAAGATTTTTTCCTACTAGAAGTTTTTTTATCTATATAAAAATATTTTTATCTATATAAAATTAATACAAATATATAATTTATTATTATTTAATTATAAATTAAATTATATTAAATTATAAATGTATATTGATTCTTACATTAAATTATAAAATTATATTTATAGCACATGTGGCAGTTACTCCTCCCAGTTATTAGAAAGAAAATTATGATAGTTACAATATACAATGAAACTGTCACCTTTTGTTTTTCCCCAGCATTGTCTGTAAACTGCCACACCCTACTTGGTGGTCAAAATTCAAAACTTTCAAAAGGTTTATAAAAAAAGATTTTCTACAATATATCATGTCATTTTATCTGCATGCATCAGTGAGGGAAAAAAAACTACTCAGATATTATTGTTGGCATTTCTAATGTCAGCATCAAAGACCTACCTAAAATTTCTATAAATTAAATAATAAACAAACCACTGAGTTTTCAAATATTCATTCTCTTTTAAACCAGCCCAAAAGTTTCATGTCCCATCTCCCTTCTTGTTGGAAGGAAAGATATGGCGACAAATTCTATACTTGAAAACAATCAGGAGTTCCTGTGAACCTAAGCCACACAGCATATATTTTTCAAAACTCCATATACCAGTGTTAGACTGCAAGGACTTATGCTTGGTATCACACAGACAAAAGACCAAATCAAGGCATCTCCTCAGCATCCAAGACAGGGCTGACCTACCACTGTAGGCAGAATTAGCCTTACATATTTCATAAAAAGCTAGCAAATTATATTCTTCCAAAAGCACTCCATCTAAATGCACTTGGCACTACATGCCCTGCACCCCCTTAGCTGCAGCCCCCCTGCACGTGCATTAGTGACTGGTGCAGTGCAAAGAGGAGAGGAGCAGCTTTGAGCTGCTGCATCCCACTGTGCTTCCAGGGCTGTGTATCCAACGCTGCACTGTGCTGCAGGCAGATTCACAGCACTGCCAGTCCCAGCTGTACCCTGCCATGGAGGAAAGCAACTGCTGGGCACCCACCCACACCGCTGCTGCAGGGAGATTCACAGCACTGCCACTCCAAGCTGTCACCCTGCCATGGAAAAGCAACTGCTGGGCACCCACCCACCCTGCCAGGGAGCCATGCAGGCCTCCTTGGGAGAGCAGGAATTGCAGCCCCCACACCAGAAGCCCTGTAGCTCTGTGCCTTCCATGAACATGACATGAGTTGGTTTCTTTCTCCTTTGACCAAGCTGTGATTAAGTGTGGGAGTCATATAGCTTTGGGTGTATAATGAAGCATGTAGTCCAGCCAGGAACACTGACTCAGAGAAATACCTTTTTATAGGAAGTATTTCAACATTTCTCAATTAATTGCTTTTATTTTTATTCTGTGAAAAAAACCTCTCTCTTTTCTGATTTCAGATGGCAGTCTATAGATGACAAGTTAGAACTTCCTGCAGGATGAAAATTCCAAATAATATTTTTCTTCCATAGCTGTTAGTGAAAGCCAATAGCCAAGCTTCAGTTACTATACATTACAGGTATTATTTTATTAATTTCTCCCAATATGCAGTACAGCAAAGTGGATGACCTTTGGGCTTGCTGCCTAAGAAAGGAGAATTTCAGTTTCAGTTCACCTTATTCAGATAGCCAACAAAACAAAACATTAGTAGTCACCTTTTCAAGGAGAGGAAGAGGCTGTATTTAATAAGGACTGTCAGCAGAAGGAACAATTAAAAGCAGTTAGAGCAAAAGATACTGTTCACTTCCTTACAGCTGGGTTCATACTCCCTCTGGCTGAAAAATGTTGTGTGTGAGGAAGTCTCAGTGTTTGAAATGTAAAACATCTTGTTAGTCCTATGAAAGTATGTGACAGATCAGCCAAATGCTTGAGCTGTGTGACAACTAGCAGGTTTTGTTGGCTTATTTGTTGGTTGGTTGTTTTACTTTTTTTTCAAATGAAAATCTGCTTCAATGGCTGTAAGTCAACAACAACATATTTTGGCAGATACTCAGGTCTCAAAAATTTTCTGTTTTATTGAAAACAAGGACATAATACATATATCCAATTTTTTTTATCTGCTATGTAAGAATTCATGTAGTCATAATTTTACAAGATTTATCCCCAGAGGAAACAACACATGACCTGCTAACTTCACTTACTGAGTCCAAAGTAAAGTCTTAATTTTGTTTATGATGAAAATGCTAAGAAACCTCCAAATTTCTCATGTAATATTCTAAGCTATTACCACTGCATCATATACTTTGTATCATTATTTAAGAGCTCTCTTTTTCTTTACTGAAGTAATGTTTCCAGATTTTCCCAAATCAGAAACAAAATCAAACACATTCAAAGTATACTAAACCTGAAGTCAACTTGTATCTGAAATACAGTTCCAAGAACCAAATCCATGTGATGTGCAGTGAATAGTCCCAGGCCCTGCAGACTGTGACAGTGGTTAAGTCCCTGGAGGGACGGGGAGCTGCACTTGTTTATTCATGGTTCCTGTGTACAAACACCTGCCTGAGTGCATTTGTGCCACGCTGCTCTTTCATCTCCCACACAGGCTCAGATAAAGCTCCTGAACAGGCTGGGTTTTGCCACTAACAGGATCCAGTTACTGGGGTTATCTTGTGCATATCTGACTGTACTGCACTACAATTATTATTTACAAACTTCAAATACAAAAAGCAAACAACAACAAAACCTTATAAATACTTATTTCAGAGTTGACTATATACACACAATACTCAATTTTCCTCTCTTTTCTTAAAAACTTGCAAAAAAGGTTAAAAACAAGAAAAAAAGTAACAAAGTCACTAAGAGGAAATGTTATTATATATACTCTTCTACTTTATCAAATTCTTGATGTTTGTATCTATGTATTGACAGAAAAGGTGGCTGAGAGACATGAGGATACTCACAGATTCTAAAAGTGGTTTGTGATTTCAAATACAATGGCTGGTTTGCATCCAAACATCTGACATGAATACACTTACTCCACAAGAGATTCTGTGTTGTTTCATTACATTTTCCTCCAATTGTCAGCGTTAGAAACTGTATTTTGTTCCAAAGGAAATTATCTTAGTACATCCCAATGATATCATTATTGTTTAAATAGAAAAGAGTATCCTTTTAGAGGCTTGAGCAAAAAATCTCAGGTTTGTTAAGAGTCACTTAGAAAGCCCTTCTCAAAGGAATGGACATAGCTAGGGCAACCTTTGTTAAGAAGTTTTACAAGCGCTTCAGGAACACGTTTATTCATAAAATTATCTAACATAATTAAATAATAAAAGGTTCCTATACTCCAAACATTTTTCTTCACTTTACATGTGACATTTCAGTGCATGTTCTTCTCGTTTTTCCCATGAAAATCATAATCTTGTTTACAGGAACTACTTTTATAGCAACCCAACAGATGCAACTTGCATGACCTTGATTATATATGTGTAACTTATTCCTGACCAAAATTAATAATGAACTATGAGTACAGCTGCTTGCAAAGACCAAGGGCTCACCAATATAAAGACACACAGAACAGAGTTAATCTCTATGGAGATGCAAGTATTTAAGTACAAAATCTACATGTAAAATAGGCTGTAGGAGTCATATTTACACAGCCAACATAAGGCCACAGCTTCATGTGTATTCAAGCTAGTTATGCCTTCCATTTTTCTACTGTTAAACTTTGTCTTAATTACATTGTATTCCTTAAACACTTGGCTTCACACCCATCTAGTTTCTTTCAACTAACTCAGCCATGCGTTTTCAAATTTAAATATGCAGTCAGGACTGCAGGCCCTGAGCCCAGGCCCCACCAGACAAGATGATATCATCACACTGTCTGAGAGACACGAGCTGAGTATAGAAGACAGAGGTTCAAAAACTCCACAGAGGAAAGGAGCTCCATGGTGAGCTGCACTGAATCACTCAGAAGGGCTTACAGAGCCTATGCAGCCAAAGTGACCTGGTGTGGGCCCTGCAAGCACAGGTTTAACCAGCTACCCTAAGCTGCCACACTTCTCACCTTCACACTGGAATAGCATCATTACCAGGGAAATGAGAGAGCTAGGCCTGCTTCTTTATGAAGCTTGAAGTGTTTGTGGAATTCTAATGTAACATTACATGCCAATTGTTCTTGTAAATAAAGGCTGCTACTGCTGAACACTTGCTCCCTGCATGTAACAGCTAATGGTGTACAAATAAACGTATGAAGGCATACCCCAAACATTTTCAACAAGGCCAACAAAATATACTGAGCTTGATTTACTCACTGAAAACACTCCTCCTTCTCTATAGAAAAGCTTAAATTTTACCCTACTTCTGCACTATGCTTATGTTGAAGCAGAATGCAAATAACTACTCCCTTTTGCACATCTTTATGTACATGAAACACACCTCCCATTCTAATAAACTCCAACAGTTCTTAGAGATATCTTTCAACAGAATTCAGAATAGGGTTAAAACATTCCTAAAGGTTGGTAATTACTCACCAGGCTTCTGCAAGTGTGTATGAGGGTTTATATATACGTTCACAGAAACACATAAACACGTGTGGGTATGACTATGTAAGCATGGGCGGCCTAGACAATACATGTCCTTTTCACACTGTATTTAGCTTTCATGTCCACATTTTAGCTACTTTTAAATGCTGCATGCAATGCACATGCAACTAAAGTATCAATGTCTGGAGTGAAAATATAGTCATGCTCAGACTGCTGAGAGTCCTATCTGAATGGTCATGACTCCTTGCATGCCTGGGGACCCTCACAGAAAGAAGCCACCATGGCAATCTCTGCAGCACCTTCCAGTCTTACCAAGCTCCCTGGTGGCTTTTTGCAGTCTAAGTGTTTTCTGAGACATTTCTCCAATCACATTTATTCCTCATTGCTCTCTTTTTTTTTAGCAAAATCAAGAATGTGAAAAGTTATTACAGAATATTAATTTTAAATCTCATAGTGTCAGCCTGGTTAATGAAATTCATAAATACAAAAGATGGACCAACAGAAATTAAAATATTTCATTTGGCTAAAAAGTTAGAGGCATTCTTTGAAAAATGAAACTATATACCTAAAATGTCTGGCTATGAATCTCGCTATCCACTTCATTTCACCTAAAATGAAAGGTTATAAGCCTACATTTGGATAAACTCCTCCAAGGAGGCTGCCAGCTGTGTTGGCAGAGATGGTAAAGATCAGGAAAAATACAGTGAGCTCTAATCCCAAACAGTGGCGACTCCATGACTACCACTCCACTAAATCTTTAGCACATGCATTCTTAACATGTCCATTTTTTGGGGTTTAAGATTAAATTTTCATACTTGGCTACACTGAAAAGTATTACCATTTTGATTTAACACCACTCAGAGTCAAGGTCAAAGCAGCTTCTGAAATGTGTCCATGTTTCCAGATAAACATAGCTGGAATAAACACTCCATGGACACGTGAAACACCTTCCCTCATACATTAACCTGGTGAGTGAGTGAGTGGATTCTCCATTCTTCTGCCAATTAAGAAGAGAAACAGCAAAACCCAACCTATTTATTGTATTTTTGCACATCCTTCCAACACATCATTCAAATTGCATTAAAAACAGAATTACCAAACCTAAGTTCAGGATGTGTCAAGTCTGTACCACCTTCCTCTGTGCAGTTTGTTGAGACCCAGCAACAAAATCAGAGAAATTCTAACACCTTCATCTCATCCTGACCATTCAAAACATTTGTTAATCTCAATACTGTAAGGATGTAATTCCTTGCAAAGCCTGCCTCTGAATGGTATCACTGAACTAATCAGGTAGAAGATAACCTCCTCCTACCTCTAAAAAAAAATAAGTCGGACAGATAGAAGAAACACAAGTTTCTTAAGCCTGCTTTATCTGAACACATCGGCAACAGGTTGCTGCAACATTTCTGATGCCATTCAGTGCTCATGGCTATTTCTCAGAAATCTGTTAGTACCAGTGATCTTCAGCAGATTCTTTGCAGTTCCTTTCTATCAACCCAGGTAGATGCTGCTACATGCTGAATGTTGTTTTGCATAATCAGGCTTGTGTGCTTGGTAATTATATACAGATTTCAGGTTAACCCCACAGTAAAAAGGTTCTAATAATAATGACATCATCATCACTATGACTTCAAAAGCAGAAATGGTAAAACAGCAGACTGTAGAATGAAACTGTGATGGTCTACTTTTGTTTACATTTTTGCATCTGCAGAATTATTTGGTGTCAAAATACTTCAGTAGCTATTTTTAAATAAAAACCTGCCCACTGTGATCCAGGCTGAATAAACTCATAGTACATATGTTCTTCTATTACTCCATGGCAGAAGATTTAAAAATTCACATTTGAGGTCATGTTGTTTCACCTGCACATTTCAGATGACACTGCAGAACCCAGACAAACCAGTTTCACCAATACTCCCAGAATAATCAACTTCCTATTACACAATATACACCAGAAGAAGGAACTGTCACCTATTCTTTTCTGCAACTTTGTCATCCTCTTTTTGAGGTAAAACTCCTTATACAGGACATCCTGTGGACTATTTCTGCAGAAAATTACATTCCACATCTCCCATAAAAACCCTGCCAGGGGAACCTAAGTGCATTCTCAGACATTTTAGTAATGACAGAGAGATCTAATAATGCAATTAAAAGAAATTAAAATAAGCTGGTTTGCTTGGAGGCAATTCAGGCAGCCTAAGCAGTCTAGATTCATTAGATTTAAAAGCAAAGTGTAACTAAGTCAGATAATGAGAATAAAATTTAAAAACCCAAACAGTTGTGTGATACACTCATGAAGTAGACAGGCTCTTGGAAATATCAACACAGATTCAGTAATCAGGGGGGTTAGCAATATAAGGCCTTTTTAGGACTGTCACAACATTAGTTACCTCTGTAGTGTGTATTTGCATTTAGGTGGCATTTAGAAACAGTTAATGTCAGTTGCAATTCAAGGTGTATGCAAACCAAGTAGGAATACTTTTCCTATGATTAACATATTTCAGAAACACCTCTAAGTTGTCAACACACATGTAAAAATATCAGTCCCTTTATAGCTGTTTCATTTGAAGCATTGCATTTTTTATCTCAAATTATTTTTTAAAAAACATGAATATTAAACAACAAACTCTCTGGTAAAAACAACCATCTTCTCTTATGTGAATGATTATCTTAATATCCTAAAAGAATTTTAACAAAAACTAGAAACATTGCTTTCCTATTTTACAGAGTCTTCTGTTTTAAAAATGTAGCTGTGTCTCGAAATTAATAACATAAAATAAAAAGCAGCTTAATTGCCTTCCACAACATGACAAACTTCTAAAACATGACGTTTACTATACTGTTAATCACAGGCTTCAATACTGTATGAAAGTTTTCATTTCAGTTTATAATTCCAAAATCGAGTCTTCCAAAAGAAAAGACTCAAGTTCAAACTAATTATTTAAAAAAACAACCAAACAAACAAAAACTTATAGCAACTTGTTACACTTTTACATTAATCATCAGTAACCACATCTGGCTTAGAATACAGTGTGTGCATAAGGAGATTTCTCCTGGGTCTAACATGAGAAAAAAACCCAAGACAATTCAATGACTATGACATTTCTAGAAAATATAATTGCTAGTCAAACAAGTTCTTACAAAGTACCTTTAAAAAATAAACAGCTGCATGGTTTTGCCATTTAAATTATATTTTTATATAAGTTTTAAAGGTCTGTTAAAACAAGCTCTATAAAGAGATTTATAACTACAAACAACGCCATCTGACACTTGTCAGCATAGGCGTCAGACACCGAATCTATCAAGTTCCCATGGGAGTACCAGAAGTCAGGATACACTTAGGGATTTCTGATTCACCTACAGGATTCACTCCTAGGAGTCTGCACAAGATAAACACATTGTAGATGTTCAGAAAAACAGAACAAATTTCAACAAGAAGTTTCTATTATTTCTATTCTGATAATCATTCAACTTGCACTGCAATAGCTTTTTAAAATACCTGCATGCTAAAAAAATGGGAAAGATAAAGTTCCCAACAATCGTTCTGTCAACTGCTAATCTAATGCAAACTCACCACAGAAGTTTTATCGCACCACTGATCTCCCCATAAAGTTGTCATCAAATTGAAAGGATATAAATTATATCAGATGCAAAGTTAATTGGAAGAACAACAAATGGCAGAACTGCCATTCTAAACTTTTCCCATGAAAAAGAACACACACAACGCGGACACACCCTTTCGCAAAAAATACGCTAATTCACGGCATAAAAGGGAGATAAAGAAGTCAAGAGTGTCCTCTGCCCAGGAATGCCAGGAATCCCCGGAGGAATGCGTGCGAGCAGGCGGTCTGGGCGCCCCGCGGGGGCTCCGGGCCCCGCCCGCCCACCTGGAAGCCAAGGCCGGCAGCGGCACCTCCAGCTGCGGCACCGCAGCCCCGGGGCAGCCGCGGCTCGGAGGGAAGACCCTCGTTCGTGACAACCGCAGAGCAAAGGAAGAAGGACCCCGGGAGTCTGCTCCCCCGGCAGCTCCCTCTCCGCTCAACCGCTGAGCTCGCCTGCCCCAGGGCGGCCCCGCTGCGCTCGCCAGCGCAGCCCCGAGGAGCGCCCGGGGGAAGCGCTGCCCCGGCACGGCCGGCGCTCCGCCAGCTCCCCGCGCGTCACCCGCCGGCCGTGCGGGGAGAGCCACCGCGTTCTCGCCTCACGCCCGGGCGGGCCCGACGCCCTCGGCCTTTGGAAAGGCGCGTGTTTAACGGAGCCGAGGGCGCCTCGGCGCCGGGAGCCACTGCCACAGCCGCGGGCAGCAGCGCCTGCGGCACCGCAAGGCAACGGCTCCCGTGCCCGCCACGCTCCGGTGTCACAGTCCTGTGCCCACCCGGCCCCGGCCACCGCGGTTGGGAAAAGCGGGCGGCGCGGTGCGCCCCTCAACTCCCAGACCGCCCGCTGCCGTTCTCCTCACCCGTCCCGAGCCGCCTCTGTCCCGCAGGGGAATCCCCGCCAACTCCGCGCCGCTCTCTCCGCCGCGCCGCCAGCCGCGCTCCCCGCCGGAGATCAGCGCGCACTGCCCGCCCCCTCCAGCGGGGGAGGGGGCGCCGCGGCCAGGCCGGGCCGGGCCGGGGAGGAGCCAGGCGGGGGGCGTCCCGCAGGTGAGCCCGGGGCTTCCCGCCGCTTCCCCGCCCGCCCGCGGCCTTTGCTCTCTCTGAGGGAGCGCGAGACGCGTACGGGCCCCCCCGACGGACGCCTGCAGCCGTGAACTGAGGGGAGGCCGCCCTGCTCCTCCTCAGCCAGGGCTGCGGCGAACCGCGCCGGGACGGACCGGGGTGGCCACAACAGCCCTCTGAAGAAGAAACCCAGCCCCGGGCCCGGGTACTGTCGGCTGGAGGCCGCCTGACAGTCGGGTTTGTTTTCCCCGGCCGTGTGGAGGCGGCTGGCGAGCCGCCCGCCCGGCGGGAAGGGCTGAGGCAGCACAGGGACCGGGCAGGGCGGGCGCGCCTCGCCGTGAGGAGGAGGTGAGGGAAGCGCAGAGCGGGGCTCCAACGGGGCAGCGTGCCCGTGCTGCTCCCAGAGCGGCGTCACAGCACCTCGGGCACACCTTGGTGCCTCGGGCACTTTGGGTGATTTCCACACTGACTTCAGCTAGACTGGAAATGTCACAAGGTGATTCCAGAATATTCTACACATAGAGTGCGAACTGAAGTGCTGCCATACTGCAGTATGTCTCTTTCCCTCATCCATCGGGAAGGAAAGGTAGGTGAGGGTTCACAACTGTCGTCCAAAAAAACCCCAAAAAACAATGCAACCATGTCACAAGAAATGGGCCTCAGACAGTTCCTTTCCATGCTTATAAAGTTGTTCTGAAGGTTTGAACAACATTAACCAAGGAGCATAGTCAGAAGAAAGGTTCTAGTGAATCTAGAGGGAGAAAAAAACCACAACAAAATGTGATATATCCTTGCCTACAACACAAAAATGCTGGCCAGTGAACATGAGAAGGAAAAATTTAGTATATGAGTCATGGAAGGCATGTCAAAGTTGTTCAACAGGAGGAGCATGGGTAGGAACACATCCTCTCCTCAAATCCAACAGTGCTGGAGGTCACTGCTCAAATTTCTATCAGAGCTGCTCTGATACCTGTTACATGTCTGTGAAAACAAGGCCAACTGGCAAAGACCACTGGGTATATAGATACAGAATTTTATATAATTGTATGGTTTTTCTTTAGAGGATGGCTCTGTTTTAATTAGAATGCATAAACAGAAGAGGTTCAACTGGAAAAGGCAGTGTTCCAAATACAGCATCAGCATTAACACTGCTGGGACACTGTATCCAGCTTTGAGGTCTCTGTTGGGGAAAAAAAAAAAGGTGAAGTTCTCACAAATCTACCCCAGAAAATTAAATGCATTTTAAGAATTTTTAAAAAATATGTCTTTTGGTACAAGTCAGTATTCCATAAGGATCTGTTGGGTCCTGGAAGAGACAGTCAAAAGCAAAACAATGAGACAGTAGAGTCTGACAGCAACTGCTTGTGGTTAAGTACTATATTGATAGCTAATCAGTAGAAAGAGCTGTAAACTGTAGGAAGTGCACAAATTATAAACAGCTCTAAGGAGGCAGCTAGTGAGGTGTTTGCAGACACTGACTGTTTGCTGAGAGGATGGAAGTATTCAGTGGGACAGGGTCTGTAAAGACTTCTGTTGCATGTCTGCATAAAGCACTAAGTTAATTCTCCCTCAAAATGGTTATTGAGAAGAAAGTCATAGATGTATGGAGTTTTCTGCCCTTAGTATTAACAAAAAGTATGTTCATGAGACAGAACAGCCCAAACTTGTGCTGCCATCTGATCTTTTACATACTTTGCCATTTAACATTTAGTTTTATATGCATTTTTTTCCACATAACCCCATAATCTTGGAACTGTTTAAGTAAAAGATGCACAGAGTTGGCTTGGCTCCTTTCCGTGGAGTTTTTGATAAAGCACACAAAACTTATACCCTCACCCCACCTGAAAAACTGGGAAACAATGAACAGAAAAAAAAGCAATTAAACTTTTTTTTTCCTCAGTTACATGAGTTGTGTGGCAACATTTCAGTTGAACTCACAGATATTATACAGACATTTATAATGGCAGTATTTTATTACAATTAGAGTGTTAAGAAACATGCTGACAGTTTGTTCACCCTCATACTGTCGTTTGGTAAGATGTGAAGGAATTGCACTTAATAGAAAACAAAATGCTTAATTAAAGAGGTGTATACACCTATAATTTTCACTTTGTTGTTAAAGGTTAATGAAGACTATTAATCAATGATGTTGTACATCATTGAATTTAGATGCAAACCAAAAAAAGAAAAAACATAAGAATAATTTCTTGCTAAAAGAACCATTCTATGATGACTACTAGTCATTAATATATATTCTATAATTAATTTTTTTCATTATATACCTCTCAGGTAACAGCTTAGGAGACAATTCAGTTGCTATCTGTCATGCTCAGCATTAAACTGCTCCAAAAACCTTTCTCTTGTTCTGCACTAAGTTTCAGAAAAATATGCCAAGGCATTTTTCTTTCTTTTATTTCTTTCTTTCATTTAACTTTATTTTTCTGTATCAACAATGAGGGGATTAAAAGAAAAAGAAAAAGGTGGGACAAGCACAGTTGCTAAATTACTTGTATTGGCT
The DNA here is from genome assembly GCA_024865655.1 of Emberiza elegans. Taxonomy (NCBI): domain Eukaryota; kingdom Metazoa; phylum Chordata; class Aves; order Passeriformes; family Fringillidae; genus Emberiza; species Emberiza elegans. The sequence goes on along the minus strand of JALJVW010000398.1, from coordinate 13,876,585 downwards.
GTGAGCATCCCAAACCAAAGTTTTGACTGGATTTTCACAAACTCTATCCTACGCTTCCTCAAAGCTCTGTCCTACACTTCTTGAGCATTTGAGGGAAGTTTATTTTGAAACTTTGAGTCTTTAAACTACGGTTTTAATGAAATATTAAGTCAAACATTTTGTCAGTTTCTTACAGATATTTGGCATCTTCTGAACATGAGTTTTACAAGTAATTGGTTATAGTAATGCTGCAAGCATGAACTGCTCATAGTCCAGCTGTAATACTGCAAAAGTACAAGGTTATCCAGTGAGGTAAGAATTTTTTGAAGGAATGTATACAAACCCAGCAATAAGCTAAATTTGCACTGAGGACAGACTTAGGTCATGTACAGAATATCATCTCTGTGCAGGCTGCCAATTCCTTTCCCACCCCTCAGCCAGTGATTTTTCCCTTGCCTTTAAGTAAAGGTTTTGGTCCTTGTTTACAAAACTGGTTCGACACTATGACTGATGTCTCCCTGTTCAGGCAGTGTATTATCAGGCACTTGTGAAACACAATACAAAATGGAGTTTGCAGCTCAAGCACAAACAAACAGGAGTGCCCCAGCAGCCTGTGCTGCAGATGAATTCCAGCTGCTGGCTACTCCAGCACACCTCAGGACTGAGCAGCTCTCCTGCATTTGTGCAGTGAGTGTCTGTGTTGAAAGCCTGGTATACCAGTGCTGTGCTTGGCTCCCAGCAAGATGCACCTCTGTCTCTCTGCTGTGCCACTACACACTTCACTGAGTGCTGGCACTTCATTATAGTCCCCATTTCCTTTCAGGAAAGGATCTCATCCAATAATCACAGTAGAAAGTAGGGGGGAAAAAGTCTGGTATATAATTCTATTCAAGCACTGCTTTTGACTTATCTTTTACAATATATATTGGAAATTTTCATTATTATCAAATAAGAAATAGCAGTTATCCTTCTTACTACTATATTCAGTAAGCTACTAAATAGACATTTTATCCATTTCTTATTTCAAGAAACACAATCCTAAAAATTCAGGTCTTTACTTTCAGAGAAGGAGATGAGGCATTTGAAGAAATGTAATTATACACTCTTATCAGATGCTTTTTAATGTGTGATCTCTGGTTTTTCCTCAAATACAACAAATTAAAAAAGGCCTTTCATTTTCTACCTTTCTAATATTCCCCACACCTCCCCCTTTTCACAGGGGACCTTGTCTCTCTCCTCTCCTCTGTCTCTTCCTCCCTTCTTCCCCTCCTCTCCCCCTTTCCTGTTTGGGGTAGTCCATCTTTTACATTTCTCCCATTTCTCTCCCCACATGCAGCTGTCAAGCACAGGGTCCTGCTGACAGAACCCAGAGCACAGGGTTCTCTCTGTCTCTAACCCTAGCATTCCATGGGCTCTAAAACAGCCTGAATAATCCTAGCCATATATTCAAGAACATATTTACACTGCAGGAGAATAAGACGTAGTAAATAAAATGTAGAAAATGACAGATTATATTGTAAAACAAGAGATTTATATTTTCAGATCTCTTAAACACTGGAAAACACTTTATGTTAGTTAATACATGGGAAGGAAAAACTTAGGAAATGAAGATTTAAATTGTAACTTGTCTTCTGTAGAATTTAACTTCATCTTAGCTCAAGTTTACAAGAACTCTTCATGTTGAATATAAGACTGTACAATTATTAACCTTACTTATGTACACAGAAATCAAGAGTGAGATGGAGAAAAGATACCATTGACTTTAGAAGCTGCTGAGGGGAAAATGCACATAATAGAAAGTTTGATCATAAATAATATGATAGTTTCAATATTCATTTAAGAAAAAAGATGTAGTCAAGTAATTAAGGAAATAATTAATACTGATATGAATTAAAGCTGAAGATTTTGGACACTGTTCAGCATCTAGCCACAATGAGGATCGCTGATTTCCCATTCTTCTCCTTGGACAACTTTTAGTTAAATCCATGTCTTTTCCTTCACCTTAGTGACACAGTCTTGCTCCCACTAGACTTATTTCAGTAATCCTAGCAATGAAAACAGGTTTTTTTTCCAGAAGGAGCCTGCAAAAAGCCTAAATACTACCAATGCATTAAACTTCCAGAAACCATTGTAGTTATTACCTGCTTGGCATGTACAGCCCTCCTTGGCCAAGCCCAGGCTACAGGAACAAAGTAATTTTTTAACAGCAACATAGTCTGAGCCTCTATTTCCACAAATACAATAGTGATTTGTTGGCATTGTCAATGTATTTATTTGAAGAAAGCTTAAAGGTGTATTTTTTCAGTCATTGCAGATGTAAACATTGATTCATTTATCACAGAAATAGTAATGTAGTAAATGAAATGGCTTCTATGCTCTTTATACATGTAACTCTTATTTATTTCAATAGAGAGGTGAAATGTTAAATTAAATTTAGACCTGGGTCTAAATCTAAGCAGCACTATCCCAAGTAAAATTAACTTTTTTTTCTTATAGGCATGCATGGATGTCTTAGCAATTACGGTTTGGGGTGGGTCTTTCCCTACTTTTGGACAAAGATGAGGAATCGTTTGTGGGAGCCTAAAGCAGTTCCTGATCCAGACCCTTGCCCGGCTGGCTTTGGGGGGAGCGGCCGCAGGCCTCTTGTGCTGCGGGGCAATGGCACCACCTGGTGGCCGGAAATTGTAACAGCTCCGTCCTTCGACGCGTTCCCGAGTAGCTGGGAAATAGAGACCAGGAAAAAAATATTATCTTTAATATTTTTACATTTGTTTTTATTTCCAGCTACTTCTCTTAATTGGGTGAGGTAGCACAATTTAAACAGTTTCGTGAAGCAATATTTACGAAGAGATGTAAACATTTTAGTGATGTCCAATTATTTTAAGAATCAACTTAGAGATACTACCTACACCTTCTCCCTGAAAGAAAAACATCACTCCTGATTCACCTGCAGTAATTTAGCTACTGATGCGCTGAAGACTTTATGTAAAATAACTGTATCTTTGCAAATCTAGGAAAACACAGAAAGATAACTTTAAGGCAGGTTTCAGAGAATTGAGTTTTCAAAGCTAGAATGTACATGTGTATAATAAGCATTTCATGGGAATTAAATTAATGAAACTTCATTTCAGTTTTTTAAAATTTTTAAGTTCCACTTATGAACTAAGTACTCAATTTTCACAACTCTTTTAAAAGAGTTGAACAAACAAATTAAATGAACTCTGCAGAACTAGTTCATCCTGGCCTTTACCATGCTTTGTTCCTCATTCTCCTTTGAAAATAACAGTGTATTTTATGTGTTTCCATTTCAAATCCCACAGCCATCCATTGTTTTAAGAGAGGAAGCTTAGAGCCTAATTATGAGTCAGCACAGAATATATAAGGTATTTTAAATTCTCAAAGATGGAGGCTTTGATGATGCAATAGATTCTATCTTTGTCATTTGTGCGAAGTCTGCTCCTTTTTACCAGGAGAGATATGTTTATATAGATCTGGCACTATGCTAATGAACTCAACTGCTACTCCAGTTTTCAGTTAATACTATTTTCTTTAGGAAGAACTCTTCCTGGTTAGTGTTTTGTGACTGTAGAGGGTGCTCTTAAAATACTGGAGATGGTAATAATATATGGCAATCAGTTTCTTTTTCTGTAAAGCTTATCAATGTTATGATGTTTATATTTAGCAAACGACATTCTAGAGCTAGTGTGTTTTATTTTTGATGTGGGCAGAGTTACTATCCACATTTGCATCCAAAAACATCCCTGGAAACTTTTTCTGGATTTAGTTTATTTTTGCAAGTGTGTTTCTGCCAAACAGTGATAGTATCTTCTGAGAAAACTATTGATGTGCTCTAAAACAAGTTGAAAGAAATACTAAATAGAGTATATTTTTAGTTGCAAGGCCATTGAGAGTTGAATAAGAGCTTATTGTTCCTAACAAGCCATTTAAATATTTTTAAAAATCCTTAGTTACATGAAGATGATGCTTCTACATTGTGCTATCTGGTATTCTGTTGGGAAGGATTTAACTTTGTTTTACTTTCATTTGTCTGTAGTTTTATTGATTGCCTCACCATACTCCCAAGCTATCTGTTTTCTTCTACTTTTGCAATTTAATTAGCAAGTGAAAAAAATCCTAGGTGCAATAGACTAAATCAAAATGTACCCTGCTATACTTTTCCCTCAACAATACAATATTTTTTTTTAAATACAACATTTTATGTTCCACTCAGTACAGCCAAGAAACAATTGAGTTAATTCTGTGTGCTTAAGAAATGTTGCTTCTTTCCAGTGAGAGTGGAGTCTATAAACCTCAAAAATATAAGAATTTTGTTTTGTGAAGGAATGTATACAAACGCAGCAATAAGCTAAAATTGCACTGAGGACAGACATAAGTCACATGCAGAATATCATCTCTGTTACCGCCCATTTTAAATCAGTGTAAGGAGGACTAATATTCCCTAGGTGAGACCACCTTTAGTGAGACCAGGATGAGGCTACAGACTTGTGTCAGCCCTGCTCAGAGTCAGGGATGTGGGAGGTGATCCCTGACTCACTGGGCTGTCAAAACCCCTCTGCTGGAGCTGCTCTGCAGCACCAGAACTCCCCTTTGCCCTCGGAGGTCATGAGACTGGCAGGACATGAAACAGGTACTACAGAAGCAGAATTTTCCCTATTCAGACTTTTCCTAGCAACAGCTACTCTGCTTCTTACACTGGATTTATATCCTTACATGAGATGGTACTGTTAGATGTGAACTCAGTCTGTTTTCTAAGACTTCACCAGTGATCACTCACTTGGGATTCAGCGTCACCAAGACTGTGACTCTTCACTCTTACAGCAACTCTACCGTAGGCCCAGTTTAGTGCACAGAAGTCAGTGCATCTTGTTTTGCCTGGGGAGTCCTTCTGAGCATTTTTGGCCAAATTCAGCAGCATCTATCCTAGGGAGACTTTGCCAAGACCACTACATCAGGAAACCTTGTCAGCATGGAGCAAGCTTAATAGCTGTTTGCTGGCTTCCAATGAGATGAACTGGTCCTGTTCCAGTCTCCAGCTTCCACATCAAATTCCTCACTAGCAACTTGCAGGTTAGAGCATGTCCCTGGATCATACAAAGGGGACTTGATGTTACCTAGCGCAGTGACTGCAGCTTGCCGTAGTCAAATGAAATTCTTTGGCAAAAATTCACTATTGCCATTCATCAGGCAAGTCTGTTCTACAGAAGAAATGTTGCTGCCTGAGGTCTGATTGTGGAAAATATTTCTGTTGCAAGTCATGAGACAAAGACAAGGATTTTGTCTCATAGAGCTTTCCTCCTCAGGATTAAGTAGAGATTTGACAAAAAAAACCCTAGGCCTCATCCAACCTTAAGTACACAAACTATTAAGACAAGTGGTCATACTGAGTTCTCTTTCCATTCATGATATTTCTGGTGGGCAGTGTTCTCACTTCCCTAGGAGAAACTACAAGTGTTTCCCCTAAACATCCCTTATACTTTTAAAATGGAAAGTTAGAAATGCAAATCTTATACCCTCAGAGTCAAGACCTGAACACAGACTTCCTCTGATAATTAATCTTTTCCTGACTGAGCTATTAGATGAAAAAGATTACACTTTTCCTCCCATTTTGTAAGAACAGGTTGACTTAAATTTCTAACTCTCTCCTAGAGTTCAAGAATGTATTTTGTAGATTTTCACACCTCTGCAGCTCATATTAAAGGACTAGAATATCAGAAACAGATGGAACTCCATACCCATCATCTTTTTTTTATAGTGGCCAGTCAGGATGTAACTGATCAACTTTAGTCATTCCTGTAGTGGATTCTCTTTTCCTGAAGTGTGAAAAGACGAATGCACTTCATTTGGGGTTGGAGACTTCACTACACAACAAACATCACAGTACCTCTAAGCTGCAGCCACTTACAAAAATTACCCAACACATTCTACATTGAGTCTGCCTTTACTGGTTCACTTCTTACAGCACATGCTACAATTCTAGAAAATTTTAAAAGCTCAGGAAAAAAAAAAATCTTGCAAGGTATAGTACTTGCATATTTCAAGCAGTGAAAGCTGTAAATGATGCACATGCTGGAGTGACAATAAGACAAATGGAAGTTTTCATTGGGAAAATACAAACCAGAAGACAGATAGTTTGTTTTGCTTTAGGCAAAGCATGAATGCAAACATTTAAACTGGAGAAACTCCTCTTTCCTTCTGTGGCCCCTCTGAGTCATTACATTAATTACTTGGAACCATTTACCTACTTCCCTTCATTTAGGCCCCAGGTGCAGAAACTGGGTACAGAAAATTATTTTTGTTCTTTTTTCTGGAGTGAAAAAACAATATATGGAAACACTCATCATTTCCTCTCTGAAATCCATGAAGGTAAGAAGGGCTGGGATCCTAATACATATATTGTGTTTTCCTATTTTTTAATACTCTATAGCAAAACACAAGAGTGGTAGGGGGTGTCAGTGATGTTTCTTTTCTGAGGTGCAGTGAAAATATTTGTTTCATTTTGTTGCATTAGCAGGGGCAGCTGGCAGTGTTTGCACTTACGCATCTTCTAGTACTTCACTGAAGGGATATCCCTCATTCTTTAAGAAAGATAAACATCTTTTTTTAAAATGTGCTGACCTGTGCTTATGCTGTAGCTTTGACAGCCTCTTTCTGTGAGCAGTGTTACACTGTCTTTGAAATGTGTCCTTGCCCTGCCACATCCAGGCATACACTTTTCCATATGTGAAACTAGGGAATTAACAGAGGCATTAAATGTTTAGAAAATAAACAATGAATCACATTAGAAAAATTTTTTAAAAATCATAGAAAGCACTCAAAACCTAAATTTCTAAATTGGTAGCAAAGAAGTTCAGCTTCAATATCTACAGCTCTTTTTGGCAAGAGAGCTATGTCTCAAAGCTCTTGCTTAGAGTTTAATTTCTGACTTCCCTCTGGGGAAAAAATTAATTAAACCTTTTCTTGTACTCTTGCTGAGATATTCTTCTGCTCTTCATTATTTTGTAATGCAAACAGCAGACTGTAGGACATGGGCTCTATGGATATCTTTAAATAATAACTATCAAAATCTATGGCTATTTTCACAAAGTGTAGTCAACTTCCCCCTTCCTAATAAAGAGTATCAGTCAGTCCCAGGGTAGCCCAGGTCATCAGGGGGTGGCTACTGAGTCTGGCTCCCCCTGTCCCAGCTGCCTGGCAGTGGGCCCACCCTCGGGAACAGCCAGCTGGCTCTGCTGTGCACTTCAGCTTCCTCCAAGTCTGCATGTGGACCTGGGAAGCAGCTGAGTGTATTTTGCCTGATCGGCTTATTTGTTGTCAATCCAGAGAGTTTTCCCATTGCCATGAGTGCTGATGATGCAGTCAGTTTTCAGCATGGCCCCTCTGCTCTGTCATTTCTGCTGCTCTGCACTGGCTCTTCAAAAGATCAGATCTGTTTCACAGATTTTGCTTGTTTTCAAGTCAGTTCAGCCTTCTCTGTTCTGATATGGCTTGTCCAGATGCACAAGTTTCTTTTTGCAGTCTGCCAGGTTTTGGCCTCGAGCAGACTCAGACTATGAGAAAGACAAGTCCTTCCTCTACTTTCTCTTATATTTCAGATGCATACCTGTGAAACTGTACAAGCTGTAGGGTGACCCTATATTTAGAATATCTCCTTACAGCATAGATGTGTGTTCATCACTAATGGCACATCTCAGACTTTACTCAGAAATAGCACTCCCTTACAGAGCTGTGAGCAGTAACAATGCAGACAAAAGCAACCTCTGCCACGTTCATCCTCTGAGATGTCAAAAGAAGAGCATGAGTAGCTTCTGCCATAGAAACAGGATTTTAAATTCTAGGGTGTAAATCCATATGTTCAAGAATTTTCAGAGGCAATTTTAGGATTAATTAAGGAGACTACCTTCAGAATTAAAAAAAAATACTTTTTGAAAAATTGAACATTTTTTTAGATTAAAAAGATTATGTATACCCAAATTATACAGCACTTTGTCACAGCACATACCACAGTCTAGATGGCCATGATACACAGAGTATCCCAATGCAATTTCAGCAGGAGCAGGCCTTAAGCATTGGCCCATACAGAGTAACATCGTGTCACATCAGACACGATGGGCATTGCAATTCATGCATTGCAATTCATGCATTGTACCTGTGCACATGCCCTCTGTTCCCTTTGGTGTTGGTCAGTGCCCCGGGCACTCCATGGCTCATTGCTGCCAGTGCTGCTCACCTGCTTTCTCACAGCTGTACCCATTGGGGATGAGCTGCAGCCCCACTCCCAATCACCACAAACTGTGCACCTACAGCACTTTCTATTCCCTAATAAGTCTTTTTCTGTAAAATAAAGTTACTTGACCTAGTCAACATAAGGTGATATTGTACTTCATTTAACTATTTAGTAATATTTTTAATCCCATCCTGTTGGGATTAGTTTAGTAGTATCCTGTAGTATCCTGTTGTATTTAGCTACCTAGATGAAGGAAAGCAGTATTTGTAAAACCAAATTTTAATATCTGATCTCTTTTATTGTATGTTGTCTTCTTATTCAATAGGACAGCAGTGGAAACATTGGTACTGATACTCATTTGCTTTACCTAAACTCATGATCTTCATTACTTTCTGTCTCAGCTCAGTAGCACAAGTTTTCACAAATCTGGCACTACAAAAGTCTCTTCAGATTGTTTTTAATCATTCTCAATGTCTGGACTTTTTGTGTGACTGCAATATCCTTACTGAGATGTGAATTCCAATGAGGAAAAGCTGTCCATTCCCAGATTTCAATATCCAATGCAGATGAATTTAAGACCTTGCCATGAATCAGTGGTGGTCCTTCTAAGCTGGGTTCCTGATAAGTGCAAGATGGATCATTACTCCAGCTTCAACATTCCTCTCACATTTACACTGAGGTATTCACAGGCATAGAAAGAGACAGTCACTTGTTAGAGCAGATTCTTGCATTCACTTCTGAAGAAAGAGTATCAGATCAGGGGCAGCCATGCCTACTGGATAGGTGCTTAAGCAGCCACTGAGATGCAGGAACCATGGCCATCATCACATCTTCCCTGAGTACTTCCAATGACACCAACAAATTTCATTCAATGCTCTTCCAAACCACACTACTTGGAGTCATCTCATTTAGTATGAATTATTTGCTTTTCAGCTGTACTCAAATTTGTCTGCTTTTTAATTGATTGTTCACGACCTTGCAAATCTTGTTGCAGTTTGTCAAGAACTTCCAGGAGCATAGTCCATGTCAGCAGTTAGCACATTCAAATCTGCTGGCAGGTAAATTTATTACAACAAACCTAGTCAGGATGACATCTGAGCATGTGTCCAGCCTAGGTGGACAAAATTCCTCAGATACTTGAAACTGCTGATACTATTCCTGCAGAAGTACCTTCTTGAAATGGGGCCTTTATGTCCATAAGGATGGGTAGCTGCTAACTGAAAAAAACCAAACCCCAAACACTCTGGTATGGAAATGTGTTTTATATTCCCTTCTCAATTTTCAATACTTAACTAATTCTACCTATACTGTGTTCACATATTCTGATTCAAATTCCTGTTTAGTGTGATGTGTAAAAACTCAGGGCTAACATGGAAGTGTAAAAAGTAAATATATCTGGGAAAGAAAATTAATTTTAAATTATAAAGTTGTGCTTGAAAGTGTTTACACTATGCATGAAGTCTGTGATTCATGATTATTCCTTCTATTTCAGATTTTTGCTTCTAATGAAATTGGGTAGATTATGAAGAATGTTACTGAATTCTCCTGCTTATTTATAAAAGAAGCTGGAATTTTTGGAGGACATAGAGTGCAATCACTATCATAGTATTTGAGGGCAGGGAACTAAATAGTCTGAGAGATCTTTTCCATAAATACAGTGTTCTTCAGGCACAAAGGCTTGGGAAAGAAACAATTCCTTCTAATTAGGAAAGTAATTTTAAGCAGAAAAAAAGATGTAAAAGCTTAGGGACTGTTCTTGTCAGAGAGAGATGTTTCCGAGAAGAATTAGGGCAATAGAGGATTATTGTTTTGTTAAGCCTTTGATTGAGATCTCAGACTTTCATCAGTTTTGTGGCAATGCAAGCAGAGATCTAAGGCTCAAATGCATCTCAGAAAAGAGGTCTTGGAGAAAAAAATTAAAATAAAATAATTTTTCTTTTAAAAAACAACCCAGACTAGGATTTAGCTTTCGGGTATTTATAACACCCAGTTTATAGCCAAAGGGAAGTTTTTCTGTCATCACCCTGTTACTTTTAAAACAAAGAGGGAAAAGTGTTGCTTTTGATTTCTAAAAACATTGTGTTAGTTACTTAAAATATTCCAGGCTAGAGCATGAAAGATCTTTTGGAGGAAAACTCCAAAGCTGTTGTTTAGAAGCTGCCCTGAGTATAGTCAAGATTAAAGCCCTTAATGAAGGCAAAGCTTACTTATCTGATCAGATTTTAGCATAATGGTCTAGCATGTGATATTATTTTGTAAAAGTTACATAACTTTTTGTTTAAGAGCATATTTTACTTTCAAGCAGCACAAACAACATTTTTAACCTGTTCAGATCTTTGAGAAATGCAAGCAGATTTGAAGAAAAAAATTGAATATTTGTTAACAAAAGAAAATCATTCCTTTCTGTGGCTTGGTTGAGATGAAAACAAGACAGGAAACTAATAAAAAGGATCAGAGAACCTGGAAATAAATGTTGACAGGCTTGTGCACTGGCAGTTTAAAATCACATATTATTAAGCATTAGCTTTCTGCTTAAGTGTTTGCCCACAAGATTGCCTTTCCCTAGGAAAGTCTAGAGATTACCAACAACTCATTTGTGTTTGCAGGTTTTCTGTGAGTATGTGTGGGTACATCCTACCATTTATCAGCCACAATGCACTGAGGTCACAAGTCCCCTGCCTCATTAAAAGACAGTGAGCCAATTGAAAAACAACTCTGCTCTCTCGAGGAGCATCTGGACATCTGGTGCAGGAGTAGTCTGCTTAATTTTGAAACAGACTAATCTGGGAAGAAACTAGGCAGTTAGACAAAAAATGGGTAATAAAACCTTGGATATACAGGGTTTTCCTGTTTTGACAATAGAATTTGTGGATTACAGCTTAAAGCTTTTTAGGGTTTCTCACACACTGAGAAAGAGAGTTTAAAACTTACAATATTAAATAGTGAGACAAGAAAAACAAAAGCATGACCCTACACCTCTGTGGAAAGATCTCAGGGCTTCATGAAATTATCAACTGAATATTGAGTGCTGATAGACCCAGCACACCGTGATGTAGGAGCATTTATCATCAGGGTGTTTGGCACTGCCAGAACACAAAGAGGAGGAGAGAAGGTAGGTGGTGGCTTGGCTCCTTATGTGCCCAATACAGTGCAGCCTCTCACATTACAGGCTGTTCATAAGCCACAACACAGGCTTGTAACGACTGCCAGGGCACTGCTACAGCAGAGGGTGGCTGCTGCTGCTGGTGTCGTGCCATCCATCCCACCTTTTGCACTTCCATGAAAATACAGTGCTAATTCCTGCACTTCAGACTGCTTCTGGCTAAAAATATTTACTTCATTAAGCTTTTCACTAATCTGTTCTTCCATTGGCTTGGGAAAAGTGCTCTTGTACTTGAAAAAATTATGTATGGTCTTTTCCACACCAAGGAAGCGCTTCCTATATTTTCACTCATCTTTAAAAGGGAAATAGTCACAAAAATTTATATTTGAATGCAAATTTCAAGAGTTTAGTTCAAAATGGTCCTCCAGAGAGCATAGTGAAAACAGTATCTCTTGGGGAAGCAATGGAGAAGCTTTCACCAGGACTGAGAATGCAAACATTCATTGCTTCTATAGCCAAGTAAATTATCACTATTTTGTGACACAATATACTCAATCAAAATAAAATTACTGCTCGTTTTCTTTATTATTCCTTTTTCCTCCTCAAGATGTCACTTTCCCTGTCGAATATTAAATTTATTCTGGTTAACCAGAAAACAGTAGAGTTACCCAGCTGGGAAAAACACTGCATTGCCTAATAAAAGGACACTGCTCTGCTCACCATGATCTCCTACTGATATAAATAATAGAGTAGAATGGATAGCAGCACTCTTCTGTCAGCTTAATGCTACAACTTCAAACTTCTGCCTGAGGAAAAGGCCAAAAGAATGTTAAACAGTACTCCTTAAAAACTAGCTTTCCTTTCTGTTAGATATAAGCTAATTAATTTTTTGCTATATTCTAAACTAACAAGGTGGGGTGAGGCTTTGTAAAGCTCCTCCTGCCACATTTGTACAATGAAAGAATAATACCAACAAAGAAGTGTTTCTGCTGTTGAAAGAAGGGAGGAGAAAAAAACTGAAACCAACATGGAGGTAGAAGAAATTAAATATATCTTTTCCTCCCTCTTTGCCAGCTGTAGAGAGCTCAGCGATGGGAAGAGAGTGCCACATTCAGTTACTTCCTCCCACAACACAGCAAGCAGCAGAGTAACTGATTTTGTTGTCCAGTTCCAGGAACAGATGTGGTTTGAATTTCTACACACATGGGCCTGAGTGCCTACGCAGACGGAGGGATACGTACCCTGCTTATTTCCACATGCTCACACTCGACTGAGAAAGACTACCTGTAACTTTTTCAATCACCCACAGTCTGTAAGCTGTTCAAGCATAGCTCCAGAGCCAGGCTTATGCCGTGTCACCAGCAGAAAGGCTGTGATAATGCATGATTAGTCCAAATCCCTGAGAAGAAGCAAGACAGCTGGGACTACTAAACCTGGCACCGCTGGTTTGTAGTGATCAAGTTGTGCACTGGAGTAGGGAGACACCTGGAAGCCATTTCCTGCTTGTGAACTGTTCTCCCTCCCCCTTCCTCCCAAAGATAAGTGCATGCCATGTGGCTTTTGGCCACAATGAGTTTTTTTTGAATTTGTAACATCAGGAAGGTTTGCTTTAAAGGCACAAATCCAGATCTTGCCTTGCATACAAAACTTCAAAAGACTGTTTTTTCCCCATCTAATGCTCCCCCTCCTCTCCCCCCAGTCTCTTCTGACTTCAAATTTCTCTAACTCTGAAAAAGTCCTTGCAATTTCATCTTTAAACTGACAAATGAACTTTTACAGACTAGTGACTGCTTAGGTACTGGCCTTAGTTTTTCCAGTTCCAAAGCCACTGATTGTTGTTTTCTCACCATACTTTGCTAACGTGCAACAGGTTAAGATCTCCACACATGCACACACCCCCACCCTTAAGTACTTGAAGTTTCCTTGGCTTTGAAAAGTAAGCACATATTTTGTCCATGAGAATGCCTTTGAGCAGTATCTCTTTTGTCAGTTAGCTTTCTCTTGTGCATTGTAAATCTTTCCAAGAGCCATCTCCTAACTTTTTTTCCTTCTTATTTTTTTTTATTTTGTCTCTGGAAATGTTTCATTCAACAGAATAATCTCACTGTTTTAGCCTTTGGGCAAGATGTTGTTTCCCCTGAAATCAACAGGAGCCACCAAATTCTAAGATGCCAGAAGCTTTCACCTCTTCTCTTTAAAACCACTGAAGACCAGAAACATGCAACACTTCACCAGTTTGAGGTGGCTCCAGCCTTCTCTCAATATTTTCTGTGGAACTGTTGGTCTTAGAAAAATTAATAGCAGAGGTGGAACACTCCTGTATTTTTGACAGAACTTTGTAAACAAACTCCAAATAATTAATTTTTTTTTTGTTAAAGGAAATCCTAGTTTTCATAACTGAAATCTAGAAGTTTTTGAAAACAAATTCAAAAAGAGAGACAAATTTTAGTAGGCCAATAAAAATTGGTTTGTGAAATCTCTTATAAAATGTCACTCAAGTAGTCTTCAAGGTTTTGAGAAAATTACACCTAAATTTGTTTCAATATACAATTCATTAATATTTTGTTACCATACTGTTGCAGTAGTTGTAAGATTTTACTAACTGAATTTAATCTTTTAACCAGTAGTCGTGTAGCTGCTAAGTCTGAATGCAGACTTAGCCTTTCAACTTGAAGGAGAAATAAGACTTTATAGGAAAGTTACACTCTCCCTCTTAAGAAATAGAAACGGTAAGATAAAGTGATCAGATAACAGCAGGGGCTGGCTCCCACCAAAGAAGCCAAACATGATATTACAGCCAGCATGATAGAGGCCTTATCAACCAGAGCTCCATCCCACAGCAGCACAGCAAGGGAAGGGGAGGCAGCAGGGGTTAACAAAGCTCAAGAACCAGGCGAGTTTGCCCTGGCAAAGCAGGTGCAGCATCAAGGCAGGCAGGCAGCCCACAGGGAGGGTCAGCCCAGGAATCACCAGGCAGGACTCTACATGTGAAAGGCAGCTGGGAAATCAGCTCAGCTCATGATCTGATCAGCAGGGTCTATGGCCAAGCACAGCCTCACCTAAGATGTAGCTCAGGCAGAGGCTAAACATCCATGGCTGAGCTCAAATGAAGCCCCTGAGCCCATGGGCAGGGGTGTGGGTAGAGGTCCCAGGTGAGGTTGGTCAGGGCTGTTAAACCCTATTGGTTCACTGGCCCCCTGATATAAGTCAGTGGAACATCCAGACTCATATTTTCATGCATAAGCAAGAGAAGAGGAGAATGATGATTGTGGTTTGACCTGTGCTGCGTTTTCTGACCCCTGAGTGCCTGATTGCTCAACCATGGTATTACAGTAATGCTGTGTCTACTCATAGTTTATATAAACACAGAATATGTTAAACAACTGACTTATGATGTGATACTTTTGTTTCCACTGAATTCTAGGCCATCTGTGTACAAAAAAATCTCTAGACTTGGAAAGAAGATCTGATCTATTCAGTTTTTTCACTAAGTAGTTACAGATACTACCAGAGTATTCTGTATATATACTTTGACATTTATATTTTATTCCTTTTCTTATTGCAATTAAGCCTCTCTTGGATCCCCAGGCTTGGTTGATACTTCTGTACTTTCTAAATATCTTCTTTACTCATCTTAAATCTTTAAAGTTCTTTATTCACGTGCTGTTCAAATTATGAAAATTAATGCAGTCTTGAA
Organism: Emberiza elegans; assembly: GCA_024865655.1. Lineage (NCBI taxonomy): Eukaryota > Metazoa > Chordata > Aves > Passeriformes > Fringillidae > Emberiza > Emberiza elegans. The sequence continues at coordinate 13,861,561 of JALJVW010000398.1, read as the reverse complement.
GACTTAGAGTTGCTATAGCAGAGTTTCAGGTCACCTGATTTCTGAGAAAGAGTTCCATCCATGTCTATTGACAAGCAATGTTTTCTTTTTCATCTTTCCTAGCTGAGGTAATACAGAATCTTATCTCATATTCTAGGACACAAAGCAGGATGGATGTCAGCAGCATTGCAAGATGCAATTCCAACAGGCAGTCTGTACTTCTTGGAATAACTCCTGATCAGTATTTTAAGTGTCCAGTTGGCAAACTGTGTACCCCACTCTATAATTTAAAAATGCATGATTCTCCTGTTGGCAGAGAGATCCAAAGCATACCGATGTCTACCAACTTCTCACTTGGTAGTGACAATTCTGGAGGGCAGGATCCATTTCAGTGCTTCACACAGAGGGTTTGGGCCCAGCAGACTCTTCAGCAGTTACTGCAGTGCTGGCATTTGCTTCCCTGGTGCTCTCTGACCAGGACTAGAAGCAAATGAGTAACACCAGGCTTTGTTGCAGGTGACAGGAGGGAATTAGAAGTTAAGGGCTGGGTCAGCCCAAAGCCCATCCAGCTCAGTATCCTGTTGAGAAGAATGCTTCAAGGTGGGTGCCTTGCAAGAGGGAAACACCTCAGCTTTTCCTTACAAATACCATTTCCTTCACACCTCTTCTTTAGTGGGCCCCACAGTGGGCAAGACAACTGCATAAAAGCTAGTAATTAATGTTTTATGCAAGATAAAAGGGATCCAGATTTTGCTGATAAAAAACAGTGTGGCTTCAGTGCCAGTTATCTCTGCTGAGGATATTACCTAAAAATTTTACACAGTCTAAATGAAGACATTACTCAGTAGCCATATCAGACTTCATAATCTGTCTATATTTTATGTCTTCTAGCAGATCATAGCACTGCTCTGTTTCTAGTCTGACACTTTGTTTTGATTTTAATAAACCTAATACGAATTAAAATAGCAGGTGCATAGCAGCACCTCTTTAGAATGAGTGTTTGATGCTAATAACCATGTTAAGCAAGGCTTTCATCTCAGTCTGTACAATATATATATGATGAAAAACCACTTAACCCCTTAGCTTCTGGCTTAAGGAGTGTGAAAACCATGTACCAAATCAAGAGAAAAAATATAAATTTGGGAAGTTATGAGAGGTCATTTGGAAAATAAGGATGATTCAATGTGATCAGTTGACTAATGTCACTGTACTCTGTATTTTGGTATAATGCTGTGCACACTGGAAAAGCTGGAGGTGGTCTGAGAATAGACAATGCATGTAAAAGGAACCAAACACTACAGAGAAGGACTCTTGCCCAGTGTAAAAATGAAACAAGAATCTAGGCACAGACACAAGCAAACTGTAGTTGCATCTAAGGGAAAATTGAGGGCTCCCTAAGTGAAAGGGTTAAGGAAGGGATTATAAGAATGAACTCCAGGCAGCCAGTGGATTCAATTCCTGGAGATCGTTGGGAGAAGGAAAAAGCTGCATATCTTTGTCTCTTGTAATTGCTTTGTTCATTACCCTCCTAAATCCCCAAAACAAACAACAAACAATCCAAGCCTTCCCTTCACACAGATACAGATATTACAAAGGTTCCACTTGTATAAACCACTCTTGTCTATTTCTGTGCTTTTTAAACATTTTATCCTCTTACCAGGTTGAAGGTCAACAGAACTCACAAAGAAAATGTTGTAATTTGTTTTGCTAGCAAACTAGCACTTTACTGGAGACACATGCTGTATCAGACTGTTAGTGCAGACTTCATATTTAACCTGAGTCCGGTTTAGAATCCTGAAAAGACAGCTTGGTTGGGCCCAATGATCTCAAAGGTCTTTTTTAAGTTAAATGATTCTATGTTTCTGCTACAACAGCTTCAGTGTATCATTTAATTTCTTTCCAGCTTCTGGGGCAAACCCTATACACTCCATTATTATCTTAAACAGCACATAATATGAATTCCCTGCATTGCTGAAGTTTCCAATTTCTCCCTGACTTTAGTACATCTAATGTCTCTTATCACAGCATATGTCACAGTTGAGATGGCCACAATGCACAGAGTATCCCCATGCAATTTCAGCAGGCTTTAAGCATTCACCCATGCACAGTAACACCTCACCTCATCAGAAGGCTTCAGGAGCCTGCCCATACAGAGGACCATCACTGCAGAAGGCTGCAAGTATCTGCTCTTTCTTGTTCTTTAGCCCAACCTTTTATACCCTCATGTTGATGCACTGCACCTCTGTGCCCTCTGTGCCCTCTGTTCCCTTTGGTGTTGGTCAGTGCCCCTGGGCACTCCATGGCCCATTGCTGTCAGTGCTGCTCACCTGCTCCTCACAGCTGTGCCCACTGAGGATGAGCTGCAGCCCCACTCCCAGTGACCACAAACTGTGCACCTACAGTCTCACTGAATCATCAGACCTGCACCTTCTGATAGGAGACTCCAGCAAAATGGCAGATGTTAAGGAGAAATCCAACACACATGGCAGAATAAGAAGGATTTCTAAAAGCTGCTTATTAAGTTCTGGGGTTCTTTGAAAGATTGTTGGGTCTTGGTTATGACTTTGTGTTAGAGGCATAATTGCATTAACTCTCAACAAGGAAATAGAATTTCCTTTTTCTTGATTTAGTCTCAGTTTGGATGAAGCTGTTAATAGGCTGAGTTCTGCAGAAGCATCTGTGATTTCAGTGAATCCAGACACAATGAATGCATATTTTACATGAGTAAACCTGACTGTTTGAAGTCAGTGAGCCTAAACTGTGTGGCATAATTAGAGGAATGAGCCTCAGGTTGCTTTGTCAAAACATTCTTTAATTGCTGGATTTTAGGATTATTGGATTAGAAGATTAGATGGAATGCCTGGAAATCTTAAATTAGAGCATCCAGTAAAGTAAGACTTCTTATGAATCTGAGTAACGATGTATCTATAAACTTCACAGTTTGTATAGGTTCTTTTAGTAATTTTTCAAAATACTTTCATGGTAGGACAATATGGACATATTAACTGTGTTTTCTCTGACTCTTCTTTTTAAACACACTATTAAGGAACTTTTCTTCATGACAATCAGTTGCCAGCTTCCATGTAGCCAGGGTGCTAGAGCTGCTCTGAGCTGTGAATCATGCCCTTCCTTGTCCATCTGATACCAACCAGATACTGCATGGCATCCACCTTGCAGTGTGTGTGTATTATTTAATTATATCATGACCAGTATGCACAGCTATGGTTTTTAATGGCATTCTTACAGGACTTACTCTGTTGTCAACTCAATCTGTGTTGTGCAAACGAGTCACAACATGGTGCACTACAGGTGCTCTTCTTCTCAGAGCCATATCAAGTGTGAAGTCTTCAAACATGGCACACAAAAAGTTATTCCACCTAATCTCGTTTCCCGGAAACACTTTGTACTTTACTCCTTAAAGTTTCTGTCATCAAGATTTCTCCAACTGCTGGTGCTCCCCCTGCTTGGTTCCACATGTCACATTCTGCACATACCAGCTATGAAAACCACAAGTATATGTGTGTACAAGTAGAAAAGTAGTGGCTCAGGGAGAAATAGATGACCAGAGAGGAAGGGAAACTTCAGGCTATGCTTCAAATCCCCCTTAAGAAAAATGCTATGAAATTGGTCATGTCAGTATTGAACAGAACTATCTGGTAAGTTCTGCTGGAGGTTTTGAATCCATAGGTTTAGAGTCTGGATGTTTCAAATGGGACAATGAATGTAACAGCACTATGTCCCTGTTTCCTGAGATGGTTTTGTAAGTATTAGGAAGCTGACTTTTAATTAGGATATTAAAGAGTTTTGAAAGTTAATAGTAGTTCTTTGTCATGTAATTCTGTGAAGCGAACAGAAGAGGACTTCTGTTCACAAGCAATATGGAGACAGCTGTGTTAGCTGTATTCTCAAGACATTAAACAGAATAGTCATCAGCACTTCAAAGTACCATATACCCATATCACTTCATATTTACACTGCTAAAATCACAGCAGCCAAAGCACTGAAATGTCCCAGTATGATGAAGATCATGACTGTCTGAACAGAAGGATCAAGGTGTAAATCATATTCATATTTTCTGGGGTCAAACCCCAAAACACTTAGGCACAATTTTGACATCTTTTATAATCAATTGAAATTCTTGTCACTGATTTCCACAAAGCCCCAACTGTGCTTTTTGAGTCTGACAGTCTTGTCAGGATTCAACATACCTGAATAAGCAGAATTATATGTAGTCATGGCTATTATATTTTCAAATTGAAACTGTAGGAATAAAAAAAGATAACAGTTTGTCACATCCTTCTTTGGTAACAGAGCTCTATAAGAGAGAAGTGCTTTCACTGAATTCCCACTCTTCTAAAAATTTCTGTATTATGAGGTAGCACAGAACTCTCCAACTTCCTTTAAAATAATGATCTTTGATTTTGTTTAACCCAGGGACTGATGAAAATGCTTATATTATTAGACAGCATAAAATAACAAAATAAATGGCTCAACAGATATTCAGTGGGGTACATTTTTTCTGTATCATGGGTGGCAGCTCAGTATAGGTGGCCTTTGAAAATATATGTGTTATATAAGTGGCCCTTGAGTCCCAGTAAAATATCTGTATTGTAATTGAATACCTGTGTATAGGCCTTGCCCCAGTAGGTCCCAGTTGTTCTTGATGGGCTGCAGCTGCAATGGCCTTCAGTGGGTGCAGCTGTGGCTGGTCAAGATAACTGGGATAAAAGGGGGTGGGTTGGCAGTCAGGGAGAGCCTTGGAGGAGCCCTGACTAAGAAGGAACAGTCTGCTGAAGAAGGAGTCTGTGCTGTGAAGATCTGCAGCCAGAAGAAAACACCAAGAAGGTGTGGGACCCTAGAAATATAATAACAACAATATGGGACTCTAGAAATATGGTAATAACAACAATTGGGGACCCTCATGTGATAGTGGATAGAGATAAGACAGCCAAGAGCTGTGGATGGCCTTTGAGCCAGGAGCTGTGGATAAGGCAGCCAAGAGCTGTGGAAAGAACATGGCCTTTGAGCATGGAGCTGTGTGTGTTGTACATGGCCTTTGAGTCATGGGAAAATGTATGTATTGTATTTGAATATCTGTATAACTGTTAAAGGATATGTAAATATCTGTATGTAAGACCTGTTTTCAGTAAGTAAAAGGGGGGAAATGTAGGTGGCCTTTGAAAATATATGTATTGTATAGGTGGCCTTTGAGTCCCAGTAAAATATCTGTATTGTAACTGAATACCTGTGCATAGGCCTTGCCCTGGTAGGTCCCAGTTGTTCTTGATGGGCTGCAGCTGCGATGGCCTTCAGTGGGTGCAGCTGTGGCTGGTAAAGATAACTGGGATAAAAGGGGGTGGGTTGGCAGTCAGGGAGAGCCTTGAAGGAGCCCTGACTAAGAAGGAACAGTCTGCTGACAGAGTCTGTGCTGTGAAGATCTGCAGCCAGAAGAAAACACTGAGAAGGTATGGGACCCTAGAAATATAATAACAATATGGGACTCTAGAAATATGATAATAACAACAGCTCAGTACCATTGAATGGAAAAGCAGAAGCCCTGTGCTTGCCCAGACTGGAAGGGGAGCCTGGCTAAGTCTTGTCCAAGATCAGAAGCAGAGGAGTCTTGATCACAGGCAAGGAGGGGAGCTCAGTGTAGGGCAGGCCTTTTGCAGCATGGCCTCAGCCTGCTGGTGGGGATTTCACTCTTCAGGTTCTGTTTTCCTGCATTTCCAACCAGTGTAGCTAAACTGTCTTCAAAGAAACCCCCCCAGTTTAATTCAGATCAGAATACAGCCTTGAACTACCTGTCCTCCTGAAGAACCTATTTCTGTGAGACAAAACAGAAGAGCTCCTACACAGAAATTACAACACATAGCCTGTAAATAGGGACAGAAGTGGGCATGAACCACTTCCCACCCCATGCCCACCCCATGCCCTCACATTAGCTATAAACTGGAGGCCTTGAAATCCCTGGCCTCTTCTGCATTACTCTTATGGGTAATATTATCCCCAAAGAGCATGATACCAACCACACATAATCTGGGGGTCACTAGAACTGCTGCTAACTTTATGTTAGATTTTTTTGGCTTCTTTGCCTCTTAAAAGACACACAAGACACAGTCCTATATTATTTCCATATTATCAGAAATTTTATGAAAAGAGAGAAAAGTGTAGAAAGTTCTATAGTCAGTGTGTGAATCCTGCCATTTGGATTATAGAAATACTTTTGTAATCAAAAATATCCTTACCAGAAACAGTTTCAGGTTTCTTTGGTATTTAGAAATCCTTTGCTAAACAAAGTAAAAATGAATGATAAACAAAATCGGGTTTCCTTTTGAGCCTGATGTTCTTGCAGCTGCACTCCACTTTTAAGAGTAACCTATTAGCAATTAATTTAGAATGACACTGGCAAGCAGTCCCCAGACTTTATGAGCTTGTCAAAGAGATATTAATTAATCTTTCTAGTTAATAAAGTCTCCCTTAAATTAGTTTAACTCTTATTTCACTTACTGTTGTAAGGAACTGGCATCAAATCTAGGGTACTTAACAGTACTTTCTCATTTCAAATGTCTTCAGAAGGAGAAGTTATATTTTTTACAGAGCAGAAAAAGTATTTGATGAAGGTCACCCTCAATCCAGTGTCAGTGCTGGAAAGAAAATCTAGGTTCCTGCATGCCCTTCTGTTGTGCAATTGATTAAGCAATGGTGCTGTCTCCTGTCTCAGTATCTTGCAAGGACAGGATTAAATTCTGATTCCAAGTTACATAATTGATTCTTTTTCTTTATGCCAATATCAAGATCTTAGAAAGCTACAGTATAGTACTGTAAATATAATATAGTGAATCATTGTAAAAGTTACTTGAAATAATAAGTATTAGTATTGGGCAACATAAGGAACAACTGCTTATTTAATTTTAAGCTCTTAATATACTTCTGAAAACTTTGCCTTTAAAATTCTGTGTTAGTTTTACCCATGTGTCTGAAATGCAGAACCAATCTACATAAGAACCTTTCACAGCCACGTTACCATGTCCTCTGGAATAGGAGGTAAAACTGTGAACTGGAAAAGATGCTGAGATAAAATCTCCTTTGACCTCTTGGTTAGTCAACAAATTATATAAAAGTGTAATGAAGTGTCCTATGTACATGCCTGTTGCATATGTGTATTATGAGAAAAAAAATAGCTGTAATGAGAATTTTTAGTATATAAGGTCATGTCAACCTACCTTTGTTTCTTCTTTGCCTGCAAAATAAACTGAGAGGTGCACAAATTACTGTCAGGCTTTGAATCTGATAGGGTTTGTTCAGAACCAAGAAAATTCCAACTTCCAGATTGTAAAGTTCTAAACTGATTAAATCTACAAAGAAAGGAGATCTTCTTATTTTAAAGGTAATCAGTGTTCTGTATCTAACTAACAACTTGTAAGAAATATCTGTGTAAGCATTAATGACTCTGCTGTAATGTACTGCCAGTGAGATGGAAGTAGGGTTTTTTTTAAGGTAATTTTTGCCAGGTGAGGATAGTACAGCCTTAATGTGCTGATTCACAGGAATGGCTTGTTTATTTTTCTTGTAAGATGAATCTTGATGTGAAAATGGGGTATGAAAAAACCAAGATTTGCTTATTAGTCTCCTTCATCTTAAATAAATGTAAAAGCTTAATTTAAAAATCTTTCTTATTAGCAAGGACTATGGTAATTAAGATAACTGAGAAAGGTCAGTTATATATGCATCTTAATTGGGATCCCAAGCCCAGGAGACATCTCACCATCTCTAGAAGTCATGAGCAGTCTATGCACTCCAGAAGTAATTCTCTAGAATACATAAAACTGAAAATAGCATGTCCCAAACACTCTTCAGAACAGTTCTAGTAGCAATAGGCATGAGCCTGTACCACTGCCTCAGAATGCTAACTTTGTACAAAGAACTTATTTTATGTTGCTTATTTGTTTTTTCTTCTTCTTGAGTCAACAGGGGGAAAAGAAAAGAGATTAAATAGATATTAGCTAGTGAGAAAAAGCACCAAAATATTTTCAGTCAGTAACATATTCTTCAGCTGAATTTCTACAATTTTTCCTTAAGCACTTGCCTCAGTCAGTATTGACTCATTGCTATTCCTGTGTTTCTGTGGCAATGATAATTCCATCCCAGAAGTCACAAATCAGAAAACAGTTTCTTCCAATGAAACAGCAAATGAAACACAACAGGATCATCCTCCTTTCTCATGCGTGTAACTGTAAAAAGTTTCTGTGGTCGGAATGTGGCTCTGATTACATTTCTCTATCCCAAAATAAACATGGTGCAAAAGAAAAGGATATAGGGAGGGGGGGAAAGCCTGTCACTGGGCCACCCTCAGGAAACCTCACAAGATCTACTGTCTGTCTGTGCAAGCCATGGAAGAGCCAAGGAAGTGATCCCAGCTTGGTGGTCTTATTCTTAATTAAAACAAATGAGGCTCTTTCAGCTGTTGCAGATAAATATTTGATGAAAAGAGACAGGAACAGATGTCGAAAAACTGTAGTAAATAAAGAATAAGACCAGAAGAGCAAATGTTACAACAGTATTTTATATTTTAAAAAATCTCTCTTTACAGATTTCTGTCAAGTATCTGTTTTTATTAAGATCATTCCATAAGTGGGAAGACTTTTTTTAAACTAAATAGAATTGAAATACAAATGCATATAGATAGTGAAAAATTTTTAAGTCAACTTGTTGCACATTAGAGGGTTAAAGTAACCATTAGTTCTTGGGCCAGTGATGAGACAGAAGACTTCAAAGTAATTTGTACGCTTCCATGAGAGGTTTATGTTGATTCTAGAGTCATTAGTAGAGTTTTGCTCCAAAATTTGTGTTAAGGATGCATAGTGAGACAGTGCCTAGCAAAATACAATAGCAGAATCCTTGGCGCAATAATCCGTCGTAATATTTGTAAGTCCCATTCTTTATGAATGGTTAATTTTATGCAGGGTTAACTGCATAAAATTTATAAAGTTTCTAAAGAGGGTAACTTCTGTCAGGTTCCATGTAAGTGCTCACTGGGCATGGCAATGCCAGGCTAACATGCTGACCTTGCCAAATCCTTTCCATTTCTGCAAGGGTCCCTTAAAATTCTCAGTGTGACAGATCCTTGCAACTTGCTCTTTGTGAATTCTCAACTCAGGCACTGCTTGCCAAAAAAATCCTCTCACATTTCTTCTGTCCTAGCTGGGGACTGAGTTGATTACAACTGTTCTCAGAGTTGTCACCTTGAGCCTCGCTCAGCCTCTATTGAATCTGCTGGGGTTTGTCATTGACTTCAGCAGAATTCGGCTTAGGCCTTTATCAGAAAGTTTGCTGCTTGCTGCAAGTCTGATTTCCATGTGATACATCTGTAAGCTTTTAGTTATCATGCTGCCTTTGAAATGGAAAATTGACAAACTGTTATCTCTGGGAGCTTGTTGGGTTCAGATTGGTTCCATCAGATCACAAGGAAATTGGCACCAAGCAAGGTTGCTATTGAGTTCTTTGTTTGATCCCCAAATTAAAAGCTACCTGCCTCGTTGGTGTGCACTTGAGACTACCTGGTTTTGTCTGAATTTTGCAACAATGGAAAGGGAAGGTCTTTAGCAGGACCTGTGGATTAGGACTTTTGTGTCAGCTGCAGAAAACCTCTAGAGGACTGGGATACAACGTTATGCTGAGCACTACAAATTTGCAGGTGCTGTGGCCAGAAGAGATAATTAGAAGAGACCATTATGATAATTCATCTCGACTTTCTGCAAACTACAATGCCTTGTAGTTTTTATAAAGGACCATACTTTGCAATTTAACTAGTCATTAGAATTCTAATGATTTAATTTCCCCCAGTCATGGAAAGTTTGTTGCAATTTAAGGTTTCTTTTCCTCAGTTTTTAAAATTTGTTCCTCCTCTCTCATCTAAACCTGCTAACTTTCGTTTCATGTCTCTGGATGTTGTTCTGCTTTTACCTGTGCCTACTGTTTGACTCAAGCTCTGCAGTATCCCATGTAGACCCTGATGGAGTGCAGTCAATCAACTGTTTACTTTTTCTTCTCAACTATCTTCAGAGCCAGGTTTATATTTCAGGTCTCTGTTCACTCCTAACTCCAGTATATATATTTCCAGAATTCAGATTATACCAATATATCCAGCTTCTGGTGATCCAAATCACTGTTATGTTAAAATATTATCATTGAAACTCCTGTGGTTCACACTCTCTTAGTTTTGTAAGGCCTAGCTATAAAATCAGTTCTTTCACATTCAGATGTTTAATTTACATTGGACTCAATGGAAACATCTTTTTTGGAATGTTTTTTGAATTTTTTTTGAATGGCAAGACCAGACCTTAAACTAGCAGGCAATGTCAATGTGGTGCTAACAATGAAGATGTTAATGTTGAAGAACCAGCTTTTGAGATATTTCCTCTATTTCATGACTCAGCTTTCTTTTATGGCCTACCTTTAAGTTACTTCAGTTATATTAGGTTTTTTTCATAAAATGCTATAAATGCATTTGCTGAAAGGTAAACTAATTTGGGCCCAATGCTCTCAAGGTATGGAGTAACTGAAATGGAAAGGGACCTTTGGAGTTCATCCTGTAACAAAAAAAAACATTGAGAGCAAGGTGAACTTTAAAGTTAGACACAAATGTACTCATAAGTAGAACTGCAACTACAGGAAAAGGTTCAATCATAAGTTACATGTTTTATAGAGATTTACTTCTGTAAATTGATGGGTGAGAAAGAAGCAAAGAAGAAAAAAATTTTCTCCAATTTCTTGTTAAAATGGTTAAGGAGAAGGCTCTAAAATAATATTCACTCCTTTGTGTCCATTGATGATGGGTAAGGTAGACAAAAATGAAAATACTTTCCAAGGTTGTGCTACACAGTCAGGGTTTAAACTCAGAACTTCTGAATAGAGCCCCAGTGCCTGAGCCACACATTCATTCTCTTCTCTGTATTCCCCCACAATCTTAGGCCATGTGGCCACTGTTGGTGAAATGAAAAACAGGTGCAGATCCATGAACAGATGGGAGACCAGCCCTGGCTGATCTCTGGAGGATAATACAACGTTGTTTTCCAGCAAAGAGGATTCCAAAGAACCACAGAGGCAGCGCCCCTGCCCTAAAACTAAAGCTGCTCTGTCTCACACTAAATGTTATCTCCACCAGCCCAGCAAGTGGGAGTTTTGAGGAATGGTCTGTTGTCTATCAGTAAAGGACACTGCCTCACTGACCTCTCAGATTTGCAATATTGACATCTCTGTTTTTCAGGCATGCCTATAAAGATTGTAGAAGACTAATTGCAATTCCATTCTTAGCAGTAACTGCAGCCAATGTTTCTAAGTTGCTGGAACATGAAATTTCTTCCCTTGAGTAGACATCTTTGGAATGTCTAGCTCTCAAAAAATGCCATTAGCCATATGCAGCGTCTTTCTCTGGGAAAATCACTAGTGGTATGGGATAAATCTCCAGGTAAGATGAATAATATATTTGTTCTGGATCTTTAAGGAGAGATCTACTTTTAATTTCCAGTTCATGGGGAGCTGATGGCTTATTCCACAATAAGTGTTTAAACAAAGAATTTGGACTGCTTTCTTAATGGGAGCATGATGGTGGATTACTAATAGGGCAATTGCCTGGGCCTAAGCACAGGATGGAGAGCAAATTATTCCCTGCCTTGTGTGACCCACAGTTACTGTCCCGGGAAGACACGAGGACACATTTCCCCTCCATGTGTCACCTGACACATCAGAGGAGGCAGGGCAGCCCTCCCTTTGCACAGAGCACAACCCAAAAGGGAAGTACTACAAGAGGGCAGGGGGAGTTTCTTAGGATCATTGAGTTGGGATTGGACAGGACCTTTAGGGCCATCTAGTCCAACCCTCCTGGCTGTGAGCAGAGACATCTTCATCTGGATACCCCATCCTACCTGACCTTGAAGATTTCCAGGGATGGCGCATCTATCACCTCTCTGAGCAACCTGTTCCAGTGTTTCACCACCCTCATTGTCAAAATATTCTTGCTTTTATCTAGTCTGAATGTACCCTCTTTTAGTTTAAAACCATTCCCTTTGTCTTGCCACAACAGGTCCTACAAACATTGCAACTTAGACACTGCTGCATCCAGCCTTCTCATTGTTTTCTGGTTTTGTTTTGTGCAAAAACACTCCTGTAAGTGCTGTGTCCAAGAGAGATTTTTGTCCTTGCTAAAGCTGCTTTTACAGCAAAAATGTCTGTCTACTTGTGCCAAGACATTTGAAGAAAACCTGTTTCCTTAGACTCTGTTTGGGGCACAAGACCTGATTTGAAAAAGTAGCCCAAAACCACACTGCTGACATGCATGTATTCTGGTCAACTGTGAATCAAAGTCATTGGGAAACTCTGCCTTGTCCAAGTGTTAGTCAGGTTTTGGAGGGAAACATTCTCCACTGATGACACAAGCGGAATTAAACAACAAAGACCACCCAGGGCACTGGGAATTTCAAATTTCTTGGCCTCAGTTTCTCTGATTTGTTCTTCCCAGCTTCATGTGTGCTCTTTGAGACAGAAAAGAGCATTTCCTTCATTTTGAACTAATATTTGTCTTCCAGTGAAACATTTGTGAAAGCAGCTGGTCCCAGAGGTGGAATGTTCCAAACTCCCATTTTGGAGCCAAGTACGTACGCTATGGAGTCAGTCATGACACCCCTTTATAGAGAACAGACAATGAGTTTTGGATCTTGTGAGTACCTTTTCTCCCTGCAGATAAGTTCCCTTCCCCCATTCTTTTGGAAACATCTCAGGCTGTATTGGAAACAGAGGATGTAATTTATTTTTATCGCCTTCCCTGTCAAACTGGCCAACTGCCACAGGGTTCTGCTTTCAGATGTAGCAAGAGGCAGGAGAATCACAATGAAGAACCATTCATTTCAGTGGCTCCTCCTCTGTTTCCTTATCTTATTTTGAGGCTACCTACTGTGCTGTCTTATCACTCTTCCTAATCCTGCAAAACTTCTCTGCAACTTGACCCCTCTGCAGAAAGAGCAGACCTGCTTAGACCTCCGTGCCTCTCCTCTCCTGCTCCCATGCCCACAGAGCTGTTTCTCCTTCCTTTGTTACTGCAGGGCTCCTTTTTCACTGCCTGCCTTACCCCTCACTCCTCTTTTCCCCAGCTCATGACACTGCCTTACATTTCCTAGCTGAATGTACATACAGCTGTGCGGGCTCCTTGGGAATGCGCAATTCCTCACTGTCCAGCCTGCCCTTTGATGTCTGCTGAGGAAGGATACTTCTTCTTTTCCATCTCTTCACATGTGCCTATTAATTACTCTCTTCAGAGGAACTGTTTACTGACTATCACTCTGTTTACAGTTGAATACTGTTAAACATTTGGTCTTCACAGTTCCCCTCTTCTACACCACCCACCCAGTTTCTTCTCAATTGTTGCAAAATGGATGTCTCCAAATCCCTTTATAAAGGCACAGATACAAAGTACTTATGTTCCACACCCAGCCTCCTGCTCTGAAATTCTGGGTTTGCCTCACTTGCAGGGAAGTAGAGAAAGAAGCTATATTGATGTTTTTGTCTTCAGGCCTCTAACAGAAAAGAAGCATTGAGGCTTTTGCTGCACAGATTCCTGCCTTGGGTGCTGTAGAAACCCAGGAAGATCTGCAAGCATCAGACTCATGACCTGTGAAGAAATAATACAAGCCCAGTATGAGGTACAGAGATGTGCCCATTGAAGTGAGAAGGGCCATCCTATGCATAAACTGTGCATGTGTATTTGTGAGATCAAGGCCCTTGGGCAGAGGGAATTTTAATAGGCCAGGGAGGAAAAAATTACTCTAGCAAATGTGCAGAAAAGTTGTATGGTTATAATGTAGCAGTTGAGATCTCAGATGAAAATTCCTTCAGATTTCCTCCTTATTCCATATGGAGCTTAAAATATTACAAAATAATATGAAATAAATTAAAAACAAATGTGGGATAGATTGGAGGGTTTTTTCCAATGAACAAATTATTGTCAATCATAGACTCATGGATTGGTTTGGGTTGGAAGGGACAGACTTCCAACCCCCTTCCTATGGACAAGGACACCTTCCACTAGACCAGGTGGCTCAGAGCCCCATCCAGGCTGGCCTTGAGCACTTCCAGGGATGGGGCAGCCAGAGCTGCTCTGGGTGACCTGTTCCAGTGCCCAGCCACCCTCACAGGGAAGCATTTCTTCCTCATATGCAATCTAAACCTGCCCTCTGTCAGTTTAAACTCATCAGCCTTTGTCTCATGCCCCTGAAACCATCCCTCTGCAGCTCTCCTGTGGCCCCTTTAGGCCCTGGAAGGTGCTGTAGGGTCTCCCCAGAGCCTCCTGTTCTCCAGGCTGAGTGACCCCAGCTCTGGGCCTGCCTGCACTGGAAACAGCTCCAGCTCCTCTCTGGTGCTGGAGGAACACTGGGCCTGGAAGGAACAGAAGCTTTAAACTTACAACCCACAGTTTGGAGACCATATCTCATGGAACAGAAATAGGGATGGGGTGGGGCAGGGAAGCCAGGGAAGGAAGTTCAGGAAGGCCTGAGGAAGGACACACAACCAGTTTACAGAGCTTTCCAGCTGCTAAGTGGAGGGGTACAGAAACATGGGAATGAACCTGTGTGCAGTTAATTTTCATCAGCTATCCCAGATAGGAAAAACAGCCACAGCAGAAAAACAGACGGCAAAGCCTGACGTGTCAATTTTGGTGTCATTCACACTCCTTTCCCTGATGCTCCTGTAAATGCAGAATCTGCATTTATATCCAAAACACTTTTTAATGAGTGCTTTATTGACACATTTGTTCTACTTCTATATAACAGGATAATGATGAACAGCTGGCTACAGATAATGACAGGCACTAATTTATATTGGGTTACTACCTTCAGATTCTGAGGGCTGTTACCTTTTTTTTCCTTTAAATTTTTAACGTTCTCGCCCTCTGTTGTACTTGCATTTTATGATGCTCACATTTACTATTCTTGTGTGCTAGGAAATGAATAAGCATTTTAAAAGCTTTTTTTAAATTACATTTTCAGCTATTAATTAGACACATAAACAAATTAAATGTACATTTAATTAAATGTTACCCATTTAAACGGGTAAACTGGAAGCAGAGTCCATCGACTTTAAAACCAATATTGTGTGCATTTATCTTAATTAGTCAGGTAGTGTTAGGGATTAATGAACTTTAACTGTTCTATTCATAATCAGATGCATTAGCACTTGTGTCTTTGAGGCACACAGAAGATGAGTTCAGATGGGAGCTCTCTCCTGCTATGTATTGTACAAACAGAATGGGAGGGACATCTGCAAGACTTTCTTTGTCACCTTGCAAAGGAAATACTGATTATTTTGCTTTTGCAGGTGTGAACTGAACATTCAAATCATCCAAAACTTTCCCCTGCCTAGCCATTTCATATTTACACCCAGGAGATTTCTCTTCCACTGAATGGCCATTCAGCACCTTGAGACGGATCCTCATTCTGGCACATCCAGGTTTTAGTCTGAGCAAATACAGCTCATGAGGAAATATTAAGCCCACAAATGTCCTAGAGAACTCCCCTGATTGTGAAAGCAGTTATTTCAGAGAAAGTCATTTGGGAGCAGTCTGGAGCACCTGATCTGGCTGTGCAGCAAACAATTGGCTATGTGTTGTCTTCCCAGCAAATACACCAACTAGGGCTGGTGATTAATTCCACTTCTGTGATAAACTAATGATTCTGATCATCTCTGCTCATTTATTGATGTAGGAAGTAAAATGTGGAGCCATAGCTCCTCAGATATTTCATTCTACAGATGGGATTATAACTTCAAGTTTGGAGAATTTATTTTTATAATTGATACACACACATTCAAGGTCATAAAATTTCCTTAGTTGTATTGGACCATCACTAGTATTTCTTTTTCCTTTCTGCCCTCCAGGATAAGTTACAGTTGCTATTTTTAGAAAGATTTTTATCTCAGCTGGTGTAATTTTGTATAAGTTTTTTTTTTTTTAAATCAGGTTCTATTTAACAGATATTAGTGATTGCATCAAACCATTTTAGAAGTAGGCATTAGGAGAGAATTGAAAGGGATTCCGTTTACAGCCCAGACAATTTGCAGTTTCAGAGCCTGGTCTGGACAGTTTCTGACGTTATCAGTCAAACAAGCAGGAGTTGACTGCAGTGAGCAGCTGAAGTACTGAATGTGCACATGGCGTGCTGGTGGCAAGAGTTGAGCACTGGGTTTGAATCTTCACCAAGAAATAAACTCTCCCTGTTTTGCCAAGGCATCCAGGTTGACAAAGGGATTAACTTGAGTAAAACAAATGAAGGTTATACAGTACAAAACAGCCCCCAAATGGCACCTGACTTATCGGCTCAGTGCAGCACAGAGCTCAGGGGCAGAAGAGGAGGGATTGCAGCAGTCTCCTCTTAGCTCCCTTCTCCCCCAGCCTGGGAGAGTTTCACCTCCTTGCCCTGGGCACAGGAGCAGCAGGAAGGCAGAGCTGGGTGGGCTGTGCCCAGGGACTCTTCCCTGCAGCCCAGGCTGGGGGATGCCCTGGGAGCAGGGAGCCCCCCAGCCTGTGTGCAGAGGCAGGAAGGTGCCAGCCTGCTCTTCATTCCTGCTGGAGCCCCACTCTTGATATGCTGCCAGGCTTTAAAGTGCTTTAAAGTTTCTTCCTTTCACAGGACATTTTAGTATCCACAGGCGAGGGGTTTTGGATGCAGAAAGGTATTGGTGTTACAAACAAACAGTAAAGTTTACCACCCACTGCCTTGGTTGTCTTCTACACATGGTTCCGTTTTACTTTTGGTCTGCCACGATTTCCAGATGTTGGGGAAAATGTTTAATTCTTGGGGAAATTTTAATTAATGAAGAATCCAGAATCTTTTTAGCAGCACCTATGCAGTAGCTGGAGGAAAAAAAGGTAAAGTCCTTTTTAAGACCTCCCAATGCTTTAGATTTACAGGAGAGCTTTCCTAAAATATTCCAAATGCTAATTATAGAACTGTATTTAACAAAGGTATCCCAACATGCATCTCTTCCACACACACAAAAAAATCAAATGGAAAAAAAAAAAAATGAAGGACTTGTGATCAGAAAGTATATGCAAACAGGACAGCGTGTGGTAAAAGATAAAGGCTGGATTTAGAATTGTTACTGGAGAAAAGTTCAAACTGGGAACGTGTGCTGGGGAAGGCACTGAGCATCTCTGCTGCTGCTAAAGCCATGCTGAAAGGCACCTCACGAGCCTGGGGCTGAGCTCCCCTGTCTGGCCAGGCCATCCCAGAGCTTTGTCTCTTTGTCTCTGTAACAGACACGAGCCTGACCCGCACTGCAGGTCCCTGAGGTTACCAAGGCCAGCCTCAGGAGTCAGAAGTGGTGCTGAGCACAGCAGCTGTGCTGACACCCCACACTCACACATCAGCCCTGCACACAGACAGAGGAGCTGCAGCTTTGATGTGCCTGAACTACAGCCCTTCCCCACAGTGCCACAAAACCTTCACCGCTCCATCCATCAGCTCAGAATGAACTTGGCACTGAACTTCCCTGCACAAAGGGACTCAGACCCAGGCAACTTCTCTTCAGGGCAGGCAGAGACAGGAGTGAGCTGGACAAGGGGCTGTGCCTGTGGGCTCAGCTGCTCCTGGTTTGCTGTCTGTCTGTGCAATCCCCTCCCTGCTCTGCAGCAGCACCCACAGCTCAGGGCTGCAGCTCCTCAGGCACTGGGCACTTGTGGCCTGGCTTCACAGGAGCACCAACGCAGCTTGTGCCTGTGATGTGCTCTGCTCCTTGAGGACGTGTCAGGCTTTGTTCTGATAAAGGCAGAAGAAAGTTCTGCCACTGTTTTACAAGCAACACATTGCCTATGAGGAGAGAGAAATTTAAAAAACTCACTGATTTACCATGTTAAAAAAAGATGGCACATTTATTGCTACATAAATGTTATATACATAGTGTTTTCTGTTACATTGACAGAAATTTTTTGAACTTCTTGCTGCTGGTTGGAAAGGTTTATCAGCAATACCTTGAAATTTGACACAGGGTACAAATCTGCAATAAACCAACAATGGAAACTGGAGAACAAGATGAGAAGCAATTCATCTCGGACAATTAGCTCTTACAATACTCCATAGGTACTACACGGTATGCTAGAACCCTACTATGGTCTTACAATGCTATTGTAAATTTCTGATATTAATGAACAGGTTATGGTAAATAACCCTACATTTTTACTACCTAATATAGTAAAATAAAGTAAGAAACTTTTTACTGAAAACTTTTTTTGATTTCAAAAATCTAGAAAGAGTAATATTTAGAATTCAAGAAATTTTCTTACAAGATTATTGTATAAAAGACTAGCTACAGTGAAAAATAAGCCAAATGTTTTTTTCTTTCTATTTTATGAAGGAAAGCTTCTGGGCATACTGCAAAGTCTAATATAGCCAAAAAGACAACAAGCTTAGAAGGAAAAAGGCCAGGCAGTGGCACGTGATCACTTTCACACGTCATAAGCAACAAATTCCGTTTAGCTGATAAACACTGAAATGAAGAACAAGGCCACAGATATAATCAGGTGTTATCTGATGATATATGCAAATTAAAGTAATATAAATGAGTCCACTAATTCCACAAACTGTTTTGTTAGGAACCATCCAGAACATGAGCTTAAATTCATTAGTTTATTTTATCAATCCACCTTTTGTTCTTTCAAATTAAACGACTTCATAAAAATTATAGTTTTGTTCCTGTTTTATGTGTGAACCAATTGCCAGTGATGAAAGATGCACTCTATAAACAATAGCTCAGACAACCTTGGCTTAGGAAATTTCCTCCCATGGTCATTGCAGTGGAAGACAGTTTCCATGGAAGTTCAAAGGGATTTTAACCATTTCAACACATCTGTGACAAAGGAATACTTATGGACACTATTCTGGTGGAGAAACATTTAAAGGTTTAATGCTAATATGGCTTGGGACGGGGGTATTTGCATTTGATTCACACTATTTTTCTCCACTGACAAGCCATACAACATGACATGATAGTTAACGTGTACAGGAAGGAAAAACTGGTGACCATTGCTCTTAAGATTCCATTACGTAATAAGCCCACCTGGCTGGTGGTTGTATCATCACACTACCTGCCACGGTGAATTCAGGATTTTACTATTCACCAAAGTTACAGCCTGAAAAAAATCTCCTTTGTATTTTAATGCATTTTGTGCTTACATACAGCTAACACTTTACATGTACTATATGTAGTACTTACTGCTCGGAAAACAAAGCAACTCTAACAAAGTAGATTCTCCCCACCCAATTTACACTTCACGTTACAAGCTTTACTATGAAGCCTAGAAGCCTAAAAAGGTTTTGTTTATAATTAGAAAAAAAAAACGTTTGAGGAAAGTCTGAGGGAAAATAAAAATCACTTTTTAAATCCAAGAAATGTTATGGTCACAGTATTGCTCCAGCCTGCAGCCTTCATGAGGCCTCTGAGTGGCTTGAGGCACAGAGCTCAGTATGGAAGGGGAACTGTGACCATAACTGTTCAGATTACCAGAGATCAAAAATAACATAAAAAAAGCTATACCAAGGAATAGTTTCCTATTGCATGGAAAACACTAGTCATATGGCAAAAGGAGAGGAAAGGACAACAAAAGACTTTTCCCTTCCTTTTTTAAGACACTAATAGGTATGCTGGGAATGCTACGGGTCGACGGTTGTCACTGCTTTGTTCTCTGAATGTGAACAGCTTTAGTAAATGCTGGCATTCAGCTGAAATTTTATCAGCTTTTAACATGTTAACTTTTCCCTTTATATGTAGACCTTTACAGTTCCATAACAATAAATAAAATTTGTAGTTACAATGCATTTGTCAATTCAGTTTAGGCACAAGGCAACTTCCACAATGAGTGGAGAGATCACAACAGTCTCTGATTGTGCAGAAGCGACACACTGCTTGCAACAGAATGATATGTTCAGAGTATCTCATGGGCTGAAATTCTGTCTGAAGATCTTGTATCTTCACTCCTGATGCAGGTGTTGACCAGTAGCTTTGATCATAAGATTGCATTTGGGTTTCTTGCTTCAAGTGTTTTCTCCTGTCAGGTTTGTGTCTTCATATAATGTTAGTTGTCTGTGTCCTTGTGAAGAAAGGTCACCTTCTGTGTATCCTACCAATAATTCTGGAATTCTAGAAAGAAGTTTAGGAGAAGCAAGAGGTTATTAGGAAAAGAATAATTAAAAAGCTTTGTATCAACACTAGAGACCTAATTTGAACTGGATTTGGTGGCATTTTTGGTCATTTAGGTGCAAAAGAAGATCACATTGAGAGCCCCTGAAATCCCCCGTTCCAGAGATATCTGTCTTGAATGTGATATATTGAAGAGATTACTCTAAAGAACCTTCTGCTGGGCCTCTCTGCATAAGGGAGAAAGACCTTATGGCTCAGACCTTCAGTTTGTGTCTGACTTTGCTCTCCAAATCAAGCAGTGCCAAGGTCACTCCCTCCTGAAGGTAAATTGCCTTGTACAGCCCTTTCTGTCAGCGTTGCACTTCAGTCAACCCACAAAGTTACTGCTATTAAAAAAGCAAAGACAACAAACTTTTGAAAGTAGGTTCTTTATATTTATATGGAAAGAACAGGCTAAGTTGGCTGTAAATTCAAAATTAGCTGACAATTGCAAAATAGCCAATTACTCTTGTATGAAATAAAACAAATTAAAGAAATTCAAAGCATTAAGAATTAGAATATACACAACAACAAGAAACCTCCCAAACCATAAAATTCAGTAAAGTTCTGGATTAAAACAAGGACACTGAACCCAGCTTTTTTATTCTTTTTGAAAGTGGCAACAGGTCTACTGGTATACTCAATGTTTTTTCCTTTGAAAATCAAGGTTTCCCAACTATTTAGAAAACCAACCAACAACAAGAATAAACCCAAAAGACTGATATTCCTGTAGGGCCTCTCCATGAGTGTGTTTCAATGAGATAGTATATACTGGGCTACCTTGCAAAGCTGCAAACACCACTTTCAAATTTTAACTATTTTTACCAATACAGATTGTGACTTGAGACAGTTGCCAGTCTCTATTGGGCAAATGAGAGGAGTTAGAATGACTGGCCTTGGGCCAGAGAGCAAATCTCTCTGCGATGAGGAGTCCCTGAGACTGTATCAGCACTGGGAAACAATATGTGGATTTTTAAATCAACTAATGTGATATTCAGACCATTTAAAGATGTATAATTCATCTCTAATAAGCCTGGCTTATCTAGCAAGCTGTTCACTGTTCCTCTGATGTCATGCCAAGAAGGCCACCTGAGCCAAGAGATGTAGCCATTGGCAACAAGGCAAGAAAACAGAGACTGACGACAATTTCTTGGGGTTTTATTATAAACCCAAACAAATCTGCAGCCTTCTGCTGAGAGATGTGAAAGCACAGATGAGTTCGGTGCTGCTGGCAGCTCAGGAACTGAGCCCCCATCTCCAGGTGTCCCCACTTTGGCCAGCACCCAGCAGCAGAGGTGTCCCCACGTACCTGGCTGGTGTTCACATATGACCCATAGGGTTGGTAGTTTCACTCAGGCCAGGGTGGCTTCCTGGGTGTGCTGTTGGTGGCTCTGCCGATACGGCAGAAACTTTTTCTTCTTCCCTTCTCTTAAGGCAGGCTGCTTTAGGGTTTAGGTTTCGTTCTGTAACAGAAGAATCAGAGTTCTTAATCTCCCATCCACTGACACCATGGGCAATATCGACACAAGAACCCTGGAGCAAAAATAGCTCTGCAGCTTCCCCCTTCAGCTGCTGACACCCCCTGCTCACCCACAGGTGTCCAAAGCTGCAAACAATCACTACTGAAAGTCCTGCCAGACAGCTCCTAAACTGGTATTTAAAAAACCCAAAGAGACAAAAAGCCAAGCCCAAACCCTTTCAGCAGCTCACATACGCCTTCAGAAACTTTTAAAAAGCATCTCCTTTATCAGCATAAGACACTTAAGTGCTAAATGAGAACTGTCTGTAATTTGCAATATAATAAAATTGAATGCATCTATTTTATTGGTAGGCTGAATTCTTACCAACCTTGCTGACATCACACTAGTTTTAGTCTTGTTGCTGCTTCTTCCTTCCCAGTATTAGCCAGCTGTTAGGGCAGGGGAGGCAGCACGCCCTGAATGGATACTTCTCATCAGCCTCAATCACCTTGTGCCCATCTTGGTTCAATCAAAAGACTGATGACAGTCACATACGGCAGGAGCATTATTTTTTTCCAAACCCTATTTCCTCTCACATTAAAGCCAATACTTTATAATAACCAGCTGTGGACCAGCTATCGAGGTATTTTCATCGGTGTGTTTCCACTTCCCCACTTAGCTTCAATAGATGTCGATTTGGATCTCATTTCCAAATAATGACAGTTTCTAAAAGTCAACGGTTTCTGTTCTTCAAAATGGCTTTTCATGAATCAAATACAGAAGATGTCAATCACAGGGGTCCAAAAGACACACAAAAAACATGTAATATATTCCACTGTGGAATTTAATCAACATTTTAAGGTATTTTCTAGCTGTCAGTACATTCTGTTTTGCAGTTGGAGATGGCAGATACAATTATAACTGCAAGAAGTCTGCCAAAACTGAACAGACAGCACAAGCCCTTTTCTTGCACTGCACAGGCACCCCTCTAGTAACTGCAGTTTAGTGACCCCTGTGCATTTTAGCTCATCTGACAGAGACTATTTTGGATGGACTTGATAGTTCTGCTGTCACCAAAGTCATTATCAGCAGCCTCCTACTGCATTTCCTTAAGGATGAGCACTCCCTAAAGAGTCTACCGGAAAAAAACCCAAAACTGCTAACTTTCCTTAATCACAGTTTTCTTTGTCTAAATGTGGCTTGCCTTGAAGTTTTAAAGATTTAATTATGTGGAAACTTTGAAAGGAAGTTAATTTACAGTGATTTAGGAAATGGAGATAAAAACCCCTGGCCTACACTGAAAGCTTAAATCTGAAATGGTTCATTTTGAATAGCACCAATCACAAAATGAGAAGCTTCTTTACCAGCAGAGAGAGGAAATTGTTTATGCAATTACACAAAGCACTGTGCAAGCTCCTGTGGGTGTCACACAAAGCTCTGGTCACTCACTCCCAGGAACAGGTGCAGAGGGGGACGGGAAGACAAACGGGAGCCAGGGCCTCTCTCTGGAGCATGCGGAACAGAGGAAGGGAAGTTCTCATTCCCACTGCCTGGACAGTGGGGCCAGCTGAGCTGATAGCACTAAAGTTTTCTACCACTGACACCAGGCTTGGAAGTCCTCTGACTGAGGAAGAATGATTTTATTAACATGGAGCTTCCTGTGAATTCCACAATCTGTGAGAGCAGGGAGATGCTTTTTAAACACCGAAACCCACGCCTGATTAACGTCCCTCTGACTTTGCCATGCTCAACCTTATCTTCTAGACCATGGCAACCATTTTCAGACAAAACGCTGCCTGAGTTCTCTCAGAGATGCTAAAGTGGGTTTTACAATGGCCCCAGCTGCTGGCTCATCTGCAGTTGCTCTGTGCCTTGGAAGAGCTCTGGCTGGAGACGGTGTATTCCTTTACTGACAGTTGGATCAGTAAAGTGCCTGAAAACACAGCATCTGATCCTTACTGCATCAAGTACATAAGTTTGTGTTAAATTAGTTATTTAGCCTCTTTCAATAAACTTCTAACTTTTGCTTGGATCTTGTGTGCAAAATGCAAGCAACAAATGAGAAGAACAAAGTAAAAATGAGGTTTGCAAAAATAAAACATTTTTCACTCGGTGACATCAGTTATTCAAAGACGTAGTGCATTGAGCAAATGCAACCACTGACATTCCACATCTCAGACTTTTCACTTAACACGCTTCCATCAGTGAGACACTAAGGAAGATGGCTGCTAATGAGTCCCAAACAGCAAAACACAAGAGACTCATTTGTGAAGTGCCACCTCCAGAGAACGAGACTATTTCTGTTGGAAGGGACTCCCAGCCACCATCCAGTCTGACTCAGGGCTGACCAAAAGTTAGAGCAAGGAGCCCCAGAACTTCAACATGTCTTTGGCAAAAATAAATGTGAAGACTTAAAGTCAACTGTGGCTTCACCAACTCACAAGAACAGAAGAGTTGAAGAACCCAACGTAATCCCTGAACCATCTCTCCTTATGAGAATGAACGGCAAAAAGCAGTTTTCTTTCTGCACCTACAGCAAGCCTATTGTTTCTTTCTTGGAAAAATTTGAAGGAATCGTAGAAAGAAGATTCATGCAAACCCAGCTCTGATTCAATTAGAGTACAAGCTTCCTCCCTCCCCAGTACATGTTTAATGCAAAATCTTATGAAAACACAAATAAATACACTGCATTTTAATATTTCAATTATGTGGAGTTCAGCCTCTTATTGTTGCTTAATCTTTTCTACTACAAAACAAATGCTTGTTACAATGTAAAGCAAGATGCATCACTATTTGAATAAAAGAATTTACCTTGAAAACTTAAGTGAAGTGATGACTACTTGAACAGGGAAATGAAAGGTCAAATTATAAACCTTATATTCACTCTGTTCCCCCTTTTTAAAAAAAGAGCAATTCTTTGCTTTTTCTAAAGAACTTCAGCATCACTATACAACAGCAAACACCCTTTCAGTAGCTCATGCATTTGGCTGAGCAGGATTCAAGAGCCCCACACTGCTCCATGGACAAAGCTGCCACAGGGCTGGCCCAGCCCCAAGGCACTGACCTCTGACTTGCTGCTCCAGGCTGAGGATCACTGCCACGGCCTGGTGGAGGATCAGCAGCTTGGTCTGCGGCTTCTCGCTCTTCAGGTGCAGCTGGCACATGCGGCCCAGCTCCTTGAAGGCCTCGTTGATGTCGCGCACGCGCAGACGCTCCCGGGCGTTGTTCGCCATCCTCCGCTCCTTCTCCCGCTCTATTTTCTGCTCGGGGTTCAAATCCTCATCTTCGTTAGTACTGCTGCAACAAAGGAAACGTAACAGGGTATTGAAATAACACTGGTGTTCCAAACAAGTGATCCTGGTGCTGACTACAAACAGATAAAGAATAAAATAATTTCCAATAAAGTTTTTGCTATTTTCCAATCCATCAGCTTATATAAAAACACATTCAAGGTATTTTCAATTTCATATGCTTATTTAAGAATTTTACTTTTGTTAAAGACCACAATGGCAAATTCTAGAATTAATTTTTCTTCTACTACTCAGTGTAGAGGTAAACAGTTATATTTAGAATTCCTGAACTGCCTCAAAGGATATCAAGTTGCACAGCTTTTTTAATACAGGTTCATCCAATTTAGTCTAAAACTGTGCAAAACCTCTGTTCTACTAAAACTAACACACTAAATGCCATTTAACATGTCTCAATAGAGATTATGTTGCCTGTAGTTGCAAAATTCTGATTGTTTACTGTTACCTCAAATTTCAATGCTTGTATCAGGCCTATCAGGCAGATCCAGAAGCATTTCCCCAGTATCAGCTCCAGTTTTGTGTCTGTGTGTCTGTGGCTTGGGAGGAACAAAGTGTTTCAAGAGGATATTTAGCCACAGTGTTTGGCCTCAGGCTCCAGGTCAGGAGCTGGAGCTCTCCACTGCCACAGACTCCCATCCAGAAGGGCAGCCCTGGCCCAGGTACAAAGTATCACTGATTTCTGACATAGTCCCATCCTCTGTGCTGGGCAGGGCCCTCGATCTTTTGCTGCTTACAGGTACAGGCAGACATTAGGCATGGCACTAGCATAAGGGAATGCACACTTGACAGAGGATTTTCCCAGCACATCCTCTACCTTGTATTTAAATATATACAGATACTATAAACTTTTCTCCTTTTCAGCTGCCTTTGCTGTATGCAGTGCAGTAACACAAAAGCCTTGCAGTAAATTTATCAAATGTAAGAACAACATGCTACTGAGCATTATCAAAGCACAGATTCTCCACGTTATGTCAGCAACACACCTTGTTCTGCCTCTGGAGGAGACCTTGATATCCTTCTGGGAGGACTCATCATCTGATTTCATGTCATCTGATGAGGGAGGTTCATGGATATTTTCATCCTTCTCCTTATGTTCAGACTTGATTTCTGTTGGACCTATAGCCACAGACTGGCTCTGTAAGCCACCTGACAGTGCTGCAAGCAAGCAGAGAGCAGAGAGTGTCACAGCACTGAAACTCTGCCCAGGACCTCAGCACAGAATGGCACTGAGGGGCCAGGGCCGAGACAACAGGAAGAACTAACAGAAACAAGAAATCCTGCTAACACTGCTGCACTTGGACATGTGTCATGGGTTATAAAGCAATCACAACTCACAGAGCAGCTTGATTGGTAACAGCTTAGTCTAAGGAAAACACTGTTTGAGACAAAAGGACATTGAGTGAAGTAAGGAAATTTGCACCTGATGTCTGGGCTGCAAATTGAAGGGCAAAGCTGCACTGACATCGAGGCTTGGGTTTAGGCTGAATGTGCAACACCCCCTAAATGGTGCCAGCATGCCAATAAAAGGAGCTGACTTCTGTTTTCTGCAGTTTACTTCTTCAGCTAAAAATGGAAGGAACTGTAAACACGGGTGTGGAATGACCTCCTTCCCTTGGCTGTGCTGAACTCTGCTCTCAGCCCACTCCACAGCTCTCCTGGGAACTGGGAAATGGCTGCAGCTCTGCAAGTGCATCATGGCCCCTTAAGCTGGAGGAATGTGGCTGTAATGCAGCCTTCTCTTGAAATTATACTGGGATAACTGAGGGATGCCCTCAGAATTGCTGCAGGAGTCCCTAACAGTGGTGGTATATCAGACTTGTTATTAATTTTTATTTTTCAATATTATCTACGTCCCCATCCCTTGCACTGATGACATTTTACCAAGATCTACAGCCTCACTGGCTCTGAACTACTGCAGACCCTGTCCAGCATTTAAAGCCTGTAAAGTTACCTCTGTAGCTGTCTTGTGTTTTATGATTTAGTTCTGTGCTCTGAGCAGAAACTGTACTGGGAAGAACTGAATGGTTGCTGTTGAGGCTGACACCTTCTTCCCGGTGAGTCCCAACCTAAAGCAAGGCAAAGCAAAGATTTCTGTTAAAGATGTGATTCAAAGACATAGTCCAGAACCAGAAGTTTAAAACACTGAAAGTATTTGCTGGATTAGAGACCCAAGTTTAAATTCTTGCTGAATAAAGCAAAGATTTAGTTGATAGATGCTGTTACACTGAAACACTTGATTAGACCTTACTGGACTGGGCTGTGTCTCAAGCAGTGACCAACCCTATTTGGAATAAAATAATCAGGTATCTAACTATTATTACCACCTATTTTTTCATCTATTCCTTCGTAATACATCATAATTTAATTTCTGAGCAGCAAGCATTAAGATGAAGAGTCTTGAAAAATTCTAATTTTGCATAAACTTGAATTAATGATACTTATGTGAGACAGCTTTGAGTGTGCATACCTAACCTGAAGAGGTAACTTGTTAAAAAACTGCTGCTCAATACAGAATACTGTCATCAACTTCTATGAAAAAATATTTGGTAGAGAAAAAAAGGGTAAAGATACACTGCCTGTATTTAAATAATTTCCATTTAAAGCTTTTGATTTCTAAAGGCACAAAAGTTCTTAAACATTTATAATATAACCAACATAATACAATTGAACAGTTAAAAATGAACAAAGACGAGGGATTCTACTATTATTTGTATAGTTACAAAAACTGGCTACAGATGAAGCTTTTTATTGGAACAGTAGCAAACATGTCAACTAGAAGATTAAGCCTTTAATTAAATAGGTTTATTGCCTGGAGTTACACATGAGAACCACTGTTTTTCAATAAATCCTTCAATCCTAGTAAACTGCTGAGCTTTGAATCCCTCTTGAGTAATTAATGCAGCTTTTACCTTTCATGTCTTAGTATGGGTTTTACCCAGAGAGAGATAAATACCCTTATGCAAGTTTATCCTTTGTTTAATATACACTTGTTCCTGTAAGCTAATGCACAGGAACAAAAAAAGAAAGGGGGAACCCCCCCTCCCCAACAACCCACAACTAATATCAGGTCATTCCGGGCTGCTATTTGTATCCATTGTTCTGCAGAAAATCTCCTCTTGTATACTGTGGAATATCTGTTGCTATTTCAAGTATATTTTATCTTCCTCTGCGTGTAATAGGCTTTGTTTGGGAGAAGTTCTACTCTGGATACAGTCGCCCCTGCAAGAGTCATGAACTCGCCGGGAGGAAGGAGCTGAGCCCGGGTCTCTCAGCCTCAGAGACAACACTCTTTACAACTGGAACATGAAGCTCATTCTCACTCTGAACTTTCCAAAACTGAGTCTTTTCCTAATTCTGCCTTGCAGGTTGTGTGTTTTATTTTCTTCTTCTGGTCATGCTTAGTCCTAACACTTGAGGGTGCTTTTATTCAAGCTACAGACTACTAATTGTTTCAGGGACAGGTTTGCTCCAAAATCTACTTCTTAAAAAAGGAAGAAATTTCTTAAAGCTGTGTACAAACAGCAGCTGTTAGAACCCTGGCAACTTTCAAATCTAGAGCTAATCTAAAGGCAAGAGATTAGCAAATCAGTTCTGATAAAGGCAGAGAATAGATGAGAAATAAAACCTGAATTCCAGTCCATGTTCCAAACCTTTGAAACCAAGATGTACAAATTAAAAGCATACAATTTAGATTAACAGGATTTACACAGAAATCTTAAGAGCTAGAATGTTACCAAACTGACCATAACAGTGATTTTTATCTGTGATCTATGATATACCAGAAAATCTGATCTGGCAAACAAAAAACCCCAAACAACATGACCTCCTGAAAGTTACTGCATCCCATGCGGAGGCCAAAAGCCTGTTTGCTACAGTTACAACTGATCACTGGCTACTTTAAGGCACCCAAGATTCAAGTATCTTAAACACAGAGATCGAAAATTTGGTTTGCTTTCCTTTCCCTGGACTCGCACTGCATAGAGAAAGGGCTCTCCCATCTGCATTTCAATGGAGCACAACCTCGGGCTTCCTTTAAGTCTTCTGAAAGGCGAGCGGGGCCATCAGCTCCGCGGTGCTCAGAACAAACGAGCTCTCGACGTGTTTTATCGCTATTATTTGTAAGCGATTCCCAGTCAGGCGCTTTCCTAGCGCCAAGGGCCGGCTCCGGGGGCAGGAGCTGCCGGCAGGTCCCGCGGTGCCCCGGTGCGGGGATCGCGGCGCTGCGGCGGCTCCCCGAGCGCTCCCCATTTCCATACACCGGCCCTCGGAGCGCCGGCCCGCGGGACTCGGGCACCTCATCCCCAGAGCAAACCAACTCGGAGCCAATTCATTCTCTCCGCCGCTAATCCAGCCCTGTTTCCACGGTCTCTCCTCCCTCTCCTCCCTAGCAAAGCTCAAAGCTTCCCAGGCACACAAAATGGGAGACAAACGGAAGGCCGGGCTCTGCCACGCCGCAGGCAGGCACAGCACACACACAGAGTGCGGGAGAACACAGCGGTGAGGAGCGACCGACGCGGGCTGGTCTGCTGGGAGCAGTGACCAGGGCAAACACCGAGCTGGGGATCTGCTGTGAGCAGTGACCAGGGCAAACACCGAGCTGGGGATCTGCTGTGAGCAGTGACCAGGGCAAACACCGAGCTGGGGATCTGCTGTGAGCAGTGACCAGGGCAAACAGCACTCGGGATCTGCTGTGAGCAGTGACCAGGGCAAACAGCACTCGGGATGTGCTGTGAGCAGGGACCAGAACAAACAGCACTCGGGATCTGCTGTGAGCAGTGACCAGAACAAACAGCACTCGGGATCTGCTGTGAGCAGTGACCAGGGCAAAGAGCACTCGGGATCTGCTGTGAGCAGGGACCAGGACAAACAGCACTCGGGGTCTGTTGTGCAGGCACCTGCTCGGTACCAACACGTTCCCATCACTGCCCTTTGCCTGCTTCCTCCACACAATGTCAACCCATCCAGTGCAATCACAAAAACCTTACCCCTCAGTAATTCTAGGTTGAGAAAAACAATAGTCCTGTTACAAGACTGTATTCATTTTTATGCATTTCAAGACTTGTACACAGGACAATCTGCAGCTGCACTGACACTTGCAAACTAAAAAAACTCCAAACCTGAGGGCAGAACATATTTCGGTTGATTTAAGTGGTAACATTTGGGATCTGAAACCAGAAAAACAGTTAAGTATTTTAGGCAACTAAATAAAAACTAGACAAATGATGGGCAGTGATGACACACAACTGCATGTAGGAGAACCGAGAGTGACACGTGGGGAAAGGACATCTCTGTCCTGTTAATATTGGTTCTGCATCTCACAATTTAGTCTGATTATTCATTTTGAGCACTTAGCACAGAAAGCTTTTGAGAACTGGAAAACAAAAATACCACTCTTGGTCTGAGTCTTTGAACTTTTCAAGCCCTACTAGCTGGTCAGTTTGGCTACGGTCATTAAAACCATTTTAGCCAAGGTGTGCATAATTAAGGCAATGAAAAGGGCTTTGTAATCAAGAATTTTACACTTCAGACAGCTCAGAGTTGTTCAGAGGGAGCACAATCTCTGCAGGGAAACACCAACTCTGGAAGGGTTTGAGCAAGAGCAGAGGTTGGTGCTGGCAAAGCTGCTTAACTGGCCTTTCCTGCTTCTACTGGAGCAGGCACGGGCACAAAGAGGGAGATCACCGATTTTCTTAGATTCCTGTTATACCTGAAAAAACCCTCTGACTTAAAGATTGAGTTTCATCTTTAACTGAGTTTCCAGGCCTTTTATTTATTTATTTTTAATCAGTTCAGGCTGTTCTTTTTCCATTGTATTACAATGACAAATAAAAAGCAGCTTGAATAAGAACAAAAAGTATTACTTCTTAACTTTTCAATAATACATGAAATAAAATACAAATCAACTTCAAAGGCCAGTTAGCAAATATTTGATGAGTTTGAGATATTAAAAATCTATTTGAATAAGTCTAATGGCCAGCCCAGCTAAAAAGAAAACAAGACCATTCAGAGCAAGCAGGAAATGAAGTCAACTAGAGTTGTAAAATAAATCTGGCTCAAAAATTAAGCAAATGTTAAAATAAAACCATGCCTGGTTACACTAATTACATAAAAAGGAGTTAAATTACTCATTTCCTAGCTCCTTCTGCCAAGATCATCATCTTCAAGGGAAATTAAATTTGGTTTTTTTCCTACTTTTTTTTAAAGAGCAAAAATGTTTTGTGCAAAGATCCCACCCTTCTTCAACAAGGAAGTTTCATTTAGTGCTGAATTCCAACGAACATTTCTTGACCCTATGTCAAACAAAACTTCAAAAATAGCTAATCACCGTTATCAATGTTGACATTTCTCACTATGTTAGCCCAATACTCATTATTTTCTTAAAATTTACTGGATGTCATCTCAAGTAAAGCAGTATTTAAATCCGGAATGAAGGCTGGATCTTACAGTTCAAGTCGTGTGTCAAATCCTCTGCTCTCCTACTTACTATTTAAAAAGAATACCAACCTCATAGTAAATAACAGTTTGAAATGAACTGGTTATTGAAGAAGAATTACCCCTGATACTTGGGGGGCATTACTGCAATGCAGTCATCACCAATAAAGCCCTCAGCCTGCAGCACAGCCAGATGGGGCAGCCCCTGCTCTGCACCTATTTCAGGACTCCATCCTCAGCCACGCTGAGCTCCTGCAATTGCAAATGATGTCAAAGGGCGCTCTTTGGGGACTGGGCAAGACCACAACTGGATGCCTTCTGTTGGAGCCAATTATTCTGATGTAACAAAATTAAGGTTAATCCAAGACATTCTTTAGCTGACTCACTTTACAAGCCAAAACTGATCTGCAAGCTTGTTTCACCAAGTGAGGATGAAATGTACAGGCAATTTTTTTTCTTTGTTTTCCTAATTTATTTCTAACAGACAAGCTTCTGTCAGTCAAATAATTACTGATAAAATAGGTCTGCATTACATTTACATTACACAAATACATTAAACTAGAGAAGATCAAGGAGCTTCTGTCCATTTTGGAGAGTCATTTCCCACTGTCTCCTATTTTAACAAAAACTGAGCTGACAAAATATTTATCATAGCTTATTTAAAAGAGAAACTGAGATTTTTAGGTACATTTTGGCACTATCTGGATATTTTGACTGTGTCTGGCTTAGCAGTATCAGAAGGTTCCTCAAGTCATAGAAAAAAATTGTCACTGCAGTTTCAGCCACTCACTTTACACCACATCACAAGCAGAGGGGAAAAAAGTTTTCTTTTGTAGTACTAAATTTCAGTCTACCCTAGAACATCGCAGAACTTTAACACATTCTTTAAATATTAAATCTCTGTAGGTTCTGTGAAAAAATTCAAAAATACTTATGCATCACTTCTTTCATTACTAAAAGTAACTGTGAACTTGTATAGAAAGCTGAAGTTGGATGTGCATTTGGAAAGTACCCCCTCCCCAAAGCCCCCAAACCCACGCAGCTTATAGAAAGCAAGCAGTTCTTTTTGATGTTTACTGCAGTGGTCCTGAAATTAATATAAATGGATGTGTGACGTGCGAATGGGAGAGCCTGGAACTAATTCTGTTTTATAGAATACAAACCCTTCAGCAATTGGGGTACCTAATTATTTTGATGATAGGTGAAATTTTGCCTTGATCACACAGTACCCAGCTGTGAATCTGTTTTATAACAGAAAATTTCACAGCATGTAACTGGTCTTTAAAATTACGCTGTAAACATGCAAACACATGGCACCACTAAAACAAGCATGTTTTTAAAAGTTCTTTTTCCTTTAAGCATTTTTGAGAAGGGTGGAATGAAAAGGAAGAAAAAGGGAAGTGAGCAATGCTACAAATAGATTTGTTTACTGTGTAATGCTTTTAGCATATTTCTGATCTATAAAAAGCTCGACTACATTTTTTCAGAACAGTTCACATTTTTAAAGAAACAAAAAGAGATGGATTGAATTATTTCACCCTTCTTGGGGATTAATCTGAAAGTAGTTTCCTTTTCATTGTTACTTACACTACAGCTGTGCTCAAACTCCTTTTCGTTTAGAAAAAAAGCTCAAATTCTGAGCCTGCGCACACTATGGTTCCACATTCCAACAGCTTCCTCCCAGTCCTCTGCCAGCATCTGCTATTGAAGACTAGTTCCAATTTACAATAAACAGCTTTTCCAGACCAGAACACTTGAAATTCAGTCCTTCTCGACTGCTTTTCCCATTCAATCTCCCTATTCACCATTTCAAGGAGAAAATGGTTCTGCCAATTATTACACATCTGGAAAAAATGCATGTATAAGCTGAAACGCTCTCAGCAGAAAGTTTCAGCTTTCTGCATATGGTCACAGCAGGATTTTATGGGCCACTGACCAGGCCAAAGTCTAAGTTTTCCCATCTTTTTCCTCCCCCTCACTTCTGCCCACCCCCACTCCAACATTCTAATTGGAAACCCATAGCAGGTGCAAGCTGTCTGCCATCTTTTCCTCCACAAGAATCTCAAGTGGTTTCTTCCTGATAAATATTAGTCTTCCAGCCCAGCCCTGCCTCAGCAGGCTCTACAATAGTTTCAATGCATTAGCTGGAGTTGCTTTGCATAAACATACGCATGTTTTATAACATCATTACCATGGATGCTTGTCTGCTGGCTGTTACAAGGCTGGATGCTCCATAGTTTGAGTTCAGGCTTCCAATTGGCCCATTGTGGGATGGTCCCAACAAACTATGGATATCTCCATGGCCAGCTGACAGGCTCGTGGAAGGCCCCACGGCGTGGTTCCGCAGCACGTGGATGGCATCATCCAGTCTGTCCAAGCGATCCTCCATCCGGGACTGCTGTGGGAGGCAAGAGGGACAGGAACAGCCATCACTGAATAAATCCCCACGCTCTCCCACCACAACAGAGTCTAGCTCGGAGGTATTAAAGATAGAAGATGAAATGTGGTATCAAAATAGTATCAAAAGACTTTGAGAGCACCTACCAGCACTACAAACAAACAGGAAAAAGAAAGTATTATCTGGAGATTTTGTTCAAGATAGCATTCATTCCACAAATAGGTGGCAGCTTTGAAAGTGAAGCTTATTATAAGGTTAATGTTATTCAGCTGCTATTATATTGCATGAAAATAAAAAAAAGGAATTGCTACAAAATAAGCTAATGCAGGACAAGAAAGAATGATCATAAAATCAGCCTCACCATGCTGGAAACAATTAAGAGAGGCAGTGGTTTTTTGAGAATCTGCATTGCAAAAAAAACTGGATGAAACTTCAAGTTATCATTTTTTAAAATGGACCTTCAAACAGATTAGGTATTTCAGAAATAAAAATGAGTTCTGTTACTGTTGAAGTCTGTCTTAAAATTACCTTCTTTTAATTACTTTCTTTTATTAAAAGGAATACCAAAAAAAAACCCAAAGCAAAACCAATTCTGACACTGCAGCTCTAGAAACTGAAATTAGCAGAATGTTGGAGTCAAAAGATGGGTCACACACTACACTAATTTAAGTTTTTAATGGGGAATCCGAAGGAAGCGTTAATTGAAACACAAAAAGGCACCATCTAAAGTGAAATAGTACCTCACAGACATCCTTTAAGAAGGACATTGCATCTTGCAAATGCTCGTGAAGTTGCTGTTCAACTCGATTTTTCTGGCAAAGTCAAGACAGAACAGGAAGCAAAGCACAGGTTAAGATTAATTCAAAAAAGAGGTGAGGAAACAGCTGATGTGCATGTCAGCAATAAACTGTTAGTCAAGTTAATGCAACAGAGATCTGATAATATTAAGGTAAGAAAAGGCTAATATTTAACACTGCAGTTATGTTAGGATTCTAAGATGTACATAACAATTATATTTAATTGCAATAATATTGAAGAAAAGAAATCTGATTTAACTTATAATTTATTCTTGTTAGACAGAAAAAAATAGAAATTACATCTGTGGAAACTAGAAATATTAAGCAAGTAATCAAAACCTTCCCTCAAATTTTCCCTGTTTCCTTCCCAATATTGTATCGGAAATGTAAGAAGGAAGTCAGTAAGTGAAATCCTCTGCTGAATCCTCAAAAGAAGAAAATTTACAATGCTGTAGATTACTGCCTGTGTGTTTTTCTGTAAAATGTTTAATTAATAAATGAACATTCCCAACAACAAATAATAATTACAAATAAAATGTATTAATACTTTAATAACGGTGTAATGCAAACAAGCCCTGGAGACAGCCATTTGAGGGAGAGAGGGGGAAGGACAAGTAAATGCGGAGGCATGAAGTCTTTATCTTTCTCCAGACTGAACTTTAGATAAGAATTAGCTATGGATTTGTGAAAAGGTACCAGAATCTCATAACAGCGCTTTAGCACCAGCTGTCCTCAGCACAGAAGCCTGATGCCCAAGGAACAGATGGTGAAAGACACACCCTGCACGTCTTATATTGTTCAACTGAACAGGCCATTTGTTAGCAAAGAATTCATTTGTAATGCTATCCTACTGTTTCCTTTAATGATATGCAGGATTTATACAAAACCAAGCCTTCAACTCCTAAGTAAAAAGTACTATGTTGCTTTCAGCAATTCTTACCAAGGAGTGTAGAGAGTTTTCATAGCTGGGAGATGAGGGGGCTTGTCCTCCACTCCTCGACCACTGACTGGCACCTGTCAAAATTGTCTAGGTTAGTGCACAGATTTACACAGCAGAAGTGGGAAGCAGAGACTGTATTTCTCAACATAATTAAACCCAACATATTCTGCATAAAGGTAAGCTAACATATGGGTATACAAAGGAGGACAAATTCCTTCATTCTGCCTTAGTGAGGGATAATTTTCATATCCTGGCATCTGCAGGGTTAGATCACTGTCAGTGACAAAAGCGGTGACATTGTCTAAGTACTTCAACGCTAAAAAGTGGACTAAGTACACACACACCACATTTGATACACCTGCTTCTGCCTGTGTCACCAAAAAAGACCTGCTGAATTCTTCTTCAGATTCTGTTCAGTATATGAAGGTGCATTTTTCATATTGTTAAAATACACAAGAAAAATATTTAAAGTCATCAAATAGGCACCAAGTTAAGGAGAACTGGAGAACCATTTTTATGACACCTCTCTACTAAATGCAAAAACTTAAAACTGGATCTAAAAGCTTCATCTAGTCTAGTTGTATACCATACCATTTTAGATTTAGAACAGTAAAAATATATCTAAGTCATTCCCATTTGGTATTTCAGATATACTTAAGGTAAATCACAGCAGAAGAATTATTGATTGTGCAACAAATTGGCAAATTAATATTACCTATACACTTCAAATTCAAAAACACAGCCATTCTAATCTGACATAAATACACCTAATTATCATGTAAATTTTTAAAATAATTAGATGTGAAATGTAGTAACTAATAAAGCAGTACTTTTAACACAAAGCCTGAAGTAGTACAACATGCATTTTTCTCACCAACTAATAATGCATCTTTTATAAAGATACTACATGAAATTCTATGGCCATTAGAGACAGCTTCCTTTCAGCCATACAAATGTAATAATAAAGCAATTACATTAATAAATTATGGATATACAATCCAACGCAGCTCATTAAAGGAAGAGCCTGTGGGCTTGTTCTTTCAATAACAGCCAGAGCTGTGCGTCTGGAAAACTGGGAAAAGGTTTAATAACATTACAGTTCCTTTGTTCAGAGAGCTGCAAGTAGTTACCTTTTAAAGACAAGGTTTTATTTAACAAAAAGAGTACAGCTTGCATAGCTATTAAAATTATTAAAATACCTAAATATTTCCTTTCTAATTAAAAAATAATAAAAATCTCCTATTTCATGAAAGTCCAGAGATGCCATAATTGTGTTGGAATTCTCTTTTAAAATACAAAGAATTCAGTGAGTAAGTTTATAATTACCAACTTTCATTTCACACAGCTACTCTGGGTCTGGACCTGTAGTCTCCGTCTGCATTGCTCTCATTCCTGAACTTGGGAATTATGCTTGGAGTCCCACTTATTTTTGCATAACCATTAATGAAAAAACTATGGAGCATTTTGGTTCAGCATGATGTTCAAATTTTTCCTTGCTCAGAATTCCATTTTTAGAGACAGGACTATGGTCAGGAGCACTGCTCCTATCAGAATTCAGAGTACCACTCCCTGCAGCACAGCAGCAGCTCAGGATTACGCAGGAAGGTGGCCAGGTGAGCAGCAAACAGACTGAAAGCCTGTGCACCTCGTCCGTTTGTCTGGGGGGCTTTAACTCAAGAAAGTCCTATTTCTGTAGTGTAAGCCCAGAACAAAACTGCGAGTGGGGCATCTCATGAAGGAGACAAAAAGAAAAGAAGGGAGGGAACAACCAACCCAACTGTGACCTGCAGTTTTCAGTGACACCTCGGCACCGCCGGGGCTCCTCCCGAGCGGTGGCACTCTGCCTCCATGGCTGCACATTGCCAGATGGCACCCATTTCCTGCTTGCCTCATTCCACTCCCCCTCCTAGAAGTTTGTGCATGAAATCCACCAATTATGTTAAAAAGCATCCTGGCACCACAAGCCCTGCAATTAACAACTGCAGCTTTTAGGGCAGCACCAACACAGCAGCATTAAAAAACAAATAAGCCAGGCAAGTGTTAGGATTTACAGGGGTCACCGACAGCAATCACTGCAGTATTGTTCTTACCCCCAGTCTCCCCAACACTAATCCTCTGGCTCCCCTTTCAAACACACTCAGAGCTGCAGAGGGCTGGCTTTGCATCCTCAGAACCCACCGAACCTCCTGAATGCCTCTGATCCTGCAGAAAGATTCTTAAAATACCGAGGCTCCCACCATTCAGATCCTATATAAACTCCACATGCGTGTACACAATCATTAAAACTATGCAAGATGCTCAGCTCTGGGCATGTTTATGTAAAATTAGAAATTAAATGAGGGCAGGGCAGGCGAGACACGCACTATTGTCTCA
This sequence comes from Emberiza elegans, assembly GCA_024865655.1. NCBI lineage: Eukaryota > Metazoa > Chordata > Aves > Passeriformes > Fringillidae > Emberiza > Emberiza elegans. The sequence goes on along the minus strand of JALJVW010000398.1, from coordinate 13,823,651 downwards.
TAATACTTGGGGGTTTTCATCAAGTTGTTCTCCAAGCTTTTACTTAACTGAATTAAAAAACGTCATTAATCCTCATTCAGCAACATAAGAGCCAAAGAGTCAGTCATGAGCTTGTGAACCCCAAGGTCTCATGACGTTGGTATCTGTCAGTGCTCTCCCTGGTAAACAGAGTACTCCTACCCTAACTCACAATTAAAGCATGGGCAAATTATGACTTAAGCAATCTGTAATACTATGAATGCTAACTAAACAAATACCTAAGTGCAAAAGGGGAAAATGACAACGAAGGCTAAAATGCTCCAAAATATATTATTTCAGTACACATAAAACATTTGTTTTATCTGCAATAACTTTTTGGGTCAAGACAGAAAATGGCTACCAGGAGTATAAATAGCAATAAATGCAGTAGTAATTACTTCACATTGTGCTTCATCGTGTTCTTAGTGACTCATCTGGGAATAAAGATAAAAGTCCAGATTCATAAATGAAGGTAATTAACTACTGGAGCAATTTACCAAAGGCTTGATAAATTCTGTATCACTGGAATTAAAGGGGATGGGAGGATATAAATGTGAAGCAGATGCTAAGTTTGAGCCTGAAAAGGATTTCAGTATTATTTGCTTATGTCTACTACTGTCTTAACCATCAGAATCCAGAATAAGGAACATAAAGTGCAAATTTTGTACATTTCATACAGGTTGCAACAGGCAAAGACAACAGCAAAACACAAATTTTAGTGACCTCAAATTGTATTCTAAACTCAGAAATTAGCTAGTGCTTTCATGCTTAGAAAATGAGGTGCAGTATCTCATCAGGCAACTCTTGAAAAAAAACCTCTTTGGGATCTTTATAATTTTAAATACTTGGAAATGTCAGAACTTCTTTCTTCCAGCCACAAAATATTTTCAATACTTGCTTTGATGTTAAAAAGAAAATAAGAATAATTTTCTGGTCTGATCTGCCTTTTCAGTACAACAGAATACACAAAACATTTTTGTCAACTGTAATCACTAAATCAAAAATCCCATTAATCCCATCATTACTCAATTCAACATGGATTATTCAATAATAGAAAAGAAATGCCCAAAGCAGCTGCTCAGGTAAGCCATGTCAGATATTCATTAATCCATTACATCCACAGAAAACCATAGCAGTGTCCATTAAACAGAAGTGAAGCATGAATGATGGAGGCTTTGAGTGACACTGCATATAAAGATATGCATATTCACAGCCATATGATTATGACTGCACTTTGCATGCAATACCTTTACTAATTTATTCATCTAGATTACAAAAGCATTCAGCTAAACTCCTTCTGTACCCTTTTCACCTTAAGGTAATTTTGTTGTTTTATAAGGAGCACAACATTTACAAAAAAGTGACCAATGGCCAGAAACCTGCAGGGATGTATTAAACAACAGAGAACGTGGAAACAGACTGTTGTATAAATGTTAAATAATTTAACAAATTGCACTATAGGAAAGAACAGGGTTAAAGTTACATCATCTTACTTGTAATTCTAGTTCTTTGTTAAACAACAAATTTAAGTCAATGGAGCTTTCACAGTCCTCTCTATATGGAGAACAGCTGTTCAACTTTTACTAGACAGCTGAGGCCACAGTGTCTGTGAAAGCTGCACTAGCACTAATAGCTGTAGGCAGCTGCCCACAGTTCATCTCCACACTGGAATGCTTCTCCCCACATTCACACTACAAACACACAAAGCACAGGTGACAGAGGTGCCTGCAATACACAGCATTTACTTTAAAAAATGCCAGAAATTCTTCTCCCATAGAATGAAAACATTCATTAAATATATGAATGAAAAGCTATCTTGTGTACAAGTTGGATAGTCTCATAGCCTACTATATTTTCATTAGAGGGAACACACATCTGCTGTGTTTGTCACTGAAAGCTGCCGCAGAGCTTTAACATATAGCTTTAAAAAAACCCCAAATCAAATCAAATCACTCTTCTCTCTCTCAAACAGTGCAAATCCATACAGATATCTTTATAGCCCTCATATTTATGGTCAGTTAATGCTTCCAAACATTATTTTAATTTGCTAATTTTCAAAGCAAGTTGCCAGGACTGAAGTGAGTGCCCTTAACAAAATATCTATGAATCTGGATTTATAAATCTTCTTTTGTACAATGGAAAAATAACCAAAATGCACAAGCAATTACTCAAGGAAGTTAATGCTGATTTCCAACAGGACATTTTCAAAACCACAAACAAGGTATTGACAAATGGCCAGTCTGTACCTGTAAGAGGCGATGGTGACCCAACTGGTGTTGATGGATTCGATGGAAAACTACTGCTGGTATGATCAGGAGAATAAATCTGATGACAGACAAAGAGATTAGATGTCAATATATGTTATAATACACAGGAAAAACGCTGTTAGCATTCTTTTTCATGTTTTAATTGTCGCTCTTGATTCTGGATTGATAAAAAATGCAATTTGATCCTTCAATCATAGCTCTGCTTTATTACACTCAAGGCTCTAAAAACGTCCAAAGAACTTTCATTTTCAAGCAGCTGTCCAAATAAGCAAAGTCTGTATTTCATAGTGACACAAGTATAACTGACCTTCCTGCTCATTTAAGAGCAGCAGAAATTACAGCCTTTTTGTCTCTGCAGGGGAACGATTCACAAAAGAGTTCACAGTACACAGCTAATTATATCAAACAAAACTTCAGGAAAATGCCAATGAATAATGACTTTCCAAACTTTAGAGAGAGATTTTAGCAGTCAATGCATGTCATCTGCTAAAAATTAATCCTTCACAAAACACCAAGAAAGCATTCAGGCTCTATTATTATTGGTACCTACCAAACAAAAAAACCTTGAAATTTTGTTCCTCTTGCAATGTATTGCACCACAGAACATGCTTCTCTCTTATTTCAGTATCAATTGGCCTCTTGAGATACTAAACTTACAACAATTCTTTTCTTGCTAATAATGAAATTAAAAACTATTGGTAAAAATAGAAGACATAATGCTTAAAGCTTTAATTAAAAATTAAAATCTCAAGACACTGGGAAAATCCATTTTATGAAGGGAATTTAATAGATTTAGAGGCTGACTATGGACTTCGGAACATATTTTTATAGGTCATCAGTTCAAACCTGTTTTACTTGAGCAGAGACCAGGATTTGTTAGTCATCAGATGGCAGTTAAAAAAATCTTCACTGGCAGTGTGGTTGATGTCTCTTCACACAGACAATATGACATTTCAGCATTTAGCTGACAATAACTTCATTAAGTTCCATATTGTATTTTCTGAACTGACAAAACCAGGACCTGATAGACCACATGCTCCTTCCTGGAATATTGTACTTTTCCATTAGAAAAGACCATCAGTTCCCTAATGGAAATGCTTCCTCCTTTTCATACATGCTAGAAAGGAAATATATTTAGAACAAACTACCTCATACTACCGGAGGAAATTCATGCATTGTACATCAGCATAAAAATAAATCTTGGGTGTCAGTATAAGAACTGCAGAGAGTTTCAGACAGATAAGATACAGAAAATTAAAATAAAGTCAAAGGCCACAAAGTTTTCTTTGAAACTGCTCATTTTCCACAGGCGTACCTGCCAATTTTGTTTTGCTGTATTTTATAACAGGGAAAATCTACAATACTCCAACTAAAATACGAGGTCAGAATTCATTCTGCATGCAGTCCCTGGCTGCTGTGCTGTTAAATGACCAATGATGAACAACCCTGACACCTTCTGCCAGGCTTAAACGGTAACATGACTCATTTTACTGCAACAAATGAGACTCCTCCTCCTATCAGTCATGGTCCATTCCAATCAGTGGGGTGCCAATATGCCAGGGTCTAATGAAAAGGCTCTTAGACAAAAGCTGCACAATTGAGAGCCTGCAGAGCCAAACCTCGGAGCTGTTAGTCCAATTTTTTAAACACTACAGTGTACATTTCAGTTAGGCTTTGTTATGTTAATGTTATTGAGTCTAAAGCAACAAAGAAACTTAATTCATGAATTACTTTTAGAAGTCAACTTCCCTACATTTTCTTTTCTTTTGTGGAGGGACCAGTGGCTATTTAACTACCCAGACGGTACAAAGGCCTTTACCCCAGTGCTGAGGTAGGAATCAAAACATAAGTTATCACAAAGAGGTCTGATATAATCAACAAAGTTAAACAGTCCTCCTGTTTGATCTCCTCTAAATTAAAGACCAAGTGTTTTGATTTGGCATTAGGCAATGAAATAAACCAGATGTTTCTCCTGCCATATAACCCTCCATGGGCACAATCTTAAAGGGTTATTGTTTGGCAAATGTTCAGGGAAACACATTAGAAATGGCACGAATACCCAGATTTTCTTTTCTTTCTATCTATACTAGTTCATTATCCAAACTAATGCATAATCCACAGGGCTTTGGGAACTTTGTGTAAATACTTTCATGTACAATTCTCTTTCTTGCCTACCCTGAGATTAAGACCACAATTATCCAGGCTTAAACCTAAAATAAAAGAACCTTTGCAAATGTATTATCTGGCCTTACATGTTTAATCACATACTATTCTGTATGGTCTTTAATACCTAAACTGAAGAACAAATGTCGTATCCTCTGATGTTTCACACATGAAAGGCCTATTGTGAGATGTACATCAACAGAATTTTAGAACTAGAAATTCCTCTCAACAGTTGCAGCAGCAGCAGCAGCAGCATTTAAAGCCAAAACAGAAAGGAACACAGTGGCATCTTAGGGGGGAAAAAAGGCACGACAATCACAGTATTTGAATAAAACTTTGTTCAAACAGAAAAATATTCTTGATTTCCTAGCTGTCAAAATTCATGTGTGTCAGCTTCACCTGCAGGAGAGCCCAGCTCCCTCCTGGGCCAGCCGCAGCCGCGCTCTCGCTGAGGGAGCGCAGGGAGTGTGCTGGGTGCGCGTGCTGCGGGGTGCGGGGGAAGCAGATGGATGAGGCGAGGGATTTGAAGTGTGCAGACTATGGCATGCACTGATAGAGCAGATGGAATGCATCACCATCAGCTATGACAGAAATGATTTATGGAATGACCTGGCTGCTCCTGCCAAGCAACAACACGGGATGACAGAAACAAGTTTCTATGACAACCAGAGCCCACCCACCAGTTAGATTAAACATTTCTGCCCTGACTTCCACTCGCAATATATTTAGTTTTTCCTCAAAACATCAGCCTGGCTTTCTCAGCTAGTGACTTGGACAAAAATACCTGAAAGGATGAGAAAATCATTTAGAAAAGGAGAGCAGTGGAAAATGTCACGAAGTCCCGCAGGTCTAACTGGCCAGTGTGTCAGACTTAACAACGAAATCTTGTTCCGGCTGCAGAACAGCAGACATCCAAATACATCTGCAGAGCAATGAACAGCCTGCAGTATGTGAGCACTGCCATTTCTAGCAGGCAAAACCATCCCAGCTCTTTTCTGACAGGTCTCAAACGGACCAAAAGGGAGCGTTAACTGCCCTCTGGACTCCCAAATTGTTATCTACTTGCTGAATCCCTGAAAGCAACAGGGACATTTTTCTCCTCAAAGCCAGTAGGTCAGAGTTCTCCTCCCCAATATGGACATTACAGACATTATCAGATCTGGTAATCTTTTAACATATGACCCTCTGAGGGATGCGAGGGTAACAGGATCTGCATGAATATGCACATTTGCATTCACTGGTATGAGGTGAGGGATGCAGAACCCAATACAGGGACGGTCATTCAGGGCTGCCAAGTTCGCTCCGTACAAGAAATACAAAGTGCTTCCCCAGACACATTCCCAATTCTTAAATTTCTGCTGCTGTGTATCAATTACTCTTTTATGAAAAGTACATCTGATTGTACTAATGAAAAATAATTAGTGTACGCATGCATATGGAAACAGAACTTGCAGTAGATTGAAGATACTTGCCGTGTTTTACATTATTCCAACAGGAGTTAAAAGTTTAAATTTATGCATATAAACCATTCTAAAGGCCCTTCCATAGATTATAGCTATACAATACAGCATTCAAAACCTCTCCGTTTTCTCAGGCCACTGAGAAAACATTTTAAACCTTGAAGCAGGATCTGCTCTATGACTAATGTTAAAAATATTTGACTTCACCTAGAACACTACAGAAAAAAAAAATTTAAATCAACTTTTTGTGATTATCTTTTACTTTGTCTAACCAGCTTTTTAAACCAGATCTGCCTTAAATCTTTGGATCACCTGAAGAAAAAGGAATTCAGAATGAGTCTTCTTCAAATAAAAGCATTTTCACTTGCATTTAAAAAGGACATTTTTCTAGTATAAGAAATTGCATCATAGTATTTTGTCTTGCCCTCATAAGTGAAAATTCCTGATTTGATAATATCAAATGAATGACACAGAAATAATGGATTAAAGTATGTGTTTCAGATCTGAATATTCTAACTGCTACTTACAGATGCCAATGCCTTTCCAAGTGCATCACCTGTCTGTGAGCTTCCAGCACCATTTCCTCTGTTTCCTGTAATGTGGAAAGTAAACCAAACACTTATTTTTAAAGCTGAAATTTTATTTACTTTTATTATTTTATTCATAGAGTTGAGCAACCACTTTTTAAATTGATTTTCTGAGGAAGTCAGTGTCAATAGAATCAGTTCTCATTAGACTTAAAAATTCAATTAAAACAATTAGATTTACATTTAGATGCTCTCGTATTAAAAGCCAAATACAGTACCACCGTGATAACTTAAGGACCAACAAGTGAAAGTAGCTAGAAAAAGACAAATTATTTTCTAGGATCATAGTCTAATTTTAATGAAATATGAAAAAGAAAATCAAAATCAGAAAATTACATTATTGCAGCTTATTTCTAAACTATCACTGAAGTGCTGCACATTTAATTAATTCTTAAAGCCAAATTCATAGAACAGTTCCTTGTGTGTCTTCTTGCTCCCCCTGCTTTAATTCCCTGTGTTGTGCTCTCATCTTTAGTTTAAAAAGTCCCTGAAAAGCTCTGATGCACCAAGCTTTCTGTCACCCCTGCTCTCAGTTGCATGTCAGCAGCTTTGCGTGCCCTTTTGCTCCACACACCATTAAGCCAAGAGGAAGTCTGAAGCCCTGCCAATTGGAAACACAGAGAGGAACTGAATCCTCAGAAGTATCTGGTTTGCTGTAGAAGACAGACCCTTTAAAAGCAAATCTTCTTTCTCCAATTATCAACTTCTAAAGCCAAAAAATGTATTGAATGTGAATGTAAGCCATTCACATCAGAAATCTAAATAATGCAACGCTCACTGTTTCCAAGTTTGTGACAAACTTAGATTTTCCAGCCTGAATTTCCCAGGCAGATTCACTAACTGGGTTCTCTTTAAAGATCTTGGTCTAAAACTTGTTCCCAAATCAAAGCTAACATAGTCACCCTACTAAATTCCATTTCCGTAAAATGAAACTAAGTGCAAATTCTATCGAACCGACAAGGAGCATCTACAAGCATTTAACTTCTATAGCTGCATCTCAAGATAAGCAAATATGTGCAAGGAACAGATGATCATCCTGCATTTCTTACTTCCTAGGTGAGCACAGAGTAGGCTAAACCAGCCACCATACTGGCTACTCTGTAATCTCTCAAACTGTTAAGAGAGGAATTTACGATGCACTTTATCAACCTCCCCTTGGAAGCAGCCTTCCTGCCTTTCTCCAGAGCAGCTCTCAAACTTCAGTGCCAGAACTGCCTACATGGGCACGCACATGTACTGAACTATGGAGGGACAGTGGCCAGTAAGTCACAGCCATCCAGTCCCTGAGCACAGGCTTGACTGTGAAAGCAAATAAATGGGAAAGTCTTAAGCTGACTGAAAAACAATTTGCCTTATGTCAGCCGTACTGAGGACAGAAATATCACAGTGGTGAATTCTTCCTGATCTACAAGCATGCCATAAATTAAATCTTACTAATTTTGTGCGTCATGCAGCCCTAAATTTCATTTTCTTGTAAAACGAAAGAAAAAAAAATAGGAAGAACTTTTTACCCAGAATATTATCTGATCCATTGACAGGTGGAGTGTGTGAGGCAGCTACATAAGGTGAACTGCTGGTACTGCCACGATGGAAGCTGGACATCGGAGGAAGACTGGCATTTATATCTGTAGGTGAGACCGAATGTGGGGGATAGCTCTGGAGAGAAGAGAAGCAGACATAAGACATTAAGTAGTCCTTAAATAAATGTTGATATTTTAAGATACCAAACATGTAACACCCAGCTCTTTATTACAGTAGAAAAGGACTCATCCAACTTCTGAACGGACCACTGCACAGCCATAGATTTTTATTTATACAACAGACATAACTAAAAGGACATAAATCTAATAATACATAAAGTTTGTGATTTCTAACTGGGTTTTCAACTGACATACATGAGCAGCAAATGAGAAGTTAATTCTCATCAGTTAGATCTCCATACACGACTACAAATGATTAATGTGAGCTGAGTCTTACCAAACGGTCGTGTGTGTGCAGGCTGCCGTAACTGCCGGACTGGGACATGTGGGAAGAGGAACCTCCAAGCATCCCACCATAGCCAGGCTGGCTCATGCCATTGGATGAACTCCAGAGGTCAGAAGAATTGTGGGTCCCATCTTTTTTCGTAGTATTTTTTCAGTAGGAAAGAAAACAAGAAAAATACATTTAATGAAGAATACTAATTTCTCTGTTCCTTTACAAGATTATTTGAAACAAACACAGAATTCAGTTACTGAGACTAATATCAGTGGGGAAATGGTGACCAGTTTATACTGCATCTTCTATTTTCATACCACCACACTGTTGCTATATTTATTTTTAAAAAACCAAAGAAACAACAGAGGCTTTATAGCTGAAATATAATCCAACCACAGCTGAGAAAATACCACGCACTTCTGCTAATTACACAGACCTTCAGCAAGGCCAGATTTAAATCTAGAGTGTTGATAAAAAGTCCAGACTGAAAGAAATAATGAAAAAGGAGGTGGAGGGATAAGAAGTTTGGCCAAATAGAACTCATCATAAACATACACTGCAAAACATCTATTTACCTAAAACAAGCAATTTATAGTCTAAGATACCCTAGCACCACAAAAATATAAGAACATTTCAAAATAGCAGATTTAAGTAGCTGAAATGACTACATTACATAAGCCTCAGCCTGTGTGTCGGTGCAGTTTCCCTTCTGTAGCACAAAGTGAAGTGCTCTGTGAATTCCCTTTCTGAGACACTGAGCTCTCAATGTGCTCCAAACCCTCACCAGACTGCAGCACGAGCTTATTGTGTGACGTGAGGCTGAGGAAATGGATTCTGCTCTTGTTTCGTTCAGTGCAACTCCCTTTTTTCTGGCATGCTGGATATACTAGCATTTGAGAACATAAGACTGTTAGCTGATATTGTACAGTCAAATTCCAGAAGAGTCAATAAGCCCCCACCTCATTTTTCTCTATCACTCCAGTGTGCCGCTCTGAAGCCCCTACAAATCAAAGGATGGGAATTCTGTCCATCTGGCCTGGTGTGTAATCCCTTTAAATTTCAGTCAGCAATTAATGTCATGAGAAAAACTTTACATCAACAGACAGTTCCCTTCATCTAACTGTTTCCAAAGTATATAAAAACTTAACCACAGGCTCTAGCACAATGTGCTCTCTTTACACTTCTCCATTCACCCAGTAAAACGGTGTCTGACTGCAGATTTCTGCCTAAAGGACAAGTGACATTTTACCCACCTTGCATAAAGAAAGTGCTAGCAAACATACTGCTTGGTGGCTTAGGAGATGGGTAACTTGGAGATTCTCTGTTGAAATCATCAGAACTCGGGGATGGTGCATACACCTACATATTGGAGGGCAATAAAAGCAGGTTAGCAATAACTGGGTGTCATGCATAAAAAAACCACAATAGCATACAGATATAGAGAGAGAAAGCACAAATAAAAAAAGAACAGTGTAGCAAGCCGCAGCATTTGTTGCCCTTGTTTTATTTGCTTTTTAGCAAGTTGCCACAGTACAGAGGAACTACAGTAGAATGATCCTAACAACACACTTTCTGGTGTGCCAACTCAGCCAGGTGGCCTGATAAAAGCCTGAATGCTGATTTTGCTTTCTAAGTACATGACTCGCACAGACTTGTTGCTCAAGATAAAAAAGCAAGATAAAACAACTGGGCCCCAAACAAATTTTATTTTAAAACAACTGTATGCCTATTTGAATATTTAATTAGCTGGCATCTCAACAATCAGAAAGAAAAGAACATCCAGTGACAAATGGAAAGGTTTTAATGCAGCCGTTTTATCATCCATTCAGAAACTCGCACGCCTTTGGAGAGCCATCAGAAATACACGCATGCATGTCCTCAGGAATAATCTTAAAACTGCAACAGCAAGCAGGTAATTTTCACACTGGCCTAGCATTAAAGAAAACCAGTACTATTGTTTTTTCAGTGTTAACACACCAGTGGAATGCCTGTTCTTCACCTGTGAGCAACAAATATTCTTTTCAAGTTAAGAATGTAAGATGCCAAATAAACATAATGACTCAAAGTCTTTCACTGCAGCAACTCTAAGAAGAAATATAAAGTGTATTCAGGAATAAGTTCAGTAAAATGAACAAGGGCCAGTATTCACAGAGTCGAGGACTTTACCCATAATTAGTTGTTCTATACTGAATATTGCAATGATTAGTGTGTGTTAGAAGATAAATAGAAAGCAAATCAACATATACGACAGCAGAAAAATACAGAAAATGTAACATCAAAACTGGAGCATCTTTTTCCTATGAAGTAAAAACTGTGGTATTTTTAACATTTGTCTTATTTGTTAAATACAGATGACTTCATAAATACACATACGATGAATAATTTCATCATATATGTATTTTAAAGCTTATATAATGCAACTTAAAAAGTGCACTGTGCCCTAACATTCAGAAGTGATTATTTTGATCCCCTCCTATGCACGTACAGACACACATATGTTTCTACGGCATTCACAACTCTCCCTGGTCTTTCTGAGATGTTTTTACCAAGCAAGAGAAGGGCCAGGAAAACCAAGCCAACCAACAAAAAAGCCTAAGTTCCCCTAAAAAAAGAACCATTGTCCTCCCAGAGGCGGACTGTTCTGATAGGGACATTGAGGATAGTGAAGTGGGCAAGTCCCGCTCCATTTGCATCCCAATCCCCCTCCTCCCGCTGCCGAACGCTTTTGCAGCCCTGCTGTTGTGGGAACAAATGGCCGGGATGTGCCTGAGCCAGCGCCTCTGACATCACCCGCACCCAGGCACTGCGCTCTCGGCCTCGCTCACAGCGGCACCACTGCAGCAAAATCTCTGCAATTCCACAATGGTGGAACCGGGACAAGGGCACAGGGCACAGCTGTCGGGATGAGCCCTGGAATGAAAAGGGCAGCAGGTAAACAGACACCTGGTTAGGAGGAGTCAAGTGGAAAACTCAAAATTTTAAGTTACATGCTTGTTTACCATTGGTTTTTATTGAAAACAAATGAAATTTTTTTCGGAAAGAAAGCTTTTCGGAAAGCTGCTCAATATTTTACTCGAAATTTTTCAGTTTATGGAATAGACGTAAAATAGAGACGCTTACCAGACCTGAGTGACAGAATGACAATACATCCTGAGCAATGTTCGCAGTACATATGTATTTACTCTATATGATGAATGCATGTATATTCCGTGCCTGGGACATATTTTAACAGAAATGTCACTCTGTCAAATTGTAAATACTCGCACTCATAAGACTGCAAACATATTAGGTAAAACTGGGCTTAATTTACAAGTTCTCTGTTGTGCAGAATAACACAGCATATGCTATAGCTGATGGATAATCTATCACTGTCACAGGACAGCAGTGGAAACAAAGCTTTATGACATTTAGCACTGCCATGGAGATGTACACTGATTAATGCGAAGTCACCTACAGTGACGAATTCTACTTCTTTTAAACTGCAACATTATCTATGAGATTTGTAAATACAAGCTTCAGACTGAAATTTTACCGTTTTACTTAATTGGGTGATTTATAAAAACTGATTAAACACTATCTCAAAAGGGGAATTAAAAAGTCCTACAAATGTATAATTTACAAATATGTATGTACAAGCCATTAACATAATAAAAATGTTATGAATTATATAAACGTAAAAGAGGCCCTTCCAAACAGCTACATGAAAGTCTTAGCACAGACACATAACTTCATATAGTTTCTGCTTGTTTTGGTATCTTAACTATAGCTTGCAAAAACATAGCTGCAATGTTATGAAGCTGCACTTGTGCCAGTCTAGATTTTTCAGATCAAAGGGTTCTTGCGGCAAAACACAACTGATGTGGTCTCAAAGACTTCATTAACTCCAGATGTGGGGAAATAGCCAGCCAATTCCACAAAAGGAGCGAGTCTCTTTTAGTTACAATCAGAACTACCCACAAATTAAAACCAGGCCTCTGATGTCATCTGATCACCTGCAGATGAGCGCCGGGTTTTTTCTGGTTAATGACCTAATCATAATTTTTGTGCTGCATTACTACAAACAAAATTTAAAAGCAAAGGAGAAATTTTACTAAAATTAACCTGAAGTCTATGAGATGCAAAATACAAAGGTTTTAAATAAGAAAGTTGACAGAAAGGACGAAATTTTATTTTTGAGTGGGGAATGCATCAGGGCAAGCAGCCAATTCACTCTGAAAGGCCCACGAGCAGTGGGACCCCTACCCAGCCAAACGTACCCCGTGGCTGCTGGCATGGCCGTGCAGCAGCTCCCCAGTAGGACTTGGTGTCCTGCTTGAAGGGCTTTCTCTTCTGCAACAGCTGAGTAAGGCAGTTAAAAATATGACGTGGCTGCTCAAGACGGCCTCTTTTAGCTATTAAACTGATAACACTGACATCCAGGAGGCATCAAACCAGTTTTTCCTGGCTGACATTCCCGCTAAGACAAGGAAGGAATACTGTTAAAAGGTCAGCCTGTTCGCAGTCTCCTTGAAGAGGGCTGTCTCCAGCAGGTAGAAGAGGAGCCCATCTTTAATCCCCTCAAAAGCACTGTGCCCAAAGGCACCGAGCGTGCCTCCATGCTGACAAGCAAAACACTCTCCCATTATGAATGGGAAATTCCCTTCCGATAAACGCAAGCCAAAACCAGTTTTTTTACATGACTTATCAAGTCTTGGACTCGACTTTTTTGGAGCTGTGCTAATATATACATCAATCCTAATGCTGCAGTGCTCCTGAAGGGCTGATAGCCTCCGCTGAGGCAAGCAGGACAAACGGGCTGCAGAGGACGTCAAGTCAGAGACCCACATCAGTCTCTCCTGCACCCTGAATTGGTTTACATCTCTCCAGCAGGAAAAGAAGGATGACAACTCAGATTTCTTTATCTGGGGTAGTGGTGGGGCCTAACTTCAGAGCTGAGAGACATTAGCTGTACAACATCAGATTTTTGATTTGGGTTTTTAAAAATTTGTTTGATTTGTTTAACCAAAACAGAAACATCATCCCAGTTCTGAAATCTGCCTGCCTTGGTGATGACCACAGGTAATGAACACTACCGTGAAACTTATATGGACCTATATATCTAAAACATTTCAAATATTACTCACTGTTGCTTCTGTTTACTAATACAAGTGCCAATAACTTCAACAGTAATTTGAAGATCTGGGTTTACCAAATTTTATGCTACGTAAAACTTCCAAGTCTTGTTCTATAAATGCACTTAATAAATATAACACTTGGAGTCCTGTTGGCATCCATCCTCTCAGGCAATTTTCCTGTTTCAAATTCTTAAATATTTATCAATGTTTAATATTAATGTTAAAAGCAGATTAAAAAACCAGCAGTGAAGCAACCAAACTTACTTCCGATGAGCTCATGCTACCTCAAGACCAAGGCTCCCATCACACACACTGTTTATGAAATTATGAATTATGTTACTCATTTAAGCATAGTTATTAGCAATTCTTGGAAGTTCAGGAAAATATTTGTCAAGCTGCTTGAGACAGAATTTTTTGAAACCAGTAAAGATGAATAACCTATTCTGTAGCTTGTAAACTCTGCTAAGTAGCCTATCTGCATTCCATCAGCATCAGTCATACAAGTGCGCACTGATGAATGATTTGTACATGTGGCAGAACTTTACAGACTATTATCTGCAGGTTTTGCAGCAAAAGCTAATTTTGCTGAAAGGCAGTTCTAGGAAAAGGAAACTTGTTTTCATGTTTACTGTATTTCTGACAAAATCATATACTAAAACTTCAGGAATGTAGAATATTAACTACAGTTTTCCATGTTCCTCTTTACAGCAAGACAGAAGCTTCAAAAAAAACCAAACCCAACCAAACCCAAGATCCAGTATAAATTCTTGTCTAACTAATATTTAAGCAAGCTGATAAAACAAAGAGCCCTAGTGTACTAAGTCAGTACCACCACATCCTCAAACACACTTTTGTTTCCAAAACCAGGTGTAAAGGTTGATGTATTTAAAAATACATTAAATTCTCACCATCCAAAATGAAAATAAAATACTCCTTTAAGAGAACACTCCTGTCTGCAAATCAAACTGTATTTTTTAAGGATAGTATAAAATTCAAACTTCTTAGAGTAGCTAAACTGAATTCCATCTAAAATAAATGTTTATGCAGTTTAGGCATGCTATACATGCCTATTTGGGTATTTTTGAAATGCAGAACCCCACTGTAATGATACATAGCACAAGCACTTCCTAGCTTCTTCCCTAGGGAATGACAATTTTAAAGTCATGTTAGAAAGCAAGAGACAAACTTAGTGAAAATCTCAAATTCAGTACAGAGAAACCTTTTGGCCTGGTTTGTTTTTTTATTATTATTAGTAGGAGTTTTTATTTTTATTGTAGTGTGAACTAGAGAGGGAAAGAAAAAGAAGGTAAGGCAGCAAAAACATTAGGAAGAAATATGTGTTTATATAGTGCTTGAAGATTCTTTTTATATTTTATTTCCTAAGCAAAATCTCCTCACCACACTCTTCAAATCATGCTGTCACTAAGGGACACATGCAACTATGTCTTCAAAAAATCCTGATTGAATTCAGATTTTCAGGAAACGAAAACCAGAACACTTGAAACTACTCTGCCTGTTTCTTAACCTGTTCCCCGTATTTCAGAAGGCTGCTCAAGCTGCGGGAGGAATCCCCAGCACCAGCAGTGCCCCCACAAACATGCAGCAGTGACACAGGCCATCTTTTCCGTTTGTCCCTCTGTTCTCTGAAGCCACTCTCTGGTCCTGCACCTCCAGCACAGACTATTGTGTTTCTCCAGGCAGACCTTGCTGTGCACGTGCTAATGGGAGCCAAGGCAGGGAGCAAGCGGGGCGTGTTCCTCCTTGGTGTGCGCGTTCTGAGAAATCCAGAACTGCCCATCCAGCACCTGAGCCCTTCCCTGGCTGCCGTCATGTGCCCCAGGAAATGGACATAACCTCCACTTAAAAGCATTCATAAAGCTTGTTGCAGACAAGACACCCTTCTGGCAGGGGACCACTGCTTAGCAGACTGGCAGTTCAACTCAATGGAGTGGAGCAGGGAAAACTCTCTTGGGCCGATGAATTGTAACTCATCGTTTTTCAGTGGGATGGGGAGGGGAAAGAAAAGAGTGAGAAACAGAAAGAAATAAAAATCCAGCTGACCAGTGTTTACTACCTCTCTTTATTCAAAGTCCACAGCCACGTACCCCTAGAGATTTTCCAGATGATCTTATATTTGTCCTGACTCTCAAATGTTAGCTTTGACCTTGTGTAAGTTGCTGTGGGCAGCATATGGTACAGAACAGCTTTAATTGTACCTTCCTCCCTGTGTACTAGCTGGCCCAGTACTAATAAAAACGAAATTGAATCTTAGCACCTGGTTGCTCCAAAATTTACAAACCAAAACCATTTTACATGGACGTTAGAAGCCTTAGTCCATTACTGACTGCAGAACAGGCACAGCCAGGCACGCTGCCGTGCCAGCTGAGCATCACACGGGATTATCAACGCGCGCTCTGCCCGAACGCTCGGTGCCGGCCGCGGGACCGGCAATGCTGCCCTAAAAATCCCCAAACACACCCAGCTCTCCCCACACTCTGGGCATTCATTCATCTATACACGTGCTCATCAGCAACATGTTTATAAAAAGCTTTTTACAGTCTCAAAATTCTCAAGGAAAAGAGTATTTTCTCAAAAAATATCCCAATATAAGCTAGCTCACCAAAAAGCAAATCACAAAACACTGCGCATATGCAAAATACCCAAATCTCCTGACTTTTTTTTGTCCTTCTTAAATAGGCATTGTAGAAATCTACTGTAAAAGATGCAGGTTCTCCACCTTGGAGAAGGGGTCAATCTCAGCCTATGATGAGAAAAATAAATATTTATTTAATAATAAAATATACTTGTACATAGACTGGTATATTAAATCAACCATAAAATGCACAAAATAAAACAATAAAGTGAATATACTCACAAATCTGTTCTCATACTAAATACCAGTAAGAGGTGATATAAAATAATTTTTTTTAAAAAATTATTTATTTTGGTGATAACTGACACATTACTGCATTGTCATCTATATTAAAATAATTCTACAGTACATTTAGAAAATAACTAACCTATTTCTATACTTGTCGGTGAACTGAAAACAGTGGAAATCATGCAAGTCTATTTTACTTTTAAACACAAAGGTGGTATCAGACTTCTATTAAGAATCATTTTGGTACTGTTGCACTTCCTAAAATCTAAATTGAAAGCCCACAGTGAATTACAAAGTTTGCTTAATTGTTAAAAAAAATTAGTTAAAAAAATAAAATAAAACCACAAAAAGACATAATTTACATTTGTGCTATTATCTCTACTTAAATATTTCTGCAGCTTTATTTTTAATGGAGATCAAGTATTTGGAATATTGGGGGGCAGAGGTCTGCAGCATGGCTCCTGAGTGAAAGAGAAGATAAAAATTGTTTTAATCAATAAAGCTTTAAGTATAGTTTTAATTTTTTTCCTAAAAGCTCCATACAAAAATGTTGTAAGCTTTCCTTAAACTGAGAGTATTTTCTATATGTCAACAGGTGAAGATCAAAAAAGAAACCAAAAAAAAGCAAAACACAACAACAAAAAAACCAGGCTATATCTAGTGCAGTGCAAGTGCTTTATTTTCTTTATGAAACAGATTAGGTCTTTTTTCTTTTTGATTTAAAGGGGATTCTTGAAACACATATTTTTTCCTATAGCACCTATCACACATAACAGTAAAATTTCACTCCTCAGCAAGGGATTTGTATTAAACCACTACTTTTTACTTTGATGTATCCTTCCTAAAACAAAGACATTTTAAAAACTGAACTTATTCTAACAGTAAAAGCCTCTGATTAATATTTCAGGCTTTAATATATGTGTCAGTCCTCACTGAATCTTCTATTGGGCTGCTCATACACTTGGTTTTAAGCATCATATTAAGCTTTGTTTTGGCTTACAGATTAAAGAAATTGAAAAGAAGAAAATATTTTTAATCAAAAATTTACACATTTTTTACATGTGACTTCTCACTTATTTTTTGAGTTAATAAAACAGATTTTATATACATTAGCAGGTATCGAGGAATGCCAGCATCCAAAATCTAATATGATGATCTAAATAAAAATCTCCAACTTGAACAATGAGCTTCATGCTAGCAACCACTAATTTATCAGACAATACAAATAAAAGCACTAAGACATCAAAATTAGGGTATGTACTGTTCTCTCATTGTAGAAAGGTTCATACAAAGATTTGGCATACACACCAAGAGGCGTGCTTCAAAAACTAACACAAAAACCAATCCCACAACTCCACATAACCTCCTTATGTATATTTAAATTAGTAATTTAGGCAAACTTGCAATATACCTAGGAGAAACAGTGGTAAAAGGTACTAAGACATTTTTTTTTTTTAAATTAAATAAAACCTTGGGCAACATGATATAGGATGATCATATGATTTGTCATCTATTGACTAAGTTTTCAAGCTCATAAAGGTCACCTCTGACCCATAACAGGCACATGCTATCAATTTTCAAGCCATGCCCTCCTACAGTACCAGCACTTCCATCTAGTATATGCCTGGAAATACTTAATAAGATCAAAGCCTTTTTTCCTGCTACAAGAACAAAGAGAAATGTTGTAATAGAGTGATCTGTGCTCTAGAAAGAATAAAATCAAAACTCCATGCAAGTTATATTCCCTTTGCTTCAGGGGTATTGTATAGTTAATTTTACTTAAGTCTTATATATATCTTCACATAAAACTTCAAACAGATTGTTTTAGCCTAGGAGCAGACATGAAAGAAAAATCATTTCATATTTGAAAGACAGCTGGCATTTATACCAAAGGAAATGAAATAGAGACCAAGCGATTTTACTGATTCCTCAACCTCTCCTCCAGTGTCTTTGCTGTTATTCAAGAAGCTCGTACATAGCGTCTTTTATTAATATAAAAATTCATAATTTAATTACCATTGAACAAAAATCTTGGCAAAAAAAAAGTTTACTAATGAAAGCAAAATTCACACAGGCCCACGGGAGGGGGACCAGCAATAAAGAAACAAAACAAAACAAAAAAAAAGCCACAAAAAAAGATCAGTATCAGCATCTCCCCTTTTCCTACTTAATACTATTTTTATAACAGAAGAAAGCCAAAACCACATACAACATAAACAGACTGGAAGAAACACACCGTTGTTAATTTACCATCGTATGCTAATTTTTACACACAAAAATCAGAACTGGTGTTCTAATTTAAAAAACAGAACTATCTACCACGAAACAGAAATACCTCGTTCAACTTCCACTAAGTTCAATCCAGAGAGAAGATTTTTTTTCTTCCCCCCCCTCCGGAATCCGCATTCCCCCCTCCCGCCTTTGCAGGAACATTTGATGATTCCGAAGTCCCGCGGCGAGCGCCCGGCGCGGGCAGGGCAGCGCTGGCGGCCGGCCCGGTGCGCGCCGCAGCGCGGGGCTCGGCCCGCCGGAGCCGGGAGCGCGGCACAGGGCAGCTCGCAGCGCTCGGGGAGGGCCCTGCTTAAAAACCAACCCGAAACAACCCCGGCCAAACCTGCAACCCCCCCAGAAAAGGCGCGGGCACGCAGGAAAACAAACTTCGGCGGGTCTTGCGCGGCCGCCCGTCCCCCGTGGCACAAAGCAGCCCCCCGCCCCAGCCCGCTCCCCTCAGAGCCCGACCCGCCGTGCGCCCCCGGGGAGCTCCCGCCCCAGCGCGGCCGGGCTGGCGGGGCCCCGGAGCGAACTTGCGCGAGCCCGGCCCGGCGGCCCCGGACAAAGGCGGCCCCTCACCGTCTTGCCGTTGTAGTAGTACATGAGGGAGCTGCTGCCCACGCCGGGCACAGGGTAGGCGCAGTACATGGCGCGGCTGGCGCGGGCCGGGCTCAGCGCGCCGCCTCCCGCTCCCCACGGCATCCACCCGCCGCCGCGCACATGGAGCGCTCAAAGGCGGCTTATGCAAAGCAGGACTGAACCATCTCCGGCCGGCGCGGGGGTTGGGCGCGGGGGGCGCGCCAGCCCCCGCTCCGCGCCCCGGCCCCGGCCCCGGGAGGAGGCGCGCACGGGCCCGCGGGTGCTGAGGGCTCGCACACGCAGCCCTACGCGCCGGGGGCCGCAGGGAACCCGCACATGGGCACGTCCTGAGCCCTGAGATAATCGTCTGCTTTTTGTTTTAATTAAATTAGAGCACTTGTGGCCCTGCAGACACTGCTCGATGCAGCTCCAGCCACACGGCCATCTGGCTCTGTCTAAAGTTGTTTCCAACTTTGGCAAACGTTTCCCAAAGGCGCGGGGAGCTGCTGGGAGCGAGTCCCAGGGGACAGCCCGAGCACCCCGCGCTCCCGGGCCCCTCCGAGCAGGGCAGGATGGGGCAGGGGTGACCCTGACACACACAAACACCTACACAAGGTGCTTGGGTTTAAAAAAAAAAAAATTCATGTAAATATTTTCACTGTATGGAATCATCCAACATCCATCTTTAAGATGGGGTATACAAACTATAAGGAAGGATTCTCTTGGAAACACAAGTCCAGGGTCCCTTTATATCATATATTACAGTTTTGTATGAATAAAGCACACATACGTGACAAGACAGGGCAGAGAAGGGGAGAGGACCTCAGCAACTTTGTCACATCACAAAATCGTGAATTATTCAATACAGCAAACAGACTGCAACTTCCAGCACAGAGATCCCTCATTATTTGCACACTATCAATGCCTGGTAGGCCTTTTTACTGAGCAGGGGCATTAACTAACATTAACTCTTAATGGGGCGTACATTTTTTTTATTTTCTACAAGTGAACACAGCTGGTTATTAACTGAGCTTCTGCTAAGTCAGATACTGACTTCAATCCAGGGAAAAAAAGGTTAACACACAACCACGTTTCTCCACCTCCAGTTGTGTCTACTGCCAATGCTGTGAATTCTCCCTGCCTTCCTCCTGACAAAAGCAGGAAAATATTTCAGGATAAGGAAAAAAATGGGTAAAGTTCAATTCAGCCATTTACAGGGAGAGAAAGCAAGTTGCAGAAGTCTGGTTCATTCTGCCAAGCACCTCGTGTGTCAGTGAAACCCTCTGAACTAAAAAGATCCACAAGGGTGATAAACTGACTGCAGCTGAATACTACAATCAGATAAAAATCTCTGTGTAATGTCCATTATCTTAGGACATAACTACTGTAGTGTCTATAAATATACAGAATATATACACGCTGACAAAAAATATTCCCATCTCAAGCTTCAAATGCTTTTTCAGTGAACTCTTCCAGTCAATTAGACTACTGTGCTCAGAATATGTTGGCAAATACATCCTGAAGTTTCCATCTGCTGAAGAACACTTGCATTTTTACTGCAAGTCAAACTACGCATCCAGAACTGTTTAACTATGCAGCAAAGCTAATGATATCTGAACCAAACTCCTCTCCAATACAAAAGGCGTAGCAGCAGCAGCTGCAAAAAAGAACATCACTATACTGCAGACTATTAAATTGCCAGGCCTGCAGAGTGACTGGCGGCTTCCTCCTTCCCTAGGGACCACAAAGACCCATTTCAGTCCCCAGAGAGTCCCTAAGAACCTTTGATTTGCAGCTAACAATGCCGTTCCTTAAAGCTTCTCACTAATGTTCAGGACTCTACAGATGAGACTTGCTAAAAGATCTTCAGATCTTTGCATGTGCTACTTCTTATAGTGCATTAGATTAAAAACACTACTTCAGAATAATGTACAACTTAGAAAAGTTGGAAAAGACACTTTTAGCTTACAACTTGAAGTAGTAAGAGAACCCTTTAAAAAAATAATTTTAGCATGCAAACTTTTGAAACATTAGAAGTACTTCCAGGGTAACTGCAGTCAATTCTTTGAAGACTATCACCAGCATAGTTGTAATTGCTACTGCACCTCCATGCACACATGCCCAGTTTTCAAAATAGTTGTATTAGAGATGAAGAGCATGATCAGGCCCTCTTCAAATAATAACCATTACCTGTATATACGCAACTGGAAAAACGTTAAAAACATCAAGCAGAGAAACCTAACTTGACTATGGTGGGAGGCTGCTCTGTGTTCAGCTGCCCTATACTAGTACAGAGCAGTGTAACAAAAAATACATAGGTAATATTAACTAGTAATGTTTACTAACACTATTAACATTTATCAGTAGAAGTAAATCATTAACCTTGTTCCCCAGCACATGGGTAAGACAAAGCAACAATATGATCAATAAAACTGAGGAACGCCACTGCAAACGTCTGTTTGTAGACAAACTGGTCCCTCCGTAATGAGTCAGTAAATGAATTTGCTCCTGGCTTGCTTCCCCACATATCAAAAGGATAACAATTGCATTTTACTGAAAAGGAAATTATTTGTCCTACACTCACTCACATCATTGGGAATAAAATCTTGAGTGCCCAATACTTGAAACATATCACTGTATCTGCTCTACATTTACTGTATGAAAATATTGTTTCTCACATTTGGTACATTCATTGACCATACAGGATCAGGCCATAATACCATCAGCATATCAAACTTGAAACCACAAAAGTTTACCTTCACCAGGATAAAATATGAACCTAAAATGGAAGAATTTGAAAGACTGCTGAAAAAAATGCTATGTTGTTAGCAATAACTCTGCATTTGCAGGAACTGCTACCAGGTAACTATTCCAAAAGCTCCTGAAGTCCAAAGCAAGTTTTTGTTTTGTGGTTGCAATTTTTCTAATCCTCATTTAAGCCAAGCAACAGCTGCTCTGAAATTTGTTTTCTTAAGAGAATCATGTTACAGTGAAATGAATCATAGCTGGATAAGTGGTACTGTACAGGGTACAGTTGTTTACTCCATTTTTCCTTGGTGACAAGTCAAGGGTTAATCTTATGACTCAGCCTGACAAAACAAGTCAGCTGGAGACAGGGCCAATTTTTTAAACTTGATTTCAGACAGACATGCCGTCAGCAGAGGAACACTGAACTGACATGCACTTTGTAGCCCGAATTGTTTCCACTCATGACCCTGTAGTGTGTGTCAAAAACAATAAACTGCCTGTTCCTAAAGTATGTAAAGAGATTATGAAAGCTGATGCAGAGTGAAATACTGACCTAAAAATAAATGAAGCTACCTGTAAGAGAATATTTTCAAAGATGATTTTAATGCTGAGAGATTTTGTGAATGAACCACATGCATTCTTCCCTGAAAACAAACTTTCATGTGAAATACATTTTTGTTCCATTTGTCAGAGTCAAAAAGTAAATATACCATAAGCATATGTAATTCATCACTTGAATTTATAAAAAATAAACACAATTTCCACAGATTACTGAATGTTATACCATATGAAAGTTAGTTACATAACTGTCTCAACAGATGAGCCATTCTCTAGTCAAACATATTCCACAAAACTGAAATATCAAAATAGTTTAAAAAGGTTAATGCCTTTGATCAGTTTTGTTATTTTAGATGTTCTAACACAAAAAAACACAAAACTTTTTAAATTACGTGCTACCAGAAATTAAAGCTCCTCTTTCACCAACAAAAGCAACTGTGATGTGCAAACCCAAGTATCAAGTATCTCCTTGTGGAGAGCTAGCTTCAGTCTTGTTGAAAAAAACGGTAACATGGTGAGAGCCCAAGCCTGATTTTGATGGGGAACCCAGATCTTCTGTTTTTACCAACTTCCATTATTTTCTTAGGGGCGAGGTTAACCTTCTAGCTTTGGAAATAAGGCAAAGGCAACTGTCCTAGAACTCTCTCCTTTCCACCCCACACTGTCCAAGGCTGGAACTTCTTATCAATTTCAACCACGTTCAAAGAGGAACAGAAGTTTCACAAGTGATAAAGTTCCTTATCAGTTCTAAGAAAACGGGAACCTGAACAGGAGAGACAGACTGGAACTGATACAGAACAACCTGTTGCTATCTAAAATATACATAGTAATTTTGAGCTGTTTGTCCAGCAAAAATTCAGGAAAAAAAGTCTATACATCTTTGGATTTCAAATATAACTTATTTTAAAGCCAAACATTTATGATGATTAACTATAGCAAAGCCAGAGTTAGGACCATTGCTAAGCCATGCATTGAATATGCTGCATAATGTAGCTGTCAGGATAGACAAGATTTCAAGCTGTAAGAAAGAAACCTGGCTGTTTTCAGGGGAAAACACAATGCTTATTATACTGTCCTCCATGTAATTCATCAGCTAAGTAAATGTTAATTTATTTTAAAATCCTGGAAGGATAGCCTTCTGTGTTAACCAGCCACTAAGCATGCTGCTCAGCAGAGATGGAGCAGATGAGCTGTATGGAAGGCAATTTAAAATAACCCAGTAGACTAAATTTTATAGGCAATCCCTCCTGCCAATATCCAAAGGATGATGTTTTATGCAAATTAATTTGCTAATCCACACAAGTGCTAAAATAGTTTGGTGGTTTTCCTTTTCAAAGGGTTTGTCTTTAACTGCACATTTAACATTCATGTTACCATAACCAGGGTAAGAGTTCGAAGGGATAGCGAATAGACAGTAAATACTAATTAAATGGATATTAATTGCTATCCACTGCTTTCACCTTGCAGTATTACAGGGTTGAGGGATAGATTCTGGGGATTTTGTTGTTGAGTTGGGCTCTTTTTTTTTTCTGCAAAAAACTCCAGTTAGCTGTAGCAGATATGAGTAAAAAAATAACGATTTTTAAAAATAGGAAACTGCAGCCAAGACTTTTCTGTTTCAGTAGTTCTCTAAATAATAATGAATTTATTCAATGTTCAAGTTAAAATTATTGAATTTTATGAGATTTTAAAGTTATTAAACAAGTATTTTCTTGTAATGGGAAGAATGAGGAAAAAAGTGTTGCATATCCCATTTTTCACAATCACAAAATAATTTCTTAGAGAAAGTTTGAAATTTGTTTCAAAGCCATTCAAATATAATTTTGATAGGATATTGCTCAAGTTCAGAAAGTTTTATTATTTTTCTGAAAATATAAAGCCCTTACAGTTTGAAAGCCCTTTAGGAAGGCCTTAACCACCCATATCTGCTTTAAAAAGTAAACAAACATGTTTATTATCCTGAGGCAATAAACTCTCCTATCAGAAGCCAGATAATCACCACAAAATGTGCTAAAAACCTATCCAACCTAGAAACCTATGCAGACCTTAAAAGAGTTTTAAACCCTGAGATAAATCAGCACGGCTGTTACTGAAACTCGCACAGGACTACCTGAAGCACAGATCCCTGCGCACCAACTGCAGCGGGCCGGGCCGATGGCCGTGCGCAGCTGCGCGGTGCCTGCGGGTCCCTCTGCCGGCCCGGCCCGCCCGCGGCTCCCTCCAGGCTCGGCCCGTGTCCGGCCCGACCCGCCCGGGGCTCCCTCCAGGCCCGGCCCGACCCGCCCGGGGCTCCCTCCAGGCCCGGCTCGGCCCGACCCGCCCGGGGCTCCCTCCAGGCCCGGCTGTGCCCGGGCCGGCCCTGCGCCGGCGGCCTCGGCCTGCAGGGGGCTCCAGAGGCACGACCTGCGGCCGGCCGGGCCCGGCCCGCACCCGCCGCCGAGGCAGAGGCAGAAATTGGCTGTCAGGGAGCTCTGAACATGGCGAGGCGGAACGCTGAGCGCTGCCTGTGCCTCGGCATGGAGCGCCCTGCGTCCCTCCCCTTCTCCTGTGCTCCAGCAGCTCGCTGCTCTCCAAAACTGCTCTGCGAACGAAGCCGAGAGCTACCACAAGCTAAACAATCCTTCTGACATCCAGGATCAGGAACCCACCCGTGCCTTACAGAAAGGAACAGCTAACAACTAATCCTAGCTATCAGTGCAAGTGGAATGAAAGCCCACAACTACATCTCCAAGGCTGAATAACTTCCTTGTTTTATAATACCTGACGTTACAAGCAACTGTGGCACTAAAATAGGAGGTAACTTATTTCCATTTCTTTGCTTCATTGTGTAAAGACGTATCTACATCTGAAATTTTACTTTAAAACGATGGAGTGCTTTACTTTCAGTACCATTCATTTGAAAAAGCATTTGTTTTAGTTTTGCGCTTGTTTTGGTTTTGTGTTGGCCCCTGCCCCACTTTGGGCTAAGCAAGCAAGCAAAGGGAAACCTCTCACTTTAACAGCCCATGGAAGTCCAGCAACACGACATTCCTCACGACTTTCCCAGCTCACTTCAAGCATTATAAACATCTTCCCACCAAAGCCACAAGTATTATCAAGCAAAAGATAGTAAGAAATAGTCTTCAGAAAAGCTTCTATCCTTATCTATTGTTATAAAACACCACACCAATTTGTGGTAATGGACACATTCATCTTTGAAGAAAAGCAGAGTTGCAGAAATTCCATGTAACTTCTCCCTAAATAACATGAGCTGCAACTCAGTATTTTTTAATAACACTTTTTCTAACTATGCACAAAATTTAAGGTTCTTTTATGCAAATCTACACTCTAATTTAAGAACATCCAATACACTCGTTTTGATATGTTATGAATACTTCAAAAATAAAGTACCTCCAGTAAATCCAAACACAGAAAATTATTTGACATCATTATATATCCATCATAGATGTATGTATATGCAGGATTTTCAGAGAAGATCTCTCAATTAAGCAGCCTTACATTAGTTCACCACAGTCAGATGACAGGACAGTTAGTTTGGAAACATAATCTGTTTGCAATTTTTAAAAAAAGCTTTTAAGAGAGGGTTGCTCAAGTACCTTCACTCTAATTCAGTGAGAAGTCAAGCTGAACTCTCACAGCAGGAATTTGCAATGGGCTGCCTGCTTGTTTAATGCTGTTAAATGTTCTAATGCAGGAAAGAGCAGGTGGGATGTTATAATCTGAGGCTACTGCGGTTTTCAGATAGATTTCAAATAAAGGCCATGATGGAAAAAAACCCCTACAATAATCTAACCAGAAAAACAGAACTTTTTCTTATTAAACATAACATCCCAAATATTTTTACTTGGTTTGTAACATAATTTAGAGGTTGGATGTTTCATACATTTGCATTTTGTTCAGGTACATAGATGAACACAGTGTTTAAAAAGCAGTACTTAGCAAGTCCCTAAAGACTTTATTCCATAAATCAAGCAACCAAAGAACAAGCAAAAAGCAGAAGATGGAGGACTGTGTACTGAGGAAGAAATTGTAAGTTCTGTGTGGCATTGTCCATAAAGATTTATTTACTCAGTTTCATTATTTAAACTTGCTTTCTAAAACACAGCAGTGCAGCAGAGGAGAGGGTCAGGAGAGTTCCTGCTGGCTTTGAGAGCTCTCACTATTTAAGACAAGTGACAGTTGAATGTATCACTTGACTGGGCAAGGCGGTTCAGAACAGATCTGAACAAACTAAATCCTGCTTTTCACATTTGGGCACTGTTTGTGAGCAGTGGGAAAAAAACTCTCACCAAAAAATGTCTCCCTAGAAAGTCAGTTAAACACAATATCACAGTCAGTTCAACATCATATGAAGTATCTGCCCAGAATGCTCTGAAGTTTTGACTCAGAGCCACACAGTTCATAAAGTATTCCAGTGGTGTTGCTTTACACCAGGCTACTTCAATACACATGGAAATTGCTAATACTGACAGAGTCCACTCAGTGTGGCAAACATTATATTATTTCTAATACACTCTAAACTTTAAACTCTCAAAAACGTCAGATAATAACTCAGAAGATACTTCCCATTCTACCATTTCAAATAATCTCCTTTTACCCTTTAGGAGCATAGAGGAAGGAGAGAATACAGAAGGGAGTAACATCTATTATTTTTCTTCTGATGCCATTAGTATCTTTATGTGACATGTTTTGAAACATCTCTACAAGCTCAGTCTTTAAAACTGGCAGGAAAGCAAAAAGAAAAGTGCCTTAAATGGGAGGTAGTTCTATCTATGCATGCAAACACAGTTTGCTGTATCTTTGCACCATAAATAGTTCTTGCAAGAAATTAGCACCCATGGACTATACACATACCCTAGAGGGTGATATATGAGAAACCCCTATAATGAAACTACAAGTTGTCTTACATGTACTGGAAAATAAAAGTTTGAAATTAGAAAGAAATCCCTGGTATCAGAAAATAGTTATTTGACAATCCCTTATTAAATAAGTGCAATCCAAAGTTTAATATTAAACTTAACATCTCGGGTACTACAGAAAGCCTAATATACTCAAAATACTTATTAGAAACTACACAGAAAACAAGCAGACATTTATGTCTGTATGTCACAGCTCATTTTCTGTAACAAAAATCAACAGATACAATGTATTCCAGCTATTTCTCTGATATGACACTAATTAAATAGCAAAATAATGATGATAGATATTCACACTATTTTACTTAGAATTATGACCTCATGATAGCCACTGATTATGGTACTAGTAACAAATGTTAGTTTGAAATATTTCCTGACTCTACATGTAAATAGGAGGTTTCTGCTCCCTGCCCATCCATTTTTTGCACGATGATGTCCCTGGGCATTTCTGAGAGAGCCTCCCTTGTTTGTCTTCTCCCTGTGCAGCCTGAGCAGCTCTCTGGAAGCCCTGACACTCTGCTGTGCCTGGCCGAGGAGCTGTGCTGTTTTTAGGTCACATGATGTTATTAGTGTCTGGCTTACTTCACTCCCACAATCAGAATAATTCTCAGAAATACAACAGCTTTCAATCTCTGAAGAGAATATAACTCACTGAACAGTATTTCCCCCTATAACATAAACAGCATTGCAATCTTGCTGTTCACTCAAACCTGGCTTTTTAAAAATATGGTTTTTACATTTCTATCCTCCTCAGAGTGCTTTAAATTTAGCAGTTGTAGTTTAACATAAATGCTTGCATGTCAACATTCAAAACGTTTTGGGCAGTGAGTCACCACTTAACAAGTTACAACACAAAAACTTAAAAATGCATTTGCCTGGAACATTTAATTTTTACAGTAAGAGGACAAATTCAGGTTGAGTTCCATTCCAGAAAGAAGCCAAGCAATTCACCAGCACTTTTCTCTGTAACTGTTTTTACTTTAGGCCCTGATAAGAAAACATTAAAAAAGATAAACCTCAAAACTAATAATTTCAGAAAATACCATATAAAACCAAGGGGAAAAGAAACAAACTAGAGGAAGGGTTGTTTGGGGTTTTTTGAATCATTATTACTTAAAAGACTGTTATTAAATTACAGTTATCTAGGAAATTAAATTACTGCTGAGTATCCGTTGACATGGCAGCCTTATAGTAACAAAAACATTGCAGAAACCAATATTTTAGAAACTGAAAAATTAAGAAATACAGATTTGTATAACAAAATTAAGTATCGTCTTTCCTCTGACTTTTCATATTATAATTAAACTTCTCTGCACTAAAGCAACTTTTTCCCACAATACATTCCAACTTCTTAGGGAAGTATATTTAAAATAAAGACTACACTTACATAATGATCTATTCAATTTAAATTTCTCATGATGCTCAGTGAAATTTAGTTTTGCATCATCTTCCACATATGCAATATCTCAATTTTTTTTGTAACGTGTCATTTTACTTCAAGGCTCTATTCAGCAGTGAAAGCATTGAAATACAGAGAAACAGTGCTTAAAACCTGCAGCATCACAATCATTGATTATTCACAGTAACTGCACTTAATTGCACAATTGGTACAATGTTAATACAAATAAAATCTATCAGCATTTCATTGTCTCCAATCTTACAGAAGAAGAATTAAATGAAAACAATTTGAAAAATACTGCTTGTTAAAATTAAACCCTGGTAAGACAAATGAGAGAAATCTTTCGTTCTCCAAAATGATCTCTTTACCTGGCTGATGCTACTAAATATTAAACATGTAGCGTAAGCTTTATTACTGCCTAGAATTACTGTAATAAATTTCATGAAAATTGCACTGCTATGTGTTTCAGCTTCTCTGACATTTTAAATATATTTTTGTTAATCTAGCAGAAATCATCTGCTAGACTGTAAAGCCACCCTACATAACACGCAACTGTTAAAATGTAAATTGCCAAACTATTTTTAGCTGCTGCTGAAGGGGGAAAAAAAACGGGGAGGGGGGGGGGGAAAGAAGAATATTCCTGGCCTCGGGAATAATGATTTGAGGCATTGTGTTCATTTTGTTTATCAAGCAGCTATTCAGCCTCTAGTGGGGCCCAAGTGCTTATGCAAGCAAAAGCTTTTAAGAGTGCCTGCAGCTGCAATCCTGGCTTCCAGGTAGGCTGCAGGTTCAGAGCACAGCTGCCCCAGGCTATCCACACTATCTCAGCTCCATCTGGAAGTACTGTTAAAATAGGATTTCAGATCCCGGGTTCTGTCTGTATCATCGTGAGCAGGGGGAGGAAGACGGGAAAGAGAGGGAGGAGAGAACAGGGGAGCTGCGAGGACTAGAAGACACCATCCGTAGCTCAGGCTCAATAGGAAATGAAAAGCTCAGCCCCATTTTGCTGCCGCTATATTGCTGTTCCTGTGCGCTGGGTTCTATTCAGCCTATCCGGCTTTGAGTTATGACTCATCCAAGTGCACCTGCGCCCATGTGTTAAGTACTGCCAAATAAAAGCCCAACATCCATTTACACAACAAAGAGATGTATCCCGCAAGGCAGCGGAGCTTCCCCCTCCCCTCCTGTTTGTTCTGAGCAAGGGAAAAAATAATTCTGTCCTTCACTTCACTGGGGATTTTTCACTTCACGTGGATTTTTAAACGCAGATTCATTTATAAACAATTTTCTTCCTTTTAAGAATAAAGCATATTTAATACCACAAAACACCCCTATAGCATTAGATTATCACAGCCATTAATGATTTTTCCACCAAAACCCTTCCAACCTTTTTTATCAAAGCCCTTTATTCTCGAAGGATAAATTTTCAAGCAAAGAGGGATCAACAAACTAGTTGCTTGAAAGCTTTCCTGATGCTAGGCTGAAGTTAGGAAAGGCTTAATGAAGGCTTTAAAATCCACCAGGACTTCACAATGAACATCTGACTCGGTGATTTATGCATATTAATAACCTCAGTCCTACTGAGGCAAGCTGAGCTGTACATGTCCTCCGAATCTTAATGTCTTCAGCTCCACTGGGATTATTACAAATGTAAATTTCTAAGATTCTCAGCTATTAATCTCTGTCTGTCCTCCTGTTCAGCAACATAATGACTAATTAAACATCAAAAGACCTGTACAGGAGATCTTCTTTGACAGCTCCTGGCCCAGCTCTCTTCCCAAGAGAGGAATTCAAATGACAGGGACAAGTGGGTAGGAGCATATGAGAGAGCTACAAATCACTGCTATGAAATCTAAAAATTCCACATCAAATGTGTATTTAGTCCTGCAGAACCACTCCCAATTACCTAGCCTAGCTGTTTATGTCCAGCAGACAGCCCTCCTGGTGCTAAAGGTAAGTAATTGGTATGTATGGCAGGTAAGGAGAATGCAATTTCAGCCCAATTTTTACCACAAGTAAAAAATGTAGTACTTACAGAAGAAGGCAAACCAGGGGGCACCTTTCTTACTTTCTTTGTCTGTAGAGGATCTGCACAAGAAAAATAGCATTTCATCAAGTATCTACATTATAGGTGGGAAAGAATAAATAGCTACACTGCTCAGTTTTTTCCTTCCATGATGAATGTCTTATTTTCCAATTTCATGCATTTTTTTTTTTTCCCTGGCAAAGAGATTTGTCTGTCACATCAATATAAAAATGTAACATAACCATGTTCTCCTCTAAAATACAGCCTTGCTAAATAGTTACTTTCGCTTCTTTTCCTAAGGAAAACAGTTATTCCTAAGAACAGTTACTCTGAAGGGTATACCTATGACCTTTTACACTTGCTAAGAAACAAAGTATGGTTTTGAGATATACAAGGAGGAGAACTGGACTTATTAGCGAGAGAAATACTTTCTTTTCTGTTCATCAGAGTAAAGACATGTCAAAAGGAATTTGACATGATTTATACTCTAAGAATACTACTAACATGATGTACATTTTATGGTTTTTATTCTTCCAAGGTGGTAAATAAACAGCAAATTTAATGACCTAATTACTTTCCTTGAGTAATAAAGTCAATACATCTTAAATTTGCATGTAATAGTAAAGTTGGAGGTATGATACCTGCTTCTTTCTTCCTGTAGGTGCTGTATTATAACAGAAGCACCCAGTAATTCCACTACCTAAATCGAGAACCTGAACCGGTTTATTCAGATGCTAATACAATTAATCTGAAAACTGTGCATGCAAAAAAACCTGATTTTTGAAGAAGAGTATCTGGTGAGATTACCAGTTCAACAGTTAACCAATAAAGTATTTAATTAAAACACAAAATTCTTATTTTTCTGTTTTCATTCAGAACATTTATAATGATATGACAAGATAAAGGTGAGATAAGGTGAAATATCTGCTGGATATCTTTACTCTCATCATTTCCCATAGGGCATACTCACAAATAAAAGAAAAGGACTTTTGGAAAACATATTTACATTCGATTCAGAATGTCACCTGGAAGAGAACACTGGTTGGTTTCATTGCAATTTAATATGAAATTTAACAAGAGCTTGTTATAATCCTGGTCAGACAACTCCTTCTTGGGGATAAAATCGGCATAATTTGACTTTATTAGAAATTCTCAGGCAGATTTGTAGCACTTAACAAGTCCATTAAAAAAAAACCAAACAAACCAAAAAACCCCCCAAAAAACCCCTCAGACATACTTTCTCAAGCTATTGGAAAAGACTTGAGATAAAAGATTACTTCCTCTTCCTGACATTCCTGGAAAAACATTTCCATGAATTTACCACCACCATATCCCAGGCTACAAGCCTCAGATTCAACCATGACAGAAAGAGGAATATCACCAATTTAAACACATTTATACCCCCTGAGCTTCTCTTTCAAAGAAAAAGCTAAATATACTCTGAAAACTCCACACTTCACTTCCATTTGTTTGATTTAACAATATCAGGAACGTCCCAAACTCTGTAGAGTTTGCACAGGAAACAAGAATCTCGTTCAGGACCATCTCAGTGCCTGCTGCACACAGTGACCTCCCTGCACCTCTCGAGCGCCCTGTGCCCAGCTCCAACACCCCCTGCCACTCCAACCCAGAGCAGGTTACACTGCAAGTAGTTCCTCACTAAAACCAATTCAGTGGGGGTGAAACCACCAGCAGCAGCAGCTTAAAACACAGATCTTTCCTCTTGAAGTTCAACCATCCTTTCAAGCTGTAAACAATTCCACTGAGCTTTTGGTAAGAGTGTTCCTTTTCTGAAACAGGTGTGAGGAACTGCTGTGTTTGTTCTGGTATTCTGAGCAACAGGAGTACTTACAACAATCTTCATAAAGACAGCCAACCCCAAGTTAAATGGCAGTTGGTTTGACAATAAGTAAAAAGATCATACAAATATGGTATTCTAAAATACATATATACACACATGCATTAGGAGAAAAGGAAATGGCCTTAAGTTGCACCAAGGGAGATCTAGGTTTGCTGTCAGGGAAAATTTCTTCACTGAAAGGACTGTTGGGCACTGGAACAGAATGCCCAGGAAGTGGTGGACACCATCCCTGAAGGGATTTAAGAGTGGTACATATGGGGACATGGGTTAGTGGTGGATTGGGCAGTGCTGGGGTAAAGATTGGACTCGATGGTTTTAGAGGGCTTTTTCAGATTAAATGATCCCATGATATATAAGATTAGTTTCTAAAGTAATATTTTTTTAATAAAAAAGATTTAAAAAACAATTTCAAACATTTTCAGGACTATTTTAGTGCCCAAAAAGTTTGCAGTTATAGTTAATATTAAAGTTACTTCACAAAGCAATTTGTGTTTGAAAATTTTATTTTGGGAAAAGTATGGTTGGAGTTACATGGTTCCAACAAACAAGATTTTTACTTTGGAATAGAAGTGCTATACAGAATGAGGGGCATTAAGGACTCAACTATATAATTAGAGAAATTCTAATGACCTATCACACTAATACCTAAATATATGGTAACTAGAATATAAGGTTACAGTGTCTCTCTTTTTATACCAAAAAGGTTTTTTTAAATTCGCACACCCAATTATTCACAATAGTCTTATAGCAGATACTATAGAACAGCTGGCTCATTCTTGATTCTCTGATTCAACAGAATTAGAAAGCTATAAAATATTACCACTGTCTGTGACCAAGTATGAAAATTCCATTCACCTCCAGCTATTCCCAGATTAAAATACTAATACTGTCACAGGATTATAACAATCTTTAAGCAAGTTCCTGCCTGCATATTTTGCAAGGTAGTTTGATTTTAGGATAAACTACTAGCTTCCAATTGCTAAGATCTTTAAAGGCATGTTGAACCAATTACAATGAACTATATATTGCCCTGAATAAAGTTACTTTTAGCATATAAAAGGATAATTGTTTCCCCTTTGTGTCCTTCCCCTACTAAATAATGGTAATGACCTCAAGGTCAGGCATTTCCAGGAGTTAATGATGGCACGGGTTAAGGGCACTCAGCTGGTCATCAGCTCCTATCCATCTGTCATTATTGCTTTTGCAATTAAGGGTTTTATTAGAGTCTCTTGTTTGTTTTGTAAGCCAGACTGACCAGTGTTGAATCGAAGCTAGCGTCTCAAAGAAAACATTAATAATTCCAGTTTTTCTCTTATATAGCAGTTTGGGGTAACTTCAATTGCTCAGCACAGAGCAATCTCCTGTATATTAAATGAACTGTCAAAAACTGAAACTAAAGTCAGCAGAGAAGGACTGGGAACCAAAGTTGAAATGTGTGCTATTGCTTACCAAGAGCTGCAGAGTCGTGCAGCGGTCGGCGGCGCTGGTTGGTGGCAGAGAAGGGGTAGTAGGGTGTGCCAGGCTTCCCAGAGGATGCCAGCTGAGCTGCACTGCCAAGCCCCATGTCAGAACGAAGCAGACTGGACTGCAAAGTACACAGAGAAAAGTCAAATTAAACTCTACAATGCAGCTGTTAATATGCCAGGCTGACAAACTATTAACCACACTTACTGCTCTTGGCATTTAGAGGAATGTACTGGGATTTAGTGAACGTTCTAGAGTTCAAAAAAAGTAGACTTTTTAAAATTGATGTTCAGAGTATGTACCATAAGGGTTCAGAGTATGTACTATAGGGGTACTCAGAAAGGCAGAGCAAGTTTAGCTGTGAGCCTCCAGAAAGCCAGAACCATTTCAGCTGAAAACATCTGAAAGAATTAATTCATATTTAAATTTTAAACAAAAATCATAATCCTTTGTTTAGTTTGCAATATAACACTTCTTCTATTACACAATATAAACATAATTGATAAAAACTGCTAAGAGTTTATAACATGACATTAAGTTTTAGCACATACTTAGAAATCAAGACTTAGATTACATTCATAAAAACATGGAATAAAATTGTCCAAAAAAAAATCAAATGCAGACAAGAGATAACAGAGTAGATTAATGAACAGAACATGAAAAATTGACATGTTAAACACTTCAAACTAACAAGCTGGCTGAACCCTACCCTTTTTGTTCCCTTCCCATGCAGTAAAAACAACAACATTCTAAACACTTAACAAGTGCATTGTATATTGTTTGACCTCACATTATTTGGGTTTCCTCTGTAAAACTGAAGTGAATGTTGGTGATTTAGAACAACATTGCTTTTTCCACGGGTGATATTATACTTAGCTTTGTTTTAGTCTGAAAATCCTGACATGGAGGGAACCCACAGAACTGTCTGTACAGAAAATGTTCTTGTAGCAGGTGGTAAAAATTCACTGTGTTTCACTCCTGGCTGGTGCACACAGCTTTCCTCATGGAGCAGCATCCACCCCACATTGCACAGAGCTAAAGACACACTGCTGTTAATGTCTGCCAGTATTTTAAGGTCATGTGGAAGCAGCGGCCTCAGAAGCAATTGGATTTCTTCAGCCATGGTCAGTACATGGTGCAGCCTTCCCAGACAAGGGGGAAAAGCACAGCTGGCAGGACAATGGGCATTTTTCCTTACACTCACATACACTGACATTTCACTGTCAGCTGATGCTAAGACAGGAGCTGCTAACTGGAGTATCTTTTATACCAAACCCCCACCTAATTCCTCCTTCAGCCTGGCTGCTCCCAAGCCCACATTCCTTGTGCCATCAGCTGCTCTCTGGCTCTGGAGGAGCCCTTGTGCCCACGTGGGTTCTGGAGGTTTCACCAAACCTGCTCGTGAGCTGGATTATGGCAGGAACTGCTCCAGTGCTGCTGCCTGCCCGGGGTACAGCAGGTACTCATTGCTCCTGCCTCTCCTCACCTTCCTTCTGAGGCCCAAATACTTCATTCATAAATAAATGTATTTTTGCATTATACTAGATCATCGAAACTGATCTGTCTGCTGTGAGGAGATGTGAAAGGTGAGGTTCACTCATACAGCTCACAGTAAGGTACTAAATGCCTTCCACCTTGCAGTGCACTGGGATTCGCAGAAAATGAAGACTTCAGACAGTTACACAATATATATATATATAAAATAAGCTTTCTTTTTGCATTGTATCACCATTGAAATGTCTCTCTTTTCTTGTTTGATGACTAATTTGAGCATGAAAATCTTATATTTTAATTGAATAGAGTGGGATGTGAAAGAATCGCCACATCACAAACTAAAGGAAGGCCCAAACGTGTGAAGTATTTTATACAAAAGTGTGAAGATCAAAATTTATTAAAAATGTTACTGCATAGAAATAGCTTCCTCTCAGCTTAACTTCTTCAGTGTTATTCTTACAACAGTCTTTGAAGCAGAATTCTTAATCTGAAACTCATATTAAAATGAGATACTCTGATAAGGTGACAAAAGTATAGAGCAAATACATGCAGGGGGAAATCTGCTGGTGGGCTGTTCCAAGGTCTTCTAATTTTTGCTTTGGTCAAATAGTTAAGATTTCATTGTTTTGCAGAAAACATGAACATCAGAATATCTGGCTCACTCAGTATAAATCTGAATTTAGCAAAGATCCTATTCTAAACATTTACAACAGTTTAAGAGGTGAACACTGCACATGAAACCTGAGCAATGTTTTGTGAAAAGCAGCTCCTCCAAACCTACACTAGCCAGAAGAAGAAATGAAACCAGTTCTCACTTAGGCCAACACTTGACCTTCTTGACCAAGAATACCCAGGACTGAAGGAAAATTTCTTAGCATAGCCTGTGGGGAAGGGAGGAAGCATTGTGGTAGTTGTCATCTCAAGAAGCTGAGGCAAGGTCCCCCTCCCAGAGCAGCAGAAGTGCTGAGGCTGGCAGGGAGCTCTGGGGTCAGGAGCGCAGCCCTGCTCGCTCAGAGCAGCTGTCAAACACCATCAGGAACTACGGCCCATTCACATTAAAGACAGCCCTCCCTGCCACCCCAGCATCTCCCCTGACCACTGCAGGGATTTTGGAAATGCAAAATGCAATGGGATCCATACTGATGCTTCCAAAAAAAAAATGGTAGTAGGGTTCCTAGGAGATGGGGAATGACTTTTTAAAAAACAAAGAAAAAGAACCAACCAGTAAAAACTCTGAAATTCATTTCTGCAAAGTCATTCCAAAAGGTATGAGTCTGTGTCTTTTCCAGACTTAACCTCCAACCTTTACTTCATGACATTTGCCACTCTTGTTCTTGTCCTAAGTATTCCAGTGTTTGACGTTTTCACCAGACCCTGTATTTCAAAGCAGCCTGGCTTCTACAATAACATAAATTTAGTGTGTAGGCACTATAGCAGATACTCAAGCTATAGTAATCAAGCTATAGTAAATCTGTGCAACACACTCTGAAGAAGTTTTCTGATCTATACTGTGTTTGGGTAAGCATTTTTTAATTTATAAAAAAGGATTAAAAAACCAAAGCAACACAAAACCACAACCCTCTTCTACCATTGGCCCAATCAAATGAAACATCTGTTTAGAATTTTATAATTGTTCCTCAGTCTTCCGAAAGAAAATAAAAATAGATGTCATTAGTTCAGTTCATTGATTTTTCTGCCTGTTTGAACCAATTGAGAAAAAATATTGATTAGGACTGATCCTTTCCTAAGGGCATCTGATAAAGAAAGGAATACAAAAATACCACTGAGGATAGCAGAACAGCTTTGTATTATCAGCATCAAGCTCCTCCTGCCCAAGTGGCCGAGGTCCCTGTGCAGAGGCAGATCACTTACACACGTGGTTAGGGGCATTCTCCACAGAGAACCTGCACCCTCACTCTGAACCTCATCTGCCAAGCATGCATCCAATTACCCAAGAATAATCAATGACTGGTTATTCTCTGAATGCTTGTCCAAGTCCTTGTCTGTATTACCATTGTAAATAAACAGGCATCACTCCTAAAAAATTGCCTGTTTGGATTTTGTAATGCATATATCCAGTTTCAAGATATACAAAAAGTTATTTAAAGCAATGTGTTCTCTGAGCAATAAGTGCTCAATAACTTTAAAAAACAGAAAGGAAAAAAATTGCTTTTATTACAATCAACTAAGAACACAACAAGCCTGATTCAGAAGTGAAAAGATAAAAAGATGCGAACATGACTGCTTTACTTTTGAGATTTATCCCTTTCAGAGAAGCCAAGAACAGTTTTGACAGCCTCAGGGGAAATGGCATGGCCTGACCCAAATAGGAAAGGCTTTCACAAGGGCGACTATCCCAACAAATACTTTAAAGGGGTCACTTTCCTAAAGAGTATTCTCGTAAAAATGAAATGCAGGGGAGGTGTCTATTCAAGCACTGCAAGGTGAGGTGGGGGGAAAAGAATCTTATCTGCATTGGGGGTGGATTTATGCACCTTTGTCACAGGAAACAAGTAACTTTGCACTGCAGTTGTACTTTCATGCAGGAAAAGTTTGCTTCCATTCAAACTATCAAGCCAATCAGCCATATTCTTATATCAAAATTATATGCCTGAGATAAAAAGAAGGTCCTTAGTCAACTTATTTTAAAATGGTTTTTAATTTATTCTTTCAAATAATTTAAGCATAAAAGTAAAAAATAGTTTGAAAAATTCCTAAGTTTTCTTCTCTCAGCCCAGCTCTATGACTCTTCAGATACAATTTGATGCCAAAACACTCCTCTGACTTCAATGAACTTCTAGGACACCAGCCAGCAGAATTCTAATACATTGGTAAACATTTCTTTGATTTTACTTTGATATTTAAAAAAAAAAAAAAATGGACAAGTAAAGGCCACAGATGTCCTTACATAATATTCCTTGTAGCTCTTGAATGTTTAGGCTCTATGCAAACAGGAAAGCCAAGCTGTCCTGAAAAGCACACAAACAGTTTGAACAAACACACTCCATACACTACCTATATGCAGTTTTTTACCTATTCAAAAATGTATTTGCCATAGGCAGGTAGCTTTGTGCTTCTTGGTCTAAATCTTGTTCACGTTCTTTTCTTAAATGCAAACACTGGCAAACATTTTTAAGAATTCAAATTTTCCCAGCATAGCCATGGCCAAACTATGTGATAGTTTCATCCAAATACAACTGTGTGCCTTTACATTATTCATTATTTTCTATCAAAAGAATAATATGGTTGAGAATAAAAGCATTAGCCCATTATATGCAACTGATTATGACAGGCCTATTATGCTGGCATAATAAGGCAGTCTGCTTTGGCAGTGAAATGAGAGCTGCAACTCACCAACTGCAAACTTAGATCTTGAAAACCTCCCCAACAGTCAACTAGATTCAACTAGATTTTATTTTCCTATTTTTTTGCATTAGCTTCCTTTTCATAAAATTTATGCTTTCAATCCTAGCAGTCAGGCTGTACCTATTTAAAGCAGCAAAACTGTCTAGAGGTAAAAAAAAAAAGTACTTGAGTTTTTAGTTAAAAATTGTGAGCTTGAATACTTTACTTTTACAAAATAATGTAATGCAACACCATTCATCTCAATCAAATCCCTCCATTATCCCGCCATAGTCGCTGACAAACTCACTTGGCATCTCTCTATTCCTCAGAATTACACAGAGCAGATGGCAAGTGCATTCCTTGCCTTACTGTATACTTGAAATGTTGCCCTGGGTAGAGCACAAGTTTCATGTGCATGTCCTTTTTACTCAGTGAGCTGTTTGGATGACTTACAGCATGGATAGAACCTGTCTCAGTATTGCATGTCTTGCCTTACAGATAAACCTGACAATTTGCATAAGCTGGCTTAAAAGAACATAACAAAACAGAAAAGTCAGACTCTAGTAAACTTGCAAAATCCCCCAGCAAAGTTGTGTATTTTGTTATGGTGTTTCCAAAGGAAAACCCAGCACAACACTAAAACTTTAATAATTGCTCTGAAATCCTAGTCTAGTAGAGAGGTTAGGGCTGCAAAAAGACCATTCACTTGAGTTCCACGTCATGCAGTTCAAGCCAAAAATATAACTAAGATATAAAGGGTTGAATTTCACTTTACTCAAGTCTCCAGTCTTTGGAAACTGTAATGAATATGCACTCCAAAATAGGAGCTGAATTTGGAAAAAAACACTGACATATGATGTAAATTCATTTTAAATTTAAATTTTAGAGATATGTTTGCAATTATCAGCATGTTGTTAAAGAATCTCATCCTGAGAATATCATCAAATAGTAATGTGAAATACAGTGTTACCATTTTGAGAACAAAGGGACTCTGAATGAGTAATCAATAGCAACTGGCAGAAAATGAGGCATTAATTATGATCCTCTCTAGTGTTTTGTCTCAAACAACATTTCATTAAATATATTGTGCTAACCTGTACATCTTCAAGCCATTACCAATAGATTTGATCAGATACATTTTTGGTCTGTTTCAGGAGGAGGAAAATATCGGAATTAGAAAACCAAAACAACATCTAAAGTGTTATATGATAACTTGAGCTTTTTTTTCTTGATCAATTTAAAGGAAATCAGGGGTTGCCAATAAAACATCTCAGGAGAGGATCCTCTAACAACATGTTGATAATTGCAAACATATTCCTCATTTAAAAAAAATTACTTAGGTCTTATAATCTCAGTGTAGTCTCTTGAAAATTTAATTATCATCTCCTATACATAAAGTATCATGCAGGTTTGAGAAGATAATGACAGTCATCCATCAATTGCATCCTGCCAGTGTAATCAGGCTAATCTTGCTCACTGGATTTAAAACTAGCTACCTAGGGTACTAAATACTGAAGTGATGCAACATCATAAACAAAATTACATTTAGCTTTACCGTCTTTCCAATTAATGGTAACTCCAGTGAAGATCAGGTTATCAATATATTCTCTTTTTATGCCAAAGCTTTTCCAGATCACCAAGAGCTGCTTATTCATGTGTGCACCTAAGCAGAGGCTGCTACTGTGGCAAATTCTGTTCATTTGTAAATATACTGGGACTGAACACAGGGGCAGAGGAGAGAGAAGAAAGGAGTTTATTTAGAATTACATATATGGGGTTTTTTTAGCAGTGAGGAGAGCAAAGATTAAATGCAAAGGGAAGAAATCATTTTGTATTCTTTTTTGCATCTAAAGGTCTTTAAAGACCCTGATTAACACAAATATTTTGAAGAGTCCCTTCCTTCTCTTTTGCAATATTGTCTCCCCTGCACCGATGCTGCATATTGGCAAGGCTACAAATTCAGTTTTACGCCTCTAAAGCAGCACCCTGCTGATGTTGTGTCCAATCCCCGAGGTTATGCTGCCTCAGCTTGTCTTCCTTCATCCCCCCGGGCAAGGGATTTTTGCCTTGCTGACTGAATTCTAGGAAGGCATTACTAAGCATTGTGATTACAGGTCAGGCACCCCTCCCTTTGCCTTTGAATCTCTTTGCTACATTATGAAAACAGTAATTTGAACAGCTTCCTTTCTGTGATTATACAAAAGCCTCTTTCTGGAAAATTCTAAAATTTTACAAGAGAAGTAGCTAAGTGGTTATTCATCTAGTTTTTGATTTTTATGGTACCACCCTCCTTGCTTTCCTTTATGATTGCAAGATACTAGCATGAGGAGTCAATATTATAATAAAGGATTTTATGCTGAGTCTTATTTACAGAAGTTAGACTATAAAGGATATTATAAAACTCAAACTATATTTGAATCTGTTCCTTAGTTCTCAAACTATTCTCTGCATTTCAGCAAAATTATTTATTTTAAAATATTTCAGACCATTAGTAGATCATTTCATGTATATAGTATGGAAGCTGCACATCTCCTCTCCCACACAACCAAGAGAAAAATCGTGCTCTAAGAACCAAGTCAGAACCAACCCGGTCATGATGAGGGTATGTTAATTAGCAACCAGTTAATTGTTAGGACTTAACATGGAGAACCCACCTGTTTTCACATATGATCAAGGGAGAGCTCAGTTCAGTACTAGGGTGCTAGGAAATGGCCAGGAGATATCCTACACTACAATCCCCTCTCCTGAATAAATGTTATCCTTCTCTCCCTGCTCTTCAGAAACCTGTGCCAGCAGGAGCACCAGTGTCTGGAAAAGCACTCCAGAACACAGCTGAAACCAAAACAAGTTGGATGGTTTAGTTCCATGGAGGAGAAATGTAAATGCCAAACCTTGTGCTTCCTCCCAGCTCTGCCTGAGTGCCCGGGCTCTGCTGTCCCAGCCAGCCTAGGAAGAAGAGCTCAGAACAGGCTGCCCACAGCACCAACTCCCCTGCCCAGCCCTGCTCAGAACAGGCTGCCCACAGCACCAACTCCCCTGCCCAGCCCTGCTCAGAACAGGCTGCCCACAGCACCAACTCCCCTGCCCAGTCCTGCTCAGAACAGGCTGCCCACAGCACCAACTCCCCTGCCCAGCCCTGCTCAGAACAGGCTGCCCACAGCACCAACTCCCCTGCCCAGTCCTGCTCAGGGCCTCTGTTCTTCTTGACACCAGCTATTTGCATATGTGAAGTCTGGGAAGGGACTTTCTCTACCTATTAATTCAAAAAGGAAGGTAAAAGGGGCTTTACATACTAGAGTAATTACAGACAAAAGGAATGCACACTTGAAGAAAATCCAAAGGCAATCCAGCTCATTCAGATAAGCAGGCATGGCTGGGAGTACAGAGCTGAGCTAATATTTTCCCCATCCTCCACTAATACCATAAATTTGTAACTGAGAAGCACCCAACTCTGAGGCAGTCAGAATAGCTGGACACAAATAGTAATTCACCAAAGAAGTTTCACCTGCACTCTGTGCTGTAGCATATTTTTTCTTCCTTATGTAGCAACATGCATATTAGTTTACAGAATACCCATAATCTTAAATATACAAAAAAATAAAAGTGGCAAGGAATTTTCCAACCCTAAATAGTGTAAGAAAGAGAAGGGCAAAGACAAGAAACTGTTTGCTTGGTAAAAGCATTGAAAATTATTCCTTACAGAGCTGCTCCCCCTTTATAAATAGCATCCCTCCTCCAACTATAACAAATTCCTAACACCTGCTACCCACTTCATTCCAGGGGGAATGTCTTCCCTGATTAACTTCAGGTGGTCACCTCCAGCGCTGGAAGAAGAAATCTAGCCTGCGCCCCATACATTTTTACTTTCTAAAAAGGTTTTGCAGACTCCTTATCTGCTGAGTGACAGGAGATATTTTCCCAATAGCACGATAAGTAATTCACTTCTAATAAATCATGATGAAAAGAAAGTTAATATTGCTTGATTCTACTTGAGAAGTAAAATAAAGCAAAATAAACTAAAGTTCAGGCATTCCATCTGCCCTTAAACTATATATCCCTCTCCCCATCCCAATCTTTCAGGATGGTATCAGCTGGCAGAATCCAGAGTCACTGCTTCAGTTAACATTGTGTCAGCCTTTCCTTCAGCAGCTGCATTTCTTAGAGATTGATAGCTCAGCTGTAAAAATCTGCTTCAGGGAGACACCTGATATCAAAAGTGTCACAGAAGGGGAGATTAAAAAGAGAGAATTTACAAAATAAAACCAGTTTTTCAGCTTTACAGTTATATTGGTATTAAAATCCCCACACATGTACAAGCCTTAAATTTTTTTTATACTTCCATAACTCACTATTATTTGGATTTAAGGAGAACATCATGTTCTCTGTACTGCTTCTAAAACTATGTGAGGAAGGAAGAAAAGCAACTGGTGCCACTGCTGGTAGCCTTTGTAAAGCCGCACTCATCAGAAAGGTGCAGAAAATGATGTAATTTTCTGCCTCATTGGAAAGATCCATCTAAAGCATCCTCAGACACACGCCAGCAGTGAGGAGGAAAAGCTTTCTGGTTGTCTCATGGCTGGCAGAAACCCTGGCAAAGCATCCTAGGAGCAACTGCAGTGCCAGGCTGCCACACTGCTCCTGCAGCCTGATGAGGATTTATCTGTGTGCCTTTGCACCCATCTGAACAACAACCACCTGGGAAAATACCCTGTGCCACAAAGCCCTTTTTCTATTCTAACTCTTATATTTTAAGTAACATCCCAGCTGTCAAATGCCACTAAAATTCTGCTCTACCCCACTATTCACAATCACTCATCTCTTTCACTGTTGTCACTTCTGAGGTTTTTGTCCTCACAAAACTTGTATTTCCAATTGCATTTTTCATATTCTTCTCTACTTTTCCATTTTTGTCAGTAAATCTCAATTCTGCTTCCCACATACATTTTGCACATCCTTATAACCTAACATTCACATTTTTGTCTGTGTGCTTAATCTTACAGGTGCTTAATGTTGCCTGATGCCTTATTAAAAACATTAAAATCAATCTTCTCCATTACACCAAATACACATCTTACAGTTATAGAATTTATATAACTGTATAAATTAAAATTATAAATAATATTTACACAATTGTTTTATAGATGAATTAATAGTTCTTTAATAAAAATTAATTTTAATAAGAATTTATTAACTTATTGATAAATATAATTTATTAATATCAGTTAACATGTTTAGGAACATATTAAAAATACATTTAAGTTGGTGCTATTTTCTGGTATCTATACTCTTGTCGTAACTTTTGCTTGCTTGATCCTCACCACCCAGCCAGTAATACAAAAAAGTTGCCATTTTTGCTTATGCACAATACAAATAAGCTTTTATGTTCTCC
This sequence comes from Emberiza elegans, assembly GCA_024865655.1. Classification (NCBI taxonomy): domain Eukaryota; kingdom Metazoa; phylum Chordata; class Aves; order Passeriformes; family Fringillidae; genus Emberiza; species Emberiza elegans. The sequence continues at coordinate 13,779,134 of JALJVW010000398.1, read as the reverse complement.
CTAGACAGTTCAAATTTCTGGAGTTATACCCTTATTACACTTCCTCAGCTATTAGAGAGTGAGCTCTGAGATAACGACTTGCCCCAACATTGCAGGATTGCTCTTTAGGTTTGAATTCTGTTCAAGCTGCTTTAAAGACTCTTTAAATTTTAAAGAGGCAAATTACTGACTATGCAAAGACAAAGTAACATACACTTGCAGTCATTTCTTTTGCTGAAGTGATCATCTGTTAAATTGCCCAAGAAATTGATGCTAAAGGCATTTTTTGGGTTTATTTCAAAAGTTCTTATAGTGTTTGTTCAGAAACAAATTTTTTACACAAAAATAAAACAAACTTTTTAGTCTGTTAAAGATGTAACAGCTAACAAATACAGCTAACAAATGCTGCCATTTGATTCTTTAACAAATAGCTAAATTTGCAGGAAACAAGATGCAAACCTTTAAAGTTCCATGTTAAATTGTGAAGAAAGGAGAAATTGGTAAATTCTGAAAAGTTGCCTGAAATCATGTCTTAATCTGTTTACTTGAAGTATATCCCCATAAGGAGCACTAAGTGTGGTGCTAATGTGCATAAAGTGTTACTGAGACACTGCAAAATTCAGGCTAATTTAATAAAGCCTGATGTGCCTTACATCATGTGGCAATGATGCAATAATATGCAGCTAAATGAGTCACCCCACATTAGCTTCATGGCAACAGCAGAGTTGATGGCTATTGAAGGGAAAATGGGGTAGAAATATTACTGCAAATATTGATGGAGCAGCTTTCTATTGGATTTTTTTCATCCAAGAAAAAGCTGCCTTATTTATTGTGTATTACCGACATACACAAAACCTATATAATAATAACAAAAAAAATGAGTTAGAAATCCATCTGCCACTAAATAAAATATATGTAGAGTACACAGTATCATATAGATCATCCATATGCCTTCTGTGTAGCCCTTTACATTTCATGCAACGTGTATATACATTATGTACTATAGTGTATATTTTATAAACTATTTTACATTTATATATATGATTGTACATAGTCTAAGTGAAATGTAATTACTAAATTCAATCCATAGCTCCTTCCAGCACTCATATATTCTACAGTTTTACCAGCAGCAGCTTTTTCTAAATGGGTTTTATAAGTTCTGAAGTGTCCCATCATCATGTAGACCACAGAGATTAATGAGTAACAAAAATGGAGTAAATTAAGAGAGGACTCTTTATAAAAGGCCACACTTAAAACCACAAGTGCTGAATGCCTCTTCAGTTCCTGCCCAGCATCCATTACATTCAGCACTTGATTCTCCTCCTTTCCCACACACAGGATAGAGTGCAGACTTCAAATGATTATGAAGGGAGGAAAAATGTGTTATCTCCACATGTCAAAAAATCCATCATGTCTATTTTTCATGCATGATTGTTTAGAATGAAAATAGAACATTAAAGGGGATGGTCACCAACAATTTCCTATGCTTAGCCCGGCAATGCCAGTGGGGAGAGACTATGGCAGGCAATGAGAACAGGCACTGATGCCAAAGGAGCATCCCCACCAATCCCCCAGGGCACTCTCAGGCTCCTGGGGATAAAGTTTCCTTCTGGGAAGACCCGCACCAACAATTAGGAGAATTAGTCTAACAGCTACACATGTACTGCACATTTATCTCAATTTCACTTTAAAAATAGTGCAGACCCCTGGCTTTCTTTGAGCTCAGAGCTGTCAAACCAATGTGCAGTGACAGCTGGGGACCTTTTTGATGATATTGGAAATGGGAGTAGTGAATTCAATATCTGAAGTCTAATCTTGTTTCTTTCACATAAGCTACTGTTTTCAGTACAAAATCACACAAATGTGAAGAAAACCCTTTTTATCACAAGAAGCTTTCTGAAAATTTAACCTTTACCTGATTTATAATTTGTGAAAAGTTGCCACTCCCAAAACTGCAATTACATGGTCAACAGGAATGGTGGAGTTCCCCACAAAAATCACAAACCACCACCCTCCCTTCAGTTCAAAGGCACAAAAGAAGACTTTTTGTCAAGTCATGTAGCATTGCATTTCATTCTGACAGCCAAATAGAGTTTTTAGTATTTGTTCTAAAAGCTGTCAATTCTTCCTCCAGGTAAAAATTTTTGATATTCATCTAAATCAGCTCTGTTATAAGCCTTAATTTGTCATCTTAACCATCTGCTAGAGTCTATATACTTTTGGATGTTCCTTTTTGGCTTGTTTAAAACACCTGATGGAGAGAAAACCTGAGAACCTGCACTTCTTGCTAATAAAATATTTGTAAATTAGCCATATTTATGTTCTTGTGACTAAATGTTACAGCTGAATCAGATTCTATTACCTAAGTCACTCAGGTTCCTAAGCTACATGGAAAATCAATCACACTTCACTCCTACAGCCTAAATATAAAGCCTGTAGGTAGCAAACAGTCCCTACAAATCAGTGCTTAGATTATTTTCAGTAAAAGGTGAGAATGATACTAAGACTCTGAAACATTGCAGTTTACAGTAGTCTTGAAAATTTTCATTGCAGCCTTCTGTAAACTCAGAAAGTAAAAATTAAAACTCCTCACACTTCCATACTAGGTTATTAATACCTTTTACACCAGCAACATAAGGAAAGGAGGTAGGAGAAGGATGGATTCAAGAGTATTTGGAGAAGCTAGATATTTTCAATTTATCTATACCCAATAACAAACTCAGGAGACTGACTAGCTCTTGCCATTTTACCATTTCAGAAACCTTAGCCACTGCTCTTGAAGAGAAGAACTCATGGTTCAGAGCAGAGACCAGAAAAGAGTGGGGTTAGTTGGTTTCAGAGAGGAAGAAAAGTAGTGGCTTGTAATTCCTCAAAAACCTAAATTTCCTTTTTTTTTTTTTTTAATAATACTGGAAGAAATAGACTGCAAATGTGAGAAGATAATGAAGAAGTGATACCAATTCAGCTGGAATACCCTATATAAAATAAATTTCTTTCTCAGATTGCATAATAGATGTTTAAATAAGGCTTTTACCACTTCCACATTTCACAGGTGAACTAAGGAACCAAGGACAACTTAAACTAGTGCTGAATACAGAGAGAAGCTGATTAAAAACAGCTAAGAGTTTATGATCAACAGTGGGTGAATGTATTAGCTGAGACTTTGCAGGCCTCTGTTTTGGGCATCATTCCACCTCTTAATTAGTGACTTGGATGAAAAATGAAGACTACATTTACTGAACTCACAAAGCAAATAACCCATAAGGATCTACAAATGCCGTGCAAGCCTGGAATACAAAATTGCACGGACAAATTTAGAGATGGTAGAAGCAATGTGTTAAAAAAGTAAATACATTTTTGTACATGGAACCTCTAAACTGAAAAACACGGGGTGAGGAACAGCAAGCTAATTTCCCATTACCATAAAAAGGTATGGGAAAATTTTTGATCACCACAATTAAAATATGTATCAGAAACTAGGTATTTGTTAGGAAAATAGGCAAGTACTACCCAGCAAAACATTCACAGTACTGTCTGAAAGATCCAGGAGATTTCTTTTTAGCCATGGTGGTAAGGCCCTAGGTGAGGTACCTGACCTCATTTAAAGCACTGCAACTCCCGAGAGTTGTGAACCCACTGGAGAACATTCAGAGCAGAATAAGCATAAGCTTTTCTACCAATATTTCAGTCTGAGATAGATCCTGCTACATAGCCACTGTTAAAATATACCTTCACTGCACACACCCAGGTCAAAATTAATTCCAGTTATATCTTATCTTTTCTAAGGACTCCTTATCATCATCATCATCATCTAATGTTTTTCCAGCCCCTACAGGCTCAAAAGAGAGTAGATCCATGTCCACTGGCTGTAAGACAAGAGGTAGCTACTTCAATTACAATGATGTTTAGATAAGAGACCAGGGAAACTTTCTTTAAGTAATTTCACTTCAGGAGTTGAAAACAAAACCGGGAGTGGTGATGCAGCCTCTTCCATCTCTGGACTTTTTTGAGCACTGACCACACGAAGCCTCTGTCAGGGACAATGCAGCTGATTCTTCATTTAGATTGTAATGACCTCTCATGATCACTTTAGACTTTCTCTATGACACATTTCAAACACTGTAGCTACAATGAGAGCTGTATTTCAAGAACTATTGTGCATTCAGACAAACAAGCAAACAAATCAAAAAGATTCAGAAATCCCAGCATAGTCCAAGTGAAATGAATTCAAATGCTGTCAGATTTACCTGACAAAAACCAAAATAAAGTACAAACTGTAACTTATCACATGATTTTAAATTGAATTAATATTTAATTGAAAGTTAACTCTATGTTCATTTTTTATTTTCCTGAATATAGAACTAATATAGATTTACCTACAGTAACATTTTCCCCACATACTAAAAATTTTAAAGAAAAAGAAACAGAGGGACATTAAATAGTCAGAAGCTTATCAAAGGGACACACAGAATGAAAAAATTATGTTAACAGAAACAAACATGTATAGGATTGTAGGGTTAAACAGCAATATGTAAAAAATTATAATTAAACAGAACTAGATAGAAACAATACTAAAAATGCAGAAATAGAAAAAGATTTTCCTCACTGAGAAACTGAACAACAGAAATTACACTCATTACTGCAAAGCAGAGTGGAATTTTATGCAAAGTTCACATAAAACCATTTTGCAATACAAAGCATTAATTTAATGAAAGAGTAATGTGGAAATTAATTTGATTCCAAACTAATGCCAAATTTAAGTTATTATATTTAAATAGAGTACATACAGAGTTATTTCAACAATAGTAACCACACTAATACAATGTTTTACTGTTTGGACTGGCAATAATGTGAAGCCCATAACTCTCAGGTAAAGAGCTATACTGCTTTTTGGGAGAATGTTGCTGAAAGCTCACCCATACAGCTACAAATGGGTCTTTGTTTGCCACATCTGCGTTGCAGAGAAGTAGTAAAGGCTGTGAGAATGATCCTTTCTTAATAGGGGAAGCATTGCCACATGGCGCTGCCCATTCACGCTTCCCAAGCTACCAGTTAAAGACTGAAAACCAAGATGTCAAACTCATATGCTACATGTTAGAAAGACACTTCTGAAAATATCAGCTCAAAGGAAATAGTCAACCTACAGTAAAATTAAAAAATTCTTCCTCTTTGAGAAAATAAACATAAATTAATTTCTTAGAATTATAAACATATTAGTTATTTAAATCTTTATCAACAGGCACTGAATGTAATCACATGTTAATTATACTTGTTAAGCAGTCAAACTTAATGTGCATTCAAAACAAACTTTTAAACAATGATCAAAGTATTCTTAAGTCTGGCTCATTAGAAATACCATGAAGAAAATCATCACTCTAAAATGAAGAAACTCTGTACTTACTTGACAGCCAGGTAAGCCTGTATCTCTACCATACAGTGGAAATGGACCTCTGTCAGAGGTTTTTCCTAAAAAAGAAAGAAATTTAAAATTTGGTTATTTTTAAAATCCCCTAGACATCCACATCAGTTGTTCTTTTATGCAATTCAGAAAATCTATTAGTATCATAATAAATTTACAAACATTAAGTTGCATTAATAAAATCAGGTTTTTATATCTGTGTTTAACATGCTCAAAACACTACAGTAATAGATGACATATTCACCTAATTAAATTTCTTTTGTAACCAGTCAGATACAATAAAACCTTCCTATTCAGTATGTTTAAATACAAAAGGCAAAAGTCCATTTTTATTTCCATTATTAACAAGGAAAGGTAGAGACTTTTTCAGACATTTCTGCTTCCTACATGAAAGTAACACTTAGCTGGTATCCATCTTAGACAATTAATATACTGAGCAAAAATATCAAACCACATGAAAATCAAACAAAAATCTCATTTAAAACACTAAAACTCACATCATCCTTAAACCACAACTGATTTATTCAGCTCTTGACACTCACCCCTAAATCTCTTTTTGTTTAATGAACAGATCAGCAGGCACAAAACTCAAGCAATACAACTGGGCAAGACAGCAAATGCAATTTTTGTGGGTAAGCAGCACACAGAGAACACGGTGCAGAGGCTGCCTTCTGATGTTGCTGCCTCAGGTCACACGACATTAGCAATGGGTTTGGCAGCTCCAGAAAATCTACTTAGTGCTGTATTTGTTAGGTATGCCACCAAAATGGCATGTTTGTATATGAAAACTCATTGTGCAACTTCTCCAGTAGAGCTCAGAAGTTTATCGAGCTACACTTCAAAAAAAATCTTTAATAGAAGCCCACAGAACAATGCCAAGCATCAGACACTCATCAAGTTTGTGTGTAACAAAAAGCACCAAGTGCATGTGCCTGCCCTAATTACAGCACAGTTAGGGCTCAGAAAAGCCCTGCACCACCACTCAGAGCCTTATCCACAGGCAAGCATTAATTAAGCAGATCTACCCATTTGAAAATGAATGCTATCTCACCCAACTAGGCACTCCCTTTGCAAATGATGTGTGTGTTATCCTGTCCTAATAAGAAGAAAAAGTAGCCTCTCTTTCACATTCCCATTTCAGTGATAAATAGCTCCATGTTATTGCAATTGCACTTCAAGAATAGGACTTCCTTTGCTTTTTCTGATTTTTCTCTTACTACCAGAAGTCCCTAAATACAATTTCATAAGAGGAAAATCTAAAGTATGCCTTCTGTTCATTTTAAAAGTGCATCTTGTGTAAGCAGGGAGGAAGAGAAAGTCTGAATCTCTTGGAACAACATCTCTGCAAGGTTATCATCATGATAGCTACCAATGGTATGGTCAACAATAGTTTGCTTGAAAAATGGCAGCTCTGCTGTAACAAAGGGAGAAAAAAAGTTAACATTTTTCTGCTGAAGCAATTTGCCTCTAACAATCTATCAAGCACCAAGCAAATAAAATACCTAGCATGCAAAATTATAAGTAGTAGGATGAATCATGCTGTTCATTTTAAACCAGACTCAGCACTTTCTTTCCAGAAAATGAGAATCTCATATCACATGATAAACAACTTTGACTGAAGTATGCAGTATTCCAGGCAGGCTTTAAAACAAATATTTGTACAAGAGTCAATTACAGAGGCTAGAAAAATTATGATTTAAATTATGGTCTGTGTAGCAAGCAAGAAATTGTTAGATAAGAATGCATAAAATCGTGTTATTTGAATGTTATAATTTTTAAAGTATGGCAGATTCATATTAAAGGAGAAAAGCTTACTCCAACAGCCCAATCTATAGTAAATTTGGTTCCAAGAAGTGACCAGGAAAAGTCTAAGCTTTCTGGTGCTGCAGTGCCTAAATATTTATCTGGAGCAGATTAACATTTAACCTGTGCTCAAATGCCCTAGCTTTTCAATGAAGGGTTTGGAAAACAACCCAGGATCAACCATGAGAGGGCCTTTCACAGACAGTCTCCCAAACACATTCCCCTTTCAAGCACTCAGACAGCACTCTCAAACTTGCAATAGTGTCTTCATATTAAAAGTACACATTTTATAAGCACCAGAATTAGCAGTCACACACTACAGCAACACCCACTGAGCCCACACTCAAGTCCTGCTCCAGGTTCCCTCTCAAACCATGGAGCTGCGCCCTGTGATCCCTGGGTGGGACTGGAGCAGGATCAGCAGCTTGATCTCCACACGGGCACAGCACAAGGACGGGACAGAGGAGGGGGATCCTGGGCACCATCAGAGCACATCTCTGACTGCAGTGAAGCCTCTGAAGCCCCAGTGAGAAAAACACCAAGGTTTTCCAGCCTGGCCATATCACAGGACAGCCTCACTTCCAGCACAATGGAAAGGTGATGGAGTACAGACTTCAAACTGCTGTTGTCATCTCAACACACTTCAGCTGCTCCAGCCCAGGCACAATGCTACTCTCACTATTCAAACCTTTGTAAGCCAATGCCACAGGTGATGTTTACTTGTCAATAGAAACAGAAAATACTCAGCACTACTTCATAAGTACTTGGAAGGTGGCTAATGTCAGCTTTGAGAAGATGACACTTCCTGGATGGTTCACAAACAGGTAGGTCCCACTCACACTCTGTGATCAACGCATGGGCAGTCTCTAGCATCCAATAAAGTTCATTCACATGGCCAAATATATCAACGCAGAATCCCTTTGGTGGTTTTCAGCTTAGGAAATACCTTTCTTATTTACTCATACTCTCTACAGATTGACAGAAGAGAATAAAAATCAAGCGGTTACAGTAAAACCCCAAATTACTGAAGTCCCAGTGCTTATGAGAATGCAAACTCTAAAAATACAATGAGAGTGAGAGCCAAAGCAGACCCTGAAATGACGTAGGCTTACCCCACAAGATTTGCAGCTGAGTCTGTTATGCCCTCTCTCAGGTCTTGTCTCAGTCAGTGCCCACTACACAGAGAGCAATAGTCTCCTTTGCATTGCAGCTGGAAATTCAGAAACACCAATGCTCAGCATTTCAGGGACATAAGGACACTTATCACTGTGGCACCCGACGTTAATTAAAAGAAGGAGAGCAGAAACACTATTAATGACAAAATCCTCATTGAACACTTTCATTGGCGCAGGTTTGTGCAGAGATGGAGGTTAGGTAGTGTGCAGACTTATCAGCTGGGAAGGAAAGGCAGATGTTCAGATGAAGTTTATTTCCTCTTCAGATCTCATTTTATCTTCACACAACAAAAAAGTTAGATGCTGTCATTTTAAAAGCAACATCTATGCCTTGCTTACAAAGTAGCATCATGGTAAACTTTTCTTCAGGTTACATCCTAGTGGCTCTATATACCAGAGTTGAGCATTCCAAGCAGATTTGGAATAAAGCAATAGACATTTTTTTAAAATTGAGTTGCTTATATGCAAAAAATTTTACATTTGCTCAGGTCAATTCACAAGGCATTCGAATCTTTTAATAACTTGGAATTAATGTGTTTTATTGGGCCTTGGGTTTGGTTTTTTTTTTTAAAGTTTCATGTGTTTTTATCACAAAAAATTTCAAGGACCTAGTCATCACCTAACAGGCTTAAAGTTCAGGGACTATGGAGTTAACAGAAACCCAATCAAGAAAATCCCACTAGGCATTTTGAACCACAAATATTTCCCAACTGCATAAATTTAAAACCCTGACACATTCTCTACCAATTCAAACATTAATAGGCATTTAGTAAATAATTTCTTTCTCTTGCAATCACTTGTCTAAATGTGATATGCTCACAACTTAACACAGCCTTTGAATACCACACAAGGAATTGTCTTCCACAATCCATCTATACTATAACAGCTGTGCAGCCTAAATACTCTGAACACAGAAGGAACTGAAACAGCAAGATGCAAAGTGATAGTGAGCTGAAAACAGCACTGCATGAACTCAGCTGAGGACTACTTCAGTGATTGTGCTATAAATGCCTGCCAGTATCCAACAGCCTTTTCCCACTGCTTCTAGAAAATGCTTGGCTTATGAGAAGATGACAGAACTCTCAAAAAATGATTTTAATTCCCACAGGATTAACCCTTTATAGACTGAAAGTCTTTCTGTGCATTGCTAAGAATTTGTTTGGTTGGCAATATGGAAAGCAACAACGTCTTTTAATGAGCAATGTTTATCATCCCCTATGAATGCCACAGTGACCACAGCTGGCAGCTGCTCTGTTTGTCAGACATGAAGTATGTCTGCCCTACTTGTACAGAGAATCTGATCTAAGTGAATACTGAAGCATGTTTTTACAGTTCCTAAACACCATTTCTTCAATGATAACACTTTAAACTGGTCCCCACAGATAGCCTACCCAAAAATTAGCTTATAAACTTTGTTGACAAGTTTGAGAATTTTTCTTTTCAAGTTATTAAACTGGGGTTTTCAGTTTAATATTTCAATTAAATTCAGTTAGAAATCAATTATCAGACTGCTTTCCCCCCCTCCACATCCAGCAAAGTATGTGTCTTTGTTACTCACAGAATGAATACATTCAAATAATTTTTCATATGCAGATCTAATGTAACAAGGAACAAGCTGCACAAGCTGCACTGGCACATACAAAAGATGCAAGAAAACCTTCAACAAAATAGATATTTTTCTACTAATCAATATAGCTTTCCAAATTACCATGAGGTAAAAAGTACATAATGTTTATAGAATAAGATTCTTGTAGGTTCACTCTTTATTTCTTTAAATTTTGCTGGCATTAGAAATTCTTATTCAGCAATTATTCAGTACAGTAAAAAAATATTACATTTGGTTAAAACACAAATCCCTCCCTGCCTCTAGGACTTGGTGTGTTGTCTTCTTTGCGGCAAGACTGACACATGCAGCCATAAAATTTTTTACCACATATCTATGCATTTCCCACAGCAGCAGAGGAATAATTTCTTCCTTTTCTACTGCTATACAGCCTACGCATTAATAGAGTCTGTCCCAGTTTTAGTATCTTCTCTCTAGCATTTTAAAGATCTATAATGCACACATGTATATATTGTGAATACATATAAAAATACAACATGCATTTTTCCTTCTGATACTCGAGCCCCAGAACTCCTGGAAATGAAACAGAGATCTGGAGCAACACAATTAGAAGAAATGGTTTAAAACAAATGACCTCCTATTCTCTTCATGACAATGTTTAAGTATTATTGGCTGATGTGTGCCAAGCATGCTGCTGGCTGCACTGAGGATGTTTAACAAGGCAGTGCCAACAAGTGCAGCTGCTGGACTTGCAGCACCCTCCTCCTGTTCATTCCAAGCCAAATTACTCACTCAGCTATGAACAATGAAGCAGCAACACAGAAAAATGCCAAGTGCGAGTGAGATTAGTGATAAACTACAGGATCCCTACAGAGGTCAGTGATTAGCAGGTCCCCAGCCGTAATCACTTTGCTAACCCAGCCTTTATCTCATCACTGCTCCATCTCAGCTCGGACTTCTGACTGCAAGCAGCTTCTCCAGTCAATATCCCTCCAAGTCTTGCAAACTCAGCCACACTCTCGTGCCTTTTAATAAAGCAGTCACACCTGCACAATACAGAATGTCTGCAAATTTGTAGGGCACATTTTTAACCTGAAGTTTAATAACTAATTAATGTACAATAGAATCCTATTACTGGAAAAATTTTAATAAAGAAGAAAATCTACAAACATACTTAAGCCAGAAATGCCATGCCCAAGTGTTGATCAGCAATACAGTCTCATATTAAATACAATCCATATACAATACCATGATAAAAATGGTATGTACAGACTGCAACTAGTGAAAAAAAGTAGTTTTTTTCCCCCATACTGTGACATCTTGTAAGACCAATTTTCCCAGACAGCAGAAGTAAATGTTTTAGCAAAACTTGGGTTTAACATGACAGATTTGCTCCCTCCTCCTTTTTTGGCCAAAATTTTGAAAGACTGAGATCCTACAAAACTAATGATTATCAAGAAGTAAGAACTGTGATTCTAAATGAGATTTATGGGATTTAACAGTCCAATCTCAGGTCTGCCAGTAATCTCCTAGGATTCTCCATGCCATAAATTCTCATTTGTAAGAAGATGGCATCATACTTTTGTTATCAAGTCCAATTACTTATTTGGAGCAAGAACTGCTTTTCACATCCAAATAATCCAAAATGTGGAAAAACTGAAGCTGGAATTACCTGTAATCAACTTCCCATTATAACTTTTGCAATTTAGGAACGAATACTGAATTATTGCTTTTGTTAACATTTGCACAAGATGATCTGAAAAAACAAATTCAGTTTGCTTTCCAAAGACTAAAAAGATCAGAAGCTTTTATACTTACAGTTGTGTCGGCATTTGCAGATGTCTTTCACTGTGAAAATTCTACTGATTGAACCAACCAGGCAATAAATCTCTGAGTATATTTATAAAGATGTTAAACACAGAAGTCAAGGGATTTCTCACAACTTCTTTAACACAATATTTTTTTTTAAATAATGTCAGTGTGTGAAGAGGTATTAAAGAACCTGCTTCTCAAAGACATGCCTTTGACACTTCCATCCCATTGATTTGTAAGTACATCTAAGAAAAGATGGAGTATTTTGTCAGTTTGCAGATCACTGCACAGATCTTGTGCTATAAAAACAATTTATTAATGTTCTTATGTACTTCAAATACACAGGAGGTAAGGATGGACTAAATTCCACATTATATTTGGATTGACCCTATGAACTTGTAATTTATATGCTCATGTCAACTAGGAACATTTCTATTCCAACAGAGGCTGATCCATGAGGGCTCCTTCCCCAGTACTATTCCTGTCCCTCCACTTAGCAGGTTTACTCTGAGCTGAATAACAAATCAAATGTTTGCAAGGCTAAAAGGCACTGAAGTCGCTGGCAGGAAGAATGCACAGCAGTAACTGAGGGAAGAGGGAGGACAAACCTGAAGAAAGAACTTTCTTCTCTTCCTCCCCCAAGCATATGTAGGCAAGTATCTGCAAAGCAAATAATTCCTGAAGAGAATTTCAAATCCTCCACTACTATGTCTACCCCAGGCGAACCTTAATTATCAATGGTAGCACTCTATTAACCCATTATGTGTGCTGCACATAGAGAGAACACCCAGTGAGACACAGATTAAAAATATACTAAAAACGAGGGAGATCAGGGATATAGAATATCCAGAAAACAATAACCAAAGTGAGTTTGCACGTGAACACAGCCATTCCACACTGGTGGTATTAGTCATATGCATTTACTTACCTCACCTATCCATCCCTTGTTTTTCTAAAGTATCCAAGTGTCTTCACTGTCAATTAAAATATTTTTCTTTTGTCATCTTCCCCACCTCATGCTCAAGGGATTTAGCTGAAATTCTTAAGTAACTAGCAAAGCTGCTACTTATAGTTAACTTGAAAAGCATCCCTTGCTCTCCTGGTGTGGAATTTGTCCCAGATCTAAGGACAAAAATTACTTTGAACGTCAATTACATTCTTAAGTCTAAAGTCAAGAGGATTTTTTAATTGGAAATGAATAGAGAATCCACACTTTACAACAAAATGCTACACCTGTTTCCAATTAAAAGATTATTTTGGTGACACTACTTACTACAAATTACTAGATTACTTCATATGTGTATATATATAAGTTCTGCAGGTATCTACAGTTTCTCTTACTATCCAAGATCTATTGATTCTCATTTCATGTGAAAAGTCAGCTTGTCAACAAAGAAAGATTCCCCCCTTGCCCATTTTGTGTATAAACACAGGCACAAACACAACAAACATTTATAACCATCTTCCACAAGGCAACTGCAAATGCATACACCTGGTCCTCTGCTAGAGAACACTTTGGATAGTTCCTACTTGAATGACTTGCATAACCTTTTCTAACTTCACCCCTCACAGCCATCTCAATTGCAGAGACAGAGGTTTGCAAAACAGGAATTTTCAATCTGTGGGCTCTGTAACTGCTAAACTGAAGGAAAAAAAAAATCCCAAACAACAAGAAGAAAAAACCCAAACAAAAAACCAATTAAACAAAAAACCCCACCAAACCACCCAAAGAACTAAACAGAGGAAAACAATATAGAAAAGCAAACCCCAAACACACATTAGATGCTATAACACATTTTGGAAGACAAAACAACATGTTAAGCGCTTTCTGAGTATTACTTCTTCTAGAAACAATTCCCACAGGTACCACAGAATAACCGAGTTACCTGTTAAAACAAGAGGGGGAATCCTGAGGAGATGGTGCCTGAAAGGAGCCATGTCCTGGTTAGGGGCTGGAAACTCCTGACTATTCACATGCATTATAGGAAGGTGCATTGAGCCAAAAGAATGTGAATCAAAAACCCCAGAAAGAATAATTACATAGTCTAGAGTAATGCAAAGTACTTAAAATGCTAGGAGCATAAAATAGGTGCTCTTCTTTTAGTACAAAAGCAAAATTTACAATATGGGACTTTGGAATGTCCAAAATTTGAAAGCAATCCTCCCAAGCCCTGAACCACTGACGATAACTGCACAAGTGTGCAGAAATGTAAACTGGTATTGCAGCTACACAGAGAACGAACTTTTAACTATCCACCAAAATAACACTCAAAACCACAGATCTCTCTAAACCATCCCTCATCTGTAGGCACCTCACATCTCCATGTATTTATGGAAACACCAATACCTTACTGCCAAGGCACCTCCAGGATGAACACTGGAGTTTTAAGTCACAGATTATTTATAAGAGATCATAACAGGTGTGGAAGCAACAACAACTGAAGAAACATTAAGAAAAATAACCAAGTCCAGACATAGTCAAGGTGATCACAACTCTCAGGTTTAAAAACACCATGGAACACAGGGAGCTGCTCAATGCACTAAAGACTAAAACCTCATATATCAATAAATCCTACCTCTCTGCTTGGCTACACATGCTTTACAGAGGCTTTAAATGACCTAAAGCAGATAAGGAAAACACTTTTCCCCAGCATGTTAAGAATAAAAGGAATGTTCATTGCAATATTGGTAATTATTTTATAGAAATGGTGACATGAATAAGAATGATGAAATACTTTCTATTACAACAACAAGGAGAATGTAAAAGCAATTACTAATGTTTTGCACATCTGCATCAGCAGGTCAAGGTATTCTGACTCCAAAAGGATTCAATTTTTTTTTTCAAATATATATAAACCAAGGGGTTATCTCAGATATTAAGGCTGGTTTTTAATAAGTCTTAGAATATTCATAAAGTGCAAGATCTCTGAAAGAAAGTTCATTTAATACACTGTTTAAAATAAGTAAATATGATTACCCAAACAATTTATTCCCCTGGTAGCAAATTATAAATAATGACATCATCAAAATGGAATTTTATTAATAAAGCATTAGTAGGCTAATGGTAATACTCTTCATTCTGATTTTGTGGGAAAGGTGTGTGTTTTTCACTGTAAGCTGGCACAGCACACTACCAATGTACCTGAGATTTTTAAGTTATGTGCATTGATAACAGACTGACAATAAAAGGCTACATTTTAAAAGAATTATTTAAAAGAATAAACTTATTACTCTATTAAAATAAGGATGCATTAAGGGAGTGAAAGTTAGGCATCAGATAATGTTTTAAATGCAACTGGAAACACGAACACGACTCAAACCTCGCCCCTAGATTTAGTCTTTTTTTGCCTTTTTTTTTTTTTTTAAACATCAGCTTGTCAATCTAAATGTGTTACTGGAAATTCAGAGCTTGCTGGCAGACTGAAACAAATGAAGCCAGGTCAGTGGAGCGCTCTGAACTGCACTGGGGGAAGCAAACTGCCTTTTATTCAGCCATGTTGAAGCAGAAGGTTGCCTGCAGGACTGAGACAAGGCCCTCCCCCTGAAGGGGAAATCCAGTTCCAATTTCCCCTTCAGGGGGAGGGTAGGAGCTACAGAAACTTTCCACATTCCTCCATTATCCCAACCCTTCCTGTTGGCCTGCCTCAGCACCTCTGCAAAAGGCATTGTGGCCTTGGCAAATCCCACAGGGAACCTCCTGAGGCGTTGACTAGAAAAGGCCAAATGTCCACCCTGGTGTTATGTGGTTATGGTCCCTGAAAGTATTGCAGAGTGAAAATCTTCCTTCTAAGCCTAAACAGTATTCATGAGTGAAAGTAAAACCACATGGGCTTTGTATCTTTTTATCTATTTTACCTGCTTGTACTTCAACTCCCTGGACTAGAGAACAGGTTCTGTGCATTATTGTACAAGCCTTTGATACACAAACAAGGATTAATTTCAAAGACATTTCCCATTTCATACCTAGCTGTTATCTCTGCTGTAAGCTTTCAACTACACATTAGCTCTTGATATCAAACAATCATAAACACTTATAAAACACTTTTCTTGATCCTGATCTGAGTAACTCATCTAAGTCTCAGCATCTGAACCACCAATTTAATTTTTTCAACTTAAATTTACCTTTTTATCACTCTATATAATACTCTATCACTCATCTATAATTCTGTTATTACCAATTATACAGTGTATATGGAACCTTTCTTGCTTAAAGTCTTTATCAGCTTGGAGGAACACAGAGCACACCCTGAAGGAGTCTGCACAGACTGCAATTTTGGAGATGCAGTTGGCATACTTGAAGGCAGGACCACTATTTAGAGGAACAGAAACAATCTGGAGGATTGGGCCAACAGGAAACTCATAAAATTCAACCATAACGAATGTGGAGTTCTGCACCTGGCCTGGAGCAGCCCCTTGCACCAGTGCAGGCTGGGGTCTGGAAGGGGCAGCTGCAGGTGAGACAGCACGGGCAGGGCAGTGACCATCCACCTCTGCTCAGCACACCTTACACCAGGGTCAAAAATATTGTATCTGATTTCCAAACCCCCAGGTAAAACAAAACAGAACCCCACCAGCCCACCAACACCAACCAATCAGCCCTAAGCTAAAGAGCAATAAACAGAAAGAATCCCAGTGCTTTCACTGGATGCAAAGGTTTCTTTCTTTTTACCAGTATCACATCCATTCCAGAATCCTGGATTCTGAAATCCTGCAACTAGCAATTCTGCCCCCAAATTCCATCAGGTCATATTACTTCCAATTTCTTCAGCTTCCTTTTGCAATGACTTCTTATATCTATTTTTCTGTATTGGTTTCTCTTTACCCCTTACATATACTTTTCCCTCAACATGAAAACTTAGTGAAATAAGTTGAAGCTTTCCAATTCAACTGAATTAAGTCCCTTAATTATTCATTACATACTGGTGCTGCAAAAATGTTCATGCATTTAAAAACCCACACAACACTGCTCTGTACCTCCTTCCTTCTTTGCCCATGAGAGCACTCTCTTGGATATCCGGTCTCTGCAATGAGTTTATGATTTGCACTCTGCCGTACAAAACAGCAAATGATTCTGAATGATGACCAAAACTATCCTTCTTTGAGCAAACCATTTGGAGAAGAGTCATAAAAAGGATTAAGATGATATTGAAATATCTGTGTTTCTCCATTTCTTTAAAATAAAAATTGTATAGTTAAGTAAAACATGGAATCATTGTAGGAGTTCCATGCCACAGCTGTATCTTGAAACTTTCACTACCTCTGTGTTTATTTAATTCACACATATATTCTAATTTAAAAAAACCAAAGCAGTACCGAGGTCATTTAAATTGCTGCACTTCTACTTCTAGGGTTATATTCACAAAGTCTATTTTAAGAACTGCTTTGGAAGCAACTGATGTTTTATGCAGTGAACTGCTATTTTCCCAGATGAATAGAATATCCATTCTTTGGCTCACAGTTTCCATGACACTAAAAACAAAACATTCATCGGCAGCAGCTCAGTGTTTGATGGTAAATGCAGCTGCAGCTCACAACAGCTCGCAGTGTACCTCAGCCCGCCACAGCTGAACAGAGGCACTGTATTTCCCCAACGCAATTTCATTGTTTTACAGACAAGCCTTTTCTTGCCAAACTCAAACATTTCAAATCCTGCTGCTGTTCCGTCTTGAAATGAAAAGTTATTCAATTCTGTAAGTAATGATACTAATGCTAAGTCTTCCAAATTACCGAACAAAGTACATAACCAGAAACACAGCTTCGGTGGCAGGAGCATCTGCCCCTACAGTTAAAAGAAAATTTTTGGCCAAAGAATTTCAAACTTTCCTCCTTGATACAATTCCAACTCACTTGCTTCAAGTAAGCTGTTGAAAATAAATTACAGGGGCAATTTTAAAACTGGTAAATGGAGAAAGTCACATGACAGTCCAGAGACAAGGAATGGCACTGAGCTTTCAGAACTGCTTCCCTCCCCAAAAAGAAGCATTAAAGTGTGCATGTCTCTTTAGAACAAAGAGAGTCTTCTGTTTTAGGGCAAGATACAAGATTTCCCCTCGCTAGTAATTTAATCCTGCCCCATATTAGCTAACTTTTCATCTGTTTGAGATCCAGTTTAGGTATATGGTCACTCCCCTTTTCACACTGGTCAGCACACACCTATTAAACAAACACTGAGACTTAACCACATTGGTTTGATTTTGAAGGTCTCCCTGAAAACAGGACCTAATCAATATTCCACATTTATTAGGAGTAGGTTTAGGCACAAATTTTGTAATGCAACTAAGCACATATCTACTTCCAAGTATTGAAATGTTCTAAATTCAGCAGGGACTTCTCATGTGAACTACACACTCAGGAAACTGATAGGGGACTGCAGGCGGATCACAGACAAATCTGACAAAGGAAAACACATCTCAGCCAACTCTTAATGGAGTTGTTAAGAAATTCTGTCAAAACGACGGAAAATATTAAAAATGTACTAAGTTAACACTAACCCGTTTGCAACTTATCAGTCGTGCTATTTTAAGCTCGACATTAATTTCTGGTTTTTCTATAAAATACAGTCCACCTTCTCTAAGGACAGAAACAAAGTGATGGCTCGCAGCACGCCGTGTTTGGAGCAGACGGGAGCCAGCAGCGCCGTGCGGCTGTGATAATGCCCGTCGGGGGGACGACAACGCCGTCCGGAGGAGGGGGGGAAGTGACGATGCTGTCCGGGAAGGGTGGCAATGCCGTTCGGGGAGGGGGTGGCGGCAGTGCCGTCCCGGGCAGTGGCGTGGGCCCCGGCGCGTTCCCGCTCCCCGCGGCGCGGCCGCTGCCGTGGCCAGAGCGCCCCCTCCCGGCGCCGGGCCCGCAGCGCACGGAAATGTCACGGACAGCGCGGCCTTGCACCGGCGCGGGCCGAGACTCCCCTCACGACCGAGTCCCTTGAAAGGGCAGCTGAGTAAAGAAAAACAGTAGTCCAAAGGCTGCAGCAATATTTAGTAATAAATCATTAGCGAAACAAAAATTGCTCTTTATACCCAAACGGTTAACTTCAACTTGAGATTCAGCAGGCCCTTGAGGATCAAAGAAGGTTAGGGCAGCTTACTGTCAGAGGCCGCTGGAATTCACTTGCACGCATTACTCTTCATAAATTTCTATTGATGGCCTTTCTACTGACAACTTACTGGACTTTTATCACATCCTTGCACTAAGCCACTAACAAGACTGGATCATAAGTGCACTCCCTACAGGCCACTACACATTACAAGACCAGAAACAAAAGTGAAGCTTGCTTTTGTAGCTTTTCCAGGACCTGAATAAGAAAAATACACACAGAGTGCAACATTCCTATTGCCAGCACAGCACTTGCACCTTGACAGAGCTCTAGCTGTGGAGTGTAAGCTGTGCTGCAGGTAGTCACCACTGCAACCTAGGAAGAACATTCAGGTTCTTCTGCAAATAGAGTCCTGCAGAAGTCCTTTGGTGGGCTGGTAAATACTGATACAGGACACAAATGCTACTTCAAAATTTCAATTTTATTAAGTGTTTCCTGAGGGTTGGACTCTTTTTTTTCCTTCTGAAGCTTAAAAGGAGAGACAAGAAGTCCAGAATCTGGCAGAAATAGTCAATTCCCCTTACAGTTCCTGGAAAGAATTTTCTTATCTACAGATTTAAATTCTTCAAGTTTATTGCAACACTGGTGTACATTTCCCTATCCTAGTGTTTCCCAAACGTCAGACAATAAATTGAAGATCCACCATCTGACTGGTATATTAGAGATGATTTTTGCTCCTTTACATCAAATATGGTGCCAGTTTTATTGAAAATATTGAAGATGAATCCTGTGTTTTCCTGAGATTTTTGTAGCTGCAGTGGCAGTAGCAAATAAGGGACTCCATAGAACGAATACCAGCAACTATGTCTAAGTCCATAGTAAAATCCCACCTGTTTGTGATTATCACACACCCAGCCAGGCATGGAGGGGGAAGATGAATGAACACAGAGAAGCTTTTTCAAGTATAATTTGCAGCATGAAAACCTGAAAGAAACCCCACATCTTAAGCTACCACAGATTCTTCATAGGTTCTTCATAGGTCAATAGTTAGTGATCCTTTTTATTGCCCCCTTCTCAAATGCAGATTCTTTATAGCCATCTACTTTCTGAAAATTTGGATAATGTCTAAAAATGCTAAGCTGTAACATCAACATAATAAGTCAGTGACAGGGGAGGAAGACTGGACAGACAAGCAGCACCTATTATAATCACTACCAGCATCTCTCTTGCCCAACCATGAACCATGACTTGTCCATCTGCTCAGGTACTTACCTCTTTTTCAATAGATAATTGGAAAAAAATAATAAATTGTTATCCATGAGAAAGTAGTTTAAAAAAAATTACAGCAGCTGTATTGGATACAGAAGGTCAAAATTCAGTCTCAAAAAAATAGTGTTTTAAAGAATGTCCAAAACTGATAGCTAAAAGATGGCTGCTTTTCAGATAGCAAAACACCCAATTTCATTTGAAGTATAACTCAATCACAAGTGCACAGGAATGCTGAAGCCATGTCATGTAGCTCTATTTGAAATCCTAAATATGGATTTATGACCCTGATCCTTCAAACAGCTACATACATGCTTAATGGGATTATGTGTGCTTAAAGTCTCTAAGATGCAGAAGTATTCATAAAATTAGGACTTACCTTGGGCATGTAGATCAGTAGGACACATTAGATTTATACTGACTTTTGTTATATTTGTAAGACATTTGGACACTTCTTATTATATGAGGTAAACACTGAAGTAGAATTATTTCAGCAGTATTTTCTTTGCATGTACCACAAAAAGCTTAGAAGGATTATTATTTTTCTAAAAGAAAACAGGGTACTATGGGAGCATTACCAAAGTACCAGAAATGCTAATTAAGTGGTCACTTTGCTTATGATAAAAACAGCCTTTAAGTAAAAGTCAGAGATATGCTTTAAATAGCTTTTTCACACTGTCCTAGAACATTATGTATTTCTAGAACTGGAGCTGTACTGAAATATTCTGAATCGTAAAAGCACTTGAGATATTATTTCAAAAATTTTGTGTGTGTGTGTGTGTGTTTAAGTAACAACACTTCACCTATGCACATTTCAGTATATCCAAAACACTTCAGTTGCATACATGCTAAGATGTTTCTTCCCTGAATAAGACCCATTCTTTACCACTTTTTAATTCTTTTTTTAAAAGTCTCCCCCACCCCCCCCAATTACAGGCAGGAAATAAAAAGAAACGCAACTCTTTTATGTAAAGTAAATCCATCTGGATGTTTGCTGCATCCTATATTATAAACTTGTGATCCCCAACCAGAATGAGTTATAGTGAAGCTGCAGGCAAAATTGTCTCCATATACCACAATCCATTATCCCTGTCAAGTTAATGTTCCATGTTGAGCCATATGGCGTGGGTACACACTCAACAAAGGAAATTCCTTAAACTTGTTATAATCAGCACTTACAGTCATCCAAAAAAACTGACATAAACAGCTTTATTGTGTTTTGTTCATTTCAGTTGATATCCATGACAAAAAGAGGAAGCTTCAGGGGGAGAAAAAGAAAAAAAAAATAGGGAGGAGGCAGTAAAGTTGCAATAATAAAAAGGGAGGGGAAGAGACAGAGACTGTACATTTCATAATTACACAACATTTTCCTTACCAAGTGATTTTCAATTACAATAAAGCTCAAGTCTCCTGACACTGATATGGTGTGTCAGATAAAGAAGAGACAAAAAAACCCAAAAATCCTATATCAATACCTCATTTTCAATGTAAATAATACATTCTATAGTTTCAAAGTCCCTGACTCATGCAAAAGATTAT
The DNA here is from genome assembly GCA_024865655.1 of Emberiza elegans. Classification (NCBI taxonomy): domain Eukaryota; kingdom Metazoa; phylum Chordata; class Aves; order Passeriformes; family Fringillidae; genus Emberiza; species Emberiza elegans. The sequence goes on along the minus strand of JALJVW010000398.1, from coordinate 13,757,541 downwards.
CAATTAAAAAAAAAAAGTGAATAATTTTTAGTTTTCCTGACTTGGGAAAAAAGGTTTGCCTTCAGTTGTTATACAATTATCAAGAATTTAACAATCCTTCATTAGCAATATGGCAATTTAAGTAAATATCTTTCTATGCATTAAGTGTAGGTCACAGATGAATTAAGGATTCCCAGAAGCCTCTGCTACCTGGCACAACCCATCACATCAAGCCTAAGTCAAGGTACAAGTAGAGCAGAACTTCATTCCAGCCCCCGCAGTGACAACAATAAAACGCTGAGAAAACACACTATCAAATACTGAACTCAGCATCAATTTCTGTTAATTACAGCCTTGTCAGCAACGTGATTATTCAAACAGCTCATGCAAATGTTAATGAGTCCTTATTTGCATATTTATTTTTTCCTTTGTTGAAATGTCATTGATTATTACATTCTACAATGATGAATGCTGCTGATGATGTGCTCTGATATGTAATTAGTCATTAAGTGGAATGAATAGATCAATTATGAAAAAGGAGTGAGATTAAGAAATATCAAACAAGACCGCCCAATGTAACCATAGAATTTTTTTTAAAGGAACTAAAATAATTTCTTGGCATTTAAAGTGCAACATCAGTACTTTTCAATAAATAAACTACTACTTTCCTGAGGTTAAATAAGATCTTCCACATGCACTGCTACTTGGGTAATCTAATTACAATAGCAGAGCGCTTTTGTAAAATCAGTAAGAAATCTGCAGTGACACGTAGGTTTTGGGGTTTGGTTGTTGTATCCCATCCCTCCTCCAGTTTGTATTTTTTAGGAGAGCTGCTCATGATCCCCCTGAGCCTCTGTGATCTCTGAGCAGGGCTGAGCGCAGCGCTTGCAGCAGCCCCACTTTGTTCACGAGGCGAAGCCGAGCGCTGCCTTCGCCACTGACTGCTCCGAGTCCCCAGCCAGCACTCGCGGCTTGCGCATGAAGGGGAAATGGGAGAGAAGAGGAAGGAAGGAAAAAAAACCCTAACAAAAAAAACACATTACTGCAGACCAGATGGGAACATTCCACATGACCAAACCAATCAATCACCTCGGTGGGGCGCAGGTGCAACACAGCCGTGTAGCAACACACCATTTCACAGTCTATCGGGCACAAACACATGGTCACCAATCAATGGCACCCCCAGGACCTGGGGGGGAGGCTCTCTCGAGCCTTACTGGTCCATGCCTGATGACTTCATAATCACACATCATTTCATTCACTGGAGGATACAAACCAGCATTCTAATAACCTTCCCCCGAAACCGGTCATGTTGTGCATATTAATAGAGTGCTGGGTAGAGCTCAACCACCGGCTCCACGCTGCAATTCGAGCAGAGCCTGCAAGAAGGAAACAACCTGAAGCTAAGAACTTCTGCCCGAGGAAGGAGTCTGCTCAGACCAGATCAATGGCAACATTATTCATTTTGCCAAAATAAACTCTGCATGACACTCGCACCTTTCACCAAGCCACCCTTGAACAGCAGCAAGCAAGCAGAGATAAAGGACAAAGCAGGATGAAAAATCAATGAAAGAATGTGCTGCTGGACCTGGTGATATGCAAGACTAAATTCTGAAACAAACAGGAACACCGGTAACAAAAACAAAAAAAAAAAACTATTTTAAAATTGTTTATATGCTTACCAATGCTCTCAGATAAAGAAATAATTTTATTTCTTTTGATACCAAGTATCACAAATTAGTTTTAAAACAAACAGATATAAAAGTACACCATACGGTATGATCCCAACACACCAAGACTTGGATCAGAGCACTAGCTGCTTTTGACTAGTTCACAAAAAAGGTCAATCACAAATGGCAATTTATGTTTGTGTTATTGATGACTCAGGTGTATAATAAACATTATGGACATAAGGATATGGTGACATTTTTGCCAGGGCATATCACATTATAATGTTAAGTATTCACACTGTTAAAAAGATACTCGGGAAACAAACGTGATAAGGAGCACATCTTCTCTGGGAATTACACTGCACCTTGGGGCCAAAAGTGAAATGAGTTGCAACTGAAATGTAAAAGACTAAACAAACTAGTAATACACACATATAATGTTTAGAATGCTGTAAGTGCCCAGGTAGGCAGGACTCCCCCATTGGTTATCAAAGCAAAGAGTTTAGTTTTACTTATGTATTTCTTAAACTGATTATATGAAAAGCAGACACCTCTAAATTTTACAGTTAAAAATGTAAAATTTAAATGTAATGTTACATTATGCAAATGTAACATCTACTGAACCAACTTAGTTTTGCTTTTGGGCATAAATTCCTGAGAACTTGAAAAAATAAGTATGTAGGCATGATAAGAGTAGAGTTCTTAGGTTGCAGTCTGAAGCACTACATGTTGCTTTAGGTCACTGGCAATTCCTCCTGGCCTATCTGGGAGGCTACACAAAGGAACTACAGCATAATTTAATTCATTAATACAAGGAGGGGGGGAAAAATCTCTGAAGCAAAAAGCACATTTTTTTATACTTAGTATCCAGGTAATCTGGTGATTTGTGGTGCTGCAGGCCTTCTAATTTTCCTTGACTTCCTCCCTTCTCTATTTCAAAGATCTCAAGGAAATGCACAGAAATATTTATATTTTGTTAACAATTCAGAGTATGGGTATGATTCACAGAACCACAGGGCCAAATCCGAGTCCTGTAATCCAAAATCTACACACAATTAAAAAGGTGGAACAGTTGGTGTTAGACAGAAGAGCATGAAAGGGTTAAAGAACAAACATGAGTATTATCAAAAGAATATTCACATCCTTTTGCAGAATTACGTTGACCAGAAGCAGAGGAAGTCTTCTCCCTCATTAGAATACAAAAATCATTAATCAATAAATTATTAAATTAAGGGCCTGATGACTGGTTCTATTCTGGGCACTTACAGAATGCTAATTACTGCAGTGTTTGGGGAACCTATAGTGTTAAAATCAGAATTTCTCCTTTAATAAGATCCATTTTTTAGATTAAATTCAGCTCCTTTTATTTTGAAAGCTCTTGAAAAGAAATGAAAATGTCATATAATGAATTAAGTACTAATATTCACTACACTTCATATGCAACACAGGGCAAGTTGATGGCTATGCTACAGACTTGACATCTCTTAAGAGCCAAAAAACTAACAGCTGGTGACATTCCCAATGGAAAGTGCTGGGAGGAGTCTGACAAAGAATGTCATCCAAAATCAAAGTGCCTCAGCAAAGCTCACCCTTACCTGGAAACATTAAGTATGATGCAGAACAAGGGGACAGCTCATGTCTCCAGGTCCATCTGAGCATCTCTCTTCCCTTCCCTGTGCTAAAATTCTGTCTGAGTGAAGCCAAAAGCACAGGGAACCCTGATGGGCAGCATGAACCAGCCACTAAACCCCTTCTAGTCCTCAGACAAAACCAGCCTCTCCTCGACAGGATGGGAAAGCAATGGGGCTTGGCTTGCACGTGCGTGTGCCGTAATTGCACCTTTAAAAGGCTCAACACATGGGCACTAGAGTACAATAGCATTAAATTTCTCAGACACTTCAAAAGAAAGGCTATTCCAAGATGGCAAAAGGTGGTGCTGCTTGTGAGCAGGGGATTTCCACAAGGACAGCATGAAATGCACCAGACACGCATTTTACTGAACTTCTGAGAGGAGTTCTTAAAAAGTGCCTTGGCACAGGTGTCAGGATCTAATTCTTATATAAGTTATATAGGCTGTAAGGACCTCAGGATGAATATGAACAGATTTTAATCAGTTTGTTGAGATCAGTGAAGGAATCATGACAACAGTAACACATTTAATCCATAAAGAAGACTATACATAACTCCTGAAGCATTCTCTACAGCAAAGGACTCCAATGAAGCTTTAGTTACATTACAGTTTTTATCCCCAAAATATACAGAAGCAAAGTTATCAACAAAACATTATATATAATTGAAAAGTATATAATGTATAAATTAGGAAATTTATTTTGCAAAAAGTAGCTTTGATTAATTCATTCACAAAAAATCGGCAAGCACCAGTGTTTGGAAAGATGGAGCTAGAAGTTAATGAACAAAACAGTTATAAAAAACCAAAAACAACCTCATCAGTGCAGTACCCTGAAATGGATTTCTTTAAAAAGTACTCACAGCATGGAAAATAAGGCAAAATTAATATTCACAATAATCATAAGCAAGAATGCGTGGAAGCTTATGACAGTCAGGAAGCTAAGACTGAAAGAGTTCTGCAATTTCTTGAGTGAAAATGGTTAAATGGCAGGGGGGCAATGCAAATGTTACACTAACAAGAGACACACATTTGCCCAATATTAAAAGAAGCTTTAAAAGATTCATTCAGTGAATGAAACTTAAAACTGAAAGCACAGCTCAAATTAAGAATCTACTTCCCTCCATGAAAGCAATTCTTAAAAGAATTCAAATCTAAAGAAAATCTTCAGTGCTACTAATAATTTTCTTTAACTACTGCAGAAACATTCAAACCTAGCAACACTGAATGCTCTAAAGTTTAGATCCTGCCTAAGTGCTCCCTTCTATCTAATCAGCTATACTGACGTTACTCAAGCTTTATCCAGGGTCAACAAAAATGATTCATTTTGTGTTTTGCCTAACTGGACTCCTTATGATCAGCTGTTAGCGTCAAGCTGTCTGATTTTCATTCAGGCTTCACAGCTGGATTCATCATAAAAAAACAGAATATTAAACCTTGGGCAAGCATAGCTTGCTTTGACTTCCAAATAAGCATTTTTCTAACTAATCATGCTATACTTTCAGGTATTAAATAAGACATTCATTCCAATACAATTTTTTTTCAATGTGACACAGACTGCATCTATTGAAGAGCTGCAAATGTAAAGAAGCTAACAAAACCAAAATCTTTAATGAGAAAAAAAGATTCAGGACAAGCACTAAGAATTTCTCATCTATAGGTAAAAACCTCCTTGCAAAGAAGTGTTGGAATAACATGGGAGAAGGTGGGTTTGTTTTCACTTTTTTTGAAAAAGCTATGAGGAATATTTTGGAAACTTTTTCAGTAGTTACTGAGCTGGTTCTTAAATAGTTGGTATCTTTTACATCTTCAACAAAAAAGTTACGATAGAACATATACAGTGCTCAAAGCTATTTTGTATTTAAAGAATGTTCTTGGTAGTGAAAGTATCTTTTGCAAGATGGATAGTTATTAAAAAAAAAAAATCAATGTCCACAAGGGAAAAAAGGGAAGAATGTGGATTTTTTTTAAATTTATATTTGTCATCCAAAAAAAGAAAACAGATGAGCAGTTCTCCCATCAATGCTTATTTAAGCAAATATCTGAAAAGGGTCAACAGGACAGAAAAGGAGGTATAAGTTAGAAAAGGTGGTTCTTTGTACAACAGCAGAGATGAAATATGGCATCTAATAGTTGGTAGTTATATCGCCACCCTTTTAAAATCACTGCTGAGATCTGCTCATGAATTTTCTCAGGGGGAAGGAGTAGAGCAGGCAAAGGGCCACATCCTCCTCCTCACAGCAACAGACCTTGAACAGGCTACAGAGGGAGTCAGGGACTCCACTGATCACACGGGAAGGAGAGAACACACGAAAATATATTATCATAGAGACACCAAAGGCAAAAAGGCAGGAAGGGTAAGAATATAAAAAATTAATAATAGTTTTATAAAAAGAAAGCTAAAATTACAATTTACTTGCTGTAATTTGTCACTTTCAATATCTTATTGTTGATGTATTAATTCTACAGATTTGTCACAACAAAGTGCTCAATGCATGTTGTTTTAGCCCACTGAATATGAAAAATTAATAACCAGATATTAATTTAAGTTTACCTACCACAAATTTTTAATTATTCAAAAAGCATGAATTGCTCTTTAAATCCTAAAAACATTTACAACATATATATTTTAAATATTCTTCTTGGAGTGGTCCCCCAAGCTCCCCACAGCAAACTTATGGACCTCTGAAAGGAAACAATCAATCAGACACCTGTTCAATATCTTGAAACTTCAGGTTTTATTACCAGCTGCCACTAATCCTGTCTCACAGGCCAATACAACCAAAGAACGTATCCAAACAGGGACACAATCAGGGAAGACATGAAACTCCTCACACACACTGGTTTATTTGCAATATTAAAAAAATTTAAAAAGGGAAACACGTTTTGGACAGTATCTTGCAGTTACAATCACTTTACATGATTCTCGTGCAAATTAAATTTAAAAAAATTAATTCAAACAAAACAACTTTAAGGCAATACTGTATTTTTAAAGCTAAACTACTTCTCTGCATATGTCCCCTTTTATAACGTACTGACTGAAATAAAATGTGAAAAGTTTGGATTTAGTACTTTACAAAAGTAAAGTGGTCACAGCACAGTTAGCTCAGATGGCCAGTTGAACAGAACATCCTCAGGGAGACAGAGCCACCCCAGAGGCTTTGTGGGCAGAAAATCTTTAGGCAAAGTGATTCATCATGTGTGGCAAGACGACTGTGACATCTAAAGATTCTTGCCTTGAGCAGCATGGTACATGCTACAGGGGATCAAACATTCTGAAAAACATCCACAAACATCTCGGAAACTGCAGTAAAAGGGACATGTTTCAAATAACAAAATACCGGGCACCAATAATGTGTATGTGAATTTGCTTTTTGCAGTGGAAAACTGCAAAGTTCCCCTTCAAGCCATGCTGTTGACCTAACACAGAAATAAGCAAATTCTTACTAATTTTGCACTCCAATTATTTCAGGTCTAATTTTATCATCTGGCTCATATTCCTTCCTCCAATATAACTAAGCTTTAGTCCTGCTTTAATAGTCTTTAAAACTTGGCCATCAATTAATTATTCTTTTTCTATTTTAAAATGTATTTGCCCATATGGTTTTTATTATTCTTGTTCATGCACACAACTGCTAGCATTGCTAACAGAGTATTAGTGAATGCATTACTATACCTCATTGCAATACGAAGTTTTCATCTTCCAAATCTATTGTCCAACAATCTGTCCTGTGAAGGGGAAAATTTACACTACTACACAGCACTCCTGGACAGAATCTGCACTTAAAGACCTCTTAGAAGATGCTAATTTTGAGTATACAAAAGTCTCACAAACAAAGAAAAATACCCCCGTTGGAGAAAGATTCCTCTACCATGGTGTCCCACCAACAGCGCTGGCCACTAACAGGTGCACAGAGAAATAACCACAAAAACCCAGAGAGAATTTGAAAAAATTATCTGGTCTGGACTTGAACAGTGAGGCATTATAGCCTGGTTTGTATCACAGGGCAAGTAACAGAGCATAAGCAGTTTTCAAATCTACCTTTTCTTTATATTTAAGATGATGGAAACAAAAAGAAAAGAAATCTTTACAAAGGGCAACACGTCTGTGCAAAACCACATAAAAATGGTCTTTTCTTAAGAGAGGCAAAACAAGTCAACAGAGGAAGGCAGACAGACAAGCCAGGTAAAGACAGGAAAAATCCAAATGTGCAGCTGAGCACAAGCCTCATGAAAGTGCTCAGGTGGAACAGGGTACTGATCCAGGCGGGTGCATTCAAGAGACAAAAATACAAGTTTAACCACAAAATAACACTACACTAAAATTATACTCTACAGATTTGAGGACAGATGATTCTATTAATGATTTTAGTGTAAATTAAAGTTTACATTATTTCCTACCTCTGAGGCTTTGGCATTTTTTGAAGAAAATAAACTGGACCAATGACACAATTGCGTTGCATTAACAGACAAGAAAGCAGCATAAAAGTACCATCAAGGAAGTAGGAGAGATCAGTAGAAGGGCAACAGCAACTTTAAAAACACAGCTTTGAGTTCAATGACAGAGCTGAAACTGATTATCAAGGGAATAACAATGCTTGAGAGCATAGGTTAAAAGAAGAAAAAGAGTTACTGGGGTCTGGATAACATTTTCTCCTGATGAATCATTGCCTTTCCATTTGGTGTTTTATTTCACATTGGTTTACTGGCATTTGCACTATGTCTCTATCATGAGACCAAGCTGTGTCAGAGCTGGGGAGAGAGGGGGAGGCACACAAACCAGAAACTCAAGGCTCACAGTAACAGGGACACTCCTTTGTATTGGAGAATGTCAACCAAGCCGACTAAATGCAATACCTTGAGTTCAAAACATTTGGGCTCTAAATTTTTTTCTGTGTAAGTAAAATAAGATAAAACAATACAGAAAATATTCTGTATTTTAAAAGTGCCATCTAGCTTTACTCTGTTCTAAATAAATAGCTGCAAGCCCACTGCTTATTGTCTATACATACACAAACTATCCTAGATAAAATGGTTACCAACTGGAGAAACACATGGACTTTTTCCCCCTGCCAACAAACTATATTCTTTTTCATAGTTTGTAACGGTGAAACTGAACCAACTAAACCCAGCAGTATTTTTCTACTGGCCTCTCTTTGTTTACCCTGCTGCCCCCTCCTCCCATCAATTCCAAAATACTGACGGAACAAATTTATACTCAATTCTTTTATCCGATTTTAAAAGGGTTTGGATTGGGTTTTTTACCATGTGCCTTTTGAACCACATTTCCAGGAAGATCCATTTCTAATGTAATAGCAAAAATGTAATTGAAATAAAGAACATACAAGTATACTGGACAAAACTATTTGTTATAATTGTGCCCAGGGCTGAGTGCCAGATAGCTGTCAAACAAAGGAACAAAATCATACAGTTGTTTGGCACTCAAGGCTGAAATCATTGTGAAACATGCACTGTTTATAAATTGTCACTGATGAATAAAAGCAGTGAACAAAAAAATTTTAAAAATGCAGCCAAGCCTCAGAAAGACAAGGCAATCATCGCTCCTCCTCCCACCACTCTGTAATCAAACAAAACAAAATAACCCTCAAGCCCCCACTATGCTGGGCAGGAAAAACGTAGTGGTGCAAGGTAAACAGAGCATTGCATGAACCAGCGACTTCAGGCCGGGCTCCCACAGCTCACCCTGCAAAGTACCCAGCAAAGCAAAAACATTCAGACACACACAAAAAGCCATGTGGATTTCTCAGCTTTGTTATATCTAAAATAATTTTTGAACGCTACTAATGCTAGTGAAATTTATCTTAAAAAAAATATCAATCCCAGAAGATGCAAAGAAAATTTTTTCAACCGATCTTTCACCACAGAACACAGCACTGCTGAAAAAAAAATCACCTAACCTATCATTGAGAAAAAAGATCTAATTCATGCCAGGTGAAAGGATGATATTTGTCTAAATATAAAGTAAAAATTGTATCCTGGAAAATAAGCAACAGCTCAGATTCTGATCTAGCATATCTGTACCAATTCCAGTACCTTTCAAAATTGAAGCTGTATAATAATAAAGCACATCCATAAGGAAATGAAATCTCCTCTAAATTACAGTGAAAAGGACTTACAAATATGGGGGAGAAGTTCTCATTTTTTGACAGATAGGTAGAATATTAGGGTGTGCCAAATATTTTCTATAGTATAGCTCACTTAGGAGCTTCTGAAAACTCATTTGAAGTTAGAATTACATCATCAGAAAATTCCCTATAGTATTTCATAATGCAATGCAACTTTTAAAACAGGTAAGGCATAATTTAAGAAATATGGTTCTGTAAGGAGTTTATTTTTGTAAATCTTGATTCTAGCAGATAAATCAGTTTAAGCTGAGAAGTACCACAAGGATTCAAATAAATATATAAATAAATGAAATCTGAGGTGACAGTTTGTAATGGACCAGCAATATGTGAAATAAATAAATGACGTAATAGGAAAGAAATTAATTCCATCAGAAACAGAAGTGTTATTTATCACGTCAAAATAGTACAACAAACTTCTCTTTGCTCCTACCAGGGCGCAAACATACTTAAAACTGCAGTATCCTGATAAAGAACATACAAGTACACTCCTTCCTATCACTGCAGAACATTTTTAAACATGATACAAGTTATTTATGATACAGTCATGCACTTAGGTATTCAACACAAACCCCAGGGATCAGCCTTGCAGCTTACAGACTGTTAACAAGTCACCCATTACTCTCAGGCTTTGCTTTCTATGTCCCATCGTGTAAGAGAAGGACATTGCAAGATGCCTCATTTGTATTGCACGGATCCAAAAGGCCAGGATTGTTTTAGAGGTCCCTATTACAATGGGAAGGAAATTAAAATTTCACCTCAGTTATTGTGACCATAGCACTAGTTTTGCCCATGGTCTGTACAATTCCAGTTTGAATTTACACATTACATATTTTATTGCCTAGTAGACCTTTAAGTCTCACGGCCAGACTTTGCCAGTTTTAAAAAAAATTTTAAATCAGTCAACTCATCTCAACAGTATCCACTGTGCTTCTTCCTCATGCTCACTTAAATTAACCTTTTTTATTTTATCTCTTAATTTATGGTTATTGCTTTCTTTAAAAGAATCAGTAACAGTAAACCCAAATAGTGTGAGTTTCTTTAATTGTGTACGTAACACATCATCACATAAAATTATGCATCAACTCTCCCTCATATTTCATCTTCAGATAGAGGACCAGTGTGAGCACCCCCCAAAAAAAGCCCAACCAAGCAGCACCCTCCTTCCACCAAATGCCATCCTGGTGAAACTGCCATACACACAATTTCTCCAAGTGACCCTCCACGGGGATGCCAAGGAAATAACTCTGCAGAATTTTCATCTGACCCCATTTACACACACGTGTCAGAGCGCCAGAAGCTGCACACCTGTGTGAAAGCTGCAGTGCTGACAGCCTCCAGGAAAAGCATTAAAAGTCAGCAACCAAGAAAGCCTTGCAAATAAAGCAAGTTATAACCATGTTTTAACAGAATGAGCTGCTGTTCCTCTGGTCTTTGCACATTTCTATTACATGAAAATTTTTCATCCACTTTTCCAAAACAAAACTTTGGTGCAATATTAGTTTGAAGTGAAAGTGTCCAGACATTATCGCTAAAATCAAATCTAAAATTTTTGTTTTCTTTTGACTGTACTTGTCCCATTCATCTGTTATGTAGCTGAAGCACTGCACACCTACAGCATCTTACAGGTCTATGGAAAATGCAGCAGCTGCTCAGGCAACTCACAAAAATCACAGTATTGGAGGTCCAACAGCCCCAAGCACCTTAAAAATAAAACTGCATCTTTTACTTTCATCTGGTTTGTTTTCCCCTCCAAGACATCTGTTATCTAAACAAAGTCAGGTTTCCAGCAGCAACAAACATTTGACTCACTAAAACCCAATCTCTAAAGAAAACTATTAGAACTTCAAATCATATTAATGCAAATACTACAATGCCCCAAATCACAAAAGCCACTTGTTTTGGCATGAGCAGCCTAGTTAGAACACTTTGGTTGATCAGTTCAGAATTTAATCACTGGATACAGGCTGCTGTATTTATTAAAAACTGGACTGCTAGCAACTCACTGGCTACAGCTACATGCATGCAAGAATGAAAAAAAAAATTAATGGAATTAAATAGAGATTAAGTAAATGATTTTTATGCACCTGGCGATAAGCAAACATCTTTATTACAAAACAAAGACAAGCCATGAAAAATTACAAAATTATCTTTTAATCACCAGTGAGCTTTCTACAGCCTCCTATTTGAACAGGATAATAGGTATTATGTAGATCCCTAAGCAACTGCCTCATGGGGAAGTTACATCACCAGTATGGGAAAAAATCACCCCCTCCTCCCTAGAAGGGAGCTTGGCGCCTTCAGACAGACTCAAATTTAAAATCCTACAGCTTCACCCAGCTGATCCCATCCACTGGAACACATCTACAAGTGCCCAGGGATGGCAGGAACCACAGGAGAGAAATATGCCCTTTCAGCATTTCATGCACTGATGAGCCTTGTAACAGATAAACATACCCTGCAGCAGCTAAACTGACATGTTATAACAAAGAGGAAATACAAGACTTAAAAATTTCATCAGATTACTATTTATTCCCCTTTTCAGAGGCAGAGTACACTGTGAATAAATCAACACTCAAATGTATCAGACTGCATTAACTAAAACCCAAGCTTGGCAGAACAAATTTTATCAGAACTAAAATATTTCAAAATGTAAAAGCCACAGACTTTGCATATTTATTCCCAGACGGGCAATTCAAAAATACTTCATATGACAAAAAATCTGGGTTCAAGAGTGAGACCGTTTTGAAGAAGGCAACATTTCATCTTCTTCCAACACAATTAGCACCAGGTCCTGTTGTTTTCTCCCACCAGTGCACAGTGCCCACAGTGCACTGCCGTGGGACACACTGTGGATTGTAAGATACCTGTGGCACTGGAAGTATCCAGTGAAAAGGAACCATCACCTCTTCCTAGCACAATGTGTAATCGTACAGCTTGATGGGTTTTTCTAGAACAAATTTATTCACTTGCTTACTTGACAGAAAGGAAACCTTTCTGGTTTCTTCCTTGAACCACAGCACTACAGACTAAGCTGCTAACAACTCCTACACTGATCCAGAGATGCAAAAATCATCTAAACGTGCACAGTGCTCAGGAATGGTTAAGGATGAAGTGCCTGAACACTCCAGCACTGCTGCAGCCAGCAGGGAGGGGGAAGGTTGCCCAGCACGCACCTGCTCAGCCCTGCTCACCTCCCCGCACCCAGAGCTGCCCAGGGCAGGAGAGAGGACAGGCAGCTGTGCCCATGCACCTACCTGGCACTGCCACACCTGAGCAGCACCTGAGGAGCGCTGCCAGGGCCCCCCCTGTGCCACAGCTGCTCACCAGGAGAGAGATCAAAGTCTCCAGGGGCAGGGAGCACAGGCAGACACCTGCTACAGGAACGGCACGAAGGACACGAGCCCCCCGCCGCGGGTGGAGGAAGCCTCCGTGTGTTACCCAAGGTAAAGAAATGTTAAGAAAGAGATTTGATTGAAATATTACTGTAAACAGAAGGGAAAACTAAGCTTAACACACGCTCTTGTGAGCAAAAACCCAAGGGTAAAAATGCCCTGCACTTAGCACTTTCACTAAATGACTGTGTAATTTAATTTCCCAGAAACCCATTAGCTTTCACAAAAGGAAAATTAAGAGCAGATGAGAGCAATTCTTTGGTGTGAGTGGAATTTATTTAATGTAATACCTGGGGAAAAAAAAGAGATAAATCTGAAACTGTATGAACAGATAGAAAACACTGCAACTCTAGAAAGCTTCAGCCCACAAAGCAGCGGCTGTGTGCTGGCAGTAACCAGTGTGTCAGCCCAGGTCTGAGAGCTGCCTCTGCCCAACACACCACGCCAGAGCTGGGACACAGCCAGACACAGCACAAACAGTCCAGAACAAAAGGACTGCCTGCATTCAAAACAGAAACAAACAAACAAAAAGGAACCTCCATTTACTTATGGCGGTTTTATATATTCATATGTGAAGTAAATTATTCAAGTAATTATCTGGAAGAGAGGAAGAAATAAATGAAGTTTAACTTAAAATGTTACTCTTGGTTTGAAATTTCATTATAAAACCCAAAATACTATGGGGAAGTCACAATAGGCTTTCAGCCAATCTATAACATATAAAACCAGCATCAATTCTTCAACAGAGTGATATACCCCAAAAGGAAAAGAAACGATCTTAGGAGGGAGCTTAAACGGAAATCTTCCATTTGCCAGATTCATTATGTGCAATGATTTGAAAAATGCTAATTATTAAAAGAACATAACCCTATCAGAAGCAAGAAGACAAGAAGCATTACTGGGGTAAAGCAACAGCAACACTTTGGGAAAAGTAGCCATGATGCATTACATCATGGGTGAGGTGAGCCAGCATCTCGGTATTTTTTGCTTTAATAACCACAACAAGAAGTGATTCAATGATATATAAACATAATACTGTGCAACTGCACAACACAGTTATGTAAAGTGAATGTTAAGGAACTTTTTCAGCATGGGAACTTACAGTCTATGCCTTGTGGTAGACTCAGTACCAATACCTCTAAGTATTTATTGTAACTGTGGATGATCTTATACTCATGGGTTTTTTACTAGGGAAAGTTTTTCTAAACTCACTAATATTTCATATGTGAACCTCGTGGTATCCTTTTACAATTTTCTCTCCGCTTACTGCCCTGTAAAATGAGACTGACTAAAGACTTGTCATAATCTTTGTTATGTCACTGTTTTGTCATTTTCTTCTTTTAACATTTTCCTCTTTCTTCCTAATGAATCCTCCAAAGGATAGAAAATACTCTGTCCCCACCATTCTCCAAGTTAATAACAATGTAACTGCATATAAATTATTTTAGATCAATCTTGCTATTACTCATATCTCTGGAGATAGTTTCCATTGTGATGCTTGGTTTTTTTCATGTGTTGAAATATTAATGACTATAGAAAGCAATTCAAGGAAATCTAACTATTATTTTGGACAAATAGAGAGTCTGCCAACTCCCTGCTTGCATCTGCCCTCTCCCTTCCTAAAAGGTAATTAAGACAAGATTCCTAGCAAAAACTATAATGGCATCATTCTTAATGTGTGCCATTTTAATAACTATTTACCCTTGCTGGTTTGCTACTATTGCCTTCACCATTATAAAGTCATTTGATAAGATGATGTCTCTTCAATTTCAAAATTCTTTTATTGAAGGGTTACTGAGGATAGAACTAGCAATTTTCCTGAAAATTAGTTAGATTCTTAACTGAGTACCAATTCAGATGTACATCTTCTTTTAATTGTATTTTAAAGTTCAAAAGCCTCTCCTTTTACTGAGAATAACCTTTCACAAATTATGGTTTTAAAGGCTTACATCAGCTGTTCAAGAACTGTATCAGTACTGGAAGGTTTTCAGAGGCTTCAGCTATTTACCATGTTACTTCACAAAATGTCCCTCCAATGCTCAACTTTAAAAAACCTACTACTCTATCCAAACCAACTAGAGAGCTTAAATTACAAGCCAAATAATAAATTTTACAATAAAAATTAAGGCAGTAATTTCAGTTTGAAAGATGCACTGGCAGAAGCCCAGGCATTCTTAGAAACCTGCACAATCAGGCAATCAAGTAAATTAAATTAATAGTAACTCTCAAACCAGAAGGCATCCCAGTCCAGATATTGATCTCCCATTCATATTATTAATACACAAAATCTACTGTGAGTTTCACAGCAACCCAAAGACTGGCTTTGAAAATTCTTAAAATTTGGCTTCCACCCATGAAGCACCTCTCTGCTCCTGCCACCCTTCACCCAATAGTTTCTGCCCAGCACACACCTGTTAATCCCTGCTACACTGGAACAAGACTGCTAAACAGTAAGAGAAGGTAAAATTCATGGTGGATGTAGATGTAATTGACTCAGAAACTGTTTTGTGATGCCTGATGACAAACCACCCAAGTGACCCAAGTGCATCAAGTACAGCCACCGGGAAAGATTACATTGCAAAAACCCCAACACATATTGCCCTACTTCCCTCTGCCAGTACTACCTTTGCTTCTTTCACCTATTTATTTTAAAAATGAGAAGAATCAGACTTACCCTTTACATTCAAATTATAAACAGTGAAAGAAGCTATATTTTTATTAAAAATCAGAATAATTTATAGCTCTAGTTACTGTAACAAGTTTCTACTCCCACCTTGTAAATACCAACTGTTGTGTCTTGGCTTCTCTGCATGGTCAATCCTTCCATCTCTTAATGCTGGCCATAAGAAAGCACCACAGCATTACCCAGCAGAAACTTGTTAGGAAGAGAAGCAAAGCCACCAGGATGCTAACATAGGTGAGAGTTACAACATCACCAGATGGCATGAACTAAACTACTAACTGCAACCTGCAGCTGATCTATACGAGTCAGTGAGTAAATGAGGCAGATAATCTAAAATATTCTTATTTCATACGTTCAGAATCTCTGATTTCATGGACAGGTCGTCAAACCCTGCTGCTAGCTCAGAAACACTGAGATGTAACAGAAACACCTAAAATGTAACCAATTGAACTTTAAAGGAACTAGTTAAAGAAATAATGAGAAAACAAGGAAATAGATTAGAAAGAACACTTGGAAGAATGATCTCTCTTCCTACTTCAAGGGACCGATTTCAACATGGCAAGCTGATATTCAACCACTGTTTTTTACTCACTATTGACTAAATTTTTTAATGACTTTTTGTCATATACAACCTCGTGTAACTGTGCAGTACACAGACAACGAACGTGGAGCACAAAAGTTTGGCTGTTATCCTTTCTACCTCTTGTGGAAAGACAGGCACACAAAAGAAAGTAATTCACCCACTTCAAATTTTCAAGACAGACCAACAAAAACCCTTTTAAGCTATATTCAAGAATAATCTGCTTTCTTTCTTCCCAGTAAGTAGTAGTAAAAAAGCTCAGGAGAATAAAGTCCAGGGAACAGTACAACAGACGATACAATACCACATGCTTGAAGGGTCCTAGCAAAAACTGACCTCTCCTTGCAAGTGCAGAGTACTAAAAGGCAGCATAATTACAGAGAAAAGAATCTCATATCCTTGTGAATAGTTTTCTAGAATGTAATTAAAAGAGAAGTGTTGAATAAGCAAAGATTATCAAGTCTAAATGGAGCTACGATACCACCAATATATCTTTGCCTGATTTTCTACATATCTCTATGGATACCAAGAGACTATGCTGGTCCCAAGAGGATTCAGTGGTTTTACTCAAAATATAAGTAACTGCCCTTCTTTTTTTATACTACCAAATCAACACGATAATTCTGGAATTCATTAGTGAAGAACACTAACCAATCCAGCATAATAGCTTTACTTCCTCTGCAAAACACTTCAAAAAATATCTAAATGAATATGGAAATGCATCTTTCTGTGGTAAATTGTTCATTATTGAATCATTATCAACTCTTGTTAGACAAAATTTCTCTCTTTTGCAATGTACAAGATCATTAAAATGTTTGAGAGCTCCATCATGAAAGACAGTGGCACTTTATAATCCACTATCTCTTCAGGCAAATATGCTTACGGCTGAACATAATACACAAAACAACAACATCCCCTTGACACACAATTCTTTCTTTTAATGGTACTCTTAAGTGTTGACAGCAATGGTGAAATATGTTGTCACTCTCTCTTCTTCTTTTTCAATAGTTTTTAACTGTTTCAGAAATGTATTTCAGTTGTGATAAAATTTTACAAAGGGATGTATTTCTTAGATCTTGGTTGTGGAACCCCAGATGCTCAATCACTGCTACAAGCTTGTGAGATATTTCCTATAAGCTCATCAAGTTCCTGTTCTTAGCCTCCCTCCATCCTCCTTTTAAACTCCAAAGACCACAAAATAATGAACCAATGCCTTAAATATCATAAGTCTACATTAGCTAATAAAAGAAATGTGTTCATTCTGTTCATGGGAACATGTCCACAATTTAATATTAAAAAACTGTATGACATCTCTTTTTGTCTAAAGAAACTTTAGAAGAATTATCATTTTTCTTTTCAATAATTGATAAAGAAACTATAAACACAGGTAGTAGTACTGCACAAAAAAGCAGTACTCTGTTTTCATGTAGCTTTTATCATTCCTCTCTCCAAACTTTCACCATCAATTAAAATACAATGCAAAAATGAATGATGTGAAGGTGTTATAAAGCTGCACTCAATACAGTAACATAAGTAAAATGAACATTTTTTTTGTTATGAGAAGCCAAATACCACAAGTGAAATACTTTTAAAGGGATACTTTTAGAATTTTGATGTGGACATATATTAGAGATACATATAGAAAGCTTTCTATAATTCTTGACTGCATATAGAAGGAAATTAAGTACTTTTACTCCAAGAAAATAAAATCCCTAAGAACTCTTAGCCACAAAGCTTTACAAAACTATTTCAGCTCTCAGCAGCTTTGGGTGACTGACACATACATATCTTGCTATTTGTTAATCCTCTCCACAAGACCATCTAAATGGAGGCTTCTTCTCAAATCTGTATTAATGATGTAATTCTATTACATCTAATAGAATCATCTGTTCAATAAAAATGAAAAGCCAGGAAGATATAGTTGCATCAATTTTTTTCATATATTTAAAGGCATATATTTTTTAGAAATTGAATGGCTTATATTAATAACATGAACAATTAATTTGCCTTTGGTAACATGAAAACAAACTTTGCTATATATACTTTTCAGTATCAGCTACAATGCCTAGAGACATTCCACACATGCTACTGATCAAAATATTGGGGAAGCAATTGAAGTAACTTGTCTTTTTTGGTTTCTGCTAAAGAAGAAAGAACACAACATGTCTGAAAGAGTATTCAGAGAAAGTCTACTTTGCTTTATCAAGATAACTGCTTCATTTTAGCTTTGCCGTCTTCAGATAGAAGTGTCCAATTGACCAATTGACAAGTCCTCTCTCTAATCAAAGTCTACAGAGATGGGCATTTTAAAATTGCCTATTTTCAGCTTTATATATGAAGTTTAAACAAAATTCTTTGTTTAAACAAAAAATTGTTTTCAGAATAGCTGAGCTTTGTCTGTCTCTGTTTCAGAGAAAATTAAAGTAGTAAACAAAGACTGAGCAAAGTAGAAAGATTTCCAAAAGAAATTGCAGACCACCAGGATTTGGATTTAGGTAATCCACTTAGATTACCATGGCTATGTCTTAAAAGGACAATACTGAGATCACAAAATAGGTCATGTCTACGAGATGGGGAATATAGAAGTGAAACAATGTGAAATGTAGAAATTCAGAACAAATATTCAGAATCATCCTGAAATCTGAGATACAAAACAAAAAGGGTCCCAAGACCACACATTGCCAAATTAAATATTTTGAAATCAACAGTTTTATGTTCTGAACTGGACACACAAAAGGAGATTTTTTCAACTAAAGCCATCAAAACATTAGCATGTTTACTAAGAATCCCTCTCCACAAGACCATCTAAATGGAGGCTTCTTCTCAAATCTGTATTAATGATGTAATTCTATTACATCTAATAGAATCATCTGTTCAATAAAAATGAAAAGCCAGGAAGATATAGTTGCATCAATTTTTTTCATATATTTAAAGGCATATATTTTTAGAAATTGAATGGCTTATATTAATAACATGAACAATTAATTTGCCTTTTGGTAACATGAAAACAAACTTTGCTATATATACTTTTCAGTATCAGCTACAATGCCTAGAGACATTCCACACATGCTACTGATCAAATATTGGGAAGCAAATTGAAGTAACTTGTCTTTTTGGTTTCTGCTAAAGAAGAAAGAACACAACATGTCTGAAAGAGTATTCAGAGAAAGTCTACTTTGCTTTATCAAGATAACTGCTTCATTTTAGCTTTGCCGTCTTCAGATAGAAGTGTCCAATTGACCAATTGACAAGTCCTCTCTCTAATCAAAGTCTACAGAGATGGGCATTTTAAAATTGCCTATTTTCAGCTTTATATATGAAGTTTAAACAAAATTCTTTGTTTAAACAAAAAATTGTTTTCAGAATAGCTGAGCTTTGTCTGTCTCTGTTTCAGAGAAAATTAAAGTAGTAAACAAAGACTGAGCAAAGTAGAAAGATTTCCAAAAGAAATTGCAGACCACCAGGATTTGGATTTAGGTAATCCACTTAGATTACCATGGCTATGTCTTAAAAGGACAATACTGAGATCACAAAATAGGTCATGTCTACGAGATGGGGAATATAGAAGTGAAACAATGTGAAATGTAGAAATTCAGAACAAATATTCAGAATCATCCTGAAATCTGAGATACAAAACAAAAAGGGTCCCAAGACCACACATTGCCAAATTAAATATTTTGAAATCAACAGTTTTATGTTCTGAACTGGACACACAAAAGGAGATTTTTCAACCAAAGCCATCAAAACATTAGCATGTTTCAGGTAACACGAAGTGTAGGCAATGAAAAAAAGGTTTCAATACCCAAGGCCACAATACACCATTTGCTTGCTTTTTTCCCAGTTTCAAAAGCAGAAAACGTTAAACAGGTCTGGAAGCAGGAGTTTCCATCCATTTCTTAGAAGTGACAGAGTTTCAAATACAACAAATATCAAAGAAATTAGAAATTTAAAATAAGGTGCAAGCCCTCAAAGTATTACCTGAAGGGAAGCCTACAGTAAATTTGTAGGTAGTTCAGGAATTGAATGTTAGGGGAAAAAAAATAAATCTTCAAATGCACAAATAAAAAATTGGTATAAATGTCTTCTCAAACAACATTAAGGAAAAATAACCTTGAAAATAATTTAGAATTTACATCAAAACTTATCAGCTTTCTAGATCAATTTAAGAAAATCTTTGTATTTCCTTCTTCTAAAAAGTCCTGGATAATGGCCTTTTTGAGGAACTCACCCAACACAAAAAGATTTGAAAAGGAAAGTCAGTGTTGCTATGAGAAACAGAGCAACTTCCAGATGCTTGACATGTCAGGCCTAGACAAGGGAATGAAAAATGTCTCTTTCTGACCAAAGAGGCTTTGAGGGGATACTCGTAAAGAATTACCTACTTACCCATCAGATTTGAGTTCATGAAAGGTGTCGGGGACAATCCTTCATGAGGCCCTAATCGACTGTCATTCAAGTGATCACTGTAATGAGGACTGTCTGCAAAACCCTAGAGAAAAAAAAGACCAGAGTATTAAACAGATTATTTGGCAGCCCTGCTAATTGAGTGTAATGACACTTTCCTAATTAAATGTGCAGAGTCACAATTGGTCATTAATCACAAAAGTTGGCTTTCAGGTCTATCTCACAGAAATTGCTCTCTGCCCACATATTACTTTCTCCCCATCAAAAAGAAACCACATCGTTTCTTAATAAGCTGTGTCCTCATGGACAAGATTTCTAAAAAATTGAATAATACAGAGATATTTTGATATTTGAATCCTCTTAGTGTTAAAAGTCACTAACCACAGAGAGTAAAATTAGTCTGAAGAACATGCAACTTTTTTTTTCCTAAGCTTTCTGCTTGCATTAATAAAAGTCAGTAGAAAGTTCAGGAAGAGTCACTAATGTTAAGAGAAAATGTTGGTGCAGATGAGAAGAACAAATTCCATTTCTTCTTGCAGCCTGCCTTTAATGTTACAGATTAATAGGCATTTTGATGCTATCACATCACTAACCAGCATAGTTCACTGACAAAAGGTTTACTTCCATATAGTGATTAAATTAACAATTTGTCACCCAATTTGCAAACAAGCACTGAAACACTTTTTCGCATTTTTCTGCCATCAGCACAGGCAGCTTACCAGGCTTGGAGCACCCTTTACACCGCCAGGAAGTACTGGCTTACTGAAAGCTGACACCAAAGGCAGAGGAGATGGAAAACAAAGAAGTCCTTGGAGGTAGATATTCTTTAATTAACCCAGTTACGTAAAGCTCTCCTCAAGACATTTTGAAATCCCATCAGCTTTTCCATATAAAGGTATGAATATGCCATTTGCCCTTCAGACTTACCAAATGCACACTGAATCACTTATTCTGTACAAAACATGAAAGACCTGGCACTCAAAATTGTACTTCCTTTGTGGCCAAAGTTTTGAAAAATATTGTGTAAACCTTATCTTACAATTCACACTTAGTCACTTCTCATTCAGAAACCTAAAGCTCAGGCCTAATTAAGAGAGGAGGGAAAATTGTTCACAGCTACCAGAAACCATCGCAAGTGCCCTGGGACTATAAAATCATCAATCACTGAACATTTATCATTTCTCCAGACCGCAGGCTCACATTCAAGCCAACATTAATGGGGCTGAAACAGGCCTCCCTATCTTTGCAGGCGTGCTGTCAGTTCTACCAAAGGGCTGCTAAGTGAGGGCTAAAGGACTGTCACAGCCCTGCTGCTGCTTAGGGATGCACGGCACACTCCTGCTGCTGCTGGGCTGCGCAGCAATCCTTCCCCAGACCAGCTCCCCACTGCAGCTCTGGCTGACTTCATCTGCCTCACAATCGCCCATACACTTGTGATAGGCATCCAGAAACAATCTTAGTGACATTTACAACTTGCTTATGACCACAAGGGTGTCCTCTGGAAAGCGTGACCTAGCCCCGTCTGTCAGACAAGCAGCGTGGAACAGCAGCTGCTGAGGAAATGGAGTGGCTCCTAGCTAAGGTCACCACATGTGGTTTATTTTTATGCTGAAATGAAACAAGAAAGAAATTAAATCTGCTGAATAAAGAAACAAAAATTTGCAAATACAGGACCAAAACCAAACCTCCTAAGTAGGTAGCTTTGTATTTGTGTCTCTGTTTTTACTCCTTATCATGTTTTGGTTTTTTTTAAACTTTTTCCCTAAGACTTTAGCTATACTTTATTTTTAAAAGAAACTATAATGGACACTATCAATGATAAAAGAAGATCCATATCTCAGACATTCAGCAAGTGGTGCCCAAACAATGCCAGAAACTGCAATCTTTAAGACACCTATATTTACAGAGTAACCAAGATAAGTATTGAAAATATAACATGGGTAAGACTCATTTAATATACAGCTGCACATAACGCAACACAATCTACCTAATGCACAGGACTCTTAATGGTCCTCCCCATGTTAATACTGCATATCCCCTCACAAAACAGAGGGATTGGATAACTGGGTGGGTGGTTTACACAAAAATGAATATTCTTCCTTCTATCATCAAAACTCCTGTGAAGAATACTTGACATCATGTTCTTTTCATAGGCCCTCTCAGTTTCCCAGAATGCACTTGCAACCAATTACCATAGCATCCAAGCTGTACTTCTACACTACCAGACAAATCACCTACTTCATCTACCTGGAAAAGACTCAGGGTTATCCTTCACAACACCAAAGCCATTCAAAACAAAACATTTAGTATACAGGGTAAAAATGTACTAAGGGAAATGCAAGCCCTTTAAGTAGAATTGGTCTTTTCTGGACTTTAATGCAATGCCTAAAATTAATTGTATCGGGCATTTCATTATTTGCCACTAGAGAATTGACACTTGTGCAAATTGCAACCTATGCCTTCACCTAGAGTGGAACAATGTAAAAAGGTTTTACCTTGGCCACCCTGCCTGATACCAGTTACTCAATCTCAGTATTCAGTTATGGATTATCAACTCAGGCCACAGAGCTCTGTTTGGATTATCAACTCAGGCCACAGAACTCTGTTTGGATTAGAAACCTTGGGCTTATTCCTACAAACAACTCACCCCCACTAAATGAATACAAAATAACCACAGACACGTGCAGTTTTGATTTTAAAAATTTTGCAATTCACAAAAGCAAATGAAGAAAAATCAAAGAGCTCTAAGGACAGTGATTTAAATTACAGAGTTTTTTCAGAACATTCTTCACATTTAAGCAGTACTTCAAATAAAATTGCATTCCTCTTACCATTCCTTGCTCTTGCATCTGTATTGTTAACCTACAGAGTAAACAGCAAAGTACTACTACTGGGAAGAGTTGTAACCAACCATGGATAAAACTTTAGACACCCCCAATAGCTTCTGAAAAGCTACTGGAAGCTTCTAGTCATACAATCAAAGCTCAAAAAATTGTATTTAATGAATACAATAGTGCAAACTCAACAACACCTGCTTATTGCTCAAAGAAGAACACAGTTGAAAGCCTTGCAAAGTCTGGAACACCAATGAAGGACACTGGTTTTGGACTGAGTAATGAAGAGAAGACACAATCAGCTGGCACGTGAACTCACCCCTCATGGCAAAGGCAGCAGAAGATGGCAGGGAGGGATCTACATGACATTCTATCAGAGCCCCTTTTCAAATCCATGTTTTAAGCAAGACTCAATAATACATACTGCCAAATTTCATTCTTCCCTTTCTGAGAAAGGCAGGAAATCTCAGTTCCTGACAATTTTGAAGACTAATCTAGTGAAGCTCACTTAAATATAGCTGGAGTGATACAGACTGCAAGCAGAAAAAGGAACTAATGAGTCATGCCAAAAGTTACTCTCCCCTCTTGGGAAGAGCTATTTGATGGTACATATTCTGGCTGGTGAGGTCATTCTTTGGACCACAGGTGGGCTTCCAAAGGCTTTGAAGCATTTCTACCTCCTGTTACCCGCAGGGCACGTTTAACACAGAAAGGCTGGAAAGAGACATTCCATGCTGAATACACATGCTCATTTCTGCCTCTGTGCCTCCCCAGCAAACCTACCCATGGATTAATATACAGCAGAGTGCACACCTGGGGTGTTTAGCAAATAACTGGCAAAAGTCTACAAAACAGGAGTTACTGGACAAATTTATTTCCTGTTTTAAGCACTTTGTTCTGAAGGGACTGCAGATAGCCGAGGGCATTTTTCTGCTTGCAAAAAGCAAACTGATTTTGAATATTATTAGATGACACAGCTGTAAACTCAAAACTGTCTTGCTTGTTCCAACCTCTCACATAGCTGTTACAAAAGCAAGTTTTAGCTTTCCCAAAGAAAGACAAAACTTCTTTCTGTACTGTTGTAGCCCAAATAAAGTGCAATTGGAGTTAACTGTTCCCTTACAATACTTTGTAATGTTGTCACTGTTCACTTTGCACAGGCCTCTCCCCGGATCTCAGTCTGACTGAAAGTTTGTGATCAGAAAGACCAAGTCAGATACATCTACAAATAAAAGTATTGTCCACTAATAATACCTGTGATGAAATGCAGCCTAAAGACTACTACTAATTAGTACTGCAATTTAACTGAGTAGTGAAGGCACTCTCAACATTGCATGCTCTAACTTGCTTAGTTTTTCAGGGATTTCACTGGATTAGAGTGATGCTCTCTAATCATTCCAATTAATAAAGTCCACCAATTTAAAAATTCCACAGTTGTAACATTCATTCCTACCTCTTCTGGGTAAGGTGCCCCAAGTGCCCAAGTGATTTAGGCTCTCTCTGTATCAGGATTTTCCAAGCACAGGGATGCTAACACAACCAAACCAATTAAAAATCTGACACTATTTACAAAATCATTAATACCGGTACACAGGACACCTGAAAATTACCTTACATAATGTATTACTCTAGAAGACTGAGAAGACAAAATGGAAAAATTCCCAACCCATTACACCCAGAGTAAACACATTGCTTACCAGGCATGTTTATCCTACCAAATCATGAGAGAAGGCCTGACACAATGAGTCTATGCCCATTTTACAAACACAGTGGTAATTAATCTCCTAAAACTCAATGTCTTTCAATGACCATTAAAGTTCTGTCATTTTGAATAAATTTAATTACAGAAGTCACCTAAGAACAAGTCAAAAACCTTTCCCAGTTCACTGTCCCTACCCTTTTTCATTGCACTCCTTCCAGGTTTTCTGTGGGATTAATCCCCTCCCATTAACTTCCCCTTCAGAAACAAAAACCTACTGTCCCTTAGCAATTATTTTCTGAAGTCACATCAGCATTTGTCTATGCATAAGCAAAATTGTATTCCTGACCCTAAATCAAGTTGTGGGGTTTTTGGTTTAGTTTTTCAACAACCACAACATCTTGTTTCTTCTTCGGGGTAAAATGTGAAAAATGGAGAAGACACTGTCACTACATGGCACACCATTTTCCTAGGCATTTATTGAGTTTATACTCAACTCATTGAGTTGTCCTCCCTGTACAATTGACTGTTCCACAGCATTTCATTTGCAAAAGTCCACTAGACTAGAGATAACAGGGGTTTTGTTTGTTTCTCCTCCCTTAGCCCCAAGCCCTCTCCTACACAAGTCCCTGGGAACAGACCAAAATCTAAGGCTCGTAACCAAGCTGCCAGATCACTAAGCACGTATTTGCATTTTAGCAATTTACAATATAGCTCAATTACTGCCTTTAAACTTAAGACATTAAAATTCCACTAAAATGAATGGTTGAGTTCACAGTTGGACATGGCTGCAGACCAAAAGATTAAGTTTAATGAATGCTGCTTTCAATTCCTTGAGTTTTATAGTTTGGCTGACTTTAAATAACAAATATTAATTGTTTAAAGCTCAGGAATACTGAGGTCCCTTGCAAGCTAAATTTGGCAATGAACTTATGAATCAGGCAACAGTCATCCAAATGACTAATGTGTAAATGAACGAGTGAAGCTACTGCTAAAATCCACTTTATTTTGGATTATCTGGCTTTCCAAACTAATCTGAAAGTTCTACAGACAAACAAGAAGGGAAAAAACACAAGAAGGGGTGGGGTGGGGGGAAGTGAGGAAAGAAATCAAGATGCAGAGGCGGTGTGAGACAGACGGACAGACCAGAGAGACTGACTACATCCAGGAACACTGCACTGAGTCACTGACTGAAGGTTAGACAAGAGGCTCTGTACAAAAGCCACACCAACATGTCCTAGTGAATTTAAAAGAATATGGATTCTATGATTCTGAATAATTCCAGAAATACACAACCTTAAAAAAAAAAAAAAAAAGAAAAAGAAGGGTATGTTTAGTCATTGAATCTATAGATCTGTTAACAGCCCTTACAGGAAAGGCTAGGAAGCCAAAAACCTGACTTGGTCCGCAGAACACACAGATCAAGAAGAATCATGCAAAAATTAAGGTAAGCTAAAAATAAATCCAGAGAAGAGTATTCTTCCTTTTTGCCTTGAGGATCACTTGCACTATATTCACTGATTTCAACAGAACATCAATAAAGATCACATTGGCACAGGTCACAGCCATAACTCCATTTAAATAACGAACAATCTTACAGCAAACTATCAGCGGGAACAGTGTTGTTTCCAAGCAATGATCAAAATCCTCTGAGGAAGTCTGGAGCAGATGGATGATGATGATGGGAGTCACCCCACACTCCTTCCACTGTTTCATCCATGTTCCTTTCATTCGCACACTACAACCCAAACGCTAAGGGACCAAGCTGAGACCTGTCTGATGTGCCAGGAAGCAAACACATCTCCCTCTGCAGGCCCCATGTCTGCCACGTCCCAGTCCCCTGAGGACAGCCAGGAATTCAACCCCATCTCCTTTAGCTGCACAAGAAGCTTGGACAGTACTCCCTGAAGAGGGGAATGAATGCAGTTTGCTGATGGAGACCACCCAGTGACACCAGAAACAAGGAACTTTCCAGCTCCACGTTCTGGCTTTAATTATGATCCCCTTTCTGTAACCATCAGCAGGTATTAACATTCAACTACAACATCCTAAACACAGAAATGTAGCTTTTTGTGTTATTTGGTTACCTACTACAACATGGCAGGGCAAAAGGAGGTATCACCACCCCAAATTTCACATAAGATTGGGACAAGTCAAGAGAGCTTTCACAAGTAACCTTTGAAGTGTCACCCTAAGTAACATGCTTTGTAACAGAGTTCTAAAACTATTCATTAGCTTCTTTTCCTTATCAAGTTGAAACAAATGAAAATTGTGTGTGCAGGAATGGAGAACAATTGAAAACACAGTTTATTTCTTTTTTCAAATTTATTTTGAATGTTATTTATTTTTTAATAAACATCATTTTCTCCAGCTCTAAATCCATTTCCAAGAAGTTAAGTTACTGAGTGCCAAATCTGATTTTAAACAGCTAAACCCAATAGCCCGTTACACCTCTCTAAACTCCTGTGAGACAAATATCAACATGATATGCAATAGGACAATTCCCTGGCCACATGGAAAACCAATTTGTGAACAGATTCCAATGCTAATTCCAATGTGGTAGGTAGTTGCAATAAAAACAAAACAAAAACCACAACCAAAAGATCCACTTCTCCAATATAGATGAAATGAAAAATTCATATGATGGAAACCAGATTTTTCTAGCTCTTATCTACGCTATAAACCAGGAGATAAAATTATAGAAGTATAGCAAACAGACTAACAACAAATGCTTAAAGAAGATTCTTGAAAACCTGACTGAAGTATTCAGAATTTAAAAAACAGAACTTTCTTTGAAAAATGCTGCTCAAAATTAAATTATAAAGGAGGCTGCATTTGGAAGTGTCCTGAGCACTGAATATGGAATATTTAATTTGGGCTTTAATTCCACAGTGAATCATCATCTACCTTGTCGAATACCTCAGGAAAAGCAAATAACCAGCAGCAGAATCACCAAACAACCTCCCTCCCAATTAAAAAAAAAAAAAAAAAAAATCAAAATCAGGACAAAAAGGACACAAATACAACAGACTTGATAACACTTACTGTGTTTCTGTGTCCCTCTTGTCTTGTTTTGCTATTTAACAGCTTCCCTTCTTGTTATGTACCTGAGATTAAGAGGTATAAAATACTGTTTCAAAACCTGCTACCTCATTACTATTGTTTTACTTCTTTGCAAATTAAAAGTACTACTTGGTGTGAGGGGAGTATACTTTGGGCATAAACTATTTCAGACTCCAATTCATGTGTGAGTATTTTACACAGAGCGGAGGGAAGAACCTGTTGCGTGATGCTACAAAACCATCTAATCTAACAGTGCTATCTCGATCAGTTCCACTCTGGCTTCAATTAAATACATAGAGTTATGTAAAGGAACAGGAGGATACACTGCATCCTCAGCACTGAAACCAGATTCGTGTTAAGTCAGGTCAAAATGTACACTCACAGCTTTTAGTGCAACGTACATGGTGCAAATTACTTGAAACACCCGCAGTTCAGATTTTGGAAGAAAAATGCCTCAGCTAATTTATGCTAAATTTTTAACAGTTACAATTATTATGTGTGTATATATAAAAAAGGAAATCCATCAAGGAAATGTCTTATGAAAAACATCTCAGATATGCTTGATTTGGAGACTGCAATCTGAACAGATCAAAAACTGACTAGCTCCTTTTATTGCTCCTTTTATGTTATGACAAAATCAAAACAACAAAAGAAAACCTCACAAAGAGTTATTCCTCATGAAACAGCAATCATTAGCCACACCACAAGAACCACTATAACCAAAAAAAAAGTTTAATTACTCAAAAAAAAGTGACTATGCTGCTACATTACAAATCAAATTCACAAATATACAGGAAAGCTACAAAGTTCAGGATCATCTCACTACAGGAAGACAAAACTTTCAAGTGCTCTAGGGCAATATGTTATTGTGCAATATATCAAAACAGAAGACAAACCACTCAGTCAAGTACCTCAGAATAGGCTTCAAAGAGGCTCAGGAGAGCAAGACTTGCAAAAAGCAGCTTTACCATCCTCTGCAAAATTATCCCAGAGCGCCTCTTCTAGTGCAAGGCATTATGAACACAGACAATAACATCTGTAGCTCTATATCACCCAAAAAAGGAAGATTCTTTGGAAAAATCAATAGGAATATTCCCTGAAACCCTGAGGCTGCACATGGAAGGTCCTGACAAGAATTGGAACTAGGAAGAAAAGCAAGCCCAGTGAAGAGACAAACTTGGTACACAGTATTGTATATGGACTTCAATACAGTAATTCAAGAGTAAGGAAACAACCAGCATCCCCCATTCCAGTGACTGAAAAATCAGATTCCTGAATGATTCCAACAAACAATAAAAAAACACTTTCCTGCTTTGTGTCTTCTTGTCCCAAAACAGAATCTTTCATCTTACTCATTTTTTAACAAGAACAGTTACGATGCAAAATAGATTTTTCACAAACTCACTAATGTCTCCATGTTTTACTTTTTTCAAAATCTAAGACCATCACAGCAAATTCAGACATAAATTGGGCTGTTGTTTCAGTGTTAGAATTCACTGTTTAGCATTAGGTAATGAAAAGGGAAGGTTCCTGTCATGATGTTCTCAAAACCTGCTGGGATTCCTTGTTTTAATGTTACTTCAAGACAAATTGAAGTAAGAATGGTTTTACACTGCATCCTAAGGTTGTATCAGAGACTTTTAAATCAAGATAAACTGTAATTACATATGAGAGAAGGTTCTTGTCTGAATTAATTATTGATGAAAAAGATTAAAACCCATGAAAAACATCCAACCCCAAGTACAGGAACATACATACTGTTTTCACAGTGAAAAAGAAATACCAGTATGTTTTCCCTCAATTCCCAAAAACCCATACCCAAACACCAATACTGCTTAATTCCATGAATAAATCAAAGAGTGGATAAACAAATAACTAAAGTTTCCTGCAGTTTTTTTTTAAATAACCCTACTAAAAAGTTAGTGCAGAGTTGCAAAAGCAAGTTTTCCATAAATTATAAATCATTAGCCACAATTAAAGAACTACTATAAATAAAAAAAAAGTTTGACTACTCAAAAGTCAGGAAGACAAAACTTTCAAGTGCTCTAGGGCAATATGTTATTGTGCAATATATCACTGTGCAGAAGACATAGTACTCCAGTCAAGTACCTCAGAATAGGCTTCAAAGAGCTCAGGAGAGCAAGACTTGCAAAAAGCAGCTTTACCATCCTCTGCAAAACATCCCAAGAGCGCCTCTTCTAGTGCAAGGCATTATGAACACAGACAATAACATCTGTAGCTCTATATCACCCAGATAAGGAAGACACTTGCATACATCAGCCAAAGATATTCCCTGAAAACCCACCACTGCCGCACATGGAAGGCAAAAACAAGATTGGAGACTAGGAAGAAAAGCAAGCCCCACAAGAGACAAACTTGGTACACAGTATTGTATATGGACTTCAATACAGCAATTCAAGAGTAAGGGAGGCCATCAGCACATCACAGAATTCCAGTGACTGCTAACTACCATTCCTGAATGATTCCTACAAACAATAAAGCTTTCCTGCTTTTGTCTTCACCCCCAAAACAGAATCTTTTCATCTTACTCATTTTTCTAACAGAACAGTTGGCGTATGCAAAAAGAGATTTTGCTCACAGAAGTCACTAATGTCTCCATGTGTACCTTTTCACAAATCTAAGACCATCACAGCAAATTCAGACATAAATACCTGCTGTTGTTTCAGTGTTAGAACACTGTTTAGCATTAGGTAATGAAAAGACAAGGTTCCTGTATGAGGTTTTCTCAAGCCTGCTGGGATTCCTTGCCTTTAATGTTACTTCAAGACACAATTGAAGTAAGAATGGTTTTGCTTTCAATAAGGTTGTATCAGAGACTTTTAAATAAGATAAACTGCAATTACATATGAGAGAAGGTTCTTGTCTGAATTAATTATTGATGAAAAGATTAAAACCCATGACAAACACCCAACCCCAAGCACAGGAACATACATACTGTTTTCACAGTGAAAAGAAATTACCAGTATGTTTTCCTCAATTCCCAAAAAACCCATACCCACACCAACACTCCTCAATAATTCCATGAATAAATCAAAGAGTGGATAAACAAATAAAGTAAAGTTTCCTGATAGCAATTTTTTTAAATAACCCTAACTAAAAGTTAGTGCAGAGTTGCAAAGCAAGTTTTCCATAAAATTGGTAATAAAAGCGCAGATAAAATCTGGTGTAAATAAATACAAAATGAACACACTCAAAAATAACTTTATGTCATAACAATGTAGTAACTATGGTGCAATGTAAGACAAAACACTACTTTTCTGCATAGTTTTTAGAACATTATCACACCACAGCTCAGTGGCAATCAAAAATGTATGACTTAGTAACAAGTAAGGAAGAAACAAAGAATGAATCGATCATTCTGTGAGGCAGAAAGGTATGGTACACTCTCCTCTGGACTAGCGCATGCAATCACCCTAACTCTGAAGTTATGCACAAAGAGCAGAAAGATCCAGGGAACGGCGCCAAGAACCAACCACAGGTTAGGAGCAGCGACCATACAAGCAAAAACCAATAGATTACAATCCTTCAATTTGGCTGAACGTAGCAGTGGCCTGTAAAATAAAGGTGTTTGCAGGGCAAAGGGTAAAAATTATCAAGTGTATCAGTAACCATTTGGAACATGGTGGCAATCAGTTGCATCACCGGGCAGCACACAAGATAAAAAATCCATAAGCTTCAGCACAAAATCCTTGTAATTGTTGCCAAAACTGTAACCAGAAAAATTCACAAACAGCAGACAGCAAGCCCACCCATCAACAGCTATAAGAACCATGTCCAAAAGGCTGGCTCTGTCCAAGAAATCTAAGCAAAGAGCTGGGGTTGTGAGAGGAGAGCACACAGTAAAGGTGGCAAAATATTTGCCCTATACTTACACACCTTCCTTATGCACCACTGCTGGCCACAGTCAGAGCATTTAAACTGAACTGAACAGACCTTCAGCAGGATTTGGGAAGGAAAAATACCCTTTAGCCAGTATTCCATCACCTTTTTTCATTAGCCTTCAACAGGTATGCACTAAACTGTCACCAAATTCCAATTCTATTCACTTGAAAACTGCTTCTCTCTGTGTCTTTGGAAATTCCAGCCAATAGTGAGCCGATATTTTAAATTCTTAATAATTTTAACACTATATTGTGACCTTTAACAGAAAACTCTAGTAGTAGGCTGCACATAGACTCAAAAAAAAGTTGAAAATCACACACAACGTAAAAAGAGTAAGTGGTACCTCTTGAGATTTCAACTTCTCAATGTCTGTGGAGAGGTCTGAGCTTTTTCCATGAAGACTGCCATTTTCCTGTAAACAGATCAACAAGTAGTAAGAACAATTAGGACAAGAATAACATTCTACACTGAAATAATGGGGAAAAGCACTGAATTAAGAGAGCTGAACATGTAAGACAATTACATCTTACTTAAACTCTGTGTTAATCAACACAAGGAATAACCTAGAAATGTGAAAGGCTGTGTATGATTTGCCCTGCCTTCTGAGAAACCAATCTATACTCTCACAATACAGAGCCACACACTCATTTTTGCTCTTTCTCAGAGACATCTGGTCTAGCAGCACATGTAGGAGTAGACAGAAGTTATCGTTATTCAAAATCCTGAATCAGTAATTTGCCTCATTAGTTGAAAGAAAACCAAAAACT
This sequence comes from Emberiza elegans, assembly GCA_024865655.1. Lineage (NCBI taxonomy): Eukaryota > Metazoa > Chordata > Aves > Passeriformes > Fringillidae > Emberiza > Emberiza elegans. The sequence continues at coordinate 13,724,794 of JALJVW010000398.1, read as the reverse complement.
AAAGACCATACATCATAGCCAAAATTTATGCATGCAAGCTTGATTTAAACTGGTAAACAAAGTCCAGCACTTTTCCAGTGAATTCAGAAGTGAAATTCCTGTGTTCTACCTTTTTTTACAGAAGACACCAGCCACAGGACAAATTAATTTGTCGCTCTTAGTTTTTACCAATTCTATATACAGAGAATTTGTATTTCTAGTGTTCACTTTTCTGGGGAGAACACAAGAATTAAGTTTTCCTGTGAAAAGGAATTGAATTTAGTTTAAAAGAAAACTCGTGTCACCTAAACGACATTCCAGATTACCATTCTTTATTGCCTCATTAAAAAAACAAACAAACAAAAAAAATTCCACAACTAACACACTGAGTTTACACTACTCAAATATTAGCTGGCTGATCCTCTACCATACAAAAAATTGTGATTAATGCAGCCACACAGCCAATAAGTCACAAGCTCAAATTCCAGTTAGGTCAGCTTAACTCATAATCGATTAAAATTGATCAGCAACATAAAAAATGAGAGTCAAAACACCAAAGACATCAAAATATGAGTTACATAAATCTGCATAGTAAGATTGCATTTCAAATGTAGAGGAGGCCTTTGAAGGTTCAACTCCATGCCCCAGGTTACACAGGAAGTTTTAAAGAATGTGGAATTTCCATGTTGAACAGAAATATTTCTTCCACACAAAGTACTTCCACATTTATTATAATTTATTTACTAATGATCAGTGGAAAAATCAAGACTTCATGAGAAACCTTCCTACTGCTGTCTTCCAGAGCAAAGCAGAGGCCATAATAACACCCAGTGAGTTGAAAAGGTCTTGCAGCCGACCCATCTCATTGCACAGCACAAGAAAGCTGCAAAGGGACAAGTGCTAGCACAGCTCTGACTCAAAGGCACTGAAATCAGAACATCAGGCATGCTGTGTCTATCTAGTTCAGGTACTTAGCTCATTGGCCTTATAGGGAGTAAATATTCATAAAAGAAAATGGAGTAGATGAAAGGGAACGTGAGTAGCTAGGGGCAAGCTTGCTTTGACCATTGCACTTGTTTGAAAAGGGTCATGTTATTTTAGGATATCAGATAGTAGCAAGAACCTTCAGCTCACTAAGTGGGATGGATGAGGCTGGAACAAGAATAGGAGGAAAGTATTTAAAAAGAAAAGCCTCTCTTCAACATCATGACACAGCACATACGATAGCTGGTTAATGTTAACAGAGAGGCAAGTGTTCCCTACACACAGCCAATAAATCTGCTCCTAAGTAACATGACTTCTACTTCCAATTTCTGACTATATGTTCAATAAAATACATGCTCATCATTCAAGCATACATATGGCTTATTTTCATTAATTCTAAGCCTATATATTTTTTTAGTTTTAGAAATATAAATTGATGCTATAGCTCCTCAAAGCCATTAAAGTCTCTAAAAGTTCCTAATCTGCATATTTAAAGGAGTTTCCCTTCAAAAACTTGGCCAAATCATCTGCTAATTTGCTCTGTACATTCCCATGAACTTTCATTATGAATTATTAGTTGGGTATCTTACCCTTGAAGATTCATATGAAGGACTTGGCTGACCGCTTGTTCCCCAGGATGTGGCACCTGTTCGCTCATCCATACCTAGCAATAAAAAGAAAAATACAAACCTGTAAGAAATCATAGCAAAAACAATGTTTTCTGATGCAACCTGAAAAAATATTCATCTGCTTCCATACACTCTAAGTAAATTCATCTGCTTTCATATACTTAAAGCAGTGTTTCTAAAAGCAAAACTCCAGATGAACAGCTTCCTTATTAATTAAGCTGGCTACAGAGGAACCTGTTCATTTGGACACCTGCAGCTGCTGAAAACAGGAGCATAAAAAGCCAAAAAATTTGCCAATCTGCAGTCTGCCCAACCCAATCCATAAGAAATTAGCATGAGTAACAAAACAAGCACAACGATGTGAACATCATGGCTTTTTGAGCAGCCCGATTTATCTGCATCTCAAGCAAGCACTGAAATACTGCAGCACATACTGTGAAACACCTACTTGTTATCTACTCTTTGCTCTTGTGTCTTGCTTAAGTATTGTAAAATGTGCAAAATTATTTCCCCTGCTTGGCCTTTATGTGACACAGAAGATATTTTAGCATAATGGGGAAAAAAGGCAAGACAGACTGGTTATATTTCAATGGCTTAAAAAACCCACAGAGAATCATGGTCTCTGCACTACTAAAACAGCAATATTTTTTACACTCTGTAACGGTTCTTTTAGAATCAGTTCCCTTTATGCAAATCCAGGTTACAGCTCACAAGAGAAAAGGGAAGGAAAAGATCTTTAAACACTGTATCAGAATATTGACCCCATGTATTACCCAATTTCTATCCAAATTTAATCCGTCTAACCACCTATAAACCACATTCCCAAACAACTAATTGCAAAAGCACCTGAATTCCTATAGCAAATTCCTTCACATAGGATAAGGCTGCTACTATTCTAACAATTAGGTTCTTGATTATCTGCTTCAAAAGACATTTCTTTGTCACATGAGGTACATTTCCATCCTAAACTGTAGGCTTCGAAGCACTCTGGCCTACAAAACACAACTCATTACTTCCCTGTCACACAAACTTTTCTCATAAAATGTTTTGATATAAAGCATAAATTCTTTATGTGATGTATACTATAAACTATTTATGAAGTTTTCTAATGTCATCATTTATAAATAAGAACTAAGTGTCCCAATTTATAAATAAGAGTAGAGTGCAAGCTACTCCATACAATCATGTCTAAACCCTAACTTGATATTGCAACTATAAAATTTTCATGCATATTTCTCTTATGGCCATAATGCAAAATCAAATGTAAACTGATACTGTAAATAACTACCTATGGATTATTACTGCTCTAATCATTATTTCCTTAAGAAATGTGCTTTATGAAGCTGTAAAATAATGTTTTGACAAAGACAGCCTGCAAAAAGGAACGTTAAACTGAAAGTACAGTAAATCACTCAAATAAAAACTACAGACACTTTTTGTGCACTACAGGAAAGATCCTCAAGGTTGAAGAAGGCTCTTTGAAAATGCAAAACCACCACTATCTTGAGCCAGCAGTTTGGGGAAGTTTACTGCATTTTGCAGCTGACAGCATTGTTGTTGTTTCATTGTAACTGGTCCAGGAGCTGAGTAAAGAGTCGTGGCTGGCACTGACAAAGGCAAAAGTAATCTTTTGGCACAATTGACTCTTTTCTGCCAGAAACAACAGTGCCAGTAATCCAGTCATTATCATAACAAGTCTTCCTTTGCCTTCGTTTCCAAAGAGACGTATGTGGGGTGAGAAAAGAAAAATATCTTACGGCAAGACAAAGTCCTTGGGAAAGTTTAAGATACAGTGGGTTATATCAAACCATTTCAAGAGATATGTGACTAGATAATGGTTATGCATAGAGTGTTCAGATGCTAATCACTGAAACATGCTACTCATATGAAAATTTGAGTCAGTGGGACATAAGGACTTAAGTTATGGTTCTGCTTAATCAGCACATGTACAGCTAAAAATTCTACCATTTGAATTATGCAAATAAATTGTTTAAAGAAACTGCTCTAAACCAAAATGTCACTGCTTCAGATAGGGAAGAAAACTAATTTCTGACTAGTTCCCAGAATTCTTTTTTTTCTAAAAAAGTCCAGTACAGTTTACTATTCTAGCTAACTTCCTTTTTCCTGCCAGGTGTCTTTTTCCTCCTTTTCATGCAGCATTTTCATTCTTATAAGCCCCAAACAGGCTTACACATAGACCTATCTCTCACACAAAATTTTCCTACAAGGAAGATGCTTTCACTTTTTAAATGCTCTGTGAAGGCTACAAGAAAAAAGGAATCATGTATTGCACATAGAACACCAACACTCTTATTGCTGCTTGACATCTGGAATAGTATCTCTGCTGCCCTTGGTCTCCATCAATATGAGACACCAAACAAGTGCTGCCCCAGGTAGCCTGCAACACTGAACCAGGAAATCAGATGTGTGTCACCATGGTGCTCAAGGAATCTGTTCTGCTTTGTACACTAATGTGTTTCCCATGGGTGACAGATGAAAACCACCGAAACTTTGGATGAGACAAAGACCCAGACCATTCCTAGCAGGATGGTTAAACAACAAACTATACATACTTTAACACAGCCAAAAGCAACTACATGACTGAACCAGGACCATCAGATTCACTCTTAAATGTAAAGCCTCTGAAGTAGGGAACACTTGGTAAGAAATAACATGGGAGTCATCTGTGGTAATAAATTCAATAAAGTCTCAAAGCAACAGTGTCATGAAAAGAGTTCCAGTGTTTTCCTGGAAAAGGCAAAAGAGAAGAGAGGAACTAGAGGGAGCACCACCTTTGTATGACCCCTTCCACAAGGCAATGCAATGACCAATTCCAGTATCCATTAATTCATCATGGATGAATTCATCATTAATTAACCATGGATGTTAAAGAGCATATGAAAGTTCTGACAGTCAGCAGAGCACTGAAAAACATGCAGGGCGAGGCTGCAGTATCTCAGCCCCCATAGGTAAAGAAAAAAAGGTGGAAATTGAATTATGTTGTTATAAAGGTCCAAAAACACAGACACATGCATTCAGGCAGACAGGAGTAAAACAAGGTTCTACCCCCACTTCCTTTTTTTAGTAGGCATTGAGGATGGAAAGTAATTGAAATGACTCATATTTCATAGTTCTCAATCAAAACTGACTACTTCTAGAGCACATATGCTGCAGTTTAATTAGGGAGTAACTCTCTAAGTGTGATATTTGTTTGAGCGGGTTCAGCTGGCAGTCTGGGGCTGGGCTGGCTCACAGGGCAGCTCCACAGCACTGGCTGTGTATCCCAGCGAGGACGCTCCTGACCTCAGCCAGCCGAGCATGTGGAGCACGGCCCAAAGCCCGGAGCGCGGCCAGCCCACAGGAAAGGCTGCGTGGCCTTGCTCTGGGAAAGGCCGCGTGTCCTCGCTCCCCAGGGAAAGGCTCCGTGGCCTCCCTCCCCCGGGGAACGGCCCCGTGGCCTCCCTCACTCCGTCAAAGGCCCCGTGGCCTCCCTCACTCCGTGAAAGGCTCCGTGGCCTCCCTCCCCCGGGGAAAGGCCCCGTGGCCTCCCTCCCCCGGGGAACGGCCCCGTGGCCTCCCTCCCCCGGGGAACGGCCCCGTGGCCTCCCTCCCGCGCGGGAAAGGCTCCGTGGCCTCCCTCCCGCGGGGGAAAGGCCCCGTGGCCTCCCTCACTCCGGGAAAGGCTCCGTGGCCTCCCTCCCCCGGGGAAAGGCCCCGTGGCCTCCCTCCCCCGGGGAACGGCCCCTGGCCTCTCTCCCCCGGGGAAAGGCCCCGTGGCCTCCCTCCCCTCGGGGAGACCCAGCCAAGCCATGAGGATGCTTTCTGGCTTTATGCATTGCATACTAAACAGGCTTTGCTTAACATCACTTTTATGAAGCTGCTGTGAGCATTTCAAGCAATTCTAGAAGAAAACCTGAAGAAACCTGTTGCCTCATTATTTCAACATATGTGTTCATTCTGAAGAAACAGATCCAAACATTCATCTAATAAAAAAAAATTGGATCTTACAATCAAACTGAAATGAAGGTTGCTCTTGCTGGCATAAGACAAAGAAGACTATATTTAAAACTTATTTCAAGAGACACAGGCTCTAATGTTCGTGTAAACACTATAATATACTTTATAGGGTTACCATCTGCTATGATGTTGATCAAATAAATGATTTGACAAAAAAAATCACATTGTAGATTGTTATACTAGGTACTCAAGGTATGAGTTTCTATCTTTTATAGCTTCTTTATCCAATTTTGTTTCAGAGTAATGATATTCCTTCAGATAAGATTCAACATCTGAAATCAATTACAAAAAATCTACAGCACAAACCATAACAGCACTGATTGTGTTTTGCATGTCAGACACACAAACATCTCAATCTACCATTAAGCCATATATTGCAAAAGTCTGTTGTGAAGTATGATTCCAATTATTACCCAAAATTATATTTTAGGTCTAGACTTTCTCATAAGGGGATGAAAATAGTAATAATATTTGACAGAGATATAGTATACTCAAATATTTTAACTTTCAATAGGTTAAGACTAGTTCTCTTCTTCTTGCTTTCAATTAAAACTTTCTCTTTTTATACGAGATGTAATATTTTCAATAATATAATAAAACCATTTATTTTCTAACAAAGAACTCAAAGTTCACAAGTCCGATAAATAAAAAAAAATAAAGACAAGACAAAGTTCCACACATTTATTACTCAGGGAGTGGGAAAAACATGGACAACATGAGAACCAGAATGACACTAAAAACCAAAAGCTGCTTTGACAATAGATACAATGTGGTAGGCTTAAAATATCCAAAACCAAGAACATTAATCAAATTGAGAAGAGAAATGAAAGGCAGGCAGCCTATCAATAGTCTAACCACTTAAGTTACCATTGGGATAAATTGAGATGCAACATCGTAATTAGGTAAAAGACAAACCACTTTCATTTCAGACTGCATAAATAAAGAACTTTCTCTCCATCCACCTTCCAAAAGAAAGGGGAACTGCAAGCATGGAGGGGAGGGGGGAAAGTCAAATCTCAGTGCAGACTGTTTCTTGAAGAATGCACTGTCTTCCAGCACATGGACACCAAGCTCCCCCCCCCCGATCCCTTCAGACCAAAGAGCAAAGCTGCTGCCCAGTAACAGAGCTGCTTATCAGAGGCACCAGTGGGAGTGGCAGAGCATCCTTTTGTGTACCTTTGCTCCAGAGAAAACCCATGGAAGAGCTACAGATGTGTCACAGAAAGATTATCTTCAGTCTGTCATTGGTGCCACCTCTGGACTTTACAATGACTTCAGGAAACTTCCCAAGATAATTTTATTAAATTGCACAATGCCGCTCACTCTGCTCCCTGTATTGAGCCAGGGTGTCACAGATTGAACCCTTAACCCATTGTGCAGTATAAAAGCAAGATTTCTCCTGGGCTTACCAACAGTTTTCATCTTTCCCCACCTGCAGGTTCATGGCCATGGGAGCTGAGATCTTAACTACCAGCCTCTAATGGCAGGGATTTAAAATGTGCAAGGAAGCCCTGCAGAGACTGAAGACCCCTTGAGGAGACATTGGTTACCTCAATTAGTATCCATAAAATACTGGCTTCCATTTGAATATTAATCTTTGCAAAGATCAGTTTGTAAGATCTGTTTGAAATATCAACTGTGATTATTAATAGTGGCAAGTAAATTCATTTTCATTTTTGAAACACTGTTTATCCTGGAGATTCCCAGGGCATGATCATCTGACAGCAAAGAATAAATATCCACTACACCAGTCATTGTGGAAATTATTTGAATAAGAGTCAGAAGATATGCTATACAAAGTTAATTTCTATCTATAGCACAGGTAATACAATTAAAACTTCAGAAGAACAAAATTATTCAAGCTGGAGGAAGGTACAGCAAGTACACAATTTACCTGGACAATAACTAAAACTTGGACCAATATTGGCACTGGCAGGTATTAAAAATTAGTTGTAACTTTATATATCAGCAAATTTAATTCTCCCTACATGTAAAACCTATACTTTCACACAGAAAACTATTTGCAAGTTCAGTATTTTCTCTGGAAGAATAAAACTTCGGGGTGTATGCTCAAAAAGCTTTTTCTAAAACAACAAAAAACATTGTATAAATTCAGAAGAAAATGGAAAAGAAAAACCTTGCTGGTTCAGGAAAACTGGAGAAAAGCTTGAATTTGTTTTAAAAGTGTCCATTAGCATCAAAAGTCAGTACTGGCAATACAGTTCCTGTATAACTATCAAGTAAGTTTTAGATTTGTTTTAACTCATTAGCTAAATATAATTTGCTATTTAAAAAAAAGGCAATTACTATTTTTAACTTGATTTCACAAATAATCCTATTCATTTCTTGCAATAAGACCTATGTGTTCCCTAAGAACAACACTGGGTTATTAATTCCTGTAAGAGCACCGCCCTTACAGAAATATCAGAAACTACCTGCCTCTCTTTCCTCTCATTCTCTGCTTCCTGGACTCTAAATCACGTCCCCAAACACACCAAGTGACCTGGCATGACCTGGACACTTTAAATACAATAAAACCCACTCAAAATAAAACTGGAACTGGCATTTCTTCACAAACTGTACTAAACCAGAAAACTGCACACTGCTACGTGCATCTTGCCAGGAAAGGTACAGCAGGTACTGTTCAAAGAGGAGAACCTATTTATAATACTGTATGTAACAAGCATTTGTTACTTGTGTACAGATATTCAGACTGCTCAAGCATAAGTTAATGACAAAAACTATAAAAAATAGCATTTAAACTATTAAAAAAACGAATTTTCCACTGAGGTGCTCAGAGCACTACACAGTAAAGCTATTCTTCACACACACCCACACCCCAAAATCCCTATATTAATACAAGTTTTACTATTACTCTTTGATCTAATTAAAGGTTAAAATTTTAAAAAATGAAAATGCTAATATTCATAAATTATCCTGTATACAAATAATATTTACATGTGTGCCCACAGAATGTATTGTGATGCCTCCCTGGTTACAAATGTGATGAAGTAACACCAGCTTAGAGATGAAGCCTTTAGCAGGGGTACAACCCAGAGCTCTTATTCACACACAAACACACACAGTTAAACTGCTATTAAATTGCATCATGCTGCTTATTCCCCCCTGTGCTGAGCCATGGAGTATCAGGCTGAGCAGCTCTAACATGCAAGTCTCAGCCCTACAGTACCAGCTATCACAATAATCCTTTCTACTGGCAAATGTTCCTGTGGTTACTTCAGTTATGACTCAACTGCTTTATATAACCACACACTTTCAAATACATATATACACATATATATTTTTATATACACATCAAATCAAGGCCAGTGTCACAAGACTGCACACACCAGGCCAAAAATATTCTAATACAGCCTCACAGGCAGCAGCTACTGTTACCAACTGTATAACAACACAATTGTACAGAAAACTGCCAATTCAGGCACCAGAACACAATTAATGTGAGTTACACAGCGTGTAACTGAGGTTCTGACTCTCATGAGCAAAGAAAACATGGCAAGTGGGACAGCTTTCTTAAGAACATGTCTAAAATGTTAAGAAAAAGTATTTTTAACCATTTACTGTATCACAAGATGTCCAGCAAATTCTGACTCTCTTGAAAACAAATCCTAAGATCAACCTGAGGTCAGTATCCTTTCATGGTTTTGATGATTGCCATGTATCTTCATACACATACAATTAAGATAACACAACTGCAAAAAATAAAATTACTTTGTTGATATGTAGAAGATCATTAATACTTTAACACTAAAACCTTTCAAGGGAAAACAGACCCTCTGACATACCAAGCAGAGAGGGGAGGAAAAAAAAACAACTGAAAGTTTTTGAGAAACAGCAAATATTTTGATTTTCCAAGTTCATGAAGGTGAACCAGTGGAGAAATCAAGCATCAGACAAAAACCTAGGAATTTAGTGAGGCAGAATTTTGAGCCTTAAGTGTAAAGGCAAATATACTATACAGTATAGACAAGGAAATGCTAGTGTAACTCCATGTTTACAATAATGGGACTGGAAACAAAGACTCTTACAGATAGACTGTCAAGATCACAGAAGCCTGAGTGTGAACTTGAGAAGATCTAGATCAAGCCACTTCATAGAAGAACGTGAAAGATAACCTAGACTTTGCCAAAGTACACAGTACCTCTGTATCTGATTTTTAGCAACCCTACAATACTGAAATCAAAACTCTATTACCAGCAGCATGGTATCTCAGCCTCTCACATTAAAACAACACACTAACATCTTACATTTTTCATAAAACAAAGCATGTAGAATACAAAGAAGTCTGAAAGGTTTTAAGCTTGCCTCTAGACAGGCACATGCTCAATGAGATGATTTCTTACACTTTCTTGTTCTAAAGAGCACATCTAAGGCAGTTGCAGGAATTAACTCTCATTACTAAGCAAAACAGAAATGATACATCAGGGTAGTGTGAACTTAAGTTTGTCATGAGAGAATTCTGGTTCTTTCAATACAGCTGGGGGAAAGCGTTTATTGCATGAAAATTTCAGCATTAAACACCCTCTTCTAACTCTGAAAACAAAGCTTATCTGCTAGGTATTTAAACAGGGAAGAATGCTTAATGGATAAATGCAAGCACTGCACATCTGCTCACCTAAATCAGAGATGTGGTAGGATAGCTCTAAGTTAGATGTGGAAAAAACAATAGAAGAAATATAGCCAGTATTGACTTACTAGAACCTGGCTCACTTATTTCCCTCCTCTTTTACCAAAAATCAAGAAGAAATCCTCCATACTTCATCTTCAATCAAGAAAGAATCTTTTGTGAGATTAGGGCTCCACCATTTGCCCTGTGGCACAAGGAAGTGCCTTCCTTTTTTGTCCAAAGGAAAGGCAGCACCTTCTTCCCTCAGTAAAAGAGCTGCCTAGGGCAAAATGTGTTTTCTTCTATTATTTTAGGCATGGAGAAAAAAAAAGGGTTAAAGTAAACTATTGAAAAATTTCTAGAAGCATCTCTTCTGGCATTTATATGACTGAAAATTTGAGCTGATGGAAGTTAGCATCAGCCTGCAGTGTCAATAACTACTTTTTCCAGTATGCATTTTGTACCAACAAGTGCTTCCCCCTCCATAAGCGAGTTGGAATGTAGTAAAGCTCTTGCCAGATGTTCTCCTTCTGCAGAGGTCCAAAAGCAACAGTTCTCAATAATTCCATTACTTACAAAAGTCAAAGCCAGAATCCAGTCTGAGCAAACGGAGATCTGGCACAGCCTGTGCTGCTAGCAGGGCCCTGAGACACCTTCAAAAAACTCAAAAAACCCCACCCCAAGAAACCTTTATTTTCCCAACACTGAGACATTTCTTCCAACAGCTTATTAGACAGAGCTTTTACTGGTATTGTTAAATCTCATTCTCAAATTAAGAAAAAAATATGTTCTCTGACAAAGGAGAGAAATCTGTTTTTAAATGTGCCAGGTATCATTACATCTGCTCAAATATTTGCTGAATCAAGCTCCTTGCTGCCTGGGCTGTTAGCTGCCTCCTGAAGCAAGCAGGCAGGCTTTGTGTTGACAGCTCCTTTAGTGTGAGTGGCAGTAAATGATGGTGTGCCCACAATGCTGGAAAGCTGATATGATACAGTTCAGTCTCCTGCATCAACAAACGAGGTGGAAGGATGACTGGGGCCTGATGTTAATGGGCCTTGTGCTAATACACAGCAGCACTGCAGCAACTGACATGTCTGGTTCATCTTCCATCCCCAAAAACATTTGTTTTTCTTCTTTCTACTCTTTCCCTTTGTTTAAAAGAAAGGCTGTGCTTCCCCTTGAACTAAGACATGCCACCAGAGCTCATGGCAGGACTAAGCTGTATGACACCCATATTCACTGGTTTCTTGCTTCATCACCAAAAGGTAACACTGATCTACTGATTTCCGCTGCCCTTCAGGAAGAACCCACATTTTAACATTCTTCTGGTAGCATGTCCATATTGTTAGAGCTTTAACTCTGGAAAGACTACCCTTAAACAACAGAATTACACTGTTAGAGGATCAGCAGCGCAATGCTCTGCTCAGCATTGTGGTTTTTAAATGCTAAGGAGTAATTAAAATAGTTTAACTTCGCTAGCTTAGCAGAAACATGCGAGTATTATAAAAATAATTTAAAGTAGTATCACACTAACTAAAAATAAACCCACTTTTCTATTCTAGAAAATAACTACCAAATCTGACAGAGTCTAGCTCTGGTGGAAGTGAATCCAGAAATATCTGCATCTGCAGTGAAGATGTTGAGATTTCTCCAACTTTACTTCTCAACCAAAGACTTTTTTTCCTGTTTGAAGACTTTACTGATCTTCCTTTTATTTCTTCTGCTAGCTTTTCATTTAATAGTCCATAGTCTGGTTCAACTGCATAACATTTCTGCTTGGCTTAAATCCTAAATATCACACTTTTTATAGAAATCTGAGTTTTCAATGCTTTTCTGGTAACAAGTGTTACATGAGTTAAAACACTCTTAATAAAACGCACTTAGAAACCATGCACATTCCAGAAGCAGAACTTCGACAAAAAAGTTAGAATTGGAATTTATAGTCAAGTAACCCCATTTTAAATTGCCTTTATACTCTAACAGCCAGAACAGACATACCTGTTGCTGTTGTGCACTCATGCCTTTGGGTTTTTTTTTTAAATGAGGACAAGTTGAGCTTTGAATACAAAATAAATTTGCTGTCACTGTTTCTCCAAGTATGCTGTTGCAGCAGTTCTGTAGGTTACAGCTAGAAAATGCTGAAAGCCAATAAAATATGGTAGACAGTCTTTCTGTGGACAAAAGCATCCTTACCTAGTAATTATCCTTCTTATAATAATAATATGGTATTACAGACTTTAAAACATTTACCTAAGTAGCCAGAAAGCAAGTGGCAATCAATAATTAATTATTTCCCCTTAATACCCCCTCCCAGGATGTTTCAGAAGTCTCTCCTTTTACAAAAGCACAAAATAGTCTCCTAATGTCATTACACCTTTGTGTAAAAAAATTACACCTATAAAAATTACACCTTTGCTTTAGGAACCAATTTCTAGGGATATTTAACCACAACACTGGAGTGAATGCTTTTACATTAAAAATAGGACAAATACTCTAATTTTACTATTACAGGTGAACAAGAATAACAAGTGGAAGGATTCTTTAAGTCCCCAGCACTGCTGGTCCCCACTGGCACAGCATCCAACGGACCCATCCCATCAGCCAGCCTGCGGCACAGCCCCACCAAAGCTCCTGCGCAGAGTGAGCCTTCAGAGGCCAGCAGCACTTCCCAGCTCCTGCAGGGGATCCTGGTGCAGGAAGCACTGCCAAACAACAGCTTATGAGTCACGGTTTATGTATGCAAACACAGCCTATCCTCCCAAAGCTAAGGGCTGGCTGCCACCCAAGGGAGGCCATCCTGCTTCCCCTAACACGTCACTGTCCCCACTGTCCCCCGTGCCTCACATCCTCTTCCCTCACACTGGCACCAGGGTTCTGGGGACCTGCAGTAAACCTGTTCAGAAAGAAACCAGTAGAAAACAGACCCATAAAAATAACAAACCCTCACTGGTTTCTGGCCAGACTTGCTCACAGAAGTATTTCACTATCGGGCCAGGACAGCACCAGTGCTGGCAGAGAGGGAAAGGGGAGCACAAGAATCAGAGAAAGCCAAAGTCAGGGTTGTGTGAAGGGCCAGGGAAGCCAGCCCATCACTTCTGGAGCATTTACTACCTCTGAGACTGCCTGTATTTAAAAGACAAAAAAAAAAAGTTATTTTTTTCAGGGGAAAAAATAATAAAAGCCATCACTATGTGGTGATGCATAAAATCCTGCAGTCTGCTTTGGGACTACTGGCTTTATTGAACCAGCACTATGCCAGTATGTGAGAAAAATAACCGAATAAATGCATGTTTCAATTACATTAAACACCAATAATCTCATTTTAAAAATCTTTAAAAGACTGAATCTGCTGCATGTTAGGGTAGAAACAGGTTACCAGGAAGTTCAACACTGCCAGCAAACTCCCACACATCCCTCATTGTTCACTGACTAGAATTTTAGCCAAAAGTTAGAAGAAGAGTAAACTATTTCAAAGTAAATGGCAACAAAACTCAAGAATTTTTCTTCCCTCTGTTTCTTCTGTAATGAAAAAGGAAAAAAAGTAATAATTTGATTTTAAAATTTCAAAGCACATTTTGAAATTTAGCCTTGGGTTCCATGTGCCAAATAAGTTGCTCTACAAATTATGATACACCATTTTCTCTTACACATTTTAGAATCTTAAGCGTTGCCAGAAAAAGTTAATTTAACCATATTGCCTCTTTGGGTGGCAACTTTGTTTGTCTTAGATCCTGTATTCAGCTCTCTATAGAAATGCTTTTATCTCTAACAACAGCTTTCAGACTTTCCTTTATTTTGTCCTTTACTTGTTCATACTGCAACGCTCTAAGACAATGAAATTTGTATAAGTGCCCAGATTTGCTCAACCACTCAAAATAAAAATGTTACCATTTATAGGGGTGATCAAATAATTTTAACACAAAACAGACTCTTCCTGTTCTGTTCAATATATATACTAACAGAAACAAGAAAAAGATTCTGCTTTTTTGCAAAAGACAACTGTGACTTGATATTTGGGAAAGAATTTCTTGTACTCCAGTCACAAAAAACATTATTACTTTTCAACATAATGTAATTTAAGTATTTTGCAGATCACACTTTGTGAAAGGGTAGTAAGGCATCAAATATCTTCATATCCCAGTTTATAAGGGAAAGATTGCTGAAGAAGGTTCAGAAGAAAAATATCAACCCTCCCAGATGCACAAGAGCATTCTGAAGATTCACACATGTAATAGGGCAACTCAGAATAAACATCACACACAGCTCCACAACATATGCTCACGTGCACTAAAAATGCAAAGCTTATTCCTTTGGAGAAGGCTGGCCCACATACTTTTAGGAAAATTAAGAAATTCCTGTACACTGAATTGAATTGATACCTTAACACTCTTCACCTGAACTCAAACAAAGGTAATGTGCTGCCAAAACTGAAAGGCTGAACAAGATGACCTTGGTGTCCTTTTGTGCCCATTCCACAGACACAGACGGGATTTCCCTGGCAGCCAAACCAACACAAGCTCCTGAGTGAACTTCCATAAGTGATATGAAAACCCAGTGAATCAGACAAACCCTTATAAGGCACCTGGCAAGAATCATGTGAATCAAGTGTAAAAATTCAAGTGCAAGAACTCCAGTAGCAATTTTGTTCTACTCCATTTACTTAACAGGTAAAGCTCCTATTTAAAAGGTCACACAAAGGAAATAAACATGTGCATCACTCAGGGGTGTATCTGCAATTTGGCCTTTAAAAAAACTGTGTATATTACCAACTGCATCATTAAATCATCATTTTCCGGAATAAAATATTTGTTTGGATTTCATTTCTTGCCTTTTTTAAGAAAAAGCAAACAAAGGAGGCCATTTCTACACTTTAAAGTTTACTGTTGAATTTTTAAACATCAGAGCAGAACTTGCCCTGAGTAAGATATATATTCTTAATCAATTATCAAGAAACTAGAACATTGTATACACTTTAGCCCCTAAGATCTCTTTACTTTTTATTCTCCTTAAGGACTCATAGCAATCATTATTTTAATGTTGAGTGTATTATGAGACAAACAAGACAAAAACTAAAAAAAAAAATTCCTACGAAATATTACACTAAAAAGAGGACAAATAACAGAGTAAAAAGAGCACAGAAAAAGAATCAATACCTGCTTTTATTAAAAAAGGTTCAAAGTGAACAAGAACTTCACACATGGTGGAACCTCTTAAGACCTGTGAAGCCTCTAAGTCATCCAAGAACTAATTAGGTTTTCAAGAAGTCTTAAAATTTAATACACCCTATTCCTACAGAATTTCAATTGAATATGGATTCTTAACTCTTTCATTGTAAAATCAGAGTCTGGCAGTTTATAAGACAGTGCAAAAACACAGATGAAGCTAAGCCACTTCATCTTATTTTCCATTAAGAATGAAATGAAGTAGAGTTGAAATCAAAATGCTATACTTGCTGTACTTGATTTAATCCAGAGTAATGCCATCTATAATGCTACTTACAGAGAAGTAATACAAGAATCTGCTGTGGTGCCTGTATTGATCTAGTGTTGTACTGAACACTTTTTTCTATTGAGAGTCAATTACATCTCCTCCACACCCACATCTCTCATTCCAACACAAAGTTTACAACTTTCTTTATATCACAAGAAATTTTCTACTAAAGAAAATACAGAAATTATAAAAGGAAACATCTGTATTTTAAAAAGATCTATCAGTCTTAATATTAGGCCTAAGAAAAATACTGACTAGAATTAAAACAGTGTCGTTATTATGTGTATGCCACCTTTTACACAAGAAAATCCACTCAAAGCCATTTTTGAAACAGATCCAAAATTAGAACTCTGTACCTGCAGCAATCTTTAGGCTGTTAAGCTTCCAGACCACAGGCAGTGCATAGCAGGGCTGATTAGCTCAATCACAACATCTTCCTAACAGCAGCTGAGAGCCCCAAACTGAATCTAAATCACATCAAGCAATTAAAAACACAGGCAAAAGTACTTCATCCTCAAAGCCTCCTGTACACTAACATCAAAAAGGATGGATAACCTGCAGAAGCTCATGAGTTAACTAAAACTCTATGATACATGCTTCCACAAATACCATATATTTCAACCAAAAAAAAGTAAAGAAACTCCCAAAATCAACTTCATGAACACTGCTAAATTATGGAATACTGTCTGAAGTTAGTGATGCAAAGATGGTTACAGCACCAAAATGTTTTTGGGGTGGAAGACAACATGCTATTGAGGAGAGATAAGGGGAAATAAGAGCTAACTGCTCTAGTGAGGCTTGTACCAGCTTTTCCTTTGTCCCTTGATATTGTCAGCCCCACTGGAAAGGAAAACTATCTCTGTAGGATTTATTTAGTTTTCTTTTCAAAGCAACTGAAGTAATTCAAAGCCACCAACAGCTTGAGTAAGAATGAACCACCTGTAGAGGTCAGCATTCTAAAAGTGTATCAGTAAAAATGTAACAAATTGTCAAATTCTCTGTTTAGGAAGAACTTGATACTATGTGTGTTGAATAATGATAATCCAATGCATCTACACATGCCTGTATCCTCTGTCCTTTACACAAACAGCATGGAAATAATTTTGTAAAATGTGGAAGAAGATGAAAACAAAACTCCAGAACTGCTTCATCACAGGAGTAACACTTCAATAAAATCAGTTTCCTAAGGCAGAATAGAGCCACCACTGTGATTAAATATTTCATGAATTTAATATCAAGAATTTCTATAGAGAATTAAACAGAAAAATTACTACATAGATGGCACAGGCAACTTTTAAATTTACATTAAAAGATTTCCACAGTATATCAAATGGCAAAATTCCTTCCTAGAGCAAAGAGTTTTGCTCAGCTCATATCATAAAATGAACATGGTATAGTAAAGGGTCTTTCTGGAAGACTGAGAAATACTTGCTCTAACAGTTCAAAAATTTAAAATACTGTGTAACAACTCAAATATATTTTACTAGATCATGAAAATCCATTAGATACAAAGGAATACCTGTTTTATTATTATACTAGAGGGTGAAAAGAATCATAAGAATTCTGATAATTTAATTTTTTTTCTCTGAGTGTGTGGCAAGATACCAGGTTTAATCTAAATTTCCTGTTGATTTCAGCAGGAAAGCAGCATAAAAACACCTGCTACAGAAAATCTCTGATTTCTTTGTTTTGGTTACATGTAATTCTGTGTTGTCCCAGGCATTTCAGATGAGGTTGCTCCTTCTATGAAGAGAGAAGCAACTTGACTTTGAGTTATAAAACTAAAAAAGGAAAGGCTCACAAAAAAAAAAGTAGTTGGTCTTTTTCACAGGAAAAAATCTAAAATGTGTATATACATATATATAAAAATATATAAGATGAGCCTCCAGCAATAAAATCAAGGCAATTCAAAGGAGTTTCCAAAAAACAGTCAAACATCAACACTATGAAGGAGGAGAAGGTTCTGCTGCTTGGAACAGGTCACTATGAATAGAGAGGATTAAAACAAAATTGTGTTTCACTGTGGAACACTAACTTACTGGTTTTTAAATACTTTAACCTCATTCTCTTCTGTTTGCTTACCCTTTTGTTTGGTCTTTAGGACATGCTACAGATGATGATTTATTTTCTGACTGCCAACCCTTCCCTTTGGGAAATAGCTTTTGTCCAAGGTTCTCCAAGTTTCCATCCTCCTCAATACACTTCCAGCTCCAGTATTTGGCTGTGGCTGTGGATTGTACAAACAATCCCACCTCCAGACAATCCCTGACGAGGCAGAGCCTGGCAGCAATGCTCAATAGCTGCATCTGACAAGGCCTCCTGGTTTAGGAGCCTCCTTCTCTCAAGTCATAATCTTGGCTGTTCCTGACTTTTTACATTAAAACCAAGGAATCCATCTACTAATCCAGAACAATCATGCTATCCAAGATGCAGACAAAGCAAGGACAAAGGTCTATGAATAACATGACCTTTGAGAAATCCTAGCAGCAGAATTCCCCATGTCAAGGAGCTCTGCACTCTTCAGCCTACTAAGCAGTCTGAGTGTGAAGGAATTACTCAAGTGCATAACCAGAATATTAGTATTTCACAGTGAGTCTATCACATAACAGAGTAACTACTTCAGAGCAAACCTTTTTGCTGACTACACACCATCAGCAGTACCAACAACAGCAGCATCCACACATTTCCATGCCCACTTACACACTACTCCAAATTATGTATCACAGTTTGGCAAAAACACTGCCACAGCTGGCAACCATGATCTTCCACTACCACTGCCAGAGCCACCGGATGCAGTGACAGACACTGTCCCCTTACAACTTCACCTAATTTTAGGAAGCACTCAAGTACTCAGCCATTTCTGAAAGCCTTAAGTGGATTAGCATTTCTTTAAAAATTCACTTGAAATCCTGTCTTATAAAGGATGTCCCCTCTAAGTCTGCAAACAAAAAATACTTGTGGTTACTGTGCTAGAAACATTGCAAACCTCAAACAGAAGGTGCAGCATCCTTGTCAGTAGATTTCTATTCCATACCCACATCTGTAATACGTGGTAGCAAAAGCAGAGAAGAAAAAAGAATGAAATGGTTCCACAGCCAAGAAAACAAATACATACATACATATATATATATGAACATGTATAAAAATATATATTTATAGAAGTTTTCTTTAGGCATTCCAGATCAAGACTCCAGGTTAAAAACAAAAGGCAACAAAATAAAAAAAAAAAAATCTTTGACATTTACACATCATCTTTAAAATGCAGAGGAAGGTATTTTTTCTATAGCTCTTACACAGCAAAAATTCACAAAAATATGAATTTCAGTAAATTTTATGTCCCTGGTGGCAAACTTGCAGCTACCCATGGAGCCTCACCTTTGAAGTCACTTAGTTTAAAATCACTAATTTCTCTGAAAATACTGTAGATTCCAGCAAAGTCCAATAGGGAGTGAAATGGTCTGGGAGGGAGAGTAAATAAGTAAAGGACAAGGAAAAAAAGATACACACATAGAGAAACTGAAACCATTTGCAAAGCAGCAATGCAAGTATTGCCCAATAACCAACACTGGGCTCCCTGGCACCCCACAGCTGCAGCTGCGCCGCAGCAGGAGCTGCAGCTCCAGTGCAGGGCTCCTTCCCACCCACAGCACCCACAGCAGGCTCCCTGTGCTCACCCGAGCAAGGCTACCCCGGTAAGGCAACCTGCATTACTACCTCAAATAGATCTGGTATTAGAAATAAATAAAATAACATTTTAAAAGCACAAATACAAAAGCCCACACAAAACCTATTGCCTACATTTTAATCAAGAACAGAAAGAAAAGAAAATGAGAGCAGATATTACTTGGCTAGATTTAAAGGAAAAGGACAATCCTTTTCAAGAGCAGGCTCTATTTCTCAATATGACCATGTTCCAAAAGATTAGATAACAGTATCAGGCAACATCAGACTATTAATGACACAACCCTATAGAATGGAGAAAAGTATTTAAGCATGATATTGACTTTGTAAGATTTAAGATACCAGCACACAAACAGCCCATCTTTTTCTAACACATTAACATATTGGTATTAAACGCTTGGATTAATGGATTATAAAGGAGTAATACCATAAATTAATTCTGATACATCTCAGCAAAGTTGCTGAAAAAGAAAAGAAAGAAAAAAAGAAAGGAAAAAGAAGAGATCAGCATTCCAGAAGTATCCCCAGGGGAAAGCAGCAGCCTATCATGGCACACATTACCTCTGCCCCTGGTTCATCCATCTGCTGCACCTCAAGGAATGCCACAGGGGAAGCAAACATGTGGAGCACAGCTAATAACAGCAATTCTGTCCGTATTAGAAACTAATTATCACCCTTTCCTATCAGGATCAGTGCTTCCAGAATTATAAGCAATTTACTCTACTAAATGCAGTCTAGAATTTAACACTCAATAACTCAATAGCTAATTTTTAAAAAAAAAGTCGATTTGGACTTAGAGATCATACAAATTATATTTCTTTTCCTCTCAACACCGCCCACTTTCTTGCATCTCAAGATTTAAATTTTTGTTGGTGGGTTTTTTTTTTTTTTTTTAATGAAGGGGTGAAGGGAAAAAAACTCTGCTTAAACACAATTCTGTGCATTTAACTCTCAGTTCAAAACTGCACAGTTACTGTGATTATGTCAATGCAAATCTAACAAAAACAACAAACATTTAGTTTGTATTGTATTAACCATCTTCTGGAAATAACAGCACGAAATCTCATTGCTCCCTACCAAATATATTACTTTTCATTAAATACACAGACCATGAAACTACAAAATGAGATTAAAAAGCTGTGAATAGCATTTTATGTACTGACCTCACAAATAGAAAACAGACTTTCTCCTCAGTCTGTTGTCATTCCACCAAACTTCAAATTAAGAATCTGGAAGATTGTTGAGATCCCTCAGCATTAGGCTGACCAATAAGAACCTAATTATTAATTTTGAAATGACTAAGTAAACATTTTGTTTTAATCTTTGTTTTAATTTATTTTGTTTTAATTAAGACCACCTATTTGAGGCCCTGCTTTGCACATTTTGTAGCACAATCCCAATAACGGAGAAACAGGCGGAAAATCAAGGAAAATCATATGATGAGTGAGTGCAAAGATCTGAATAAAGAGCATCAGACATGGATCAAAACAGTGCTTCTCTCACAAGAATCTCAGTTTCTCTCTGTTTTCTATCCATCCATTCCTCAAGCCAAGTAGTTCTTTAGCCCTGACCCTAGTTTTGTCTCACAGCCTACCAAGTCCAAATCATCCTCCTCCAAATTCCCTCGAAGCCCGTCCTGCTTAGCCAGCAGGTGCCACTTTTTTGAGAAAGAGAAGGTCAACATTTCCCTAAGGATTTGAGCAAAATACCTCCTGGAGGGAGCAGTCTGGGATTGGTGCTTGGGTCTGCTCCCTTGGGTCTGCACATGCTGGCTCTGAGCCTTGAGGTAGCAATGTCAAGAACTGTTAAGGATTTACAGAGAAGTCTCTCAGATTTAAGTGAGAAGCATTCTAATGGAAATCACTCAACTACTCGGTTTGCACCTCTGAACAAAACACAGTGATATTACATTTAAAATGTTTTTAGAAGAAAATTGAACATTCCCCAAAATATTTGACTCAAAAGTAAATAGAATTTAGTGCCAAATGCTAAAGAACTGCAATAACAAAGCAGAGCTACTGCTTTTTTTAGTACACGGACAAATGTAATACCAGTATACATTCATAGGACTTATAAAGCTATATTTTTTGCTAAATAAGGAATAGTCAAGGCTGCATTTATGATCAACTGTATCCTTCAGCATGAAGGGATACAAAGCACAAACCTAATGCAAAACATCAGCAACTTGGCTTAATAAGATTACAGTACAGTAAAAGGTGCTCATAAGCATTTTCTATAAATGAAATGTAAAGCCTGATGACTCCATAGGAGCCGGAAGACCAACCTAAGCTCATAATGAAGGTATTGTGACAAAGCTTAGCATCTGAAACACCAACAGAATGGTGCATTTCTGATGTGGTTGAGAATTTCACACTGATTATAAAGCAGCCATGTTACAGTGGCTAGTTTTAGGGTAGTAGCGTTCTAGTTTCCATGATCCATGAGCAGTTGTAAGGCAGATAATACTGAGTTCACCTAGTATATTATTCCTTCCTCTAATCTCACTTCTGAAAATAACAGTATATGTGTAATGGCACATGGTTGGAAAATTTAAACCACTTTTCCAACAAACTTAAAGAAATCAGTAAAAACATATGTACATTTAACTCAGTACACAACAGTTTCTTTTTCAAATGCAGAGAAAAAGGGATATTATGATCTTCTGTGGGAAAAGCAAGCTGTCAGACTGAATAAGTATCAAGAACTATAACCATTAATTCATTAAGTAAAAATAGTCGAGAAATCAAAACCCATCACCCCTGCACTCAAATCACATCTGCCCTCTACCAGTACACAGAAATAAGTACTACAGTGAATCAAACAGCATCAAGCAAACTTGGTTTTGTTTCCTCACATTTGCAGCATGCTTAATCCCATATCCAACACATTTTGAGCGTGCTTAATCTCACATTCACCACACACAGACACAGCTATTCTTCTATCATCAGTATGCCTTCAGAAAACACTCCTACAGTCCTAGACTAGAAATGACCGAAATTTGCCTAAACAGATTTGTCAACAGCAATGATAAACAGCATCCAAACTGTTCTACCAATATCCTATTTACCTTTTCACCCTTACCAGATTCAGTAACTAAATTTACATTAAAATAATTGTACAATGGTACTTCAGCATTCAATAAACCATGTTCCTTAGTATATCACCATGAGCCATTCCCAGGACCAGGGGGCAAAATATTGAAGTACAAAACATAGAAGTCAACATCCTTTTACTTCATACCTCATTGTCTGTCCAATCAAAACCCCAGTAAATACCAGTCAAGGTCTTCATTTCTGTAAATGACATCTCAAACCATAGACACACAGATAAATTGCATTTTATTTCTAAGAGTTACCAGGAGCTCATTGTGCATGCACAATGCATAGAGTGTGTTGAGGAGGAAGAACTAAAATAAGGATACTCTTACACAAGCCAGTCACCCATTCTTGCCATCATTTACTAAAAATATTTTTTTTTAAATTCCTTCTGTTAAATGAAGCACCTAAAAGATTTTTTTTGTTTATTACAAGAAGTCAATTCTGGAAGAAAAATTATTTGAATTTGAATCAAAATACATGCAAACCTTTGAGTAGATAACAGCTTACAGCCACATGTCTATTTCTAATAATCCTCATAATAAAAGCAGAGTTATAAGTAGAGATCCTTTCTGAGTGAGGATTTTTTTCTCTAAAAACTAAGTTGGTTGCAAGCCACAATATAAAACCAAAGGACAAACTTCTTAATTTGCCACTCCCAAAGAATATGGATTAATAACAGACATCCAGACATACCCAGCTGAATCAGAAAATGTGTAAGAAAATAGGAGGGGTTGTTACTGTTGCTTTATAATAATATGAAGCAACTGACCACCTGTGAGTACCTCCACTGTCAGCACTGGCAACAGGAAAGGGAATGGTGTTCACAGAGACACAGGCACATCCAGCAAGCTCCCACTTCAATATCCACACTTACCAAGGCACTTCCTCCACTGCAGAGCACCCTGCGTTACCACGACATTTACTTCAGAAGTTTTCCATTCTCAGCTCCAGACACATATTACAGGAAATATTTTTAAGGACGTGCAACATCAAATTTTATTTGAAACAAATGAGCATACAACCCTTCTTAGGACTACTTTGTCTAACTCTAATACTAAGGAGAACAAGAGGAAAGTGCTAAGACAAATCATCAAAATCCCCAAAGAGAAAGTCAAATTAGAAAAGCCAAATACAAAAAGGCCAAAATGTGTCATATCCAGAACAGAAATACTTGAACAGTCATATTAAACCAGAGCTCCAGCCTGAAGTCCTGGGTTAGAGGCATTTTGAGGGGAGTACTTTGAGCACAGAGCCAGCTCTCTGCTCTGCAAGGCACCTCCAGTATCAGGCCACATTCACATCCAAAAACCAGTAGAGATTTTACAGGCTATGAAAGCACACCTGTTTTGGACTTCTACTTCCCTACAAATAGTCTTGTAAAGGAGTGAATAACTACTTAACAAACACTAAAAGGTCAGAGACAACTTCCAAATGGCTGGCATTGCCCCAAGCTGTTACAACAGAGTTATGGATAGGCAGATAAGAGTTTCTGAACCTAACTCAGCACACCCCAAAAGACCTTAGCACCCTTGCTGAGCTCTTTGCTTCCAAACAGAGAAATCCTAAGAGCCTCTTTCTGCTCTCCAGCACAGTCTGGCAGTAAGCACAGAATGAATTTCACTGCAGAACATAAACCACAACCAAACCCCAGCACATGTGCAGTGCTGGCTGTATGCACAAATGGCTCCCAGCCAGCTTGACTCCTATCACTCACCGGCAGGAAGAAAACCAGACAGGCCACTTAAGCAAAGGCTTGTTCACTGTGGGACAGCAACAGAAGATTTATTTGCACAATTGGAGCCATTATGCCAATAACTTCTGTTCTCTGACACCCTTTACAGAAATCCCAAAAGGGAAAAGGTAAAGCAGAGAGATAACTAGAATTCACAACAATAGTCCCAAAATGGCTGAGACTGTGTGAATTTATATACAAAGTGAAGAGTAAAAACTACCAGCATACAAGTGACTTCAATAGCACAGGATTATTAAACCAGCATCCAAACTACATTTCAATAGCAAAATACTGTCATAATAAAGGTAATGACACAACTTTATTATATCAGATATAAATACTCAATCTTGCAGGAACTTTACAACATCAATACTTCCTCTGCACTCTATACAGGACTTAACTCCCCCAGCTAAACCAGGCATATAAGTGCTTGACTTCCAACACAGCTAATATCACTGACAGGTTCACTGATTGAAAGCTACATCTTTAACTGAACTGAGAGAAATGCAAATTACCTAAAATCTGGGAAAATTAATAAACAAAGTCCTAACTGAGCATATTCCACCAATTCCTTAATGTCAAAGAAAAAAGTAATCACGAATAAAGAATTCAAAAAAATGGCCAGATATTCCAGTGCTGACAGAAGTAGAACATCCAAGTTCTAGTGCTGTTTCAGAGAATCACAGAATATTCTGAGTTGGAAGGGACCCAAAAGGATCATCAAGCTCAACTCTTAAGTGAATGATCCATATGGGGGAATCAAACCTGCATTATTGGCATTATTAGCACCATGTTTGTTACTACTGCTGCTACAGAACACAACACAGAATTTCACATGTGTAAGCAATGCTTTACATTCAGTTGGTTGTTAGCTTTGCTTTTGTTAAGGGAAAACAGAAAATGCATAAAGGAAACCAACAAAGGCACAGTCTTCACAAAAGAGATACAGATATCAAATTCCTATTTCATCATAATGGTGGCCTGTAGTTCCAAAGAAGTTATCAGACTGCTGAGAAATTAAGTCCTTCCCTGTAGTCCTAAATTTTGTCTGCATAAGTTCAACAAACATTCTATGAGGAAATAATAATATAATTCTTAATAGTGTCATTCCAGATGCACATCAATTAGTACTATACACTGTATATTTCAAAGATCATTTCTAAAAGGGCTGAAAACAAAAATGATCTTTTTTTTTTAATCTGTCTGCATTCAAATTTAATCCATCATGAGGTTTCACAGGAAAAAAAATCAGGCTATAAACAACTCAAAAGCCTATTCCCAGTCCCATGGGAATGCAAAGTTTCAAAACACTAAATCTGTCACTGGTTCAGGGGTGATTGCAGACACTGCTGTGCCTCCAACTCACATTTTCAGTTGTACATTTCCAGAAATACATGTGTGTGAGAAGAAACTGAGACAAGTGATTTTTAAAAGGAAAAATAAAACTCAAAGGTGATTACGACAATCTTGAGGGATTCTTGAAGAATATCCTTACAGTACAAGTGAATTAAACTGTACTCCAGAAGACAGACATTTTTCTCAATATTTATGTCCACACACTCGCCTTTTCTCTGCCCACTTTCTTTTCTTGTTCAAGACATCTCCATTAAAAAAAAATTAAATCACACCACCAGGAACAGTAATGAAAGAGAAAGTCACTGAATTGTCCCTGGGCATTTGTCTATCAACAGATGTTAGAAAGCCTAACTGGGAATCAGAATACAGTGTTCAGGACTGGCATTCCTTTGGTACATCCCCTACAAATGCCTGGAGGAATCACACACACCTAGAGGCAGCTAACTGTATTATCCACATGGATGAAACTAAGCCCTGAATAAGGAAAATGACCAAATAAAATTTAAAAATTAATTAACTTCAGCTGACCATCCAAATTCAAATCTACCCCAAGTAAAGCAAGTTTACTGTTTTCCTTGCTACCCAGTGGCAATTACATTAGCAAAGTTTTATCAATGCCACTAACACTCATTCTATGAGGAAATAATAATATAATTCTTAATAGTGTCATTCCAGATGCACATCAATTAGTACTATACATTGTATATTTCAAAGATCATTTCTAAAAGGGCTGAAAACAAAAATGATTTTTTTTTAATCTGTCTGCCTTCAAATTTAATCCATCATGAGGTTTCAGAGGAAAAAAAATCAGGCTATAAACAACTCAAAAGCCTATTCCCAGTCCCATGGGAATGCAAAGTTTCAAAACACTAAATCTGTCACTGGTTCAGGGGTGATTGCAGACACTGCTGTGCCTCCAACTCACATTTTCAGTTGTACATTTCCAGAAATACATGTGTGTGAGAAGAAACTGAGACAAGTGATTTTTAAAAGGAAAAATAAAACTCAAAGGTGATTACGACAATCTTGAGGGATTCTTGAAGAATATCCTTACAGTAAAAGTGAATTAAACTGTAATGCAGAAGACAGACATTTTTCTCAATATTTATGTCCACACACTTGCCTTTTCTCTGCCCACTTTCTTTTCTTGTTCAAGACATCTCCATTAAAAAAAAATTAAATCACACCACCAGGAAAAGTAATGAAAGAGAAAG
The DNA here is from genome assembly GCA_024865655.1 of Emberiza elegans. NCBI lineage: Eukaryota > Metazoa > Chordata > Aves > Passeriformes > Fringillidae > Emberiza > Emberiza elegans. The sequence goes on along the minus strand of JALJVW010000398.1, from coordinate 13,697,987 downwards.
TCACTGAATTGTCCCTGGGCATTTGTCTATCAACAGATGTTAGAAAGCCTAACTGGAAATCAGAATACAGTGTTCAGGACTGGCATTCTTTTGGCACATCCCCTACAAATGCCTGGAGGAATCACATACACCTAGAAGCAGCTAACTGTATTATCCACATGGATGAAACTAAGCCCTGAATAAGGAAAATGACCAAATAAAATTTAAAAATTAATTAACTTCAGCTGACCATCCAAATTCAAATCTACCCCAAGTAAAGCAAGTTTACTGTTTTCCTTGCTAACCAGTGGCAATTACATTAGCAAAGATTTATCAATGCCACTAACACTAGTAGGAGCAGCACCGCTACCAAACTGCTATAAAACCCAGAAATTCTTTTACACCTCCTCTTTATTTTTGCCTTGGAACTTAAAAGTAAAAAGTAAAAGTGTGTTTTAAAAATAATTAATTCCAAAATTAAGAAGTACTCACATCAAGTCCAGAAGAAAGATATCCTCAACTACCTTAACCAGTTACCAAATCTGGTTGTGGACAAAAGTAATCACATGCGAGAGGACGTGGCCATCTGCATGAAGGACCCAAGAGCACAGCAGTTCTTTATTTCCCAGCTTCAAAGGTGGACACTCCTCTTTCCAAATGCTGACACTCTTAGGATTTGTTTTTAGTTTTTAGATAACACAATCATACCAAAATAAACATGAGAGTTGCCTTCATATTCTGTTTCACCACCACTTAAAGACATATATTCTTCAAAAACAAGTTGGAGGAAAAATCCTATCTACAACAACAGCCATCAGGAATCAAATGTACAATTTGCACATTAGCAAGAGTTGAAAGATAAGAATCTCCAAAGTTTCTTGCACATCAGGCACAAAGCAAATAAACCTTCCCACGCTAACAGTTTCAACCAGATAATCTTATGGGCTTCCCTAGAAAATGCCTCTACTTCCCGATTCCCTCAGCTTTCCGTGTCTCCCTGAATACTGCTTCAGTGTAAAGATCTTATTTCTCATAAAAACTGTTGTGAAGTTTAAAAATAAGCACTTGAAATTTCTTGAATTACAAAGAGACGGGAAACCAGACATGAATTACAAAAAAAACCAAAACAAAACCAAACAAACAAACAAAAGACCAAAACCAAACCAAACCAAAAAAAAACCCCCACCAAACCATACCAGAAAACCTCACAAATACCACATTCAAAAGCTGCTGAAATGTAATCTATAAATTGGGGTCAACATTTAGTTCACCTTCCTAAAGGAATTTTTAATTCCTTAAATTCATTCGCACTCTCTCCTGTTTCAGTGTTTTCTAAAATATTGTTCCTACTAGGAATATCAGAATCTCCATTTAAGATAAAAAGAAGGGATAACAAAGCTACAATATTTGGATCACTTGTTTTTATCCCAACCTGGTTGATTTTCATGAGGTTTACAGGATGTAAAGTAGCTTTTTTTCTCCCCCATAAGCTAGAACCAAATATAAAACAACAGTCACAACAGACTAGTTTGGCAAAACACGGTAGTTGAATTTTGAGTTTCAAAGAATTATTTGAGGGCCAAGACACTGTTTTTCTCTTAAATAGTATTTATTTACAAAATAGGTTTCACTAATCAAATGGTACTGAGACCAAAGTACATGGTTAATACGTGAAGTATTTGTTTTTAAAATATCTGTAGTGCTTGAAGTCTTCCCCTTTGACATGTATTTTTTCATCAGCACTTCTTAAACTTACCCTCACATACCAGAATTATGATATAAAAATCATCTATTTTACAAAAGGCTCCATTTAATGATATACAAACATTTTTATGGCAGAAGAAGCAAACAAGTTAAAAAGCACTTAGGGGAAATAGAAATTATTGTTTTGAAACTAAGTTCTTTGCGATCATTAGGTTAAATCAAATTTGTTTCCTAACGTTAAGACACACTGTTGTAGCACAATCTGCTTTTCCATTGCTGTTAGAGCATAGGTTCTGTCTACAACAAGACAAAGGACATTTAAGTACTCAGAATCCAGATACAGTAGCAAATGCAACCACATTTCAGACAGCCTCCTCTCTTGGTCCAGTCAGAGTAGGTTTTGTCAAAAAACCCACTTGATTACTGAATCTTTTTAGACGACTTGTTACCATATCCATGATTATTAGATCATGGCCATAGGCTAGACACTGGTACATATATCCAGCTGTCAGAGTGAATTTAATCCATTAAATACAAAGGATAGCTATGGACAGGGCTGTTTTCTGTTTATGTATCAGGAAACCTTTTTAGACCAGAAATTTTCTTCCTTGAAGAAATTTAGGCAAATGTATGTATGTGTTTTCTTATTTGGATAAGATTCAAATAAAATTTACAGAAATGAGACGTATATGTAATCTGTGAAGGTGTGCTGAAACAGTTTCTGTAATGCTGATATGAGCCCCAGACTGAAATTTGCATTTCCACATTTTTAAATAACAGAGTCTATATTTAAGAAGCCGTATAGTAGGCACAGCAAGAACTGAATTGAAAAAAAAACCAACAAAATTTGATCAACATAAGTAAAAGATTAAATTAAACAAGCAGAGACATCAAACTAAATCCAAAAGTAGGGAGTGAATATTGACATTGAAAACAGTGCAAGCTAATTTAACTCTGCTTAGGTCATACGAGGTTATTGATATTAACCCATTCCAACACCACCATTTACATTAACTGAGCAAGTTCAAAAACACTTATCTGTTCTACAGGGTAAACAATAGCCCTCATTTTAGAGCTGAGGAAATAAAAAAACAGGAAAGGGAAAAAGAAAGTCAGTTCCTCAACGATGTAGCAAAACAGGAACAGAAATTTTGCCTCTTTGTCACATCCTTTAAAACTCAAGAATATCTCCTCTTCACTATGCAATGATACAATCCTGACAAAAGCTTTTAATGGAGATAAAAAGCCTGCCTTAATTTTTTACAAAATTTTAGAATTTCACAAAAATAACAGCACTAAATAGAAAGTGAGTCATAGTATTTATTAGGACTTTGCTATTCCTAGTGAATTTTTAGATATAAATTAAGAGTCATTCAGACAAAAAAAAATCACGTTTCAATAATTATGTATTTTGTTAATTATTCAGTATTCCATGTTCCTATAATTTAACAGATCCAATAAAACAATAGCATAGATTATAAAACTACAGAATATTGAAAAGCATTTAATATTTCAATATAGAAGCTTCTTATATGAATTAAATGATCAGTACCTTTTATTTAAGGATTAGTCATACAAGTATAAAACTATTTCAGAATTAGAATTTTAAAAGATAAATACCTATCTTCTCATACTAAACTCATTTAAAATGCTATTTTTGTTAAGCCTGACAAAATCAGGCCAGTATTTATACACACTTACACATTCAGAACACAATGAGCTTATCTCAATGTATGTCAGTGACCCTACTGCCACAATCCCAAAAACAGCGCCTACTCAATCAGTACTGACTCAAAGGCCAAAAGGACACATAAATAGAACATTTGTTGGAGCTGTGAAAGATCTTTTATTCCCAAACGTGACTTGAGACCAACTGGCACAGCAGTCAGAGGGTACTTGGGTCGTCAGTGCTGTGTGCGTTCCCAAGGAGAGCTGCAGAGCTTTAGGACACACTTCTGCTGAGGCAGCACTAAATTTGCTTAAAAGGGGAAAACAACAACAAGCAGCCACCTTGCAGAGCCTCATTCCCTTGGTTCATCCTCTCCGTGTGATCAGCGCTGACCTCTCCTTGGGCAGTATCTGGTGCCCCCACACCACAGCCTGTCTATGCAGCTCGGGCAAACGAGAAGCAACTCTAAGCACCAAGTCCTGGCTCAACTGCTCCGAGCAGCGGCTCAGCAACACTTCCCAAGGCCAAGCCAAGCTGGCTATGCTGCTCTCCTGTCTGACAAAGGGGCAAGGCAGCATTAAATTTGCTTTAAAGAGGAAAACAACAACAAGCAGCCACCTGGCAGAGCCTGATTCCCTTGCTTCATCCTCCCCTTGTGACCAGTGCTGACCTCTCCTTGGTGCAGTACCTGGTCCAGTATCAAGGCCCCTCACACCACAGCCTGTCTATGCAGGGCAGGCAAACACGTGTAGCAGCTCTAAGTACCGAGTCCTGGCCCAACTGCTCCGAGCAGCAGCTCAGCAACTGCTCAGCAGCTTCCCAAGGCCAAGGCAAGCTGGAGCTATGCTGCTCTCCTGTCTGACAAAGGGGCTGAAAAACAAGACCCAAGCTAAGGATCTCTAGTATGCATACATCTGCTGCAGCAGGCAGAAAGTTTTCAAGTACAAATAAAGTATTCATTATTTCATTCCTCCTTAATTTTACTTGGAAGGAAAAAAAAGAAGAATGAAGTGTTTGCTTAATTCTCACTTTTATCTATTTCAGAGAAAGTGACAGAGCTAAAGACTATGTCACATAAACAGATGTAAAGGATGGAGCAAGCTAAATGGATAACTTCAGAACTCATCTCATCTAGAGGCTATTTCAGTAAAAAAGAAATACTTGTACTAGGAAGTCCCAGTCCACATAAAATAGCATGCTGTATAGCGTTAATCACATTGACTCCAAACTTTAAAAAAATCCAATTCTTTTTTCAATTCTTCAGATTTCAAATTTTTTTATCTTCTTAAATAAGCAAAAAATTAATCAACTCCATCCTGACAGCACACATAGAAATGGATATTATGGCTGCCTAGAGTGTCTGTGATCTAAAAATTGTCTGATTTCCCACACTTCATCTTGATGAAAAACCTCACATATTAAAAAAAACCAATAACTGTATTATCTAATATGACACAAGAAATTAATAACTTTTTCTTAATTTGAAAACAATTAACATTTGGTAACTACAGTCTGATAAGGAAGTATTTATATACAAAGATGTAGCTGAGTTTGCTGCAAAAGGGATCCTGTGTAAGGTATATTTTCCGAATAAATACAGAACTTTACACCTCTGCAAGTCATTTTCCCCCATTAGTGTCACATTTATAAATAAAATGGTAGCAAGACAACCATTTTACTTATAAAAAACAAAAACATGAATGAGAAGAGGATGATGAATGAAGCAGTGTATTTTCCCAACTGTTTTCCACTACCCAAAACTAAAGATCTTCAAAAATATTTCTTCCAGGTACAGAAAGGGACAAGTACTGTGGCAAACTCAGACAGTGATGTTTTGGCAATAAACACTGGTTAGCTGCTAGAACCATTCAATCTCTAAGTGCATTCAAGCTAAGTATGCTAAATACACAAAAAGTTCACAGAGAAAGATTTTAAAAAGCTGTAGCTTTATGAACACTGGGTTCAACCAACCAAAGAAGCAAATAATATATTTCAAGGAAATCTCTGCTTCCCGCTCTTTTTACTCCAGCCATGTGCTAATATGACAAGGTACTTTCAGACCAATGCACCAAGCACTTCAGGAGATGTAAGAGCTCTGCCAGGAATCCTGCCTTCAGAAGGACTTTCATTGCTATGGCAACAGCATGTTCTGCAGGATCCAAGGCAGAGACAACCTGTGACACACTCATGAGAGATGGCCAAACTCCGCCGGAGTGCTCGCTGCAGCACAAGTGGCACTGTCACACACATGCCAGTTAGCACTTGCAGGAATGCAAGGCACAAAGCAGGGGGGGTTTACGATAGTTCACTTAACTTCCCTGCTTATAAACCGGTGCCTCTGGGAGAAAAAAATACCATTAACCTTATTAAACAAATTTAGACTATTCGAAGGCCAAAAAGTATATTATCATTAGCAGAGAATACAAATTGCATTCGGCATTTACCCCTGTTGTGGTCCCAAGTTCCCCAAACAGGATGAGGATAAATGAAAAGGGAAGGGTTAGTACATAGCAAAGAATCAAATTATTGAAACTATTATTCAGTACTCAACAAGTATCTTGAAATAAAGTGAGTTTAATGAGTATAACAGACACATGTGGCTAGAAACTCTGGTTTTACTACGTTGCTCTACAAAAAAACCTGAACAATCTCTTAGAATGCTTCACCTTCTATCCAGAAATGGATTCACAAAACCACCCTTGACATCTTGAGATTTAATCACCGAACACGCCAAGTTTTAAACACCTCATATACATCACTCTTACCCTTGTAAGCATTTGTATACTACTACACAGGGACCAGCCACTAACTCAAGCCATTTAAAGCCACCAGAAGGAAATTTAAGTTATTTACCCATTTCTGCATTTTTATTACATTCCTTTCCAAAACTTAATGTAATGGCTTCATACATTTTATCTGCATAAACAGACAAAACCCTGCCTGCTGTTCTCACCTAAGTTCATTCACCCCAGATGATCAGCACTCTCCCATACACAATAAAGAGTGTAACATGGCTGCACTCAATGTTTCTGACAATGCCTAAAATAGTTTAGCCCCTTTTAAGATTCCTTCTGGTTGTACTGCACAGCACTTACACCCTGAAGGCCTGGTAGGACTGTTGGGTGTATGTGCTGGAGAAGATATGGTCTTGCAATCTTTAGAGCCACTCTTTTCTTCCTTTTGAAGTATCAGTATTATCTGACTTGCTTAGCAAGTAGTAATATTGCAGATTGTTAAAAAATATTGCAAATGAACTAATAAAATTAACAGCTGACAGAGGACGAAATATGGGGGAGTTTAGTTTATGTTTCTTGGGGTTTGCATTTTTGGGAGGTTTTTTATGCTTTTGTATTGGGTCTTTGGTTTGTATTTTTTCGTGTTGTTGTTTCAGTTTTGTTTGGGTATTTTTGGGGTGAGTTTTTTAACTGAAGAGCTTTTAAATTCAACATCTTACAAATACTCACAAGTATCTAATTCAGATGTTCCTGTCATAACTAGTATTAAGAAAGTTTATGCTCCATTTTTTGTGTGCTTATTACAGTCCTCTGGCAAGGGAATATGATATCAGAGATATTTTCAAGGTTACCAAAATAAAAGTATTGCACAGAGCAGAGACCACATGCCAGACATGATATGAATTTATACACAAATTGGCAGAAATGTGCATTTGTTTTATAAAATCCAGCTAAGGAAAAAATTTTTGCATTACCATTCTATTCAATCCCCTTGTATCTATGCATCACAAGCACTAATCCTGCAAAGACATACTACAAAATACAGCCATTTGAGCTCTACAGTAGTAAGCACCAGACATCATTTTTAGAAATACACAAAAGCTTTTCATTACTCAAAAACTCGGTCATCTTCATTAAATCACCATCTCTTCATAAAAGCCTTGCCTTCATTTAGCATTCAGGAAGATGAAAGAGCAGCTCCCCTCCTTATGGATTACTTCTCTATTACAAGAGAATACTTTGCACGTCAAAAGCACACACTGAAGGATTAAATGATATTGTAGCTTCCGCTCTTATTTATCTGCAATGGGCAGTGAACAGAATTGCAAAGAAACAATCAGTGATTATTTTAAGCTGTGTTCTTTTGCAAGGATTATGACTCATGAAGTTGCTGCATAAAGAACTGGAACGGGATGGGTGTCGCATTGGAAATGGTCGAAACACCACAATATGAAAAATGTTTGTCCTACAAGCAAAGCTGTCTGATTTAATCATTTCATAGGGTAGCCACAATCGCTCTTGGGATAAGAACCAAGACAACAGTATCTTGCATTCAGTAAACGAAAAAGAAAATATACACAGTGAATTCCATTCTCCTACAGAAAACTAAAAATACCTCTGGATTTTTTGTTTATACTGAATTAAGGGCAAAATACATTTTACACTCAATTTAACACACAGAATATGCATATTTATGGTTTGATATTCATCTGTATTTTACCTGCAAAATGTACATAACTAGAAATAGCCAAATTTGGATTTTGATTAACTAGGTATGTTTTTCTAACAATTAGCTCAGCATACTCATTTTTATATTTAAAAAGGAGGAAAAGAATACACCATCTAAAATATAACTTCCACAAAACATGGCTCAGAGCACACTTCAACATAAAACTCCAGCCCAGCCTAACGTAAGTTTTGTTACCACTGCTTCAGCAACAGCAAAGATTTCTTCCAGAGACAAGCTAAACATAAAATGTGTCCTACAGTTTTGTTTGTGAAAAGCAAAGTAGAAGTGGTTCAACTTCTTACTAGAAGTCCACACAATTAACAACCTGATCAAGGCACGGAGACACCACCGGTTCTGTAACTACAACTGGCAACAGAAAGAAACCCAACAAAATCTGCTACCAAAACAAAGCTAACTTCAATGGTGTAACAAATACCTCACATGCATATAAAAAACAATATAGACAATCTCTGCAGAAGATCAGGAGCAAGAAATCCACTGTAATAAACAAAAGTTACTTACGGAAAAAAAAAAAAGGAATTTTCAGGTCTATGTAAAAAAAATAAAAATAAACTTACTTATATTCCACTTAGCAAGAAATTGCTACTGTAATAAAAATGTACAGTTTTGGACCATCTTTTAAATGCACTTCCATAGCCCTAATATGAAAATGTACAACTTGTCTGTCCAAGATAAACTTTCCTTAGTTTTATGCTAAGTTTTTACTACCATTCACAGAGAGCATTTGTCAGGGCTGCAAAGTAAACACTTTTAGTCAGGTCTTTTTCACCCCCCCATTCCAAATACTACTTTAACACATCAGCAATAATTATTCTGGTGTGGTCAAGCAAGATTTCTCTGCATTACACTGGTAAAACATTAAGTTTATGCATTTTAAAGCAATTTCAGCCCTTTACTTAAAAAAAATAAGAAATCACATCTCTAGTATACAAGAATCTAACCAAGTCCTGAAGATTGATTGGGTACTTTTTAGCCTGATTATCCTCTGAAAACAGTGAGATATTATAAATATAACAAAAGCTACTCTTTCTGATCATTCTTGGTATTCAGTTAACATCTTCACCAAAGAAGTACGTCCTTTATGTTTTTGAATGTTGTGTTTACAAACACAGTTTTGTTTTACAGATGAAAAAACAAGGCATTCATTCAAGACATTAAAAAAACTTATCATTATCTCATCTTAGAGTCATAATAGAAAAAAATAAGAAACAAACAACTTTGCCCCTACAACCACTAGTAAATAATGCATTGTAGTAGTTAAAAAGTCCATCAAGTATCACAAAGTACCTCCAAATCATCAGGTTGAGGTGTACAATAGAACTGGGGAGTGCCAGATTTTCAAATTAATTAAAAATAAACAAAAAGCAAACAAAACCCACAAAATGCAGGACTGGCCATTACAATATAATGCAGGAAAAAAATTGAGATATTAAAAATAAAATTACTATCCATAGAATGATATTTTTTCTGCCTTTTCCCATAATGTTTAATAGCCAAAAGTAATAAAGGTGAATACACTATTTTGAATTAATTATGCATATTCAATAAAGATCTCCAAAGAATTCACATGCAAAAGAAAACACTGCCTTTGCTTATTTCTTTCTTTATTTCAAATCTAGTGACTTCCTCACAGAACACTGTACAAAACCAATCAAGTTTTGCTATATATTTCTGAAGAAGTGGTAACATATTGAATTAGATAATGCCTGCAAAAAAAAGGTTTTCAGCGAAGATATTTTATTTCATGAGGTCATTTATTGAAACTGAATTTCAAGTATGAAAATTAGTAGCTATTTTGAAGTAAATTTAAGATAGAACACTTATTTATTATATCCCATAAATCACATCTGGCTCCATGGCACTTTAATAAATTTTATGTGGTTCTGAAAATGCTCAATGCTATTTCCCTGAAAACATAAACCTTCCACAACAGAGTAACAAACAGAACTGCATCTCCATGGTCAAGAGAGGTCAGTTCAAGAAGCCTACCAAACTATTTCAGTTTATGTGCAGCTTTGATTTTACAAACAGTCTCCACGAACTTCACTCTAAGTGGTATGGTATTATATTACTGCCTTAAACAACATTCTCTTCATAAATACACACAGTGTTCAGCCCTGAAAAACAATACACTATACCTTCAGCAATTTCAGGAAAATATAGTTTACTGAGTTAATGGCAGAGTAGAGGGTAGATTAAGAGAAACTCATATAATGGTATCTGCAGGCTCAGCTATGGATAAAGCAGAATTACCTGAGACAAACAGCTGTCACAGCAACCTGACAGCAAAACATCTAAGGGGTTAAATCCTCTTTGTGTGACAGCTGGAAAGAAGTGAGGGGAAGGGGAACTTTGGCAAGCTTGTATGAATGATAAGCTCTTAACATGAAATTCCTTTGGTAAAGATCAAAAAGAGACCATAAACAAATAAACCCAAAAAAAGCTAAAACTCAGCAAAAGCTGCAGACACTAACGTTTTACAGGGGAAATTACAAGCTCAGCTGACATTAAAGGACATACAAATACATAAGAATCCCATTCATGCTCTTCCTCCTCTTTACTCAAACCCTTAGTCCTCACGTTTCCATTTCTATCAAATCTGCTGTCTGGATAAATACAAAATTTCAAACCCTATTCCTTCCACATGCCATTAAGACCACTGTCCAAAGATTCTGAATACTCTTCATCACTTACAGGAGATCAGAAAGTTTGGCAGGACACAGAGTTACTGGCTGAGGGAGGCTGATGGTGGAAGGCACCCTATCCTTAGATGCACATCAGGAAAGGACAAGGCACTACTGCAATCCCAGATCTTCTGAAACCATCCAGAAATCATTGCAAAGATCCTCCTTGCATCCCAAACCAGTAATATTTACATGGGGATTGGAGGTTGCATGCTGTGCCTGTAACACAGTGACCACACTGCTGCTCTCATCTAAGGAAAAGGTTGCTGGAAATGCAGGATTAAGTTTTTGAAAGAATGCTTTCTACATGCCAATGCAGCAAAACTCAGTTTCCCTTACTAATGGTATCAAATGTATCTCTAAACAGAAGACAGACAGCACTACTAAAAATTCTCAGATCTTCTATTTGGAAAACAGCAAAGAATTTCTGACCAAGTGCCATGAGGTTCATACCATCATCTTTCAAAATCCAAGTCAACAGTAATGAACAATCGAATAACACCTGTTTCTCTGCTCACTAAACTAGATTCAGAATACTGAGCTGTTTTAGTAACTCTCCCTTTTTCCTCAATCCCCAAAACCTCAATATCCATGTGACCACAAACACCTTGCTTTAAAGCTGGGTTGTCAGTTCTCTCTACTTATCCAACATTTTTTCCCCTTCTCTTTCTTAAACAGCAGTATGGAAGTTGTATCTCACAGGAATTTACACTATACTTCTCAAGCCTTTTCATGGCATGCCTGGTAATTTACCATTCCAAAGGCAAGGAATGGAAGGAGGAAATGAGACAGCAGCAGTGAGACAGGGGCCGCCACCAGGCAAGCTGCAGAGTCATGAATTTACTGCCTCTCCATCACCCTGAGGTTTCTAAATGCAACAGGTGAGGGATCCAGACTGAAATCTTGATCTCACTTGCATCTGGCCCATTTGAAGAGTAATCCATGGGTCTCCCCTACAAAAAATGGACGGTAAAGAAGCCAGAGACACCCTTCTGCTTTCAAGGCTTCTTCAACTCTCCTAAGGCTCTTCAGAGGAGGACAGAATTTAGCACCCCTCAGACTAAAGATGAAATACCAGGTTACCAGGTCTGCTGGTTCACCTTTAATGAAGCTAGAGGACAAACCAGATATTAATTTTTTTTTTTAAAAATAAAAAAGCTATACCACTGCATGAACTAATGCTTAACAGGCCACTCCAGATTTCCAGCATTTAAGACACAATAAGAGTGCCTTTTCTCTTCAGTAATTGAATAGATCAGTGAACAGAGTATCTAAACCATTGCTCCTCCAGATAATTCTCCCAAATTCTTTTTTTTTTAATTGGGTTTGTTTCTTTTACAAGAAAATTGAAAAGTAAATAAGAGTTCACAGGATTGACAAAGTCAGGTTTTGTTCATTTTGGAAACACTGTTTGGTAACTTAAGAGACCTGCTCAAGAATTGCTATTGTGTCCATTCTCAAGACCATGGCCCTAAATTAGGGACACTCAGGTTAATGGCAGGCTATCAACTTAAATGGTCTTTGCATTAAGTCACTAATTAGCAGCCTATCCCAAACAAGTGCATCCCTTACAAACTCAGTACATTAGCAGAGACAAGTGGAAAGGGCAGCCAGTCTCTTGAATTTGTATAAAAGGGACCAAACCAATACAAACAGATATCTAAACAGATACCTTCAGAAGTTTTTGCACGTTTTAGGAATGTCTGGGTACACACAAGATTTGTGCCCAAAGCCGTTCACTCCCAAATGAGAATGCAAGTTCTCATGAATTCCAGAAGAATCTTACAGGCAAGAGAGGTGTCATATTTTCACAACTTAGCTCCTAAACTGTACCTCTTACTGTAAACTCTTATCCCTCTTTTCTGCTACACATCCACAATAACTTACTTCATCTCTTTGACTGATACCTCACTGATGCATGTGCACAGCCACATGCAAAAATAATAAATAATGCTATTAATACACTGAAAAACGTACTAAATTGAAAATGGGAGGTCACAGAAAAATATTGCCTCAGAGTTACTCTTCTTTGTAAAAGGCTAAAAAAAAAACCAAAACAAAACAAAACAAACCAAACCACCAAATGGAGTTATTTTACAGTACCAAACCTGAGATTTAAAAAATCAGTTACAGGAAAAACTGAGATTGTGATCAAATCTACTAAAAACCATAAGAAAATTGCACTACTATTGCCTATGTTGGGCACGTGTGTATTGTGACTGGTTGTTAATGGAATTACTGTAATAAATAAAGGGTGTTGGGCAAAATCAGGAACCATCCAAGTTTGTATTGGTATATGTGTTGTAGCTTAGACAAAAGCAAAACAAGCAAAGTGTCACTGTAAATCACAAACACTACCTTTAGCCATAGTAGCAACAGAAGATTTAGATTTTACATAAAATCTAAAGGAAAAAAAACACCTGATTAAAAAGTCCAATGGAACAAATCTCTGACCTTTGCCACTTTCGACTAAAGTTTCTAAGACAGAAATGCCTTAATCTTCAGAAGTTGGTTTTGGAGGAGAAAAGAATGACAAGTTCTGTTTCAAACAAGAATTAAGTACAGCAGGTATGACAAGGAATATTTTGTGGCTTAACTCACTGGCTTACATATCAAGTTACTTTTCCAATATGTTTATTTTCATCAGCAGTCTGACCAAGTTATTTGACTTTATCAGCAGCTTACACGACTTACTGTCATAATATACTACAATATATCAGATTAGTTCACTTATTTTTGTAAAAGGCTAAAAAAAAAAAAAAAAAACAAAAAAAAAACCACCAAATGGAGTTATTTTACAGTACCAAACCTGAGATTTAAAAAATCAGTTACAGGAAAAACTGAGATTGTGATCAAATCTACTAAAAACCATAAGAAAAATTGCACTACCATTGCCTATGTTGGGCATGTGCGTATTGTGACTGGTTGTTAATGGAATTACTGTAATAAATAAAGGGTGTTGGGCAAAATCAGGAACCATCCAAGTTTGTATTGGTATATGTGTTGTAGCTTAGACAAAGGCAAAACAAGCAAAGTGTCACTGTAAATCACAAACACTACCTTTAGCCATAGTAGCAACAGAAGATTTAGATTTTACATAAAATCTAAAGGAAAAAAACACCTGATTAAAAAGTCCAATGGAACAAATCTCTGACCTTTGCCACTTTCTACTAAAGTTTCTAAGACAGAAATGCCTTCATCTTCAGAAGTTGGTTTTGGAGGAGAAAAGAATGACAAGTTCTGTTTCAAACAAGAATTAAGTACAGCAGGTATGACAAGGAATATTTTGTGGCTTAACTCACTGGCTTACATATCAAGTTACTTTTCCAATATGTTTATTTTCATCAGCAGTCTGACCAAGTTATTTGACTTTATCAGCAGCTTACACGACTTACTGTCATAATATACTACAATATATCAGATTAGTTCACTTATTTTATCTGCAGCTTTCATTCCTAACTGATTGACCTGTAGAAAGCAAACCTGCCCCAGCTGTCTTTTAATCAAAACAGTGTTCATCTGTTAATCCAAAACAGCAAATTCTTACAAATTATAGATCAGTTGTATTAGCTGTTTTATTCATGCAACCCAATTACACATATATTTCTAAAATATAATCAACAGAAGTCTTGCAGAATTATAGCAAATCAAGCTTGTTACATCAGGATTAATAACATGCACCCCAGTATTTCCAACACTTCACAAAACCACACCTGAAAAACAAACAAAACTTATCCATTCTTTAACAGCAACTAATTTGTCCTTTTAAACTAGGGACCAGTGGGTGATGAGGAAAAAGCACCCAGGAAGCATTCCTACCTTCTAAATCAGATTTCCCAGAAATATGGAGTCTTAAGAGCCATGCAGACATACAATTGATCTTCACCTACTTAATGGGGGCCATTAGGCTGAATCTCAAATCACTGACAGGTTGGAGGGGGAGGGGAGGTGTTTGCAGATGTTTATTTTAAGTTTCAATGAGAAAGAGGGGGCTCTAAAATAAAAAACAATAAACACGAGTCTTACTTCAACTAAGAAAAAGAAAGCACTTTGCTCTAGCATGCTTGTAAAAATATCACAAAATAAAACTGAGCTTCATGGGAAAGATATTAAAGCAAGCTTCACTTCTCTAATTGCCATCAAAACCACTGAAAGTCTCTGTAAGAGGCAGCAACACCCAAAGAAAAAAAGAAGTACTTTTTAGGAATCTGCACACGGTGTGATTTTCAGTCCTAGATAGCTCAAAGGAATAAATACCTTCTCTTTCCATGTTTCTCTTTAAAAAGTGATCTCTGGTCAGTCAAAAAAACAAACTAAATCTTTTAAGTATTGTTTGTCCTAGAAGTTACAAAACACTTGAAATTATAGCAAGACCACAATTAAATCAAAGTACTTAGAAATTAAATGCCTGTACTTCATCACTGATCTTGACATAGTTTATCTTCAATACTTAATGTCTCAGAACACAACTAATACAGAAGTTTGTCACCTCTCACTCCTGCAGAGTAATCACCCTAAGACAAGGCTTAGACCATAACATTACCAGAATTAGGGCATAGAATCCACTATCCACTAAACTTCTACAACTACAAACACCTTTAATGAAAATCCACAAATATATACTACTATCATTGCAAGGGGAACTCAGCTGAGGATGTAGCTTGTTTGACAGTTGCAGTGTTGTACTGAGGATTGGTATTTATAGCAGGATACACCATATTGGTAGAGAAATTCAAGGAGTCACACTGTTTCTCTTAAAGAAATAACTATTCTGGCATTCTCTCTTTTTCTAAAACATCCAAGGGAAGAAAGGGAAGCAGTACCTACAAATAGGACATGCCACATCACTTAGCAGTGCTCTAAGACCTTATGTAAAAATGAAAGCTTTATTATTCAACAGAAAATCATTCTACTCATTCAGGAAAAGCAAGGACAAAGTGGGATGAAATGTTCAGGCTGTGCTCCCCACAATTAAGTTTTAGGTGCCTGAATGTCTTTAAAAACAAGCTTCAGGGAAACAACTCTCTTAAATATCTGTATTTTTAAAACTTTAAATATTAACTACATTGTAAGACAGATTTGCTCTTACTATTGTCATTAACTTACACCTGATGTACTTTCAAAGAGGAAGAGGAAGCCAGTCATTTATTTCAGGAGAAAACCTAACAGACTCCTTCAAGTATGTAACAATTACATTTGCTACACAGTTTCGGTAAACTAAATGTGAGAGACAGTCTCTGGAAAATCTGAAAAATAAGTCAATGGATAAGTTTTAAGATGCTTTTAAAAACAAAAATCCTTGAGTGTTACTAAAATGCAGTGTCACTTGCACTCCCAAGGTAACAGCCCTGACAACCTAAGAGGCTAACAGGGGATGCCACTGCAAAACTTCAAGCCACTACTTCACTTCTCTGCTGGCATTCTAAACATTTATTTTCATTAACTAAAACACAAACATCACTTTGTTGTATCCAGAGGATCAAAAAAATCATTTCACTGTACTCAAACAAGATGAACCTATATAAAAAGTTTTATCAAAAACATACTTTTGTTCCTCTTTTGCAGTAAGTATTACTTTCACGGAATGACACAAAGCACCCGTTTTAAAATTTCACTTATTTCCTATTACGGTCCTAGCTTAAAGGTCTCTGACACAGCAATGAGGTGGACCCTGTGATAATGTGATAATACACTGAAGCCACAAAACACATGCAACATGTAAATATACAGTTACTTGCTTTCCAGATGCATGGATAAAGTTTCAACACAAGAAAATTCTAGTTGCATCTTTGAGAGCTACCTAGTACTAGAAAATTGTATTAAACTCACATTTTCCTTAAGCACTGCATTTAAAAATAGCATGTCCTTGAGTCAGGAGTATTTAACTATTTGGTATTTTACAGAAGTTTTCTCCCTTCATACACAGGGGCTAGGAAATTCTTCAATTGAACATCTAGGTTTGAGTTTCTTAAACAAAAACACCATAGTCATTCATTTTTAATACAACAAATTTACAACTTCCATATCAGTATGGCTAGAGACACTCAACACTTCACTGTACTGTAGCTAATAGCCTAAGACAGAGAGGAAAACCATGGTTAAAGTTAGCAAAATGCACTATAAAGATCAAAACAGCACATCTCTAACTGATCTGAATATCTTATGAGAATATGCACAAATGAAAGACTACAATACTCTGAGAACATGGAGACTACACTGAAACATTAAGACCCAGTGAGATGAACATTATGTGTCTCGGATGCATCCTACCTGATCCACTGAACTGGCTGCTTCCTAGTGTAGTTGGTCTGGTTTTTCCACTATTTACAGGTGGGGAAAACATCTGCAAAACAAGAAAAAAAAGACATGTTTTAATTGGCTTTGAAAATCTGTGCTGAATTATTAATGGAAACAGAAAAAAGGTTAAAAGGAAACAGTTTTTTTTCTATTTCTGCTTGAAAACAATGCAAGATGTGTGTTTAGACACACAAAATCAATAAGCTGAAGTACTCCTTAACAGGACCAAAACCCCATTTCTAACACAACACAACTTAAAACTAAAATGACACCTACTACTACGGTGACTATTTCAAATAGTTACACAACTTACCATTTTTTACTCAAATCATATTTCTTACTGATCTGCAAGTATAAGGACACTACACAAAGACAGCATTTAAGATGCAGTAGTTTTCTATTATATTTAAAAATCAGGAGCCTTTTTGGTATGGTAAAAGTAACACACAGAAAATACCTACAATATTCTTAGCAAAGACCATCACTTATTAACTTTTTTTTTTGTGGGAAATAATTTTTCTTTTGTTTAAATAAGAAAAAAAAACCAAAAAAAACCACCAAGAGCCAAGGTACCAGCGCCACACGCCAGCTTAACCAATGTTAATTATTAGATTATGCCACCACTGGGTCAGCCTGATTTTAACCAGTTAAACCAATTGACCCAGCTGGTATTACAGTATTAAATCTGGAAGTCTAGACATTACATCAAAGTTCAGGTGTCCAACTCGGCTGAGGCAGACCCAGCCAAGCCCTGCACGCTGCTGCCCCTGCTCCTCAGTTCGCACGACCACGGAGAAGTCATGAGAAGACCTCAGAGAATATCCTACCGCACTGAAGTCCAGCAAGTCGCTCAATTCCTTGTCAGTTCCTATAGCGGCCATCCTCTGCTGCTGGGAATTCATCTTCCTCCGCTCCTCCGATCACCTTTCTAGGGCACAGGGAGAGAGGCACAGGCAGCACCTCACGGCGCGAACCCGGCCCCGGCGAAGAGGGGCCTCCGGTACCTGCGCCCTGGGGCGGGGTGGAGACTCCCGGGGGAGCCTCGCTCGGCCGGGCGGGCGGAGGGGATCGGCAGCAGCAGCTTCCCGAACTAACCAACTCTCTTCAAGTTTCCTCAGGCTCCCTCCTCTCCCTCATTCCGCTTCTCCCCCATCCTCGAGCAAGGCACGGTCACGCCGCAGAAGGGCGGCCGCCAGGAATTAAGTCCCCCCCAGGCAAGAGAAAGCAAATAAACAGCCGCGGCCCGGCGAGGTCCGGAGAATTAGCGAGAGATTAAGTGACTCACTGTCCCCGCAACAATGGGGCTGACGAGCGGGGCCGGACGAGCCTCAGCAGAGCCATCTCTGCCCCGGCATTATCGCCCGCCGCCGGTGCCGGCTCCCCCTCCCCCTCTCTCCCGACCCACCCACCGGGGGCCGCGGCCGCCGCTCCGCGCTCGGGACCGCGGCGGGCCGGGAGCCGCCCCCCCGCGCCGCACGCGCACACGCGGGACCGGGCGCGCGCGCCACCAGCGGGCGGGCGGGTGGGGGGGGCTGGAATGCGCGTGCGGCGGCGGGGACGGGAGGGGCCCGCGTCTTCCCTTGTGCCGGCGGGCGCCGCGGGGGAGTCGCCGCGGCCCCGCGCCCGGCAAGTTTCCGAGCCGCCCGATCCTTTATGAGCGCGGGTAGACGCCGAGCGCCGCCCGCGGGGACTCGCTCCTGCCCGCGGTCCGCGGCCCGGAGACCCCGCACGCCCGCCCCGCCACCCGCGCGGCCGGCCCCGGCTGCCGCCCCTCGGGTTCCCCAGAGGAGCCTCCGCCTCCCCCGCGGTCTCCCCGCTGCCGCCCCGGGCAGCCCCACTCCCGCCCGCGCGCCCGCGGCCCCGGCCCCTCGCCTCCGCCTCTGCCCCTGCGAGCGCCCGGCCGCCGCTTCCCTCCCTCGCCGCTCTCTCCCAACTTCTCGCGGCCGCCCGCACTTACCCGCTGCCCCTGTACGCTCCGGTGACCAAGGCCGGGCCGGCGGCGGCGCGCGGGCCGCGGGCTGGGTGGGAGGCGACGAGCCGAGCGCTCCCCCCCCGCTGGAAGGAACTTGTGGGTTCCCTCAGGCGGACATTTTTTTGCTTACAGAGCCTCAGCACCACGTTCACGGCTCCGGCTCCGTATCCCTCCGCGCCGAGCGCCGCCGCCTTAACCCTTGTCGCGCCGCGCCGCTCCCGAACGGGGCGGGCGGGGATCCACGGACACCCCCGGGAGCCGCCTCGGCACCCGCCTCGCCCCCGGTCGCGGCGCCGGGACTCCCCAGCAGATGGGGAGAAGCAGGTCCCCCTGGGCAGCTCAGGGAAACACGCACCCCGCGGGGACAGACCCCTCCCCAGCGCTCTCCAACTCAGCCAAACCGACAGCAAACCTCGACATGCAGCACTGCCGGCAATGCACGTGCCCCAAAAGACATTATCGCACTCACCCTGAATTCACATACCCTAAAATACGCCTGAATACTTTCAATATGTCAATATACAGTCTTACTGCTCAAAATAAAATGGCATGTAAATTACATAAATCTTTAAGCATTCATTAGTAGCTTCCTCTAAAATACATGCCAGTAAAACCGTAACGTGTCAAAGCACAAGAACATGGCTGTTACTACAAGAACACACATTCAAATAAACTCTGCAGCTCTCTGAAACAGGTGATGCTAAAGGTGAACCAGCCCAACGGCTTCCGTGCAGGAATGGGAAGCAGCTTGCAAAGAACCTGCGCCCTCATTTGGGTCCTGCCACCGCTACAGACAAATCACTCTTTTGTGCTCCTTCTCACAAAACCGCCCTGCCAGTCTGTCCTGCTGGGAAGTTTATTTCGTGTCTGTGAGCCACCCCACACAGCAGCGTACCGCCCTAAGGCAGGCGCACGGCTCTCCCCGACGCCGAGCGGAGCGGGGCCGGTGCGGTGCCGGTGCTCCGTCGCACGCCCGTCTCTCGAGCCTGCAGAGCCCCCAGGTGGCACCGACTTGCCACCACCTGGGCCTGGGCCTGCTCTTTTCTGACCCCAGCTACCCAGGGCCAGCTACCATTCTCTCCGAAAGTGAGAATTATAAAGCAATAATCTATGCAGCTACTGGCAGATTGTTCTTTTGGAGCAAGGGTATTTACGAAACACAAGGACAATGAGAAAGGATACTAAAATCCCGGAGAACCTAAAAGGCAGCAGGGAGCCGGTAAGCGCAGTGAGGAAGGGCTCGCGGTGTGGAGGAGCTCGCATCCCTCACAGGCTGCTGCTTGGCAGGCCCCCAGCTCTGGAAAGCAGCAGGCTGTACCGAGGGCTCTCCAGCCACACACCCTTCCTGTTCAAATCAGCTCTTCCCACCCGGGTCCTGACTGTGACATCTTCCGGAGGAACGGGAATGTGGTAACAAACTTACCACCCGCAGGCAAAGACAAACTAGAGATTCTGGAGATGCTCCTCCATTTTTCTCCCTTACGTGCCTTGTGGTGGATGATCATTTGGCCTCGTGATTCTATGAATATTCATATATTTGCCACTTAGAAATGCAGGAAGCAATTTGTATTAAAATACCAACACAATGACTTCCATTCTCTATGCCCCTGAGGGATATAAGTATGTACTTTTCCTCTTTGAAGTATAAATAATACTACACTTTAGAGGGAAATGCCCATTGACACAGATCATTATACATTTCATGAGCAACATTCTTTAACATATTTTTATTACAGGATCCGCTATATACCTACTGAGAAGATATTGTTTCTCTGGAAGCGCTACTTTTAACCAGTAGTGGCACTCAGTGCCAGTCAGTACAGCTGCAATCCTGATAAGCGTTGATTAGAATGCTGGCTAAATGTAAAGAAAGTGGAAGTAATAATGCTAACAATTGTTTGTACTGATGTGTAATTGGATTTAAATTATAACTTATTTTTGTTAATATGTAGATAATTATAGATTCTTCATTAATACAACTACTTTGTATTTGCCCTCTGAATCAGATTTTAAGGTTCACATCTGTAGGCTTTTATTTGCAGCTAGAAGCTTTGAGCGGAAGATGATATAGCCACATAATCCATGGCACAGGGTTTAAAGTTACAGAAAATACCATAAAATGTTTTATTTGCTCCTCAATGACACGTCACTTTCTCGTGCAGATGCTGAGTAAACATGCTCATTGCCAAAAGTCACATTGTAGCAGTCTGCATTACACCTCCATGCCTTGGCGGCCCTCTCAAAAAAACTTCAAGGCACTTAGAGAAATATCATCAGAACGTAAATGAACTTTCCAGAAATTATGCCGTACAATTTAGCAAGTACACAAGGCCTCAGGAAAGGTATGCTTTGACCCAAAATACACTGTGAGTCTGACCTAAAGAAGATTGCTGGGGAACACAAAATTGTAGTGAGCTGGCCACGTCAGAAATTTCAGAACATACTCTGCAGGTAGCTCAACTAAAACTGTTGTGGAAGATCAGTAACTATCACATCCTTTGTTACAGTAAAATTCAAAATATAATTACCCTAATGTTTCCTGGCTACTGAACATATTCTTCCACATTCAAGAGATCTGGAATCTTTAATGTATTCAGTTCTTAACCCCTTATCATGTAACACTGCCCAGAACTAACTTGTACACTCAAAACGTTAAGGCATGATGTTCTATGTCTATGCAATACTGTCTTTCACCTATTCTCAGGACCTCCAACCCCATGCTCAAGGTGTTACTTAGAATCCTTTCAGCTCTGCCACTCCATATAAATTATTCCTGTTCACTGCAAAGAGTTTTTAAAAAATGCATTTCATATCCTTATTCTGTCACAGCCATACACAGAAAATGAAACAAAAGGCAATGTTGTCAACATTAAAAAGAAAAAACCCAAACCCAAGGCAGTATCTATTGTAAACATTTTTAAAGATCTGAAGAAACCAGTGCCTGAAACCTGGATCAACCAGGTACAGTGGTTTCCCATTTGCAAGAAAGAAAATACTTTCAGTCTCATTCCTGCTGCAACTCCTAGATATGGTTCTTTCCTCACACATGTGCAAATGCAGTAAGTATAGTATATAAATCACACAAAAATCAAAAACTTCCAACTGTTCTGTGACACGACTGTACCTTTCCTGTACATTATGTAGCAGGCTAAAATGCTACCCCCTTTTGTTATTGTTACACCCTCTTTTCTTTCACTTCATTAAAAATAAAAGGTCTTCACTATGTAAGCAGCAAAAATTCAGATGGATAGAAGGAAAATACAGGAGCAATCATAAGCACTAATAATTTTACTGGTGATTTCACAAGCTAGGACTCCAGCAATCAGGACTGTGTTCCTGTAGATGCTTTCCTAAAAATATTTTCATCAATGAATTTCCTACCAAGAGAAGTATCAGTGTTGAAAATAAATACCCTTCCCTTAGAGAAGTCTTCAGTCTGTCATGGAGTAGTGCAAGTAATAGGAAGGTAAACCTCTGCACACAAAGTCATCAGTGAACTCCAGACACTGACAGAACACACAATACAACTGTAAATCTTTATGGTAACTGCCCTGACAGCTGAGCTACCAACATCAATATGGTCAGCGACCAACCAGAGCTATCAGGGAATTGCTACTTGCCAGATGGCGATGGCAGCGTTCTTCCACATGCTTCAACGTGACCATGAAAATGAAGAATTACATACAGAACATAATAAAAAAATTAAGAGGAATATAAAACCCAAATCACTTGAGCACAACTCCCTGAAAATAATCACACTCATATGCAGCTTTCACAGCCTTCATGAATTGCTTTCCACCCACTCCTTAAAGGAAAAATATTTGATACAGCAGACAGCTGTTGTGCATTCAGGGATGTGAGAAAATGCATTCCGTATTACTATTTAATGTATCATGCCTGTGTGAATAGAATCATTAAGCTTGCATGTCTCCTTTTGGCTTATTTATTCTCAAAATTACAGATGCTGAATTAATTCACCATCACCGCTCAAACTGTACAAACTCCTAGGGTGATCCCCAACAGAGCACTTGACCAAGGATGGAGTTTTCACTGGAACAGCTCCTTTAAATCAACATGTACGTGGTCAGCTTGCATCCACAGCCAACAATTTATTAATGATAAATGCTATTGCTCGGCAAATCCACAGCCCTGAAGAAAAGTCAGCAAACCTTCTTCCCTGCTCCAGTTTGGTGTTGTTCTTGTTTGGTTTCTTACTACAAATTCCTGCCCTCACCTAAACCACTGAATTCTTTCTATTGCTTCCAGAAAACTTCCCTGTACAGAGAGAATGCTCATTCGGAGTCAGGAATAAGGAGATAACAACATTGTTTCCTGCACTAGGATGGAAAAAGTAATTCCATTTTCTCACTGATGTGTTCCTTCACCTGGAAGCTGACTTGAGCCACTAAAAAATTAAAATATTTTTTTTGTAACGCATGAAACTTCTGGATGAAGTTCTTGGAAAGGCATTCTGTTCTTCTTACATCTTGCAAAACAGAGTGGAAAAGTATCCTACGAAAGAGCACAGAGCTGTGTTCCTATGCCCAAGCCTCATGATTACGCAGTGCTTGCTGTTATCAGTACAGCCCATCTTACAGATAACCGAATTTGCTGCCTGCTATATTTACCTCGCGGTAATTAAAATTATATAACATATATATTATGTAACATATTCTACAATCAGAGAGACTTAGAACATTTGCAGTAGGCTACAATGGTGAAACCTGTCGCCAAAGAGTACTACTTAGGAGGTGACCAGAGAGAAAATATTCAGTGACGATTGTTAAATCAAAACCTGTTTCTGTGGGGCACTGACAGCCACGTTTCTCTTGTTTTCTGTCGCTGACAAAGTGCTTGTGGTTTGAGCAGGGGGTGAGTAAAAGCTTTAGCTCGCCGTGAGAGACCTCCTCTCAAGAGGAATTCCTACAAAAGTTGTCTGGGGGAAGGAGGTTAAAAAAAAGAAGGCGCCTGAAAGGAGAAATCCCGGCGAGAAGGCCCCATCAGAGACGGCTCCTCCTGGTCCCGCTCCCCGCAGCAGAACCGGGCCGGGCACAGCGGGGCCACCCGCCCGCCGTGACCGCGACCGCAGAGCCCGGGGCGGGCGGCGGGACCGAGGCCGGCGGGAGCTGCCCCGCCAGCGGCCCCTCGGGCTGCGAGAGCCCCGCGGCGGAGCCCCGGGCGCGCCGAGCGCAGCCCGCCCCCAGCGCCGCCAGAGTCCCGCTGCCCCGGGGGACCGGAGTGACACTGACGGTGACACTGACGGTGACAGCGACAGTGCCCGCGCCCGCCCGGCCTCCGCCCCTCCGCGGGGCCGCCCCTCCACCCGCCGGCCGAGAGCGGCCCAAAGTTGTGCGGAGCCGAACAATGCGGCGAGGACTATTTGTCCTTCCGCCGGCCGGGGGAGGGGAGCGGCGGCCGCGGGGGAGGGTCGGGGCCGCTCCTCGCCGCAGGTCCCGGGGCGGGACGGGCCGGCTGATCCCTCCCCAGGGCCGGTTACGAAATCCCGGGGAGCCCAGCCCCATCCCGTCGCGCCCAGGCCGGGGGCCGGCTGGCCGGGACTGTGGCGCGCTGCGCCGGCCGCGGGCCTTTGCGAGAGGCGCGTTTGGAGCAGCGCCGCGCTCTGCCCCGTTCTGTCCCGTCCCATCCCGTCCCCTCCGCCCAGCGCCTGCCGGCCTGGGGACCGCTGAGAGGCTGGCGGGGCAGCAGAACTCCGAACGGTTCGGCCGGGGGAAAGTGATTTCCCGCAGTCCCTGCTGCCGCTCCAAGCCCTGCGCTCCGCGCTTCCTGCCGGAGTTACACACAGCACGAGGTGTACGCACCAGTACGAGCGCGGCGCAGCTCGTGGCCATGAGCGCCTGGAACACTCCTCATCTTCCCCTAGCTCAACAAACGAACCTGAACACCACCAGGGAAGAAGTAAGCAGTTTAAATAAATAAATGACGTTAAATTAAATTCACACAGGAGCTGGCTTGAGTACTCGTTTTGTTTAAGCCAATATTTCTTAAACTACCTATAACAATCAACAAGTTTATGCTAAAAGCAACATAATGTTTTCTTGCTTTTACAGTACTTTGCTACTTACAGAGAAGTAAGTAGTCACGAGAGATTTACACAAGCTTAATAAAATTAATCTAAATTACATTGTCTTTAAAGGTGGCTTTAAAAATCAGTATGATCTAAAGCTTAATAGAAACGTGTTTAGATGTTTAATTAAAGCATTCATTACATTGAAAGCAGATTGATATCCCTGGAGAAAGCTGGGTTTTTTCAGTGTATCTCAACCTTTCTGTTCAGGAGCTCTCAGCATGGCCCTGCCTCCCGCTCCTGGGAGGTGACACCGGCACGGCGGCCAGCAGCGGGTGTCGCAGCCGGCCAGTCCTGCCGAGCTGTGGGATCAGCACGGCCCCGCTACCGGACAGACAGACTGCTGGCAAAAACACACCAGGGGCTGGGCAGCTGCAGCACTTGGAACTACTTCATTTTAAGAGAACCCAGAACCCATTTATAAACTCAGAAAACACAGATTACACCAGAGTCCTGTAACTGAGGTTAAAAAGGGACTTATTTTCAGTAAGGAAATAATACAATGTTTTAAGTTTCCTATGTGAACTATATGCCTTTCACTACACATCATTTATGATGATCACATCACACAGTTCAACGTGAACAGTTCTGAAATACCTCTAGGATGATCATTACTGGTGAAAGCCATTGGGGCAAAGCATCTCCCACTAGTAAGTTCTCACACTGAGCGATATTGGCTAGGTAGTCAGAATACAGCTAATTTGCAGAAAGGATAAAACATCAGTATCTCCACTTTTAGCCTCATTTCCTAGAGAAATCACTTGCACACTGTGTTCATGGGGATGGATGAGTTTTCTTAATAAACCACAAATTCACTTGCTAATTTTGACCAAGGAAAATTAGATCACATTCATGCATGTCATGGAAACAAGGATTAAAGGAAAGGAAAACGGGAGACTCTTAGTGCATCTACTGAAGAAATGAGTAGTTAAGGTCAATCCTTGTTAGTGACCAAAGAACCCAGGGATGCAAAGGTAACTTCAGGCAGTTCCCTTCTGGCAGACAAAATTCTGGTATTCTGTCTGCCACAGGAAGTGGAATCATCCATCTGTTTTGCACGGAACTTTTTGAACATTTCCTCATCTCCAAAGTTTCACATGAGCCAGGAAATAATTGCTTTAATGTAATCAAAAGCCATATAACCCATAGATAATGTTTTACATTCTCAAATTGCTTGGAAGAATTTAACTGAAGTCTGACTACAGCCATTCATCAGCCAGTCCCAGATGGGTCCCTCATGCACAAGATTCCTACCCAAAACCAATTCCCTGCTTGGCACTGATGGGAAGAGTTTGTGTCCTTCACACAGCTAAGGGACCATCAGATGATGCACTTTGGGGAACTAATGGATAACAGAGAGGACCACATTTACAGAGGAAAATCAGAACTTCGAAGAATAGTAGGAACTCTTTACACCATGCACATATAGCACTACACTTCAAACTACACTGAAAGAAACTTCACTTCTTAAGTCAGTAGAGTGATAATATGGAGTTTTTTAAGGCTTTAGGAAGAAAAACAAAACTCAGAGTTGAAGATCTATTTTGAATATTGTTGCAGCCACATCATAGGTGGACCCTGGTATGAAGACAATGGTTAATGCTAAAGTATTTCCCTCCTCATATATAATCAATATTATTGTTTCCAATAATATCTGCAGAATACATCAGATTAATTTTCATTTGGGAATACAATTGTAGGCAGTCTCCTGTCCAGATATATTTATAATTTCCTTGTAATTAACATAAGTATTTCTGTTAGAAATAAGAGACAGTATTGCAAGTGCTCTGCCCAGAGAACTATTGATTAACTACATTTAATATTATTTTTACATGAATCATTTAAGATTAAGCTTCATAAAATATATCTTGTCCCCCATAATTTGCCCTTATATGGATCTTAACATAGGAAAATCTGGGGGAGTTATCTCAGTTACTGAAAATACTTCATTATCATGGTTATTCTTTCATCTGAACCCCTCTTTTATCTCATGCAGATGAACTGTCTTATACAGTCACATGATTTTGACATTGCTACATTCAGATACTTGTTGCAACTACCTAGTTTCCAGATGCTACAGAACAGTGCAATGTCCCCTTCAAGATTACATCCATCAGAAATTTTATTAATCTACAGCACAGAACTTGAAGAATAGTAGGAACTCTTTACACCATGCACATATAGCACTACACTTCAAACTACACTGAAAGAAACTTCACTTCTTAAGTCAGTAGAGTGATAATATGGAGTTTTTTAAGGCTTTAGGAAGAAAAACAAAACTCAGAGTTGAAGATCTATTTTGAATATTGTTGCAGCCACATCATAGGTGGACCCTGGTATGAAGACAATGGTTAATGCTAAAGTATTTCCCTCCTCATATATAATCAATATTATTGTTTCCAATAATATCTGCAGAATACATCAGATTAATTTTCATTTGGGAATACAATTGTAGGCAGTCTCCTGTCCAGATATATTTATAATTTCCTTGTAATTAACATAAGTATTTCTGTTAGAAATAAGAGACAGTATTGCAAGTGCTCTGCCCAGAGAACTATTGATTAACTACATTTAATATTATTTTTACATGAATCATTTAAGATTAAGCTTCATAAAATATATCTTGTCCCCCATAATTTGCCCTTATATGGATCTTAACATAGGAAAATCTGGGGGAGTTATCTCAGTTACTGAAAATACTTCATTATCATGGTTATTCTTTCATCTGAACCCCTCTTTTATCTCATGCAGATGAACTGTCTTATACAGTCACATGATTTTGACATTGCTACATTCAGATACTTGTTGCAACTACCTAGTTTCCAGATGCTACAGAACAGTGCAATGTCCCCTTCAAGATTACATCCATCAGAAATTTTATGAGTCTGCTCTTAAACTAGAAACTAACATGGAAAATGTGAATGTTATACCATGTAGAGGGTTGTTCTATACAGGTATACAGGTGTCAAGTCTAGAGCTAAAGGACACTTCAAAGAAAGTGAATTTTTGAGATTTTACTTTCTTTTTTGAAGAGCAGTTTACTTTCTGAACAGCATATTTATGCTTTCTGTTCTTCTGTGTTTATACAGTAGTAGTTATGACCTCCAGAGCCATAATTCTACCACAGCTGCAGTTCCTGGGGAGCTGGCTATGGCAAAGAGGCTTCTGAATTAAATACAACCTTAAATCAAGTTTCAACAGTTTATAAGAATAGGGAACATAAGAAAACCATGCTGCTCAGACCAAAAGTCCACCTATCCCAGTAGCCAGTTTCCAAAATAACAGCCCAGTATAGAGTCACTCTTTTCTGTTCAGTCTCTCATGTGTTTTCCATGCAGTGATTATTCAGTGGGATTCTGGAGAACAGAAATAGGTTTGGCCCAGTGCCTATTCCTGGTATTGCATCATTTCCAGACTAATGAGAAAGATCAATCATTAGCCAGTACAGGACACTCAGGGAAGTATGTAAGAATCAGGCACGAGCAGAGTAATCCTGTACCTGATATAGTCCCCTTTTTGCCAATAAGAAAAATTAATAATTTCTCAAGCAAGAAGTTGCATTTGATTGTTGTTTTTAGTGGCTATTGCGAGCTCATCCTTCATTAATTTCTTTGGTTCATGTTGAATTATTTTAACTACTCAGTAGCCATATTTGTAGAAATCATGACAAAAGGGTCATCAAGTAATGAAACTCTTTAATGGTGTCAATAGAGTAAATATGCTCCATGAGGAAGACTCTGAAAGTCATTAAAGGAGATCCAAGTCTTGATGGTGAAGACTTGTGATTGTTCTCCATCAAATACAGCACCAATATATTGCCATTGAAAGCTGTAAGTGCCAAGTTAAAATATGAGCTTTTAGTCAGTTGCTTTACATTCCCTATTGTAGGATATCACCTTATCTTTAGTTGTAAAGTTGAGGTTTTACAATGTGGAACATACTGTGATTAGCACAGGCTATCATGGTTAGTTTGCTATACTATATGCAAGCTGTTGCCTCTTGGTTGTTGGACAGACCAAGCCAAATGGTTAAAGGTCAGTGTCCCTCTGCATTTGCCTTAGTAGGGCTCAGGGTCTTCTACCCCAATTCTTACGTTCATTAAACTTGTAGAGATTTACTATCTTGGAGACAAGTTCCCTCTGTTAAATTGAATAAAAATCAGAAAATACCTTTAAAAGCTATTGGAAAGACAAACAGATCAACTGGGAGTGCAACTGCAGAAATTCATCTTCTGTAAACAAAACCCAGAATAAAGCAGTTATAAAAGGTACTTGCCATAATTCTGTTCTCATTGAAGTGAATGGATATGAAGCAATTGGCTTCAAAGGAGGACCGAAGTATAGCCCATCCACTGTCCCTTCAGAACTATTTCCAGCAGAAATGTCACAGCCTGTCAAAATAATTCATATTACATGTGGAAATTTTCATTATGTTCTCTAAGAAAAATGGTTATTTCAAAGTCAAGAGATTTTTCTTCTAACATTGTTTAGTATTAATCCCTTCTTTTTCAAACAGCACAAAAAATTTAAATTGATCATATAGCTCAAGGCCATTCCAAAGTTTACATTCATTGCTGATGGTGATTGAAGTGATGGTTATTAGAGACCTAAGCAGCTGCATTCCTATCAGGATACTGGCTCAGAACTGAAAATTGAGGGGTTGCTGAGCCCAAGCTCAAGTTCAGAACATACTTTTATCTCTGGGTGGCAAGAATTATTGTATTGCAATTTTTTTTCAATGTCAGACTCAGTTTAAGGTTTCTGAAAGGATACTGTTGTATAAATAATTTTGAATACTGCCTTCCACTTCACAATTTTAAATATTATTATCTTTGATCTTGTTTTTAATGTTAAGGGAAACATTTTAGCAGCACAAATAGAAGAATTGCAGCAGCATCTTGCCCTCCTAAACCATTTCAAAGTTTTAAGTTTCTCTTCAGGAAAGCTATGGTTTTCCTTCTGGGCTTTCAACTCAGTCAATGATCAAGTAACTTCATACAGATCAGTTTAATTTTCTTTATCTCAGCTGCCTCACACGTAATATAAGAGTAGACAATAACCTCCCTTAAAGGCTTGCCAAGAAGAACCAAACTATAAGATCTTCAAATGAAACACATAATAAAAAAGATTTTATGTAATTTGACATTTAAAACTAGAACTGGGTAACATTCTACATACCTGTAAGACTGTATTTTAATTTTGGATTATAGGGTGGATGTACATGAAGAAAATCTTAGATAATTTATACATTTTACCACTAGGGATATACTACCTTCATTTAGAAAAGCTAATAACATATATCAACTCGTTATTGCTATTTGATACACAAATATTTAAAGAGATTCTGTCTTACCCTTCATTTAAATATAGTTTCAAACTTTATGAGAAATGCATTTAAAATTTACTGCCTTTATATCTATTATTAAAATTATACATATGACCTGCATTTCCTAACACCTGTACAATAGCAAAAGAATAGTTAAAAGTTCTATTGCCTGTGAAAGCAATGATTGTCTAAATTCTTTTAATGCAGAGATCACGAATTTAACTTTTTTTCTATGTGAAATTCCATGCATCCAATTTCACTCATCACATTTGAAAACATGTATTTATTTCAACAGGAAACAGTTTCCATGTTTCCACCTTCTAGCTGATATTATAAAACCACTATTATAAAACAGGTTGCAACTCTATATCAATGTAGCCTTTAAACTGTCCTTAAATCAAATTAAAAAGATAAACTATTAGAGTATCATTTGAGTGAGACCCTCTTGCTGGGAAGAGGTGGTGTTTGTTAGGTATTTTTGGTTTTATGCTTCAGCTCTGTAAGTTTATATTGCATTTATGGTGATTAAACTGAAATGATAAAATAGCATGAGGTATATATATCTAAAAATAAAAGTGTTTTATTCCTTAGTCTGTGAGACAAGGCCCTTCCTTGAGCAACTCCAAACAAGCAGGAATTTTTTTTTTCATAGTACATTTTACAGCTATTTGGGCAATTGTAGCTTAGAAATAAAACAAAACTTAGCTCTTTGCCATGAGTTATTACTTATTTGCATTTCACATTTTCAGAGCATATTTTCCACCTCTCCACTGCAGAATACATAACACCTAAACAGCTTTGATTTGCTAAAAAGAGGTACCCCAATTTTTTCCCCATGGGAGAGGCTTAATTTTGATCAATAAGAAAACAGTTTTAAGAAGCTGGAAGAGATTTCTTGAGACAAGAACTGTTTCCAGTGGCATTGCTTTCCACACTACCAGTGAATGATTAGCAGTGATACCTTGGGATATAAGGAACTACAGTTGCAATGGAACAAGGTAATAACAGAACTGTTGCATTTATCTCATGGTTCTGCATGAAAAACTGCACATGAAAAATTTCTATAGGTATACAGAACTTGATCGCAGAGGATGGTCTGATGTCTCTGACCTACACTCAGCCTTTCGAAAGGTTAGCAATGAAATATCAGATAATTTGTTTTGAGGTTTTTTCTACATTTGAGAGACTGTTTAGCATGATGTAAAGCCAAATTAAAAGTAGGACAAAAAGCTTTTGGGGGAATAGACACATGCTAAATAAAAGTGGCTGCTGCCCCTGCCACCCTGCAGGGTCTTACAAAATATCATGTAATGTGTCAATGTGATTTATTTTTATGAGTTGTTCCTATGGGCATGATGTATGTATTCTGTGAAGATAAAAAGGAGTAATTTCTTTAGAGATACTACACTAAGAATCACTGCAAAGTTATAGTTTAATTCTGCAGAACAGAAGATCCCACTCACTGAACTTTTACCAGTATAACAGAATAAATATTGTATACAAATTTCATCATGGATCAATTCACAAGGCTGAATACATTTTACAAAGTCAATGAAGTTTGACATGAAACAGATGAGGCACTGAGCAAAAATATTTTCCAATTTTGAAGCTAAGTATTCAGAGACATATTTCCTGTATTGCAGGATTTAATTTTCTTAATGATATCTGTTAGCTCTTCAAGAACTGACAAACTGGCTCCCACTGTTGCCCACTTTATTTAAGGTTACCTGTCTGTCAATTGCTTCCAGAGGCACCAGTTCCAGAAGAATTCGTCATTTCAACCCACATTGAGCAAGACTATGATTATCTCTGAAATGTTATTTCCAATGCCTTTTGCATCTTTCTAGTAATCTGTACAGAAAGGCACACTACACTTGATACATGACTACTAACCATGTAGGTTTCTATAATAATCCCTACAGAGTATTCTTCTGTGCAGTGAGAAGCTTCCAGAAGCCCAGGGCCAAGTTGTCTCAGCATCAGAGAGCATTTCATGAGTGGTCTCTGGAGCTGCACTGCCTGCCCTCTTGGCTCTGACTGCAGTTACCAACTGCAGCACCCTTGGGAACAGTGCGGAGGGTGACCCCAGTCCTACTGGTAAGCAGAAAGGACTAGAGCATTTCCCAGGCTGCTGACATCTGTTATAGCCTAAACATAACTACAACTAATAGATAATTTGTACTATTCTTCCAGTTCCTCTTGCCTCCCCCCTGAGCAGCAGCTTGCTGCAACAAAGAATTATTTACCTACTGAACAAGATTTCTTGCAGTTCCTGCACTAAGGAATGCCTCTGTCCTGGCTATGAGACGTTCCTCTCAGGGCTCACACTGTCTGTCATGCTGCTCTTTATGAGTTGCTGATAGACACTACTAAACAGTGCTCAGGATGGTGAGCATGAAGATGTTTCCTGTAATCACCACTGAAGGCTTACCACATCATTTCATACCTATCATTTTGGAGGTAGATTGGATTTCCAGGTGCTACTAAACAATTACACTTTAAAATTATTAGGAATATATTTTTTTTTTTTTTCCAATCAAAGCATTACCAGGCTCTCCTCAGTGGTGCACATAAACTGAAACATGTTAAATTTCATCTAAACATAAGAAAACACCTTGAGGGTGGCTGAATGCCGGAATAGGTTTTTGAGAGTGGTTGTAGAGTCTCCAGTCTTGGAGACATGGCCCTGAACAAGCTGCTCTAGAGGATGCCCCTTGAGCAGGGATATTTGACTCTAGAATTTAAGCCTAATGACACTATTTAGGTGTTAGCTCAACTATTCTGTGATTCTGTAACTAGACTACCTTCCTTAATGCAATCATGATTTACGCCTTTTACTTTGAAACTGGAATACTGTAATTGTTGGAACAAGGCAAAGGCTCATGACCACTGAGAGAATGAAGCTGTTAGACCTGTTAAAACCTAAGAGCGCAAATGAGAGACCAAAAACCAAACCAATCACATTAGTGTTTCATGTTTATCCTGACTGGGCTGTGTTTGAGGAGGAATCTTAAAAGAACTGGGCTATCTACATGTTCCCATCCTGGATTTGCCCTAAGTGAGAGGCTGCATCTCTCCCCCTCCGTTCTGCAGTGAGCAGCAGAGGTGACAGAGGGAGCTGCCTTGCACTGGCAGGAATTCTGCCAGCATCTCCCCACTGGCATATCCTCCTCTCTCATCTTTAACTGGCAGGTGTTGCTAACTCAAGCAAGTCTAGAAAGCTGCAGGAATTTCACAGCAGAGAGATGTTGCTGAGTAGATTCTCTTTGGAATTAAAAGTGGGTTCACACTTTCAAATGTTCTGAGGACAAACACTATCTGTTGTTTACTGCACCAAGATTGTGGACATTACTGGTTTATGAAAAGGTAATTTTAAAGAATGAGAAAGATCATGAGTATTTTGGTTGAAAACATTCTTTGTCTTTCTGTGTTCCAAATAAACAGTTTAAAATTCAGCTTCTTCAGACTCTGTTTTCTCCCCCTAACTGTTAGACATTGAGTGCCATTCAAATGTGTTGGAATATTTCCCCCCCTTTTCAAAAAGCTACCCATAGAGAAATGTTTGGCTTCCCTTCAAATGGAACAGTTCAAAAAGAAAGAACTGCTGAGCACAGGGATTAGCAACAGTTGCTCTTGAAAATGATTGATACTTTAAAATGACTGGGGGACTGGGTTTATACTTGTGAAAATGGAACAACAGGAACAGCAGAAAGGCTGGACTCATGAATTGTGACTAGATTATTAGCAATAAAACTTGCACACATGGAGTTAAAACATATTTGTAGAGAGACCACATATTTGTTGAGAGAGCTGTACTGGCTTGGAGGAGTATACTTGTTTAACAAAAAATTTGCCATCAAAATGGATCACTTAAAAATGTTGATGAATAAAACTAAGATTTTGATGTTATACTTCCCAAGGTGAGCAGATTGGTTTTTTGAGGGTTTTTGTTGTTGGTTTTTATTTTATTTTATTTTTGCTTTTCAAACTCCTTTCAGATGACAGTAATTAAAAACCAAAAATGCACAAAACCTCAAACACCCACACAAAAACCCAAATAATTAGTAATTTGAAATATTGTTTCTATATCATTGGAACTAATGGTAAATATTGTCTATTTCAAATGTTAAAGCCTTAATAAAAACTGTGTATATATTTAGACAGTCCTTTCAGTATAATGTTATTGAGGCATTAATATATGAAGACCTAGCTTCCCTACACCACCAGAAAAATGGTCTCAATTGTTATCTTTCCAGCAGAGCAAGCTTTTTCATCCATTTCTTTTACAAGCTGCTGTTGCCACTGTTCTCCTTGAGGAGTCTTGACAGTTGACTCAAGCTGATGGCCACACTTCCACAAACTGCTGTAGGGCAACTGCCAAACCTGATTGCTACTGTAAGTCTGGTGCTTTCTCTAACTCCTCATGAACTTGCTCTTAACATATATAGATATATAATTTCTATGTATATGTTATTGTGGAAATTACGTGTCAAGTGTGGAGAAAAAACCAAAAAACAAACAAGCTGTTTTCTTTTTTGCTCTTTTGCTAAAGTAGACAAATATTGGAATTAATGCACAATAGAATTCCATTGCACAATATGGTTAAACCAGGTGAAAAAGACTGTGTTTTAGAAATAAACTTTTCTAATGAAAAGAAAAAGAAAAAAATGAGTTGAGGATGCTAATAAAATAGTAGAAGAAGCCCTTAAGGAAGTGTGATGGTGTTGAATGTGTGATACAGGCCAGTTTTTTAAGTGAGGGAAGAATGGTTAGTTAAAACACACAAGATATGGGCCCAGAAGCAGAGATTATTGGCAGCAGTTCTTGTGTTTTGCAGACAATAGGAAGTAGGGGTGTGACTGGCCATCTGGTCTGCACGCTCCAGCTCCAGCTGTGCTAGCAAGCTTAAAGGAGGAGCTGCAGCTGTGTAATGAATATTTACAGCAGAGGAGGGTGTGATTTATGGCAAAGATAAGAATTGATGAAAAACTAGGACTGAACGTGCTTGAGGTTTAAGATGGCATTTCAAATCCTGCTATCTGTGATTCAATACTGGACATTTCCTTAAAATATTCAGAGACCTGAAAGAAGAGATTTGACTCATAAACTTGCTTCAGTGTGTGTAAATACAATGCTGGGAATTAGTATACAGTTGCCCGGGTCCAATTCTTATAAACATAGTTACACAAGCACAAGAGTTTTCCTGCTAAGTAGAATGATCGGAAGGTTTTTATAATTTAGTATCTAAGAATTAGAAACTTATTTTAGATAACTTGGAACTGTGAACACCTTAAGTACAGTTAATTTTATATTATTCATGCCAATGAATCAGACTCATAGATGGTCTGGGTGGAATAACAAATTATCATCACAAGATATCTTCACTGATGTAACTTGTAAGTATTTAAAGTTTTGTTAAAAAAATACCCAGGATCTTTATAAATGGAATTTCTTTATATTTACATATATATATGTGTATAGCAGATATTACACAGGTCTATCTACTGTCCCTTCTAAAGAGATGGTGAATAAATAATTACAATATAACTGTCTTCAGATATACCTTGTCCCTGTTATTTAGCTGCCACAGGTAAAGCTCTTTGTGATGGCCCATATACTGGTAGAGAAGTACTAACCTGACCAGCAGTTATGAGCAGATAAAGGCTGTGATAGCAGGGATTTCTTATCTTCAAAGAAGGACAGAATTCAGAATGTGAATTTACACTGTGTGCAGTTCTGACAGCACACAGTACCAGCAAGAAGTTAACTTGTAACTGCATGGAAAAAGAATTGCCAGCATGGTTTCCTCATTTTTGCCTTGCTAAAGAAATGTATCTTGGATGGTAGGTACTGTCTTGAAAAAAATACTCGGCTAGAAGCCTTCGAGTGGGAATTAGTCACATTCCTTGTTGCTTTTCCTGTGCTCCAGAGAGTTTGTGACAAGCACAGAGAAGTGTGAAAAGCTTTGATATTAAATCTAGAGATAACATTCATCTGAAGAGTTGGTATCCCTGGAGAATGGAGGGAAAGTGTTATTCTCTAATATTCCTTAAAACACTCAGAGCAAGTGGTTTTATTCTGTCCATGAAGACATTCTCAGAAAACTAATTCTATTAAATGCTACTGCCTTAAGAAGCCTTCGTTCTGTAAAAAAAACATGCCACAGGAAATCCTTAAATATAAGGGTGGAGGTAAGTAGCTGGCATTTGTTTCTAATTCATGTTTATTTTATTTCATTGCAAATTCTAGTTCATCTCTTCCAAATGAATATGGAACATTTCATTTGCTGATCTTCTGCATTAATGTGGTCAATATAATTGGAGCTGAAGTGAGCTGTTTGCCAGACTTTCTAACTGCTGCCAAGAAAAACTTGGGTGTCATTTTAGAAAAATCCATGGGTGGAGGAGGACGAGATCATGACCATCTGTCTATGCATCAAAGGCTAAATCATTATAGGGGAAAAATAACTTCTCTGTTGTGTTTGCCAGCCTTGTTCCCCTTCAAAGTAAGTTCAGTTAGTAAGTTTTGAAGACAAACATCTTCAAAATTGTCCTGTGGGCTTAAACGTTTCTTGGAAGGAAGTTGGGGAAAATTTTGAAGGTCAAAACTGCACAATTTGGAAGTGAATGAGATAGCATGAGAATTACATTTGAGGAAAATTATACAGTCTCCTTTAAACCTTCCCAAATGCTTTCTTTTGCATCCTTTTCTGTTCCAGAATCTACCAGGTAACACATAGGATGCACATAATCTCTTTCTTGTCCTGAAGACAGTTTACACACATTCCATGCCCCATGGCATTTACAGACTTCTTGACTTATCATTTAACAAAGGGACAATAGACTAGCAACTTTTTGAGAAATGTGACAATAAATATGCACCTGGAACCACCTGAGCCTTAGAATTTCTCTTGTTGGTCAAGACAGTAGTCTGAAAAATAAACATTCTGCCAAAATATTTTATAGAGAAGAGGTGTCTTATCTGTACTATAGTTAATACTTTGCTCTCTTTATTTGGTTGGATTTTTATTTAATGCAATGCAAAATTAAAGTCTTGGCATCATGCCAAAATCCATCATAAGGAGCTAAAGTAGGAATGTCTCTGAAAAGCCATCAGTCCTTGAAACCTGGAGTCACTATTGCAGGCGTGCCACAGACTCCTTTATCAGTAGTCACTGTGACATAAATGTCTCTCTGATGAGAGTGAAATGACAACAAATGGAAAATGCTGGTAACCATGGGAGCTCTGTTTAGACTGCCACTTCCAGGATGCTACTGCTCTAGTTCAGTCTGCTACTGTACCCATTGCAGTTCCTGTAAGCTCCAACTTACAGCATGCTCTCTTTCAAAATGTTTGCATTTTGCAGTGTGTGACATCTAAGTCCAAACATTATTACTTAAAGATATCACTCAGGTTTCTGTGAACAGGAATCCTTCATAGTGTCAGTTTTCAAAGGAAACAGTTACAGTTCTTATCAGGAGTATGGAGGCTTTCTTTCCATTGAGATTCTGAATTCTCTCCTTCTTTGAAGATAAGAAATCCCTGCTATCACAGCCTTTATCTGAATGTGAATGGGTCCCTGAATTTGATAAACTGTTCAGGACTATGAGGATCAAATCTTAAATATGTGTACATTGAGAGTTCAAAAGGTGAATTAATTTCATCTTCATACAATCGGCATTCTTGATTTCTATCTTTCCTAATAATAAATAGTAAAATTTCAAAACGTACTTTGAAAACAATAATGGCTTTTTGGAGCTATACCTCCTGTTTCAACATCTTAAAATTAAAAAGAAAATATTTTACAGGCAGATCTGGGTGTGACTTTAAGAAAAACAGTCCATGCTTTGTTTTTAATAAATGAAAAACGAAGCAAGAGTGAATTTTTTAAAAGAAGTGAAATGTCATAGCATGTTTCACACATGAAATGTAACAAATACAGTGTTAATTTGCAGTGCACTCTGAACAGAGAACCACAGCATTCCCCCCAATCTGGAATCCTTGAAGATAGAAACATTTTAAGTTTCTTTCTAATTGTAACTACAAAGTATTACTTCAGCCTCATGTAATAAAATGCTGTCTTGAAGATAAATGTAAAAAAATCTAACCACTGAACAAAGATTTTTAAAAGGTATTGACCATGGAGAAAAAATAAACTTTTACATTATTAAAGTTGAATGATACCCTGAGAAAGATCTCAAATTCTGCAAGTTTTCCTAAAATCAAAATGCTTACGGCAATGACATGGCTGAGTTTCCTAAAATATTTGTTTGCATCAGGCTTCTTGAATTATCACCTTTCTCAACCTTTAGTCTTGAATTTTAACAGGATTTGTGTATTCAAGAAAAAAGTTTTAAAGAGTAAAACCTAGTAATCAAGTACTTCTGTGCCACTTGCAGAAATCTTGTGGTAAAGAATGAATCTGGGTCATTACAGCGAGAAGTGTACATACACATACTGTTTCAGAGCATTCTTTTAGGGCTTTTAGGAAAAACAAAAGAAGAAGCCTTTCTGCCCTGCCACACTCTCACTGTCTACGTGGTCAACAAATAGTTGACCTTGACTAGTAAAATTTACTGTCTGAGATGAATAATAGGAT
Source organism: Emberiza elegans (assembly GCA_024865655.1). Lineage (NCBI taxonomy): Eukaryota > Metazoa > Chordata > Aves > Passeriformes > Fringillidae > Emberiza > Emberiza elegans. Next base: position 13,659,188 of record JALJVW010000398.1, on the reverse strand, counting down.
ATCCTGTAAAGCAGGAGTGTTAGAAATCTGCGTGGAGGATTGAATTAGAAAACTGCCAGAAGTTCAAGGGCCACATCCATTTTGCATAAAATGAAGCAGATGGTGGCTGACTTAATCTTTGATACCATGGTACAGTCCACAGAGATTATAAATCCCAGCATGAAACACTCCATTTCTTTCTCGCACTGAGCAGGTGATAAAGAAAGATATAACATCTTGCAGATATTTTGAAATACTTACCTTAAAAAAAAGGCTCGATGATGCATTCTTATTTCTTATCTACATTTTTCTAGCAAAGGTTCTAGTTTTAGCACCTAAATCATATCATTCAGTTGATTAGCAACCACAACTAATTGGCAGTTTCTTGGCCATGTTATTGGAGCTTTGCCTATGCTGGTCCAGAGATTCTCTGCTTCTCAGAAGCCTCTTTCCTATGTTACACAAGCATCTATAAATCTTGTATATGCCATTCACAGGTATACCACATCAACCTATAGAACAAATGCTCAGAGTCCATATTTGAAATTCCTACACTACTCAGGAGCTGGTGGGACTTGAACATATTGCTAAGGAGGGGATGTCTTGGGTTGTTCCTGAGGATCATCATCTAATAGGTATTTTACATGACATGAGTGACTAAGACTGTTGGCATTTTTGGTTGAGAGTATAAGAGATTTAGAGCCTTATTGAGAAAATCTTAAATTCAAAATGTTTCCCATCATATTAAGCAAAGCAAGTAAACATTTTGGAAGTTTCTCTAAATCAAACTCTTATTGTGTACATCAAAATTTCAGGAAATCCACACCATCTACATATGCAGACTAAGGAAGGTTATGATAAAACCATGTGTTATGAATATTACTGAGTCACTCCCTGCAGACCTCTCTGTGTTGCACCATATCAACTTAATGTTGGGTATGATTTGTGATTTAATTTTAAGGATCTTAACTGGTTTTAAGTTAAGTTTAAGTTTTTAGTTCTACTGCTAATGTTCAGATACAAAATACTAATCTTAAACCACTGGTATTCCTGACTGAAGAAGGCTAAAATCTGAAGTCAAACAATAGACCAATCTTGTTAATTGTCCACAACTTGCTAACACAGTGTGAAATCCATTGGATATCTGGTAATAAAAATTGTGTTGTCTTTTGGAAATATGCATTTTCTGTAATAAGATTTAAAATGTAAGTGCTAGAATATACCTAAACTTTTAGAATATCCAACTACTATACTTGGAGATGTTTTACTTATGATTTATAGATCCCTACAAAGGCATAGATGAACTATGATGGATTTTGGCGTAACTACTTTGTAAGGAAATAGTTCAAACATGATTACTGAAGACTGATCTTTTAAAGGGAAGATGACTAGAAAGCATCATTAATGTGAAAGTGTGGGTGCTTCTCTATGTTTTCCCCAAAAGAAAATGGACAGTGTTTTGTCATCCAAAGCTATAAACCAGTATTGCTCAGTCCTGGTAGGAACCAGCCTCAGCCCATCTGCTTTGCTCTGATCTGCCTGCACAGAGCAAACACAGATCTGGGTGAGTTACAGGAAGCACAAATCCCTGGCATTGCTGTGTGAGTTTGAGGCCCTGCTGCCCTTCTCCCACGTAGGTGCTGCCACTGGATGTGGCTTTGTAGCTCTGTACTGCTTGTCAGGGTCTCTGCCTAAATCTTTAAAAACTGTCTGAGAGCTGAGGGAAGCTCAAATACTTCACTGGAACCTGCTGAGGCTGCAGCTCTCCCTGTTTGTACTTTCCAATTTTTCATTAGTAGTTCCAATCTCATTATGTGGTAACAGCTACAGAGCCAAAGACTTGTACCCATTGCTCCTACTGGAACAGCATTAGAGCTGCTATGATTTGTGTCAGGGTCTGACTCAGTGCAAAACTTCAGGGGCATCACTGCAAACTGAGGTTTTCCATGTCTCATGAGAACAGCCCCGAGCCTACACGAGCTCTAATATTTCAATTTTATAGATGAGAGAGATGAAATTATTTCTTTTGATATTACAGATATGTCCAGGATACCCAGAAATTTATGTTCTTGCCCTAATACTGCAAAAGGAAAACAAAAAATCAAGAGGAGAAAGCATTTAGAAATGATTGTAACTACATCTTTTTTTTTTGCCCTTTGAGGATTTTGTTTTCAAGCAATGGCTTCCTCTCACAGCTTTTAATACTTAACTAGTCATTTTCATCAGCATGGAGTTGTTGTAATTTGTTACTTCTATGTTCCAATTATGAAATATGACAGAATTCTAAATATTTAATGGGAATGGGATTATTACCAATGTGCCCTTGTTGCATGCTGCATTGTTATCCTCTTTAGTACTGTAAAATATATGATGTACCTGTAGAAAAGAGACCTTAGTAGTGCATACAGATGGAATTGAATTCCTAAAGCAGTCATAGGTTTGCAAGTTTTATTCTCAAAGTCTCCATACAGATTCTTCAGATTATTATACATTAACTTTGGTGAAAAAATGCTTTGCCCATCTTCTTTTAACACTGTAACTCCACATATGATTCAAAGATACACTGGTACAAAATGATCAGTTTGATTACACCCTAAAATGGATGTTTTGGTTGGTGTGCAACTGATGGTAAATTTATTTTACTGTACAGGGTATATTTTTTGCAGATTACAATGACCCTCAGGTTATTTTGGTTCTTGTTCACATTTTAAATTAATTCTTCTAATATCCTTTGAGAAGGGTCAGATTCACACAAAGGTCTATAGAGAAATACTATCATTTAAAATGAAATAGTACAAAACATTATGGTTTTACACTGAGAATCATGCAGTGAAAACTTTGGTTCATGTGATAACCCACTGAATGAAGATTATTATAATATCTGGTAGTCAGTGCAAGAACTTGGGGGTGGAAAGCCTCAATTGAGACACTAATTGCTATTGGTGCTTTTTGTAAGAGAAATCTATGTTGCTAGAAAAACACAGATTTTTGTTTAAAGGGGATAGCAAAAAGAAAGACAAGTGCTTTATGGCTCCTACAGTAAGCTTTTCCCACCAAAAGAACTAATTCTAGGTTGGCAGTATATCTGCAATGGTTGAAATTAAAATCTTACTGGCCTCTTCAAAAATGTAGCAAATTGGTGTCAGATTTTGATATAAGCAAGACATAAAAATAGAACAGCAGCCCAAAACATTTACTGCTCGTAGGAAGATAGACAGAGACAAACTTGTAAAGTACTTTGGGTTGTGTTACAGGTCAAGCTCAACCAACGTTAAATCAGTTGTGGGAAGAGGAAAGTCATGACAAAGTCAGATTTCCTTAATAGAACACCTGGTGAGACCAGCAGAGTTACTCATCCAACAGAGAAATTGCAGCAACCATTGAAACAGGCTGCATTAATAATAATTAAAATTTGTTATACAGTGACCAAGAAGAACACAAAATGACATTATTTCTGAGTTGCTGTAGTGAAGTGAGATACATGGTTCATCTCATGTAGTAAAAGCAAGAGTTCTGCCAAAACAGCAATAAACTACCCACCTTCTTTTCTGCTGCCAGATGTTCTGAGGGCCACCAGAGACAACGATCAGGCCCGTGTCAGTCACTGGCTCCTACTGCTTTCATTGCACTGTAAGTCACAGCAGGCCCACCTGGGTCTGCTGATGCAAAAGCTAATTTTCATCTCTCATGGGTCTCTTCTCATTTCTGGGAGGCACTGTCACAGACCAGGCTATCTCCTGTGCCCAAGCATCCACTTATTGAGCCATCTCACCAGCTCTCATTCTTCTGGATCCTGACTACTGCAAATATAAAGCAAATCAAAGGCTTTTTAAAAAGCTTTTTTCCTCATTAACTGAAGCCCTTCCTCCTCACTTCAGCCTCACGTTGAGGTTGTGTCCAGGTGACAGCCAGGATAGCATCCAACCTTTCCATTAGTTAAAAAGAAAACTTACTTCAGACTATTCCTTAAAATTCTTATAATGTCCACTTTCTCACTTTACCTTATTAAAAAATCCAACAAGAGTAATCAGAAATCCAGCATAATATTTGCATTGGAGAGGCAGTTTCCCTGAAAATGGTGAATGAATTAATGTATTTTTCAAATGGTGAGCATGAGGTCTAAGATCTGGCTTTTCATAACAACATGGAAATCATGTGCAGAGTGGTTTGAGCACTGCCTTCAGCTACTGGGAATTAGGAAATGGAATAAGTTTGCATATGGATGTTAGACTTATTAATGACTCATGAAAAGAAAAAAGAGTAGTTAGGCACAAAGAGTATCAAATAAATTTGGGTTGGTTTTTTGCTATGAAAAAACTGAAGATGCTGTGTCCTATCTGTATGGGATAGATCACAGAAGAAAAGCATAACTTAAAACTGATGTCATCACAATTATTGCTATCATGCATCTGCCTAATTTCTAGTTGCTTAATTTAGTTGTTTAACTCCTCTTCAAACAGGATTTTAATTTATGTTACTGTTATCATTTTCTCAGTATTTTCTAAAATTCATGAGAAATGGAACCAAACCAATAAATATCTGACCAGAATATCTGCAGAAGCCTTTCTAACTTAAAACCACTTTATTTTAACAAGCTACAGTAGAAATCAGTAAAGTTAAATAATTGTTATGCAAATCAGCACAATATTGTATTTCTGGATGGTGAGGAAGCTACGTTGTGTTGATGGATAAAAATATCTGGAGGTTGATGTTTAAAATGATCAGTTTATCATGTGGGTACATTTTATTCCTCTCCAGAATAGTACCAAATTGAAAGTACCTTAGAAGAATTAGATGGCTATATGATTCCAGGAGAACAGCATCTCTTCCCCTATTACAAATCATTAGGAGGTTAACAATGTGCATGAATGAATGTGGCTGCTCCTTCAAATCCTTTTCAATTAGCTGTTGAAATAGAAAACTCATCTGAGAAACTGCCCTAAAATAATAACACAAGTTTCCCATGTGAGCACTTTGCCACTGAACAAAAGCATTCCTCTAGTTTAAGCCACTAGAGATAGTTTGTAATTAATGCCCAATTTTTCACAGGTGCATTTTTTATATATTTTGCCAGGGTATTGGCATTTTGTCTGAAAGTTGCAGCTTTGGTCCACACCGCACATATTGATAGAAGCAAGATGTTAAATCTGTAAGTGAATTACACTTGGATAACTTCCAGAAAGATTATTTTATTTTAAAATTAACCTTTTGTCAATGCCAATAAGTCTTCTCTATAATAATAGCTCTGAACAGGAGGCTAAGTATCCATATATACCACTACTTCTTGATATCTTCTTGGTAACTCATACTTCTCTTTCCTGAAAAGTAAAATATTACCCTATCTTGAACCACCAAAGTGATGAGCTGTTTTTCACTCACTTGTACATGGCCTTTTAAAATGGATTCTGGGGACTGGCAGACCTGGTGAGTAATTCTGACTTACAGTACAGCATATGCACAGTGTTTACAATGGTTTAGAAAACATGCCAAAATACTGCTTTCTAAAATTCTGTCATATTCACATAGGTATCTTGTTTATTGTAGAAGTTTAATATCTGTACTCCACCTGTCTAAACAAGCAGAGCAGTTGACTGATTCATGGTTAATGCTTCCCAAGGAACCTGTATACTAGAAGTGGGACGCTAGAGAAAACAACTAGTCTGACATCTTTTGTTTGTGACAACAAAATTAACCACAAACCACAAATTGTTTAGGGCTTCAGTGTGTTGATAAATATTCAAGGTCTAGAAAAAATATTTTTTACTGCACACAGATTTGTACTAATACAGTAGCATAATTAAGGAAATCACCGCGCAAATGTCTGCTGCAGGCACATAAAAACCATTTTTTAGAAATTTGTGGCATGCAGAATGTTATGATCAAGATCCTTTAAAGAATTCTCTGCAGATTCTGTTCACCTGTATTTTTTGTCAGGATGGATTCTATTGCCATTGCATTGTTGTGATTTAATGCTGCTTTTTCATAAAATGTAAAGTTAATCTATGGCTGTTTTAACACCACAATGGCATTTCTGCTGTCTCAGCCACAAGAATTTTCAGCCAGTGCCTATGCAATACTATCAATTGTAATGTCATATGAAATTCCAGTTTCTCTCTGTGAATCCTTACTCAGAGATCAAACAAGCATCTGTCAAATTTTGTTCTCCTATAACTCTACTGTTTAAGATGTAGCTCTACAATCTTTTATTGCTACCGGTCTGATGGCCTCTATTGTTACGAGTCCATCATGTGAGTCTACAACACACAACTTTACTGTAGCTGGGCTGAAATGTCACATTGGCCAGCCAGACACAGAATTTGAAGACATAAATTAAAGATATTTTTTCTAATTTTATGCATTTATGCAACCCTGGAAACAGGGATAATAATAGGGCATATTAAGCGGAAATGGAGAACTATGGAGTGTTGAGATAAAGAAAACAGCAAAGATACTGAACTTGAAGTGAGGTCATGAATTTCTCAGAAAAAGAAAGAGCTGTAATTTCTAGTCTGAAACTTAAGACTATTATTATTTTAAGAATACTTGTAGGACTCAGAAAAGTAATATACAGATATTCAGCAAAATAGTTCTGTTTGTGAAAAACAGCTAAGAAATGTTAGAGGTGACAGAACGACACACAGAGTGTCATTTGGACTTCACCTGTCATTTGGGAGCCAGCTCAGACTCTGGTTGCTCATGTGCCATCCATGCCCTCAGAGTTCAGGAGTTACTGGGATATAACAGTGCTTTCCTTTTCTTACCTCAGGTCTGTGACAATCACAACAAATGAAACTTGAGTCTTGCATACAAACTGATGGAAGCCACATTTGTAGCATTTCTCCACCTCTCTCCGGGAGAGAACGAGGATCTCTTCATTTTAAGTCTCATCCTGGTTATTTTCTTTAACAAAAATATGAAGTTCTTAATTACTTTAAAGGAGTATCTACTATTTTATCAAATTTGTCTCAAATCAGCCTATGTGCTCAAAACCTATTAACAGGGCATGTGTGCTATTGTTGCACAAATCTCCTTTCCTTACTAAACTAGGCCAAATACTTCTAAGAAACCAAATGAAAGTTTAATCTTTTAGAAATTACATTAAAAAATAAATTCTTTTAGACAATCCTACGAAATTTAGTATCATGTTAATCCTACTATTCAAATATTAATCCTACCTATTCAAATGTGCAGGAATAAACAAGAAATTATACTCTTTATGTGAATTTTTGACTCCTCCTCTATGCTTCTACATGACAAGTAATTTTCAATCAAGCTGTTTAGAACACCTGAGATATTCCTCAACAAATGATTGCCTTGTCTGAGCCCAGTCAATATTTACACCAATGAGGAATGCCTCACCTTGCATTCAGATGCATTTTGCATTTTGATTGAAGAACAAACCACTCCAAGCTGTCAGACACACATAACCCAGGTAGGATGCATGCATTCTGCTTTGTACTTTGCCAAGGGAACTCCAAACTGGCTAAATTTTAGTCGAGGACCAAATATTCAAGAATCTGGAGATGATGGAGAGCCTTGATAACATCAACTCTGTTTTAGAGTTGCTGCTTACAATTTTGTTTTGTAGGTTTTCTTGAAGAATACAAAAACTTCTTATAAAAACACTGTATGACCAAAGAAGGGAGCCTGAAATAAAGATAAACAAGTTGTCTGCTGAACACTGAGGCAAAAAGGAAATAGCTGTGTAGATATGAGGCCTGTTGGACAGCTTTAAAAATAGAAGTCAGTGGATCACAAAAAAACCTCAAACAAAACAGCACAATCTTTATTTTACTAAGGTTTTAAAAATATATAATTCTACTATTTTAAAGTTATCATTCACATGCTACAGAGGAAGTTTCTAAACTGAAATAAGTTTATATTCTAGAGACTGTTCTTAGTAGAGCCTGGCCAAAAAAAGCTGTTCAAAGAAAGGCAACGATAGAGTAGTCAAATGAAATACAGTATTTAATAGGGCAATACTTCTGCTGGTTCCTAAACTGCATAAAGCAGCATTAAAGCAAAACCCCAGGACACAACTGGCTAGATTCATATGCAAGAAATGGTGGAAGTGACCTTTCATCCCAAAGTCCAGTCACTAATGCATTCATCTGGGAGAAGGCACTAGACAGAGAAGACCCATGCCTGTTTGAGGAGACTTTCAGAAGGGTTTTGAAATAAACCTCCTTGTTTTGTTTCATCTAAGTGTACACTGAGTCAGAATGACTCAAGTCTGATATGTAAACCACACACTGGGGAGATGGGACATCCTAGATTTTTAATCTCTGTTCAGATAGACATTTAACATTCTTGAAGTGAAACAGATAAATCAGAGAAGAGCACCCCAAATACCCTGTGAAATTCTATTTAGATCATATCTGTGGGAAGTGTTGAGCTTATGAAATATAAGACACATCCACTTAACTGTAACTGATTGACTACTGGATAAGACAGCAATTCCTGTTGTTTTCTGGTTTGTTATCCTAATATTTTCTTTCAGTTTGGCAGCCAGTCTGATAAATAAAAATCACTTATTGGCACAGACTTTCTCATAATTTATGGACAAGTTTTACAGATGTGATGATAATGCCAAGAAATTAGCTTCAGTTCTCATTTTCTTAATAGAAACTCCTAAGCAAACACATTATTACTTTTAAAGAACATAAAAAAATTTAACAATCTAAAGGTGTGTCACTTTCTTCTTAGTGATTGATACCTCAGCAGAAATTTTGAACAATATTGTGCTAAAGTAATATTATCTATAACAGATTTTCTCTCTTTATTTCTTATAAGTTTGGGGGTTTGGGATGATGAGAAAATTCTGCTTTGAAGCTTAGTAATGTGTTTCTATGTTTATTTGTCAGGTATTTTCAAATTCGTCCCAACGGCAACTCATTGTGAGACAATGTGAATTATTTTTATGATTTCAAAGTAGCAGCATCATTTATCACTTCTGGTACTATCTGCAATAGTTTAAAAGCTGCATTGGAACATTGTACTTCTACAGGTTATAACTCACTTTTTTGGAGTTGTCTTTTCTCTTTACCCCCTTCCCTTCCCTTCCCTTCCCTTCCCTTCCCTTCCCTTCCCTTCCCTTCCCTTCCCTTCCCTTCCCTTCCCTTCCCTTCCCTTCCCTTCCCTTCCCTTCCCTTCCCTTCCCCTCCCCTCCCCTTCCCCTTCCCTTCCCCTTTCCCCTTCCCTGTACTTTTTAAAGGAATTATCCTACTTTTTTCTGCTCAAAAGAATGTGGTTTGCTTCTGTAATGCTATATGAGCAATGGTTAATATTTTGTATGAGTTAATTAATTTTTACAAATCACAACAAAAGGAAGCATCATAGAAGAAATTCTCACTTCCTGTTAACAGGACACATGCTGTTTAATATCTGTTCACCATATTTTAATGAACTACAGTATCTTGGCAAAATAACAGACAACACCCTTTCTTTCTCCGACAAGGCTTGTGAGAGAGGAAAACAATCTGGCTGTAGGATTGCACAATTGTTGTCAATAAGACAACTGCTCCAGTAAATATATATTACTCACTTTTTTTTTTAAGCAGTAAATATGACTGTAAACTTTACCCAGTAGTGTAATTTTTCAACCAGATGTCCAGGTTGTTTGTTGAGTTGGTGTTATGTCACCTTTCATGCTCTTTAAGACTTCTGTCAATATAAGGCAGTGTGGAATCACCTCAGTGGAACAATGTTCTTTACTGCTGAATTACTTGAGTAGAAGTGGATGCAGAGGCTAAACCAAAGAGCCATTTTTCTTGGATTTTCTTTACCATGTGGATTACATACAGTACTAGACATTTTGGGATTTAATTTCTTTGAATAGGAAGGATAAAAGTCCAGTAAACAAGGTGCATGCCCCGCGTCTCTGCTCTGAGAACTGGGTGAGCAGCTGCAGTAAGTAGATGTACATAGCATCATTTTTCCAAGATAAATTTCTTAAATAAAAACTAATTATCTCAAATATTATTTATTTATTTAACCTACTGAACTTCTTTTAACCTGAAGCTGCCATGAAAAATTGCTTGGAAAAAAGAAAAAAAATTTTTTTTTGCTTCCAACTGAACAAACTGGATTTTTTATTATTATTCTGCACAATGATATGTTGGAAGTATTTAAAAAAGTAAATTATGGTTTGGGTTGAGGTTTTCTTCTTCATTTACAGAAGCATACTTCCAAAGACTGGAAGCTTATGTTTTCTTCAGGGTTGCATACTTGAGACTTTTCATATTGTCTTGAAAAGGACACTATAAACATGTTACATGTGCCTAACAAGCAGTACAAAATAATGTTATAAACACATTAGATCACCCCTCAGTGTTTATACTTGTGCCAAATTCCTGAAGGTATGATACTGTGAGAACAAACCACAGCAGACTAAATGCAATCAATTTTACAAGTGTACCTTATGGAATAAATGAGTAAACCATACATGTGTTGAATAATGTTTGTGTTGCAGATGTTCATTTAGTATCTGTTTGTGCATTCATAGTTCCAGGCTTCCCATCTGAACATATCTATTCTAATGAAGCTTTGGCAGCAGCTCCAGTTGCAATGTCATACGGGTTGGTACTTGCTGTCTGTGTCTAGTGCCTCAAAGAATAACAAACAGTATTAAACAAACCCAAACTTCAGTGCTAATGAGCAAGACATCCCCAGTCTGCTCCAGGTGTTTTACTGACATACAAAATCAGGACTAGACAATTGCCTTCTGACTCCCAGATCACATTCAAATAGTGATTAGACACAACATGGAGTTTAGGAGACTTTAAATAAAAATAATAATTAAAAAAATCATCATTAGGTGTATATGTCACAGAAATTTAGTAGTGCTCCCTCCAGTCTTTTTTAACCTGCAACAAGCAATAGAAGCAGTTTGTATCACTGAAGGATATGGCAATCAATCAATTTCTCTGGCACAGATTGTGCTTTTTAAGGCAAAACTCAGAAACTGATGAGAGATTGCTGTCAATACCTTTCTACAGGTGAAAGAATGTCTCTTTAGCAACTGAGTCCCAGGCCAGCAGACTGTAATAACAAATGAAGTAATTCAGACTAGTTAACTTTCAAGCTTAGCTGCACTGCTGTAGTCAACAGTGCACGAATGCTGCCCAACTGCATGAAATTCAATTGTTCTATCACCTCCTGCTTAGTTTTTCTTTAGAGTATATCATATGTTTGCAGTTTTCCCTGTAATTCTTTTGCAATTATGGGCATCCCATCCTTTATTAATTTGTGTTTTAGAGTTATGAATGATTATTAATTCTACTTGATAAACTCTGGTTTGCTCCTATGCCTTTGTGGAATTGTGTGAGACATTCACACCAATCTGTCCAAGGACTTGGGGCTTTGCAGAACAGACAGTATGCAATTGTGCACCACTGGAATGCACAAATTTAATTACAAAAATGTGCAGAGTGCATCGTGGTTTTGTTACTTCGCAATTTTTCAATGTTTTGCCTTGCAATCTTCATATTCCCTTTATGTTAATCTTGCTTTAAAAAGAACATAAACACCTGCAATGATTTCTCAGTAGGTAAATTACTAGTTGAAAATGTGTGTTCCAAGTCAATGGACTATTTCCCAGTCACTTTGCTTCAAATAAGTTCAACTCTGGTTCCTATCCTTTAGCTCTGTTTTCTGCCTAATATTAAGAATATTTCTTTCTCTCTTTTTTCATCCTTCTTTGGCAGAAGGGCAAGTTTAGTAATTGTTTAACAACTAAACTGTAATAACCAAATGATTTAATGACATAATCACTAAACAGCAATTATTTAATTACTAATGACTTTTTTTCTTCACTTCTCTAAGATTCCAAACTAGTCTGTAAGCATCTCAAGGCTAAAGATACTAGTTAAATGAATAGAATATTTTCCAGGATAAACACAGTACTCAAATCTTTAGCCCTTAAGCCCACAAGGAGAAGGACACTTCACTCATCCATCTGAAAAAATACCTATATTTTAGAGGGAATTTACACAAAATAAACTGTGTATTTCTGAAGATAGTTATGTCAGATAGTACAGCAATAAGTTGTGAGAAGTATGGTCTGAAAAAGTTGAGATATAGATGACATGTTTAAATACTTTACTATTATTTATGTTCAAAAATCACCAGAAATATTTTTATATTTTACCAAATGATCACACTTTGGTGGGTTTTTTTTTTGTCTTTTTGTTGTTGTTGTTGTTGGGTTTTTGTTTGGTTTTTGTTTGTTTTTGTTTTGTGTTGTGTTTGGGTTTATTTTTTTAACTTTTGGTTGGTTGCTTGGTTGGGGTTTTTCTGTTCGTTTTGGAGTTTTTAAATTAAGGGAATAACGGACATAACATCTGAAAAAAACCCCCAAATTCAAACTCGGGAGCATTCTTAGCTATTGGCAAGGGTGAGACTGCACTGTAGACAAAAAGGCATGAGAAAACTGCCTTACTTTTCATTACACTATGTCACCTTTCGGTTCAGAGATTTTCATATGCAAATTCTGAGGCGAGGGAAACCGCAGCTCTTGGAGGTGCTGCGCTTCAGGGCTGGTTTCTCCAGCAACTGTGACTCCATCACCCAGGTAAGGCTGTGTCCAGCGACATCCCACTGAAAGTAATGGCAATGTTTTACTCAATAAAGCTTTAGAAGAGTTGATCATGTATTTGACTGATATTTAACCCAGCGGGTAAATGAGAACACAGGTGCACAACGAACCTTCAGTCTGAACAGCATTGAGTATCTGTGCTGCTCCACTGACTGCAGCAGCACTCTGTGTGCTATATCCTCCGCTGCCTCTATTCGATGTCAACGGCGGGCACAGCTGTCCCTGGCTTTGTTGGGCCTCAGGGCTGTGGGGAGTTCCCGCTGCTGGCTGTCCCGCAGGGAAAGGCCTGCCCGCCGCCCCGGGCTGCCCCGCGGCGCAGCGAGCGGGAACTGCGCCCGCGGGCCCGCTGAGGGGAACCGAGCTGGGCCCTGGGCCCGCCCGGGACCGGGACGGGTTTTAAGAGCCCGTTCAGTGCTGGCGGCCCCGGGGGCAGCTGCAGCTGGAGCTGCAGGCTCAGCTCGCAGGAGAGCTCCGGCAAGAAGCCGTGAACTGCCGACCCTTTGCACAACAAAGGGCTCGGAGACACAGGTGAGGGACACACAGGCGGGACAGGAGCCAACGACCCCAGAGTTTCATACCCTTAGACTGTGAGAGTATAAAAGCCCGGGGTCCTTCCTGAGAAGTACCCTGCTCGAGCTGCTGGTTTATGATTTAGTTACTATACCACGATTAAATTATTTTACGGCATTGCTGTGTAAAACCTGTGGCCGAGCTGGTAAGGAAATGTGGTCTGTGTCAGTGTGGGAGGTGCAGCTGCAAAGGGGCTTTGGTCCCAGCTCAAGGGGGTGCAAATGTGTCAGCCAGAGTGGTTCCTAGGTAGTGGAGCACACAATCTTAGAATGGTTTGGGTTGCAAGGGATCTTAAAGATCATCTAGTTCCAAACCTCCTGCTGTGACCAGGGACATGTAAAATGAGACCAAGTTGCTCAGAGCCCCATCCAATCTGGCCTTGAACATGTCCAGAGATGGGACAGTCACAATTTCCCAGGGCAACCTGTTCCAGAGCTTCACCACCTTCACAGTTAAGAATTTTTTCCTTAATATCCAATTGTTAAACCTACTCTCTTTCCATTTGAACCCATTCCCCTTGACCCTGTCACTGCTTGCTCTGGTAAATAGTTTGCCTCATCTTTCCTGGAAGTTCCCTTCACCTACTGAAAGGTTGGAATTAGGTTACTATGAAAATCTTGTCTTTTCCGAGCTGAACAATCCCAAATCTCTAAAGCCTTTCCTCATAGGTCTCCATACCTCTGATCAATTTGGTGGCCTTCTCTGGACTTGCTCCAACAGGTCAACGTCCTTCCTGTGCTGGGACCCCAGAAAGAGAGGCGGTACTGGAGGTGGAGCTTCACCACAGCGCAGGGGCAGAATCCTGTCCCTCCCATGCTGCCCACACTGCTTTGGATGCAGCCCAGGCCATGTTTGGCTCTCTGGGCTTTAAGTGAGCATTGATGGCTCATGTTAAGCCTTGAGTCCACCAGCATTTCCAAGTCCTTCTCGGCAAGGCTGCTCTCGATCTGTTCAGTCCCCAGCCTCTGTTGATACTGGCTGGTTTCCCTGACAGCATAGCACTGGCCCTGTGCCCCCTCACCAAAGCAGAGAGCAGGCAGCGCGAGGCTGGGATGGGCCTGCTGGGCATGAGGCCCGGCCTACCACAGCAGTGCAGACCGGGTCATGAGGCCCAAAACAGCAGCAGCTCCTGGTAGTGGGACTGTGAGGCACGGCACATAGCAGCGGTTTTGTGTTATACCAGGCTGTGAGGCGCGGCACATGGCGGCGATGCCATCCAGGGTGTGAGGCCCAGCACATGGCACAGGCCCCGCCCCGCCCCGGCCCCGCCCCGATCGCGGGTACCGCGATGTGTCCGACCCGCGGTTCCCGTCAGGCAGCGCGCGGGGCCGTGGCCGCCCCCGCCTCCTGCCCGCGTTCCCTCGGCGGCGGCGCTGAGGTGGCGCCGCGCCCCGGTGAGGTGAGCGAGGCGCTTCAGCCGGCGCTGCCCCATCCCCCGCCGGCCCGGGCGGCAGGGAGTGGCTGTCCCGCTGCGGCCCCTACGGACGGGAAGCACGGTAAGGTCAGCCTCCTCCATGCCCCGGCCCGCCCTGCCGTGCTCCCCGGGCGGCGGGAGCGGCGCTCGGAGGGGTCGGACGCGGGGGGATTGTCGCCGGCGAGACCGGCGCCATCTTAGGTCGGAGCGTGGCCTGCCGTCCCCGAGCGGGGCCCCCGCGCTTTGAGGGCTCCCGCGGGCCCCGCTGGCACCGGCCGGTTCTGCCCTCGAGGGCGGCCCGGGCAGGGCTCGCTCCGCCCGCGCTCGGCCGCTTGGGGCCCCCCAAGGGCCCCGGGCGTTAACAGCAAGAGCGGCGCTGGCGGCGCGGCTCAGCTCGGCCTCTTCCCCGCCGGCCGCGGCTCTGCCGTGCGGGCCTCGCCCAAACCGGAGCCCCCGGCTCGAGCTAAATACTGGCGGTCACCGGCGCTGGACGCGGGGCGGTCCGACTGCAGCGGCAGTTGTTGGGCTGCTCCCACGGCCTGGTACCACCGTGGCTCGGCGGCGTGAGCTGCTGGCGGGCTGGCACCGCCGATATTGCCCTTCCCTAGGCGGAGCTTGCGCCTTCTCAGGGCACAGAGGGCAGCGTTGGCTGCTGAGGTTTGTGTTTAAGGGAAGTGGGTTTACGCTTTGGTTTTTTCACAATTTTCAGGTGCACTTTTAGCTTGATCATTGTTTCTTTGGTACTAAACAAATGCAGCCCTCAATTAAAATCCAGTTGTTCCCAGTCCTGGTGGAGCTGTGGATTGTACACTCTTCATCAACTAATGTGGTGGAAAGTTATGTGCATGTATGGGACGTTATCTGAGAAATACATCATGTAGTCCATTGTGTGATCTGTGTTGTAAATAAGGTAACTTCTCTGGACATTTGAAATGCAGCTATTAAAGTGGGGGGAAATTATAATTTAGCTCTATGAGGAGTGGTTGAGGTCACTTGATCTAGAGAAGAGGAGACTGAGGGGAGCCCTCATGGCAGCCCTCATGAGGGGAAGAGGAGGGACAGACACTGATCTCTGTGGTGACCAGTGACAGCACCCGAGGGAATGGTTTAAATGTGTGAGGGGAGATTTAGGTTAGATATTAGAAAAAGATTCTTCACCCAGAGAGTGGTTGAGTACTGGAAGAGGCTCCTCAGGGAAGTGCTTATAGCACCAAACCTTCCAGTTCCAGAAGAGTTTTGTCAGCTCACAGGCACATGGTGGGATTGTTAGGGGTGTCATGTGCAGGACTAGGAGTTGGACACTGTGATCTCTGTGGAACCCTTCCAACTCCGAATATTCTGTGATTCTGTTATGAAAAGGTGACAAGGCTAGTCTTGACAAATTTCTGGTTAGTGTAAATGTCCTCACTCTTTGAGCTCACTACCAATTTCATTTTAATTATTTGACTTTAAACCAGTCCAAGGAAGTTTTGGGTATTGAAAGGCTCACTTCAGCCTTGAACAGTGGAATAGACAAATTCCCATTTAAAGTGGCTGGATTTACAATAACTCTTAAGTCTTACTGTGGCTGCATTTACTGTGATTTTCTGTAGTGCCAATTTCTGTCCATCCTTATGATGCTCTTCTACAGATCATTCTGCTGTTTTCACTACAACTGTTGCACTTTTGATACATTTACTTAAGTTAGATGATTTTTTTGTTGTTTCTATGCGAGTGCTTTTAAATCCTAACTTTAAAGAAAAAGAGGTTATAAATACAGCTGGCTTTTAATAAAGTCAGGTATTTTTAAACCTATCTGCCATGATAAAGATGGCTAAAACAGTGCTTTTAAAACATTTATTTCATCAGAAGCATATTGCTGTTTAGGACAATGAGCTCTCATTTTGTAATCTGTCCTGTATCAGGTTTGTAGTTGATCACTTTTCTGGTAACTGTTATAGTGTTGTTCCAGGGCTTGTGTTTTTGCAGGCTGTTGGTTATTTGTGCCTGTCTAATGAACTTCCATAGCTATGCTTAGTTTTAGATGGGCAGTTGCTTTTTAAATCAGTATCTTGATATAGTTGATAATGTTATTTTTAAAGTGTTTTAAAGAACTGATGCACAATTTTGATGCTTTACCTCACAATACCATTTTCAACACTTTCTTTGTGTCTATGCATACAGTATTGCATTGGAGTTTTGGACTTCTCGGTTCCATGGACTACCTTTAAGGAAATGTGTGTATAAACATGAATATATGCTTATGCACATTAAAAAATGAGGAAGATGAAGTCTATTGTCAGTAGGTTTACTTTTTTTACACTGGTGTCTGAGCCACCACTGGGTAATATTTAAGCAGAGTGGGGGAAGGATTCACAGTTGGTTTTGTCTTCGAGAGCACTGCTAGCTGGATTCCTAGAATACATTTTGTGTGTTAATGTAGTTAAAAAAGCTAAAAATTTGGAAGCTGTTTGTACTCTAAACATGGATGTAGGTGTTTCCTTTGGCAATGGAGACCACTTGCAGGATCTGTTCCTGTACATCTCCTCTAATCCAATCAATTACCCCTTACTGCACTTTTGATTGTTCAGGCTGCAGATTTTTGACCTCTGAATTGTGCTGATGAAACTGTTACTAGGCCAGGTTATTTTTAACCTGCTCTGCTTCACACCATAGTTCTGTGGAAAGTTGGGTTGGCACAACTGAGGACATGGTGCAGGAGCAGGGCAGGAGCTCATTAGGCCAGCTTTCTTCCCAGGAAAAAGAAGTCAGTGAAAGCTTGGCTTCAAATTATAGCATTGCAATTAAAAAAAAAGAAAGTGAAAAGATGTGAAATTAATTGTGATACTTGCCTTTTAAAAGATGCTCTGCATTTTGAGTCACCTTTACGAGTATCTTAATGTGTATATCCTGATGCATAAAAAGCAATATCCATAAGAGGTATCATCAGTTGGTGTTACTTTCTAAAAGCCCATGGCTGTGTTACCAAATTTCTTTTAGCTGTATTTAAGGAAAAAATTGGCTGTGTTACAGTGTAGGTGAGGTTATTACATGTGTCTTGTTAGGATTCTGCTAACATGTATCATTGCTTGTGCCTATTTTGTGTTTTAATATAAATTGCATTGCATCCTCTGAGCACATTTTGTAATTTATTCCTTTTTCCCTCTGAGGTCAAGTAATACTAAATACTTAAAATAAAAACGCTGAACATTTATGTTGTCTGTTCTATAAAAGAAGCCTCTGAAATAGTAATTTATTTTGCCTTAAAGCCTATTAAACTTTGCCTCAGTTTTAGTAAAAAAAAAAAGTGTTCTAAAGCATGTCCTACAGAGAAGAGAAAGTTACAGTTAGGCTTGATTCTCTTTCCAAGACCTGGCACGTGGCCCGTGTTGTCTCTGTGAAATGGAAATTCACTTCAGAATCTACCTTTTTGCCCCATACAATAATTTAGTTTAGTGTCCTGTTCTCTTTCCTAGCACCATGTCTGACTTCAGCACTCTCAGCTGATGGAGGAAGCAAAGGAGGAGTTCAGCTTTGTGTAGTGGGTTTGGTGCTGGCCAAAGGTGTAAATCCAGCAGAAACAGAGCAGAGGTTGGGATACAAGCATCATAAAATCACCTTAGGGCATTTCACTACTTTATTTCATCTCAGCTCTTAACCTGTGGTAATGTTATAGGTTAAGACACAAGGGGTCAAATTGGTCAAATTACAGAATTTATTAATTACAGCAAGCAGACATAAGCAAGTACAGCGCTGGGTGGCAGGGGAGTCACCGCTCCGCCAACTGCCACACTGTGGTAGATTTCAGTCCTTCTTTTATACACTTGACGCTTCTTGTACTCTGCGCATGTGTATTTCTTGAAGGCGTCTTCTGCTTCTTGGTAAGTGTTGGATAAAGATTTTCTGGAATAAAAAACTCTATTCCCCAAGTGACACCACCCTCTTGAGCAGCTATATTGGCCGCAGATAAAGAGGTGCTGGGGAGCAACACGTTGGCTACAGATAAAAGAGGTACAGGGCTGTCTATTTGGTTCTACCCTGCCTATCTATAGGGTCACACATAAAGAGGTGCTGGGGAGCAATACACTAGCTACAGATAAAGGAGGTATTGGTACAGGGCATCTCCACCCTGCTTATCTATAGGGCCATACACAGGGCAGGGCCTGTTGTCCTACCCTGGGCTTGGGGAGAACATAGAGAGTCTGGGGAATACAAAAAAACCAAACTTGTTAGGCGAACAAGCATGATACATCCTTGAAATTGAGCAAGCATTTACTAAAAGTTTAAGCGAGAGCAAATTTATATATATACTTTATCTAGGTACAGCCTTGCGATTTCCTGTTATGCATTCCTTCAACTATTTAGTGAACAAAACGTATTTTCAACCTATCACAGTAACACCAGCAGCCCTATTCTCATACAAGTAGAGGGTGATTGTCTGCTCCCCTGTGATAAGCTGTTACAGATTAATTATTTCTGCAGTTTTATTAGACTATTGGTGCACTGTGTAAAGAAATAGCAAAATTTCTTACTTACTTTGTTGTTCAGAAATACATTAAAGGTTTTGTTAAAGAAGGTTTGAAGAAAACTTTATTTGCCATCTCTGTTTAAAAAACAAATAAAATCAACTGTGGTAAGAGATGGCGATGTAAATTTGGTTAATTCCAAAAAGTACATATTTCTCACGACTAGTTTTATTCATGACTTTTTTAATGCAAGAAAACATCTACAGGCATGAGGGACTCCATCTAATGAGATCTATGCAAAATTTTTATCATGTCTTAATTGCTAATGGAAACAGTATGCAGTGCATTGTAGGTACTGCTTGGGGATTTTGCTGTTGTGGAGTTTTTTTTGTTTAAAGTGCTTTTTATGGGTGGTTTGCTTGTTCTTGTTGATGTTCTTTGGTGGGTATTTGGGAATTTTGTGTAGGTTTTGTTGGGGTTTAAAGAAAATGTGACCTTATGGGAAGCCCTGGCAAAATCTTAAAAAATTTTAGAGACTGTGAGTTTGGGTGGGGTTTTGTTTTGTTTGTGTTGGGCTTTTTAAGATGCAAAGAGAATGAAGTTGTAATCAGTGTTTCACTATCTCAGTTTTGTGCTTTGTAGAAGGCCCTTCACATTTCTTGTGAATCACTTACCTGGAATAGGAACATTTTTTAAAAGATAACTTTCACTGTGGTGTCAGAGGCTTCCTCTGATAGTTACTGGTGTTTTAGACAAAAATAGCTTAAATTCTGTGGAGGATATCTTTGGTCATTTCTCTTTAATAGCAAAGATGAGCATCCAAGTAATTATCAGAATGGTGATGTGGCATCAGTCTTTGAAAATCTCCTGTGTCAGGTCATGCTCAATCTGCAAAGAACATAGAGGGAGGGAGACCCTTCTATGGGAATTATTGACAACTGCAGTATTCCTTATTGAGCAGTGAAGTATTTCATCAAAGTACTGAATGTTTTGGTGTGTGTGTTTTTTGGTTTTTTTTACCGTCTAGTCTCAAGATGGCAGAATTATTTATGGAATGTGAAGAAGAGGAGCTAGAACCCTGGCAAAAGAGAGTGAGAGAAGTGGAAGAGGATGATGAGGATGATGATGATGATGAGCCAATCTTTGTTGGGGAAATCTCCAGCTCAAAGCCAGCCACTACATGTAAGACGACTCTTTTCCATCACTTAAAACAGAACTTTCAAAGTATAGAAAGTTAAACTTAGTTTGGAGGTATAGAATTCTTAATAGAATGACTTAGGAGATTCCTTGCCTTAAAGCTGTGTGTCTCTGTCTTACTGAAAACCAGAATTCTTAACAAGTTCTGTCTTAAATTAAACCTGTCCCAGGTTATGCACAGCTCTGGTTACTTCTAACCTTAAATCTCTGAGGTCAAGATAAGGACATTTGAAGGTTTTAGCATTAGTGACAGAGTTTAAAAGCCCCTATATATAGTGCTGAAATAATGCATGCAATTGCTTACAGTATAGTTAAAATTTAGTTATATATTTTGGAGTGTCTCCCTCCTAAAAGAATGTGCATGAATTTAAGTCTTCCTGTTACACTCCTTTTTTTTTTCTCCACCTCTCATTTCATATGTTGGTGAACATCATTCTGACAAAACCAAGATAACTGTGTTCAGTGTCTATAATAAAAGCACAATATGGAAAGTGACTAATAAGAAAATACTGAAAGCTTGTCTGTGAAGTACAAGATTTTTGTTGATCAATTTACCCATCCTTTGTGAAATAGAGTTTTTTCATCAAGTTCCTTAGTTTTCTCCTAAATGCAGGCAGTGCAGGGAGTAAGGTTAGGTGGTTGTGATGACAGGAGATGTTTCAGAATTCCGTGTTTGTCCTATGCTTGGGGTTTGACAGGTAAGTAAAGAATAACACTTTTTTCTTGTTATTTTAATTAACTTTAGTAATGAAACTTTTTTTTGTGTATCCATGTTGTAGTCAATTTTTAAGAGCTGTGACCTGAGGTCTCCCTAGCAGTCCCATACCCAGGACTTGGCCTGGTGAGGTTCACTCCTCACAGTTTCTGCCTTATCTATACTAATGCTTGTAGCTAAGATTTCCATAGTATTTTCTGAAGGTGTATAATTTGCAGTAAAGGATCTCAAGACAGAATGTTACATGAGGCTGTTTGTCACACTCTGCTGCGTGGATTTCAGAGCTGTTACTAGCTGTTCAGTCATTTTAGTTCACAATACTTTCATCTTGCATCTATTACTTTTTTGCTCACTAGGATAGCAAGTTTAAGGCTTCTTACACAAGATTAAAAAAGTGAAAAAATTATTTTAAATATGAGAAGAATACAGACTCTGATAAGTACTCTCACCAGAAAATACTTTAAGAGTGAATATTTTGAAAATACTCTGGATACTTTAAAAAATTTGAAGACTATTTTAAAATTATTTTTAAGTTTTCTGCAGTTACAAACATAGAATGTCTGACAAATACCCTGTTTTCTGGAAGGTCTAGAGACCTCTGGATTGCTGTTGGTCATTGGCAGGTCATGGCATACAACAACTATTAAGGTACAAGCTTGTGTTGGAACAGCAAACATGCCAAGGTTGATTGCAGTTGTTGTAGCCTCCAAGTAGTGAAAGTTGTAGCCTCCTCCTGTAGTGAAAGGATAGAAATTCAGATGAAAACTATAATTTTGATATGATTCTGTGAACTTCAAGAACTTTGGTAAAAGACGGAGACTTAAAATGTTTGCTTCTTATTCTAGTGCTGTCCATACTCGGTCCTGACACAAAATCACTTATGGTATAACTTGTTACTTTATCTTTTTTCCTTCCCTTTCCTCAACTTTTCTCTTTTTAATCTTCTACTTCACTATCAAAAACAGCTATGGAAGAATGACCTCAGTTCTTCTCTGGCTTGTAAGTAGTACTACCTGGCACTAGTCAGGCTTCAGTTTGTTATTGGTGATAGGCAAGATACCATGAGCTCAGCTTTGCTTATCACTGTTTAATTTGCACCTGATCAGATGAAAAATTGATGACAAATAGAAACTCACATACAGGTCTTAATTTTTCTGAAAGGTGTAGTTTCTACAGTGCATTGCATTTTCTTAGCCTTTTCCGGACAGTACAGTTACTAGTTTTTGTACAGACTGTGTGGAAAGCTTGAAGGAAATAGTAAATACCCCAACCTTGACCTGCTGTCAGAGAGCTGTGTAGTATCAAGTGTCCCTTCTGATGTACTGGAGGATTGTTTTGGCTGGGATGAAAAGTAGTTCACACTTTGTTTCCTTTACCTTTTTCTGCAACTGCTCATTTTTTCTACAGTTACTGCTTGTTGTTCTTGCTTCCTGTTTCATAATGATACAAACCTGTAATTTGTTACTGTTTTAAAATGTTACTCTGCATGTCAGCATGCTTGTGCTTCAGTGCTGTTTTGCCTAAACGGGACAAGTACCGCTTTGATGGAAGAGGGGAAAGTGCACGTCAAGTCTATGATGAATCAGTTGAGTCATGTAAATGTAGTTTATAATTTCAATTAACTGGCTTTCTGAAATGTTCTTTTTAAAAGCAATAAAATCTACCTTTGTAATTTAGAATGTGTGCACTTCAGATGTCTTGACTATGCTTTGTGAGACATAACTTTTATGAAAGTTTTTCTTTTGTAGATAGATGATGCTTTAGTTTAATTTCACTCTGGAATTCATGTATGAAGTATAGATTTGTTAACACTCGCAAAATGTATGTATTCAGCTAAATACCAAAATAATTTAATCCTGGTTTGTAGTTGCTGTTATGTTGAAGTAAAAATAGTATTACTATTACAGCACCAAATTTCATCATATGTTAAAAAATGCAAACCTGCTTGAATATGTTGGTTGCAGCTGCTTTTTTATTAGTGTGATCTAAATGCAGGTGGCAGGTTGAAAGCTGTGGTGTTCTGAGCTCTGCTGCTGTTAGATTTATTTATCAACTGGTGAAGTGTATACTAATGAGCCATTGTTGGTGGAAATAGCCTTAAAGTTATTAAACACAATATGTAGGTACTCTGAGATCTATTGTTTGTGAACCTGATGTCATTTGACTCTGGTTTGAGAAGTTACTTCAAGCCGTGTGGGTTAGATACTAGAGAATCAATCTAATTTCCTATGCATATTTTCACAGGTCAGAGCAAGCAACTTGTCAGCAACACTAATGGAACTGAGAATCTGGGAGTAGAAGAATATTTTTATTTGATGAATGTTTTTGTAACTTTCTGAAATTTTCAGAAATCCCAGACTAAGACTTAAAAGTCGGGGAGTATGAGTGGCATTAGTTAGGGAGTAAATGTAATTTAAGAAATTGCATGTGCTCCTGCTGAGCTAGAACTGTGGACACAGACTACCATGTAGGATATGTATGAAAATCATTGCTCTTGTAATGCAATTCTGATATGACTCCTTTGGTTGCTCATCTGTTGATTTTCCTTTCACATTGGAAAACGGGTATCATGAAGTCTAAAATCCACTTTGTAAGTGCTGCATTTTGCTAATACAGAAGCAAATAATATCATTACTGGTTTAAAGAAAATGCTTCCTTTAATGTAGGGCAGTTCTAGTATTTGGAAAACATTAGGTAAATTTGAGAAAGAGATGTAAATGAATGCACTATAATCAGCAAATTGAAATGTTAATGCCATGTCCTTTTTTTGTTGTTGTTTGTATTCTTCCTGTGTGTTAACCTGTCTCCAATAGAATAAACGTTGAGATTCTTAAGTGAACTAGCTTAACCAAAGAGGAGTGGAAGAACATATCATAATTTGTACAAATGACAGTTGGTTTTGCCAGGTTTTTGTTTTAGAAATAATATTTTAATTTATAAGCCAAATTCTAATTGGCATAATTAGTGTATATACATGGAGCTTTTAAATTTCAAAAGCAATGAAGCTGTTAATTTATTTGCAATTAAGATAAATGTAACTTTTGACAGATATATTGAACAGAGTCAACCTCAGCTCACCACGAAGGGGGATACAGAATGGTGCACCCAGTAGAGGTACTTTATTGTCCTAATATGGTAATTACCAAAAAAATCCACAACACTTAAGAAACATTTGACTGCAGAATTACATAAAGCTCGCTTTGGAATCCTTTGCAACAGGTCCAGTCACTACATTCAAGTCTGAGAGTCAGCATTACGTGCCGCCTGCCTCCAGCCCCGGAGCCGTGCCTGCCCCATCAGTGTTTCAGACTGTGTCCAGACCTGCCACCAGCTCGGTGGCACTTCAGCCATTGGCTGGAGCAGTGAATGTTTCAGGAACTTCACAAACACTGCAGAGACCAGTTGCTGGATGTTTGTCAACACAGCAGGTGCCTGGGTCAAGTTCTGGAATAGCACAGCCTGTTAGCAGACCTGTAACCGTTCCAGTGACGACACAGCCGGTATCGAGAAATATTACGGTTCCTGTAGTGGCTCAGCCTGTATCCAGGCCGGAGACTCCTGCAACAGCACAGCCTGTAATACTCAATCAGGTAAATCTTTATTCATTTAAAACGTAAAGGGTATGATTACTTTTGAATAAATTAATCAATTCTGTCTATTCCAGGTTAGACTGACATGCTTTAGAAAGTAATGCATCCTTATCTGGGATATCCAGTGCAGATTCTGTGGTCTCCTAAAGCTTCTGCTGTTTGTTCAAGTTTGTCTTTTTTTTTTTTTTTTTTTTGCTTGCTGGATATGTTTAGTATATACTGGGGAGATGTATCCATGCCATTGAAATACCCAAACTATGATCTTGTTGAAAATTAAAATATTGGCAGGACATAAAACCAAAGAAACTACAGACTAGTAAGAGATGCAGTGTTTGTATGTCGCTGTTGTATTGGTCACATTTCAGATGTGAATGGTGTGCATAGGGCTCTGCACTCAAGAGTTTGCCACAAGTTTATCCCCTGAGCATTAATTGTGCTTGAGCCGTGGCCTGCAGGCTGAGGTGCTTTGCTGTCCTTTCACTGGCTCTTCTGAAACTGTTGTGACTACAGTGACACCTTCCCTATTGTGACTGCAGCTCCTGTAGCTGTTGCTCATAGCAAATACAGCACAGAAATTCAGTAACTATTTTCTCAGCTACTCCTGAACATCTATTTTTAATTTGGTTAGAGTGGATTAGGTGACTCACCAGAGGAAAAAGTGGCTCTTTATTAAGGTCCTGAAGGGTCTTCATTTAAGGAGATGTACAACAAAAAGGCTGGACGGGGGAGCAGCATCTTCCTTTTTGTTCTGGTATTTAGGAGTCCTAACCCAGATTATGATACCTGTTTATGTACTTGTGCTCCTTTAGATTTCTTTCTGTAAAGTTTGGTTTACATGGTGGTAGTTAAAGATGTGGTAACTTGCACAGGGATGGTTTCAAATAAGTAGCACAATTGTGAATGGGAATCAGTTTATGAACTTCATTTTTTTCCCCAGCAAAATGTATTTTGGCTTTTGTCTCTCAGATTCGCTGATAACAAGATCTATGTATGTGTATTGGATGGTTTTTAAAATTTGTTGATTTTTTTTATTTTAGGAGGATTGCCCTACTTTAGTCAATTTTTTGTTTTGCAGTACAGCTAGATGAAGTGTAACCATTTGAATTATTTCAGAGTTGAAGTTGCCAATACTTTTCCATTTCTACCTTACTGTTGCTTTGAGAAGCTTCTGCTTCCTACAAGTCTGTACTACTTTTGAGTTCTGGTTTTTGATCTTTTGAAATGCAGCAAGATGTTATGCAGGAGTAATAGGCAAATGCCTGAGTTTAGGTTGAAGGAAGAAAGTATTTGGGTTTTTTTAAAAACTATCAAGTATAATTTGAAACATCATCAGACTTTTTGGAACAAAAGCCTTTACAACTAGCAATTCAAACAGATTAGTGATGTTTTATTAAATGGTTGTTCCCAGGTCTTACAATTGTTTTTACTATTCTGAATGCACAGCTATAAAAACTAACAAAACTAACAAGCACTGATGAGAATTGCAACCTTATTAAAATGTAAAAAGAGGTGAATTTGGGGAGATTATAATGAACTTGATTTTCAGCTGAGTATTTTTTTTAAGCAATCATATGTTTTTAAAATTAATCCTTTGAAGCCTGCAAGTAAAAAAAAAATTAAACCTCAAACTTCTTTTCCCTCTTGAAATTATCTTTTCAGGATTATATTATGGATTCTCCACCAGATGCACCAGATAATACATCTGGTATTCTGTTTGGTGTTAGACAGAACTCGGGAGTTCCACAGTACCAGACTGGGCCAGCAGTGAATGTAACAGGTGGGTATAACTGCAGTAGTTGATAGGACAAACAACAACCTCATGTCATTTAACTCTAGTGCAGATCTGTGGGTTATAACTTTAAATAGGATTTCTAGAATATGGTATAACTACTTTTTTTCTTCCCTCTGTACATAACACTGTATGATGTTTAATGAAATAAATTTTGGAGTCTTGTGTTGTTAGACTTTGCTTTTCAATGCATTAGGCTGACTATAAAATCAACTGCTGTCTTCTTATAATGCTCATTTAGATGGGAAAAAGCATTGCCAGATCCACTGTATCTTTACTGACAGGTAAAGGTTTGTTTTCAGTATACTCATGAATCTTTGGCCTGTGGGAATGGGAAAAGACTGTTAGCAAAAGAAGAGCTGTGAACAGCACCTGGAGAACTGAGTCTGGATGGATTCCCTGTAATGATGATCTTGGCTTTCTGGCTGCTGTATGCAGGAGTTGGGAGTAGATGGGATTAAAAGGATCATTCCTGAAAAAGGAGGGGAGGGGAGAGAGTATGTAATTTGACAACAAAGCCCTTTTTTTAAACTCCACCCACTTGGAGGAACGAGAAGCTGCTCTGACCCAAAAGATGGCTTGTGTGGAGTTGACCGGCTTGCATCCATGAATCCATAGCTCCAGATTAAAGGGAGGTGTTGGTGCAGGACACTGCTCTAAGAGGTCTGAAGCAACTTGCCTTTCATGTGCCTATCCTGGCATCACAGTACATTTGGTGCTTTTATTCTAGGTCACCATTTCTGATGTCTTTTCCATCATTTATAAAATCAGGCCCAGCCAGCGCAGATGCACAGAGCATCATTAAGGTGTTTTCAGTGGTGTTGTGGGTTCAGAAACCTGTCAGCAAGGTGGTGCTGCTGCAGCCAGTGTACTTTGCTCCTTCCTTGCCATCATGGATGTGGTACACAGGAATATTGTGTGTATGAGCACAGCCAGCTCCTGGTAATGGCTACTGAAGTGTTCACTAATAGCACAAAGTGACCAAAAAATAATTGTTTGGCGACTGCTTTTCCCTGCTGTTCTGAGTACTTGGAGTCCCTGTGACCTGCTGTATAGAGAATTGGCCAAACTAACCTGGAATGTGGTTAATTCAGGGAATTCTGGTATCCACACTCTAGCTGAGAGAGGCACTTTCGTGATAAGAGGTGTCAATCTGATTTATACCAGCAAGATATTAAATAATACTTGGGGGTGGTGTGATTAATTTTCAAAATAGGCCTGGAGGTTTTTTTTGTGAACAAACAAAAGAACTAAAATGCAAACCTCTGTATTATTAATAGTTCTTCTGAAAGAGAATTTACTAGTCAGAGTTGTATAGACAAGACTACTCACCTTTGTAAGTATGTAAAAGAGTCTTCAGAATTTTTATCACAGATGTGTTAAGCTTTTAAAATTGCAATTATGAACAGTATTTTTAACATTAAAATAGTCCTTGTTTCCAAATAGGGTTTTCTGCAGTCAGATAAAACACTTCACTGGAGATGTGTCTTTTCCCTAGCCCTCATTGCAGAGCCACACGCAGTATTTGAGCTACACATAGTTTAATTCCCAGCAGCAGCAGTTGCTGCTGTAGGTTGATGGCTGGATGCTCCAGTAGCCTCAGCTGATACAGATAAGTGCTAAGGCCATACCAGCTCTATGGAAGCCTTTGCTGAGCAGGACTTACGTCCATGTGAGCAGCTCATGCACTGAACATGGTGAGTGTAAGTAAATTGAGCCCCCTAGGAAGTAGTAGCATCTAATTAATAACCTGATCATTTTGTGAATGTGTGAATGAATGAACCTTAGGCAAACAATACATAGAGTGAGACATTTGAGCTTAATATATTTATATCAAAAAGAAGGAAATGTGTACTACAAAGGAGAATGTTAGAATGTAGAGGTATCTATATATTGAGTGAATTATGTTTTCCCATGCTTGGGGCACGGTGTGGCAAATTCTCCAAGATGCCAGATAGCAGGCATTGCAGAAACCAGCTGCTTAGCTTAGCTTAGTAACTGAACTCACCTTGTCTCACATTAGTGGGTCAAGATGTGAAAAGTAGGCCAAATGAATTCAGGTGGCCACAGTATGATTTACTGGGGTCAGAGCTGGGTCTGTATCTCTTGCATTTACCCTTCCCTGTTTCACTGGCCTGGGCCTGCAGTCTGAGTTGGATATTTTCTTAACTTCAGTATGGCATGTTAGTTTGGGAAAATATTTAAACTGCTTTGTGTGGACTCTAAATTGCAGTCATCACTAATGTGTTCTAATTACTATGGGGAAAAAACTGAGGTTTTTTAAATTAAAAATTAAAGTACTGTAGCTCTAAGTGAGAGTGGTTTTGTATCTAAACCTCCTGCTACTTCTGAAGGTGACAGTGTAACTCCAAAACAGGCCCGGCTTGGCTTATTGAGGTCGGTGCTAGAAGCGACTTGGCTGTTTCACCTACAGTTAACTGCCCGACAGTGGTTTTTTTTTACAGCATAAGAACAGTTTGAAGCCAGTTGCACAGGCACAAAGTGGATCTTCAAACAGTAGGAAGTTGGAATGATCTAGCTGGCAGTCCTGCCTCTGTGTCGTGGAAAAAGCCAACACATCTGTAGTGTTTCAGTTGGTCAGTGTTTTTAATGCTCTTAAGGCAGTGTAAGTAAGTAACTGTTCTTATGCTGTAAAATAAAAATAGCTATTCTATGCAAGGGCTTATATACCTTTACAAATTAATTTTCCTGAGGTTATTACCTATTCAAATTTTAGACCTTTATTGTTTAGTAGGTAGGTTTGAATTCTGTAGAGCAGTAATTAGTCATTCAGAGACAGATGATAAAAATAAATGCCCCATACCTCATTCTC
Organism: Emberiza elegans; assembly: GCA_024865655.1. Taxonomy (NCBI): domain Eukaryota; kingdom Metazoa; phylum Chordata; class Aves; order Passeriformes; family Fringillidae; genus Emberiza; species Emberiza elegans. The sequence goes on along the minus strand of JALJVW010000398.1, from coordinate 13,630,061 downwards.
TTAGTTGATTTTCTCTGTCAAAGAAGGGAGTAGGGGTTAAAACTTCAAAACAAAACCAACCAGAAAATCAATATTGAAAGAATTCTTTACTTAATTCTGTGACTGCTGAATTTATGAACTAATTCTGATTAGATGAATGAAAAAATCATTTTAGCAATGCCAGGCAAGCCTGTAACAAATTAGATTGTGGAATCCCCATCCTTGGGGATACTCAGAAGTTGACTGAACTCTTACCCTCTGAGCATAAGATTAGACTTAATTTGACTGGGAAGTTACAGAAAACCACCTCCAAAGGTCCAACCTAAATTATTTTGTGATTCTGTACTTTGACTAATTCTTGCAAAATGTGTTGTGCAGTAGTTCTCCCCCCACACCCCCCCCCTTTTTTTTTCCAGCAGTGTGTCTGATATAGTTTGAAATAGTAGTGGGAGGGGAGAATGTTTCTTTGAAATAGACTATGTTACTGGAAAGCTTTTTCCTTCCCTGCAAGAAGAGAGCTGGTCTGGCTGTTTCAGAGTATTAACTATTAGGTGCATTTTTGTCCTGAGCCAAAAGGTGCTTTCTAGTGATTGCAGTAGGCCAGGATTTATTATTCACTTTTGAGACATTTCCAAGACATCCTCTGTCCTAGAAAGTTAAAATGATCGTTTGCGATAACTTCAGATTTGTGTTTTTTGCATTTCTTATTTAGAACTTGTTTGCTCTTTCCAGCTACCAGAAGGATGTGGCTATAACATGAACATTTCAGCAAAAAAAATTCCTCCACCCTCTTTCAGGTGAAATAGATACTGTGCTGCAGCCTATAATAAAAAAAGATAACAGAAGGATCTTGCTAAATTCAGTAAAAAAAGTAGTAGATCATATTCACTGAGAACCTTATTTTGCTGAGTTTGTCTCTAAGCCATCCCATGCTGGCATAGCAATTTCTAATCTGTCACAGAATCCAGCACTGAAGCACTGCAGAACACAGGGTTTTGCTGCAGAACTGGCTTTCTTCAACTCAGTTTGCACTTAGCTGTGATGTGTCAAAATGTTTTGCCAATTGTAGGAGTGAAGACTTGCAGCATTGTTTGTGGTACATCTTTTACATGGCCATGTGAAGGACTTTCTGCTTAGTAGTGGTTCTGAGCAAAGCTGTTATCTTAAGGAAAATTACTGATTATTTATGGTCTAGGCAGGACTATTGTTATGTAAGAATGTAAAACACTATTGTATGGTAATCTCTTAACTCATATACCTATTCATTCCCTTGTATTTATTTTTGGTTTTATTACATTTTTTCATAGTCCTGACAGGGAACAGTTGACTCTACTGTTAAGATGTTGTTTCCTGTGTTTAGCTTCTAAACTGCTTACTTAGTATGGAGTCCTCCAAATCTTTGAATGATTTGAGAATGCAAGAGAATTTCATCTGGAAAAGTAGCTCTTGCTCTTGCTCTGGTGTTTTTTGACAGTTTGGAGAAAACTCAAAGCTTAGTTTATTCATTGAAGTTTAATGCAAAGCTTTAATATCTCTTTTGCTCAAAAGGTATTAATCATTTATGTTGATAAGAGAAGCATTATTTCCTTTAATTACTGGGAATAATTATTAATTTAGAGGATTTATTCTCTAGATTCTCCAAAGACACCTTTGCTTAACAGAAATAATGCATTTGAATAAGCCAGGATTCCAACAAATCTCCAGAGAGAAATAGCCTCATCATTGAGAAACAAATGGTGAAATTCCTTTCCAAACCAATGGGATTTTATCTGAACCCTATTGTGATGATGATCAGGTTGTGGCAGAAAACAGGCTTTACATGTTCATTTGAAAAGTTTGTGAAAAAAAAACCCATCAAAAATCCATCCTATCCAGGATGGGGTGGGCTGGTAGTGCTCAGAAGAAATGCTTTCTCCCTGTTATGCTGCCTTCATCTCTTCATGTGTTTTTTTTCCTTGTTTGTTGATAAAATTTTGTAAAATCTGTTTATCAGTCTATGTCAAACAGAGCAAACTCCAAGTTAGTTTGGGAAAAAGGAAGAATAGTTAAAAGATGCTTGTAAAGCTTTGCTTATGATTACTACAGCTTCATTGATGGTAATAGTTTTCATTTCAAATAGCATATTTTACTAGATTACTGCCACTACTACTAAATTGAGTGTTCTTTGTGAATTCTGAGTCTTTATATGTTTTAAATTTTACAGGGACAAATGCTGCATCCAGCACCATTAAAAATGGAGGACCTTTTCCACGGGCTTGTCCAAAATGTAATATACATTTCAATCTTATGGATCCTCTGAAAAATCACATGAAGGTAAAATATTTTGGGGCTGGTAAGCATTAGAACAAACTTTGTGGGCTTCTCTTTGGTTATGGAAGAGTGTCATGGTTTGATAGGAAGCTAGTTTAGCTTCTGTCTGCTATCAACCAGAGCCAAATGCTCAAAGTCCTGCAGTCATGGAGAGCAAGACAGGAGCAGGGCAGCTCCAAATCTTGCTACTTTTTGCATCATGTTTTCAATGTGCTGAAGGTGTTGATGAGAATAGGCAGCCAGGTGACCCATATTTGTATAAGATTGCAGCTGACCCAAAGATGATAATGTAAACTTACTGTTTTATCTTGATGTATCAAGATTTTTATCTTGGTACAGCAACATAAAAATACTTGATACTTCATAGATAATAGAGTTTTTAAGCTGTGGGGAAGAATTTCATTTGTAGCTCATACTCAAACACTGAGGTAAACAAAACTCAGAAACTGAGCATCACTTAATTTGATTGTGAAACTACTTGCTACTATTTGTGGAAACATTGTTTCCTGGAAAATATTTATCATTTGGCAAAGATCTCACAATTCTCAGGCATATGTATTTCATTTCAGGGACAGACAAATGGCTTTGCAGTCTGTATACAGTGTGAATATCCAAAACAAAAAGGAGTATCAGACTACTGTATAAGACAAATTTGTGAGGATCTGAGTTACTGTTCTCACAGATGGTTCTGATTTACAGGGTTACAATACCCTAAACAGTGATTGCTGTCTTCTTCGGTTCTGAAACATAATTAAGAAATACATATAGCAGTGGAAAAAACCCCAAGGGTTTTAACTTTTTCTAATCATTATTTGTACAGAATAGCTTTTGCACTGAGTACATCAGCTGAATGAAGGAACCATTGAAGAAGTGTATTTACTTAGGATACTGAGTTACAGTTCCACAGCAGGAAATTGCTCCTTACTAGTAGGCTTACGGAAAGTAGTCCTGCATGGTAAGAACCATTATTTAGCAGGAGAAAAATTTGTCCTCTGAAACGTTCTAATTTTGTTAGAAACTTCATAGCATCTTCTTTATGAAGTATGATGTACTCTTTAAGTGATAAGTTTGATGAAATGGCTCTTGGGCTAAGCATTCGTTATGTATACTTCAACTTCAAGAAGCTTGAACAATGTCTATTATGTGACTCAGAATTCTGAATTTTTTTGCAATGCAGGAAAGAACTTTTGAAGGGTTCAACATATATTCTTCCCTAAGAAATAAAGGACAAAACTTCCTATTAAGTTCTCAATAAACTTATGCTTGTCAGCAAAGTACTTGCATGAAAGCTGCTTTTTTCTTTCATTTTATTAGATGTAAATGAAATAAATTTAATCAAGAAAACAATACAAGTGTTGCCTTGTTCTTGCAAAAAAAATCTATCTTACATGAACCTATGAGAATCTTCTTCAGTTTTCTAATGTATAGTGTTTTAGTACTTAAACACTGGTTAAACACTTCAAAATTGAATATTGCTAAGTGTGTCAGTGTGTCAGAGAATTCAGCTTTGCATCTCTCATTAGTGCCTTCAATTTTTAAAATGCTGTTGTCATTGATGCAGTTTGTGAGACTGATACCTTTGTTTCTGTGTCTCATCTCTTCTCCCTGTTTGCATCCAGTATTGCTGTCCAGACATGGTAAATAACTTTTTCTCGGAAATGGTTAAAACAGAATGTGTGAACACAAGCAAGACCATTGAATCTGAGAAAGGAAAGCTGATTATGTTAGTTAATGACTTTTATTATGGGAAGGATGAAGGTGACCTCCAGCAGATACAACAGGAGCAGAAGACGCATACAACTTTTAAATGCATCAGTTGTCTCAAAGTTCTTAAAAATAACATAAGGTATTTGAACTTAATTATTTTTTAATCACTTAGAGTCCATAGTAGTCTGATGTATTAAAATTTTGTGTTTCTGGAGTAGAGTTCCTTTTGTACAGAAAATTGATAATATTGGGTGACTAAACAGAAATGGAATTAATTTTTACTTTGCATGTATGACCATAACTTGGAACTTTTTACAGATTAGAGTATGAATATTAGTGGTGTCTAACATAAACATAGAGTTTTGATAAGAGCAGTTGTAGGACTTTGGGGTTAGAAAGGGCAACACAAAGGATTTTACAGTTTGCCATCTGGATTGATGGCGATATTGGTAGATGCGAGTGTTAATTCCCTTTAGGGACGCACAATGACTAATAGTCAGTAGTTCACTTATGTAACATCTGTTATTTTGTTGGAGTAATTTTACTTCCAAATGCTGATAAAACCCCAGTAAGCTGTTTTAGTAGGTAGACAAGTTTGTGTCATCGTTCCTTTGGAAGTTAAGGTCACTGAACTTTTTTACATGCGCTCTTCAAGGGAAGCTGAAGTAGCAGAATGTAAAATTGAAAAATGGACTATTGTTTCAAAGGGCACAGTCTGCAAGTTAAAATGAGCAGGTTTATGCTAACATTAGACACATATTATTGAAAAAAACAAGATTTCTGTAATTAAAACAGTGACATTTGCTATTAATCATTAAATGGGCACTATTTTATACTCAGCATTATATTGTAAGCAATTGCTGTGCTGTGGTGCCTATGTGTTCCACAGCAAGTTATTAAAAATGTACGAGCCTTTTTTCTTTTTTTTTTTACTTTCTGTAGCATTGACTTTAACCATATTAATTTTGACTGTAACCTTGTAGCTTTTATTCCATAGTTCTATAACTTAAACATTTTTAGTCCAATGTCTATTCTGCACCTTTATTTATAGTGGACAAAATAAATACGTCTTACCATCCTAATTAAAGTATAACTTTTTTGACTTAAGTTTAGAAAAGCAGAAAATGATTCATCATGGTAATCCCCTGCTTTCTTTAAAAGATTTATGGATGGACATACCATTGCAATAATTATCTGTTCAGGTATTATGCAGTAATAGTGTCAGTTTCTTTTGTCTGCTTAGAAAACTGGAGAGACTCAGTTGGCTTTTTCTGCTTTTTTTGTTTCTGTTTTTTAAGCAACTGCATGATAGTACAAGCATGAGCTCAAGAGACTATTCTCCTTGATTTTTTTTTTTTTCCAATTCAAGGCCTGCATTCCTTTTGTAGTGTGACTTATGTCTAATAGTTCCTCTGACTGTACTGAAATAAATTGCATCCAAACCAGGAATTTTGGAAGCTGAACTGTAGTGGGTTTGCAGATAATCTGTCCTTGTGCTGCTCCACCAGTAACAGTGATCTGGTGATGCTGTCATGGGTGCCTGGACTTCTCAGCCAGAATAGCCTCCTACTTCAGACAGATGGACAGATTAATGAGGAAAAGCTGGTAGCTTAAATAGTACCATACCAGTTTCTGCCACTCTTAATGTTGGTTGCACAGTGGCATTTTTGGTACTGTCCTTCATAATTCAAGGTCAGGCCTAAATGCTTTAGACAAGGAATGTTCCTGGAACTCCTGCCACATAAAGCTGTCATGTCCAAATTGCAGTTATGTTCTTGCTACTTAATAGTTTTCAGCACAGCTCAAGTTAACGTGTTTCAGAATGGGGGCGCTCTGAGATTGCTGATGGTGAATAAAGTGCAAACAGTTGATGTGTTCTTGTTGTCTTACTTATTTCCCTATATTTCAAGGCAAGGTTTTTGTCTAAGCAAACATGAGAAATGTAATAGATTTAGACTTAGAACATGTTTTAGATTTAATGTGTGTTTCTTAAAGTCAAGATTTCTAGTCAGCTTTAAGTTTTTTGCTTTTTTTTTAAGTAAACACTTATTACTTGATTTTTTTAATGGAGAAATCCTTACAGAGTAAAATTTCTAAAGAATCCTGTACGTCTTGCATATGATATGTATAGGGAATGTTCAAATGTAGTTTTTTGCACCTGTTCACTATAATTTAAAGGTTTATGAACCACATGAAACATCACTTGGAGCTTGAGAAGCAAAGCAATGAAAGCTGGGAGAGCCACACCACGTGCCAGCACTGTTACCGACAGTTCCCCACGCCGTTCCAGCTGCAGTGCCACATCGAGAGTACACACACGCCTTACGAGTCGTCCAGTGAGTTGAATTCTTTTCCAAGCCAAAGTTTTTAGAAATTTCCCAACTTTTATTTCCTGGATTGTGATTTCAGAATAAATCTATTGTACTTGAATAACAATAATCTTGACATTTAATATAGGAACAGAGCACTTTTTTTTTTCTTTTTAGAGCAATACATATGCAAAAAAGTTTTTTTTAAAAGCGTTTGGTTTTTTCCTTGCCTTTTTTTGTTTATATATTTTTAATTGAAAGCTTTAGTTTAAGACCTCATGTTTAAGGCCCTTGCCTTCCTGGCTTTCTGAAACTGTACAGGGAATTTCTTAGAGTAGAATAATCATAAGATTTCTTTTCCTTTAGTGATAGATACATTTCATGTATGTGTGTATATATATTTATATATAAATATATGTATTATAATTTATGTACATACCTATCAAATTTTTACTTTTTTCTTGTTTTTTACTTTTTCTAGCGATTTGTAAAATCTGTGAATTATCATTTGACACAGAGCAAGTTCTTTTGCAACATATGAAGGACAATCATAAGCCAGGTGAAATGCCGTATGTTTGCCAGGTATCTCAGAGTGACTTTTGTATTTAGATTACACCACTCCCTTGTCTTCACTGTCAGTAAACTTGTAACTAAAGAGTCAACCTTCTTATTTTAGGTGTGCAGCTACAGATCCTCAGCGTTTTCAGATGTAGAAACACATTTTAGAACAGTTCATGAAAACACAAAACATTTGCTATGCCCATTTTGCCTCAAAGTCATTAAAATTGGAGCACCGTATATGCATCATTACATGAGGCATCAGGTAAGCAGATCTTTTCAATCCTTAATGCTAGAAAAATGCTAAACACATTTAAGCAATCTCCCTCTGAAAAAACAAATGTGGCTGATTTGTGTGGTTGTTATTAGGTAAGAGTAGTTAATAAGAATACATTAGAAGAATTTCAGAAATCTTTAAGGGAATTGTCTTGTTTTTGTGTGATGGCAGCTTCCGGTTTAAAGTAATCTCTGAATATCCTTGGAACAATCTTCTTGCTATTTGGTTTCTTCATAACGTTTTAGTGTTTTGGTTCTGCTTTTCTTGAGGTTACTAGCAAACCTGCCACTAGTTCAAATAAAGGAAAGGATAATGAAGTCTTGTAACTGGGAATCTGATTCCTTCTCGTCTTAGTAACTGTACTGCCTTGCATTTTCAAGTATCTAATTCCTACAGGGTGTCTATCTTTGTGTAGTATTAGGAGTTTGTTTAGTTGATGTTTTAGGAACTGCATGAGCATTGCTTGAGACAAGCTAGGGTTAGAGTTTTGTCATGCCATCCATGCTTACTGTAGATTGTCATTTGTCTTTGAAAGAAAAAGGGAATATACCGTTGCACTAAATGCCGACTGCAATTTTTAACATGCAAAGAAAAAATGGATCACAAGACCCAGCATCACCGAACATTTAGGAAACCCAAGCAATTAGAAGGCTTGCCTCCTGGAACAAAGGTGAGTGTTCATGCAGGAAAACTTGAAGGGACAAAGGGAAAAAAAGGTCTTAATAGAGAAGAGAGTAGAATAGAAAGAAATACTTTTCTCCTTTCTTCTGCATAGAGTATGTATGCTTAAAACTGGATTCACCAGCTCTTCTTTACATTCAGCATTTGAAGGTATGTGAGGAAAATTGGGTCCCCTCCACTTACCCTGTCTTTAAGTCAGTCTTCCATTTCTCAAGAAGGAACTACTTAGACTAGGATTTTCTTGTAGATTTTGGGGCTTTTTCCAACAGTTTTTTAGTAGAGTATCAAAGTATATGTCCTTTCAGTTCAAAGGAATAAGAGAATTTAGCATTTTGATCTGTTCTTCACAGTTCATTTGCTGTAGAATCAGGAAGGGAAAATTACTTCAGCTGCTGTTGATTGTCTTGCTTGGCAGAAGGAATGTAAAGCACCATTTCTTTACTCTGCGATGATACCTCAATTTTTGAAAGATTTCAGGGTCTTCATGACCTAACAAAAGCTTGGATTATGTTAAAATTCATGTTAGTAGACCTTGACAGGATGAAATGATAATACTGAAAAACCTGGAACCAGCTTTAGAAGTCAAGGTGCTTCTAAACTAGGAGTATGGTTAAGTATAATTAGGAGTCTTATTGTGAGTCAAAACCACATTTGAGGACATAACAAAGGAGTTTAAAAATGGCAGATGAGAAGTCAAAAACACAAATTACTCCTTGGAGTTCTAGGATGAGAAACAAACGTATCTGAAGGGAGTAGACTGGCTCATCATGTGGCAGTAAGACACAGGACTTTTTGTTAAATCCAGGCACCGATGGAATGGTTTGAAATTCTTCTTAGTAGGGCTAATTGGCCTGACACTTCTGCTGCATTTTTTTCATTTAAGAAAGCAGGATCTAGCCAGTTGCAGCTCTGGAAAGAAAACATGTTTTATCATGAGTAACTATTTCAACCAAAACAAACTTTTAAAGCGTCCAGTTGGCTGTTAGAGGTTAACTCTAGTCCAACAGTATTTTCAGTGTTTTGTGGTTTTCAAAGTAATCTTTCATCAGGAGTGTTTCTTGTGCTATGATTTGTGCTGTAAAGTGGCTTAAACCTTGAGACAAATAGAAGTAGGAACTTGGAGAGCTTCTATCTAAACAATTATTTTAAAATTTCATACTTGTAGGTGACTATTCGAGCATCTTTGGGATCTCATCAGTCAGGATCATCAGCTACGTCTTCTGTTAGTACAAGCAGTTCCACATTTCAGTTATCACCTAAAGCTAGAAATACAACCACTAAAAATCATAACAAGTCTAATACAAGTAAATCAAGAGGAAAATCAAAACAATCTACATCAAGGAAACAAAATGCATGGACGAACAGCAGAAGAAAAAAAGAACCTACGAATATAGCATTTCATAATCTAAGGTAAAATACTGGCATTAAAATTGTCTTTAAGTATGCTTTGAACCTGAATTATTTAATGGTCTTTCAGTAACTGTATTGCTGTAATACAGAAGATTTGGCACCTCAGGTTTGCTGAGAAAGCAGATGCATAAACTTTCTACATACTGGTACTGTGGTTGTAATTCTGGATCTTCATTCACTGATTTTAGTGGTGGCAGACTACTTTATGATGGAAGAACAAATGTTCTGGAAACTTCTCTGTGTCACATTTAGAAATTTTCTCTGCATGGAGCCTTTCTTTTCCTCCTTTTTTTTTCTTTTTTTTCTTTGTTTTCCTTTTATTTTATTTGAACCTGTTAGTTAGAAGATAGAGTATTTTGGGTAGCTAATAAAAAAAAAATCAAGGAAATAAAAGCAAGGTATTGGGAGAATGCTGTCCTTATCTTGACAATTTATTGGGGTTTGCTGTCCTTATGTTACAATTTTCGTGGGTGTTTTATGGACTGTTTATTACACTGGAGTGTAATTTCATTGGTTATGGTGAGTTAGCATTTTTTTTTGTCAGAGATGGAAGATGCCACCCCTCCAGTTTCTAACTTTCTCAGTCTGTAGCTCTGGGAGAGAGCCAAAAGGAGTCAGAGAAACTGGGGAAGAGCAGGATTATATTCTTGCTTTGTAGATGCTTCAAAGCTTGTGGGCAATATTGGGGTGATAGAAAATTCAAAGGCTTTTTCTGTGCATTGTGATGGATGGAAATAATTGTTGGAAATACTTCTCAAGTACGTAGAGACAACAGCAGCAGTTGAAGTTGGGGGTTCTCATCCACTGTGTTATCTCTTGTTTCCAGGAGTGGCCAATAATGGATGTCTGCATTAACTTTCACTTTTTTATTAGGATCATAATTAAATCATAGTTTATATAAAAGCAAAGTTTTCTTCCTTTCTGCTAGTGTAACTTTTAAGTATTTAGCTGATGCATTATTAAGTTCCTCATTTTTCCCTAGTATAGGCAAGCTTGCTAATTACTTAAAGCAAAAGGTTTGAAATGGTTATCTCTTCTGAAAGTGTTGCTATTAACTGATAACTTTTATGTTACTGTCAGGTATCATGTGGGAACTCACAAATGCATTGAGTGTTTCTCTGAAATTAAAGATTTTGCAAGCCACTTTCCTGCATACGTCCACTGTAGTTTATGCAGATACAACACCAGCTGTAGCAAAGCCTATGTCAATCACATGATGAGGTAAGAGCTCTTCAAAGTTTTTCCTGGCTTAGGAAATACTTCCTAAGTTCATGTAAGGTGTGAAGTGTTTGTTAGGTGAATTTTGAATGGGGTCATCAGACTGGCAGGGAAATGTGTAAGGTTGGATTGTTTACTTTTTAGCAAAGGCTTAAACTCCACATTCTTGTTTTGCTTTAAAAATCCACTGGTTCAGGCAGTATTACACCTTTGCTTGAGAGTTTCTGTGGTATCTTCCATAATCGCTTCAGCCCGACTTGGCAAATAATGACTAATTATGGCATGTTTTCTGGGTTTCAGATTGAATGTCTCATCTGATTTTACAAGTGCTGAATGCATACAGGCCACAGCTATCACTAGTGAAGTCTGTGCTCAGATTTGAAGGATGGCTCAAATAGCAAGCTCAAGTGGATAGTTTTCCTTATCCTACTTCTGGTCATCCACAGAAATAACATCTCATTTTTCAGCAGTGGTAGGGCAGCGTAGGTTATTAGTGATGACAGCTGTAAAAAAGCCTCTTAAGAAAACAAATGCATTGTTTTCAGAGCCATAGAATTACACTATACAATAATTAGATACAGGTCATGTAGCAGTGACAGTTAAACAAAATTTTAAAAGCCTACTTGTTATTCCTGTGCCCTGAAGAAGCCCAACTGTATTGTGGGAAATAGTGAATGTGATTTTTTTGTTGTTGTTTTTTAATTCATATACATAGGAAATGCCTTGGCATTTGTAAACTCTAGGATTCTTGAATCTATGGTTCGAGTTTTTAAATACACTTTATATTGACCTATTCATACCAATTTCAGTGCTCATAAAAGTCCTAGACTGAAATAGTTTGCATGCTTACATGTGTGTAATCTATTGTTACCTGAAAATTTCATGTCTTATTGAACGCCATCTCTTTAGGAAGCACAAGTTCAGCCAAGTTTTAGCTCTTTTGTGGTGCATTCTACAGCTATGGTTCTTCAAAAACTGAATGGTTGATGTTGCCAGTGAAGTTTAGCTTTTCACCTCCCAAGCTCATTTACAAGGGAGCCAATGTTTTAAAGTAGAGCTGAGATTCACGAGTTTGTAAGCTTTAAACATTAAATGTCTAAGAATAATGCAGTTCAGTACCTTAGGTTTCTGTTGTCATGTTTTGTCCTAAGCAAAGTGCAGTACCATGACTAGTGAAGGTATTGAGTCATGTATGAATGGCAGAGTCATGTATTCATTAAAACCAGTCTGAGTGGTAATGTTTTCATATATTCAGCTTTCACAGTGCTCGTCCAAGTAAAAGGTTTTGGATCTTTAAGAAGCATTCAGAACAGCTACGGTAATTCAGCTTTTTTCACTTACAGATCATTATGGTTTTACTTTCTGATGTCGAACTGATAATTTAGGTTGAGATTATAACCTCTTGAATTTCCACAATTTAGAGCAGAGAAATACTATACAATAATTAGATACAGGTCATGTAGCAGTGACAGTTAAACAAAATTTTAAAAGCCTACTTGTTATTCCTGTGCCCTGAAGAAGCCCAACTGTATTGTGGAAAATAGTGAATGTGATTTTTTTTGTTGTTGTTTTTTAATTCATATACATAGGAAATGCCTTGGCATTTGTAAACTCTAGGATTCTTGAATCTATGATCCGAGTTTTTAGATACACTTTATATTGACCTATTCATACCAATTTCAGTGCTCATAAAAGTCCTAGACTGAAATAGTTTGCGTGCTTACATGTGTGTAATCTATTGTTATCTGAAAATTTCATGTCTTATTGAAAGCCATCTCTTTAGGAAGCACAAGTTCAGCCAAGTTTTAGCTCTTTTGTGGTGCATTCTATAGCTATGGTTCTTCAAAAACTGAATTGTTGATGGTGCCAGTGAAGTTTAGCTTTTCACCTCCCAAGCTCATTTACAAGGGAGCCAATGTTTTAAAGTAGAGCTGAGATTCACGAGTTTGTAAGCTTTAAACATTAAATGCCTAAGAATAATGCAGTTCAGTACCTTAGGTTTCTGTTGTCATGTTTTGTCCTAAGCAAAGTGCAGTACCATGACTAGTGAAGGTATTGAGTCATGTATGAATGACAGTCATGTATTCATTAAAACCAGTCTGAGTGGTAATGTTTTCATATATTCAGCTTTCACAGTGCTCGTCCAAGTAAAAGGTTTTGGATCTTTAAGAAGCATTCAGAACAGCTACGGTAATTCAGCTTTTTTCACTTACAGATCATTATGGTTTTACTTTCTGATGTCGAACTGATAATTTAGGTTGAGATTATAACCTCTTGAATTTCCACAATTTAGAGCAGAGAAATGAAACCATTAGGTTTTCCAATAGCAGTGTTCTGGTCAGTGACAAATACTTATTTGTCCACATTTATGAACTTAATTCTGAGCAGTTTTAATTTTTGAATTATTATTTTTTTGATAATTCAGAAGATGCAAAATGGGGAGGGGGTCAGGGAAAGAGAAAAAAAAACATCCAATCAGAGAAACTCATGCTCTACAGATAAATTTCTGTCTAAAGTCATGTTCTTTGTACTATATCCAGCATGGAGATGCCCTGCTCATTGATGGGAATTTCCTGATACTAGTTGCAGTAGAAAAAGTAAGATTATGTTTTTGTGCATCATGTCATCTGAAGTTGACTTTTTTTTATAGTCTGTCCAGTTGCTGTAAGTTAAGAAAAGTGTTTCTATGACCACATTGTAATTGCATTTCCTTTTTGATTTTTATTTCCTAGAGGTGTGACTGTAGTGTGTCTTAACTGTGATTTCCTGGCTGATGTTTCTGGTTTGGATAGCATGGCCACACATCTGAGTGAGAACCAGACTCATACTTGTCAAGTTATTGTGGAGGAAGGTGAGTACAGGTGGTGTCTTTTTTATACAGTGCATAAATACTTCCATGTGGATGTCTCTTGTGTTATCACAGTCCTATTTTGAGTTGCATTATTTCTGTATGTGCATTTAACAGTGAGTACTTCTGTATTTCCGTATTTTAAAATATTCTTAATTCAATACTTTGTTTTTATTTTCAGTTTCCACAGATAATGCAACTGCTGCACAAGTGTCTCAGTAAGTTTTATTTTACTGCTTAATGTTTTTTTTCCTCTATTAATTTAGTGATAGATGGCCAAAATTTACACTTTGAACTTGGGTTTCTTTTGAATTCCATTGAATTTGAAATGTATGGATGAACACAGGTCTTTACTGTACTAGTGCTTTTTCATCTTACCATATCCACAATTACAAGAATTAAGAGATAAAGCAAGTATACCTATTGCAGCTAGGTAAAAAATCAGTTGGAAGAAAGATAAATAATTGTTGCAATGTTGGAACTTCTCAATTCTGACGTGTCTATATACAATGAGATTGTTACTTCTACTTAATACTAGCTTTATCAAATTAGTCGTTTGTGTTCTTTATGTAATATGAATACAAAAAGGGATGTCCTTTACTGAAGTAGGACAAATTCAGTCTTAATATTTTAAAATTATTTAGGAATTATTTAAAAAAATATGTTCTTCATATGACTAAGGCATACTGCTTTGTATTAGCTTTTTTATTCTGTCTTTCAAAGGAGAATTAGTATGTATTAATCAGGGTTTTTTAAGGATTTGAAGAAGAACCTGCAGTATTGTGGAGATTGTTTCAGATTGTGTTAGTTTGGGGTTTTTTAAACCTTAGAAGAATCAGTCATGCCATGCTCTCCCTGATTATCCTGGAACAGTTTCTGAGGCTTTATAGTGTAGTTTATGCCTTTATTCAGGGTTTAGAGGTGTGTCAGTTAAATCAAACATTTGTGTTTTCTTCATACCATTTTCAGAATACAGAATGAAAAATGTCATTTAGACTGCAAAGAAATATTTTAAAAGACAGAACAAAATGGTTTAACCCTGATAACCCATCTAGCCTTTAGCAGGATTCTAACAGGAGTTTAGATAATCTCATGCATGGTGTGAACTCTTCCAACAGTGTTAAATTCTCAGGCCTCTAAGCATAAATCAGCTTTCACTGAGTTTTGGAGATTGCCCAAATAGATTATTTAATATTTATTAAATATTTTCTTTCTTAGTTTCCATAAAGTGCCTAGTAAGAGGAGGTCCTCTAGTAGTTTAGCTTTCAGTGAAACTCAAACAATGCCAAAATCAAGTGGTGACCTATGATACTTGTGGGAATGTTAGCTTTTGTATTTGGAGCTGGCATTAGGTGTTGGGAATTAATGCCTGCAGAGGTGTATGGAAGGAAAGGTTATGGATATGTTCAATGGTGGCCGAGGATGTACAGCTGATACACTAATACAGCTGTGGCAGGCTGTCCTCAGTACTGCAGAAGGACCTTGCTGTCTTGAATACATTGCAGAGGCATATGGAAATATGTAAGAATGTTGCCTGTGTAGATATATATATATATATATTACTCAGAAGCAGATGGGTGAGCACTGAAAAGGTTTGAAGTGAAGTCAAGAGTATATGCAGGTTTGTTTCTGCAAGATGTTAGAGGAGCACAGATGCAGATAGCCATTATTTTTGAGAGTTGCTGGTTCCACAAGAAGTGATAGAAAATCAATGATGGTGCTTTTTGAAACTGTCAGGCTCCTAGACTTCATTAATTTCGGTGAATCTTGTCCTGTTCCGTATGCTAGTTCTCTGATACTATGGACAAGAATATATCATTGCTAAACTGAAGAGTATGCCTCTGTAGCAGATATTTTAATTCATAATTTGCTGTACAGAGTACAAAAAAACAAGTTAACCTTTTTGTTGTGGGCTGGTTCTTACTGGTACTCTTTGGTTGCTTTGGAAGAAGAGGAACTTGCAGACAATATTCATAACTTCTGCTGTACAGTTTCTCAATGATCCCTGAATGTTTCTTCCAATTCTTTCACCTATAATTGAATGACTTGTTTATGGGACTCTTCAGAATCACTTCATCACTGCAAACAATGACTTCCATTACAATCTTTAACACTTTTGGATCTTCTCTTGCCTCTCTCAGATGGTGTCTTTGGGTGTCTTTTATTATATATTGGATTGTGTGTATGTGTTTTAAAACCCATCTTTATTGCTAATGATCAGACATGTTCCATGAACTCTGTGTACTGTTACAGAACCTGTCTCTTTGGACCAGAATCCTGCCATTAGTAATACAGATAACCTAGCTGGGGATGTTCCAGCGGAATTTGTTTTTTAAATTTTTACTCTACATAAGTCTCCTTGTTTATTTGGTGATCCACCTCATGCTGAGGAAGTAAGATTTAATAACTATGCGAGTACTCTTCTAATTGCTCAACTCTCTGCTTTGCACAACCATTAACATATTTTTAAATGAACTGACAGCAGACATTTTTGTTGCAGGGCAGTTGAAAGTGAGCAGGTATCCTATACTGCCTTGGCTCACTGATACATCATTGTGGACCAGAAAATTGAACCCAGTCCAGCTTGGGATTATTTTGGTATGTAAGCAAACAAGGATCTGACCAGACCTTTTCCTTTTTCTTCATGCATTGAAGCTGTGGTATTCTCTTCTTGCATCTTTTAGACAGCGGGTCTGGTCTTTTCTCCAAATATTGTAGTCAAAGGCCCTTTTTGATAATGTTCTCTACTTTACAGCATTGACTGGCAGCTTTTTGGGGGCTGTACTCTGTTGAAGTGAGGCTTACCAGGAGTGTCACTTACATGATGCAGTGTTCCTTTGCTGCTTATGTGCAGCATTTCTTCCCTGCTCCAGTCTATCAGTATCATCCCAAGCTAGAGTAGTGAGTAAGTGCTGATGCATATGGGCTGACATCAAAGTCCATTTTGTTCTGAACTTGATCCCACCTTCTGAAACTAAAAGGCTTTGTTGTTTTTTGGGTGTTCACTAAAGCATACAAGTCTTGATCTCTTTAATATTCAAGTAAGTTACATTTTTTTCTGCCAGTGACTTTGTGATATATAATGGCAAAATATGCTTTCCATGTCTTCTGTTGCATGTAACCACATAAACTGAGTCTTGGCCAAAGGAATTTATTAGCTGCTTTGCTCTCTGGTAGCTAAGCTTCTTTTTGTTCCAAAATACTGTGAGTGGAGGAAAGTGTGTAATGGAAGTACATACATTTATTGAGCCTTGATTGTGAGGGTGGAGCAGCTACAGTTCCAGTTAATTTCACACCTTCTTGGGATGGTCTCATCTTCTAAGATGCTCTACTCAAGCTGCTGGGACATTTGCTGCTTTTGATTTTACTGCTTCTGACTTCATCTTCAGTTCTAGATTATCTATGGCAAGTTTATCCATCAGGACATTCAATGAGCTTTGCTTTTGCAATGGTGAACTTGTAATATTCCTCCAAACTCAGCCTCCTGTTTACAGTGGATATGTTTTGAATCTCTCATTTCCTAGCCTGAAAACAGCATAAGAGATAAAGCTGACCTCACTTAAGGATCAGTCACTGATACAGCTTCCTAGTTGTAAGAGTTTGGTGTTGGTGAATGCAAGCTGTTCTTGATTTGCAGCACTTCCTTTTCCTGAATAATCAAATTCTTTGAGATTAATTCGTTTTGACCAGTTTTTTTGTCCTCTTGACTTCTAGTACTCAATCACAGGTCTGGTGATAGTGAGCTTCTGCAGCTGTTTAGTGTTGCTAATAATGGCAAGGATCCTGTCATCCATCGTCTCTTCCACATATTTTGTGACTGAGCACTTGCACACTTATTCAGTACTCTAAAGTCTTGCTCTTTTTGCAACTTTTTTCCTTCTGACAGAAGCTGTGTTCCATCTTGAATGCTGCTGTTCAGCTTCAAGCATCACTTACCAACTACAGTTTTTCTTGCAGGTCTTAATTCTGTTTTGACACAGCAGCATTCAAAAAAGCCTTGTGGGTTTGTGTTTTCATTGTGAGCATGCTGTTCATTTCAGAGGAAGTTGAATTCATATTTCACTTTCATTCAGGTTTCTGACAACAAGAAGAATGGAATGTGATTGCAGGGTTTTGTGGCTTTCAGAAACATTCTATAAGAATTTCCCAGAGGTGACACTAGATAGATGCTTGGATTTGAAGTTATGTGAATTCTACATCTTTTAAATGCTTATTTGGAATATTGTCCTTCAGTTTTTGCAGATTTGCCACAGAAATTTAAGTTTTAAACTTGCATTTTAAACATTCTTAGGGTACTTACAGATATGAGAGATTTGTGGAAATGGTTCATGTAGAATCACTTGGCCTTGTGACATCCTGTTTCCATTTGTGTGAGGACTTTGGAAAAGTTACTCATGTTGAAAATGCATAAAAGCAGTTCTAAATCATTAAAATAAACCTGCCTTAGTATTAAATCTCTCTTATGATCCCAACAATTTACATAAATAATGCAACGTATTGGACCATATCTGCTAGGGCAGAGCATGAATATGCATGATATAACCAGTTTAGCTTATGGTCAAAGAATTAAGATTTCATTTGTATGTAGCTTAACCTATCTTTTTTTTATTTTTAGGACATTGAGTGTCACTGCTTGACTAGCTGGTTATTTTTTATCTTTGAAAAGTCGTACAAACCAAGTAAATGTTTGTTTCTGTTATTCTGTTAAATGTAACTGTGCAGCATTTAAAGTTACATCTGTCAAAAGAGGGAATTTTTGCAAGATGGTGGGTTTAATTTAAAAAAAAGCCAACACCTAAAAATCCCAAACCCAATGACATTTCCATTCTTTTGGGTATAAATAAATTTAAAGTTTTTAATGCTGTGTATGATTCAGTTGAGTGTCTGGAAGATACCTTGAGCCACTTAAAGTTGATTTCTAGAAGTTCTTGAAGCTACAGCCATACCGGATAAAGTTACTTTTGGTTAGGTGTGGACAAAAAATAAATGTTTGGCAGAAGATTGCAGCCGAGTTTGTTCTGCTTACCTTTGAGCCTCTGATTGTAAGAAAACATGAGAGATTGCTGGGGAGAAGGTGGCTCATGATTTGAGCTTTGTGTGTGTGTGCAAATATATACAATTTTATTGTGTCAGAGCAGGACAAGCAAAAACCTGAATGTCAGAAATGAGGATGCTCCTATTTGTGCTTAACTGCATTTTAGAGTCTAGCTTTTGTTGCTGACTCCAGATCTCTTCCCTTAGTCCTAGGTGTTTCTTCATCTGTCAAATAAAGTCTCAGATCAAACTGAATATAGACTTCAAGGTGTCTAAATTAATGGTTTTACTTGACTTTCACTGAGTCACTTTGGTTTTATGGCTGATCCATTCTGTTGGCTATCTCAAGGTGAAATTTTGTGCTCAGCTGCTCCTTTTTTATGGGCAATTTTTTAAAGGATTGACAACTAAAGGGCATTTTTTCATTATTCTTAACTAGAAGCTCATCTTGTAGAGTGAAGAATTTTTGGAGAGTTCTAGAAAGGTTTCAGAGTTGCTCAAAACTGTTGGACCAATAGGCTGCACTTACTGGAGGTGGTCACAATCTTTGGTTTATTTTCATAATGTTCTTTCCAGAAGCACTGTGACAGATGTGAGAAAGTATTGCCTTTGCTGATGGTTGAGATCTATGGGTTTAAGATTTCATGTGTCATAGAAGTGTTGGGAACATCACAAAGTGATAATTTTCTATGGTCTAGTGTGTGCTCATGCAACTTCTGCCAGTCACAAATTAGAAGGAACTGCTTTCTGAAACTATGCCTAAAACAAAATTAAGCTTGAGAGTATACGTCATAAATCCAAAGTAAACCAAAATAATAAAGATGTGGTTACAACAAAATGTTACAGACTCTGCTCATGTCCAAACCAACATAAATGAGCCAGTTGGAATCTTTTCTATAAGATATAAAATGTGAACACAATAATCTCTCAAATTTGGTAATGTAAAATAACATTTATAATGGATTTAAAATAATCTATAGATATTAGATCCAATTCACACACATTTAATTTAGTGGCAGAACTTTAATTTATTGAGACAAGAACAGTATGTTTTGTCCTTGGATGTGCAATATCTCATCTATTCATGTTGAAGTTAGTGAGTCTAATAGGAGTGACTGTTTTATGACAAAAGGCTATTTCCAACATATTAGTTTTAAGTTCTTTTATATAAATCAGTTAAGCTAAATATCTGGCATTGCATCATCTTATACTGGTGTGGCTTCTCTTGATTAAATACTTCAGAGTATTTAAATAAATTTAAGTAAATAGATGAGAAAAATGTATTCCATTGGATTTATCCTGATTATTTCTCTGTTAATTAGGAGAGTATTTTTACAGTGCTACTGAAGCCAATCCTTTTTTGTAGATATTTTTGCCATCTATTGTTGCAGATTAGGATGTAATAAATCACAATATGTGCTGTTTATGCTACAGTTTAAGATGATGGTTAGCTGCTAGAACATTAATGTTAGAAAGTATCCATGGTGTGCTGATACTATGTGCTTAAATGCTTTAAAAGATCTGTGGTTAGGCTGCTTTTTTGGATTTAGGAAAATACATGTGGTTGATCAATCTAATATTAGTATACAGTTTTCATAAAATTTAAGTGGTAAAGCTGTTTTTTATGTCAAATACTTTGCACCCTGTAGACAACCATTAAGACTCGCTGAGGTTGTGAATAATTTAATTTATGATTAATAACATTATCTAAATATAATAGAGGCAGCACCATACTTCAGCAGATTAAATTTGCTTTTAATGCAACATCAACAAAGAAGATTTAGGCATAAGCAGTTTTGAGGGGTTTGTTTGCTTTTTCTTTTTTTCTATAAGAAACCTTTGAAAGGTTAGATTTTGGTAGAACTGATGACTTAACAAGTTTGTAGGAGATACTTCTTGCTATCTCTGCGATAACACTTTCTTACAGAAACACAGAAAATCAATTTTGGTGATGTTGTGATAAGCTGTTTAATTAATGTGGTTTTCAAAGTCAATAAATTTAAATAATTTATGGCTCATCTAATGTATGGACTGTGCCTCTAAAGGTATTTTGAGAGAAGCATCCCCTCCATGTAGTAGTTGGAGGTCAGGTGCAATGTTTTACAGTTCTAAAGTCAACTACAGCTCTGTTCTGGGTGTTTGGGTTATGGTAGACAAATGAAAGAAAACTGAGCTTCTATTGGGGAATGCTTTTGTCCAGTATGCATGCACTTAATTTAGCATTTCACATCTTAAAATACTTCAGTCATGGTTTAAAAGACCTTTTAAATGATCTCTGGTATGGAGATCATTCCTCAGGTAGAATTAGAATAAAAGTAATGCTCACCATCTTCAGACTGTTGGTTCCTGGTTTTCCTGAGGAAGATAAATGGAAGAGCTTACATGAAACAAGTTTATCTTATAATTTCTGTACTCCCAATAAAATACTTGAGAATTCTGAAGTGAAGTATGTTTAAGCTCAGCATAAATATTAACTTTAAAAATCAGTTTCAGATTACCAGATTGCTTTCTTACTGTATCTTCATCCTTATCTCTATTTCAACCATACAGTATTTTAAAACATTGAATCTTAATTCACAATCCACACCAAAATCTCCATTAGAGAGAAAGAAGCGAAGCTTGGAGTAATGTCTTGTGTTTCCTACACATAGTCTAAGAGTATCTCTGACCTTTGTAAGTAGTGTGAAGATCCAAGACAATTCTAATTTACTATACATAAATTACTGGTCATGGTGTTTACAGCATCTGCATAGTATAAGAGTCCAGCTTTGTGTGTCTTACTGCAGAAAGCTGGGCTGTGTCAGAGGCACAGCTTCAGTGGGGCAGCCACAGCAGGGATGTGCAGTTTGTCATTTATAGTCAGTTTGTCATTTATAGTCAGTTTGTCATTTATAGTCAGTCCCTTTGGCTGACTCCTGAATGGCAGCCTCCAGCGAAGGAGTGCTTTGCTTTCCTTATGTATCTTCATATTCAAGGAACCTGTAAATTGGTCACTGGGTTAATATTGACTCTGACCTGTAATTTTTGGGGGCCTCTCAGAATCTAAGTGATCTCACAGTACATGTTGTTAGTGGGTTTTTTCAGAAATATCATCTTTGGATTCTGATTTTACAGATTTTTTTTTAGAAGGTGTCTTTTTGTTGCCCTTCAAAAAGGGCACTCTTGTTACAGAAATCCCAGGTGGTAAGAGAGTGAGAGAAGTCCTCAAACCTTGGAAAGATTTGTCTTGTAGCACTGCTTGTCAGCCTTACAAAGTACAAAGGGTTTTGTGACTTTCTTTAACAGAAGCAATGATTTTGTAGACATGAGAAGACCTTTCATTTTCATTCAGAAGTGTTAAGAACAATTCTCTTACACAAACACACCTTTTCCATAGATTCCTTTACCACTTCAAATGTGTTTTCTCTTAGCTTTTCTTTTTTATCCCATATTGTTTTTCAGCATTATAGAAGATGGCTATCAAATTTCCTTTTTTTCCATAGAATTGTTTCATAATACCGGGTTTTATTTAAAAAGTGAAACAAAAAATGCAGCATCCTCTGTCTAAACCCCCAAATAAAAACATAACAAAACCCAAACCTGCAGTATAACCCTTACATTTGGAGAAGATGCAGAACACAGAACAGCAAAAGCTGCTTTGATGTTAACTGGCATTTTTGTATTGAAACTTAGTCTTGAGTTTTCCCTCCAATATTACTTTTTTTACCCTTTTCTTTCTAGATGTTTGAGAGAGAAGAACTTGGATAGATAAAGTCTGTATTCAAGAAAGTCATCTACTCTTTAGCTACTCCACTAAATGAGAAAAACCCCGAAACCCTAACATTTGTTTGACAAAAGTAGCAAATACAGGATGTAATTTGGTAAAGAGTTTGGACTATCTCTTGAGTTCATTCCTTACAACAAATGCAAAGTCAGTGTAACAGGATGAAAAGATTCCTGTGAGTACCCCAGTGACCACCAAACTTTCACCACTGAAGGGTGTCCCAACAGTCTCTTACTCCTGCTCAAATTATCCCTCTGACCTAGTGTAGAAGGAGGAAATGGAATATTCTTGAATTAGTTTATTTAAATAACAGTAAAACTTGAAAACAGATTTCTGAATGTTGTAGCTCCTTTTCCAGAACAGCCATTTTCTGTAGAACTCAATGTCACTTATCTTATAATTGAATCACTGGAATTGTTTTAAATTTGTTTAACTTAAATTCAAAGGATAAGTGGAACATAGGTGGGTTTTCAGCTTGAAAATAAATGAAAAAACATAGTAGCAAGGAATTGGTTATTCTTTCTAAGAGTTCTGAACTGTGTGTTGCTTACAGATTTTGAGCGACTTGAGCCAAAAAATGTGTAAAACCACTTGGAGAAGTAAAATAAAAATGCATTTTGATTAATGAGCTAAGTGGTGATATTGTGTTTCTCACAGCTTTTCTCTGCATGTTACTGTTCAGATTGTTACTTTCAATTTAAATTTTAAAAGGTCATTTGGGAGAATTAGCTTAATTTCCTTTTGTATATAGAATTTATATCTGAAATCAGACCAATTCCTGTTCTTCCAGTTTTTCCTTTCTTCTCCCCCACACTTTCTTTTGTCACCATCATCATTTTAGGTAATTCAATCTGCTTATCATTCTGAAAAACTTTGGATTGATTAAAAATTATTCCACTTTTACCAGATACAATCTTTAGAGAAAAAATTGAACTTCTCTGTGTTTCATCTTTATAAACACTGTTTTACTCTGAAAGGTGACTGAAAATGCTGCTTCACAGATTTACTTTTTCAGTGAATGCAGATTGTGATTGCTCAAATAAATTTTGGATTTATTTAGATTTCTAGCTGTTAGCTTTATCCTCCTTAGTATTGCAGAGTCAGTTGGTGGTACAAAGGTATAAAGCAATTTTATCTGCATCTTTGTCAAAGAGGCTGTGCAGGTAGAGGAGCTACTACAGGTGTTATTTTGGGAAATTCCACGTGTCACACAAAGGCAGCCTTCCTTTCTGGAGCTGAAATGCAAGAACTAGAGTATTAATTGACTGCTAAATACAAAGCTGAGTTTGTAAATAGATGAGAAAAATGCAGCTGTTGGTTGAATTCTGCCTTTCTTGCTATGAATCCTCATGACAAATCCCAAAGAGGAAATCGTTAATACCCCTCTGAGTGTCACTTTGCAGAGTATAGCCAAGCATTGCTTTATTTCATTTACAACCTAAAATTATAAAAATCATATCTAAAAATAACTTCTTTGTTTTTTTTCAGCAAACAAGAGCAAGACTCTTCAGATGAAACAAAAGAATGCAGTAGAAATCAAACTAAAAAAGTTGCATCCGTTGAAAAGAGGGAAGACTCATCACTGTCAAATACAGATAATGTCCATCGTTTGGAACTCCCTGGCAACTGCTCAAAGAATTCTTTGCATGAGAAAAGAGCATACTGTGATTCAGCTAATAGCAAACAGTTAGTAGATGAGAAACAAAAACGTATTCATGATGGAAGTGAGATGAAAATGTGCCAAAGTTCAGCTGACATCCTGAATGAGCAGACGAAAGTGCGTGGCTGGGATGGAACTGCGCTTTCGGCCAAGAACGTGAGGGACTTAAAGCTGAGCCTCGGGGAAGATGTCAGCTTTGAGCAGTTCCTGAGAAAGAGGGATGAGCCTGAATCTGTGAGTTCAGACATCAGTGAACAAGGCAGTATTCATCTGGAGCCTTTAACTCCATCAGAAGTACTAGAGCATGAGGCTACTGAAATTCTCCAAAAAGGTAACGTCGCGCCTTCATCAAAGAAGGCGGGACAGCTCGCTGAACAAACAGATGAGACTTCTAGAGAAAGCAATCCCAGCAGAATGGAAACAACTGTAAACAAGACAGATGAGAATGAAGCAAGCTGAAATTGTGTTCATTTTATTGTTTGTTTTAAACTATGGTAAGAACACCATGGACCATTCCTGATGAGTGTGCTCACGGATGCTAAAGACTAAAAATTTTTAAAGGGAGGAGAAGAGAAAGGGACACCAAAGGGAGGTTTGCAAATGGAGGTAGCATGTATGTGTATGTATGACTGAATTCATTAAGCTTCAAAAAGATAACATGTTAAAATGTATCTTCCTGTCTCTTGGATGTGATATATTATTAGAATGATACTTGAAAAGAGGTATAAATTCTAATTTTTTTATAGTTAACTAGCCCAGGATAAGGTGATTTGTTCGCCCAGAAAGTATTTTTCTAAATTCTTTAGTGTGAATATCATTAAACAGGGGATTGAGTAGGAATTCATTTCTGATGCAGATATGGAGCACACTTATAATGGAGGTTATTGGTCTGCTGATAGTTTAGGTAAATATAAACCTTGGAACTTGGTGTCACATTCCTGCCTGTAAAAACACGTAAACAGAAGTATATTAATTTGTGCACCTCTGTACAGGTGTAATCCTGCCAGGCTGTAAACTTACATTAATAAACTTTCAGTGAAAGTGAATTTATTACAATTAAAAAATATATTTGTGGAGTTTTCACTGTGCAGGCTGTGCAGAACTACCAAACATAGCTGTATGAAGTAGGACATAATGCTGAAAGTACTGTCGCTCTTAGGCTTTTACCATTCGGTTAATTCCTCTTAGCCGTAGACCCGTAGGAATGGTCTCTAAGTCACACCAAAGTATGGATTGATGTAAAAATGGTTTTAAGTAAAAATAAGGAAAACTCCAAACTGGAAACACCACCTGGCATGCATTTTGCCATTTTACAGCTGCTACTTGCTAACTTAAAAATAGGACAGAAGGGCATATAAAGTAGTATTGTACAGTTCAATTTCAGGACTGTTTGTAGTCTAAGTTATGTACAGAAAGATGGCTGCTGATTTTAGTTTGGTTTTTTGGTTTTGGGGTTTTTTTTTGTCTTCTAGTTAGATAGATTTAGGAATGCATATGATAACAGTAGCTTGCTCCTTTGATTTTATTGCTCCGTTTGAAACATTCAGAATGTGCTTTTGACTTACAGTTTTGTTTTTAATGAATGCTAAATGTTTTAAACAGCTGTTAAAGTACTGCTGTAAATTATTACTTTTTGAGTAAATATTTGCAACAAAAAATTGTCTTTGTGTATAATTTTATACTCAACTTGAAACTTTGGGCATAGCCTTCTCCTATTTTTTAAAAAGATTTAGTGACAGTTCCCAAAAAATAAGTAACTTCATTATTGTGAATTTTAGACCTATGTTTCACCAGGGATTTTTGTTGGGTTTTGGTTGGTTTGTTTGTTTTATTTTAGAATTAAATGAGCAAGTGCCTATGCGTAAACATTTTTTGTACCTTTGTATTGTGATATGATGTGCTAACCTTTCCAGACTATACAGATTTTTTTCTGGCCCATCAGCCTGCAACTGAAGTTTCCTCTGTCCTCTTAAGGTCACCGAGCTCAGCTGCTAAGTGAGTCTAACAGTATTAAAATTTAGAGACCGTCCAGCTTACTATTGGAACCTCTAAATAAAACAGATCTCAACAGCCTCAAAAGTTCCTTCAAGCTCTAATGAGATGTAGAATTTAAATTTTGGACTGCACCTTCATTGTCATCCATGCACGTGTAGAAGATTTTTTCAGAAGAAAAGTGGAACAGTTTTTGTACTCACAGCTCTGAGATCTTCCTCTTGGAGAACTTCAAATACCACAATACATGAAAAAGCTGAGAAGAATAAGTTCCATTATTCCTTTGTTCTTTAAAAATTTTAGTGAAACCATTAAATAGTGCTTTGGTTAACCAGTCTGATGTCTTCATGCTTTTACACATGCAAGGTTACTCAATGTGATGCTTTATTTTCTGCAGTTTAAAACAGATCATCAACTACAAAACTGGATGTGTATGTTACCAAGGGAGTACTGAATGCATCTGTGTTGGAACCCAGGGAAATCTGTAGTGGTTTTAATCTGGTTGGTGATATTCCATGCAAATTATATATTTTGAATAATGCTCTGATATGTGGTGTTAGAAAATATAAAAGTTCAACTGGAACCAGTTGTGATACTTGAAATTTCCACATATGTGTCCTTTATGATGCATTTAAACTTTTAAAACATTTCCATTTTAATAAGAAATTGGAAGGATTTGGCCACATAATGTTGAGAATAGTGGTAAATAGAACTCAAAAGCCTGTGTATTTGGCAGGATTATATCCATGTCATTTCAGCTGCTTATTATGTAAAATGTCATTTGTTTCAAACCATGTTGGCAATGCTTATGCAAAAAGCAATGTTAGGTAAAAACCACTCAAATACCTTCTGGTCCTTGTGAAAGAAGAGGTGGAAGAACTTGATTGTTCTAGCAATGTCAGCAGATAGCTTTTCATATTCAGGGAAGGAATATATAATGAAAACACTGGCATGGTATTTTTGTGAAGAAGGAAAACTAAAACTCATTACTGTTTTTCCTGTATGCAGTAATAGATTTGCTCATAAACGCTGAAGGAAACTTGCACAAGTACAAAGATTAATTTCTATAATGTTATTTGGGAGGTTTCTCAAAGAAGAGATAAGTTGAATTGGTACTTTTGGCAGAAGCTGCTGTGGAGGATCAAGTTTCATTAATGCATTTTCAGTTAATTTAACATAACTGCACATTATTCAATTTGTTGTTTCTGAGTAATTTAAAAGTTGTTTTTTCCATCCAGCCATCAGTAGTTCTTACAGTGTGTCACCTCTCTTTTTGTCCTGGAGAAGACATCGCACCTCCAGTTTTCATTGCCTTGCCTAGGAACAGTCACTTAATTCTTGGCGTCCATATTAGAATCACCCTTTTCCCTCCTCTCAAAGGCTTTATCATATTTGCTTGAATAATCACTGCAGCTTTTTTATATAGTGCTTATTTTTAAGGAAGTTGTGTATGCTGTCTATATTATTGACATTTCATAGAAAATTGCAGTCATCATGATGATCAGTGAACATTGAGTCACTTGGATGTTCCTCAAGTGCAACCAGTGTCTGTTTGCCTTGTGCAGTTTGGGAGAGAAGCTTTGGTTCACCTGTGGTTCAGATTTTCTAAATGGAATAGCTGAGTAAATGCAAAAAAAATCCAATTGTAGCTCATACGGAATTCTAAATATTGTGTGATGTAATTTAAAAAGGAAAGTTTTTATAACAAAACTTTGTCTACTTTTCTTTTCCTTGGGCAGAGAGAGAGAAAAACCTTGGGCAATACATGTTAAATCTCATTTCTGTCGTGCTACTTCTAGAAGGAATCAGAAAATAAATGTCAGGGTAAAGAATCTTGAGTAATGCTTGTATTCTGCAACACCTTAAATAAAAGATCTTAAAGCTTTTCTGCAGGCATTAAGCATTGTTATTTATATGCTGGCATGCAGAAAAATAATTTTTTTATACTATCAGATACACAAATATTCCACTAAAGACCATTGGCTGTCACAGCAGAATTTTGTTACAGACCACTTAGATATTTTTTTTTGTGGTGGGCAGATTTGTACCTCATTGTTCTCTTTTTGTTTTCATTACTCTTGGTTTTTGCAGCTTGTGAACTTATTTTGTCTAGCTGTATCCTGTATATTTTGATGTATGCTTCATATGCCCTTAATAAAAGAAAAAGGTAAGTATGTTTTTGATTATATTGAGTGATTTTTGCTTTGAAGAGAATATTTATTCCAGTTTTAATGTAATTCAAAAGGACAGTTCTCAGTCCTTCAATGAAGGATGGCATGTTATCTCCTTTGAACATTGTTCTTATGCAAGATTTTGACTCTGATCTTCCCAATTCTGTGCTAAAAGGAAAAGTATATTGACTGGTATTTCATATTGGTTTACAGACACTATGCAGAGTTCCTTTGAGTTTTGGATCACTATTATAGCTCTAAGCTAATTAAAATTTTGTACTCAGTAATTTCATTGACCCAAATTAACCTTGTAAAGTTGGTATTTCCTTTTTGCACCAGATTAAAGAAAACAAAAAAGTGGAAAATGTTTATCTGTGAAATACTTTGAAGGGAGGTGAATGTAGCTGTGCCTTCAAGGTGCTGTAAAGCTAATGAGTTTGTTGACATAAAAATGTGCTGGGTTTGTTGAGGGTCTCTTTCCTGTTGAAACCATTGTATCAGAGAAGCTGAGTTTTTTCTGACAACCAGATGTTTTCTGATGTTATATCTGTATTTGCATTTATGTTTGGGTAAATTTATCTTCATATTAAGGAAATTGACTCCTCAGATTACATGTGTGGGCCGTAATCAGGCCAAAATAAGATTAAGTCCATGATCAAAACACGTAGCTTTTCAGCATGCAGTTCTCCATTTTTAAGCAGCATTGCTAGGTTGCTTATGCTGTGAATCTAATGTAAACAAACTGCATTTCATACTTTAGTTCACTGATGTCTCAATGTTAGGCGTTTAAGTCAAAAGAGCTGTTTTCTCCAAAAATTTATGTGAGTAAACTGGTTTCTTTAAGAAGGAAGTTGTCTCATACTAACAGTGTAGTAGCCTTGAAAATGTAACCTTCATATGTTTTGCTGATAAATAGTGTAGTTAAGAATTAGTCCTTTTGATTATAGGGCAGTCGCCTGCAGGTCTGTTCCTTACAGCCTCTTGTGAGTTTTTCATATGGATATAGTTTTTCATATCTGTCATGATATTCTAGCAACAAATTGAAGCCCTTGTTTTTCTCTCTTTTAATGCT
The DNA here is from genome assembly GCA_024865655.1 of Emberiza elegans. Classification (NCBI taxonomy): domain Eukaryota; kingdom Metazoa; phylum Chordata; class Aves; order Passeriformes; family Fringillidae; genus Emberiza; species Emberiza elegans. The sequence continues at coordinate 13,601,072 of JALJVW010000398.1, read as the reverse complement.
GCAAAATTGGAATATGAATGCTTAATAGTTTTTAAATTGTATGTGTTTAAATTACCTGTGTGTTTGCTGCCTGAAATGAGGATTGAATTTTGTGCACCAGTTTCTCAGGTTTTCAGATGAGATTTGTGTCTCCACCTAATCTTGGAAAGATTCACTAGTTCTTGGAGCTAGCAAGTTGAAGGCACATAGTATCATTTCCCAGGTTATTTAATGAAATCCAGTGTATTTGTTGGATATCAGCTAAGTGAGACAGACTAGAGGCAGTCAAACTGAATCCCAGTACTGTAAGTAATTAGGAACAACTCAGCCTTAAAGGAAAACTCCAGAAACACAGAACTTGCTGGATAAATGGTGGAGTGTAGGAAGTCAGGTGAAGCCTTAGCTACATTGGACTTTTCCTTCATTCCTTTGTGTACACACTCACAGAGTTATGTGCAGCTATAATGACAACATAACTTGATTTTTATTTTCCCTGATGTACCTGAATGGAGTAATAAAACACAAAGATGATCTTGTTGTTATCATGTTAAAAATGAGCAATCAGCAGCGCTCCTTAAGCTGTTTTGAGCATAAAGTTGTCTAAACAGTTTGTTCTAAAATTGCCATTAAACTTGAATTAGAGCATTTTACTAATCCAAGCACACTTCTTGACTGGGTGAGCTACTCAGCTATCTTGGAAGCTTTTAACATATTGTTGCCTCTTAATTGCTATTCGTATTTTGACAGTAATAAAAATATCTGTTGTCCTCTCACATAATTTGTGATTTATATTAATGTATTCTTTATTTAATGTGTTTACACAGTCCTTACAAATGTGTTAGTTCTTTCCATCAAAAAATGTATTGTTTGAGAGAGCTTACAATCTACTTGCGCTGTTGTGAGAATTTCTTAGTCACATCACTTTTATATGTATGTTAACCTGCACAACTTACAGGGAACAAGGAGAGGGAGCTATGAAAAAAATGTTTAGAAGGTCAGTCTTTTGCTTATCCTTAATTAGAGTGGGTAAAATACATCCACTCTGAGCTGACTCCCCACCATAATAGCTGTATTCTCTTCTTTATAGGTGATGCTAAAGGTGATAGGAATTCTGAACAGAATCTCCAGAGAAAACACAAAGCAGCAAGCAAAGAGTGTTATTGGATTACCAAGATGCCTCATTGCAATAAAAGATCAATAAGAAGCAGCAGAAAATGGGAACTTTACTGTGAGTGGAATATAGAACATGTACAAGCAAAATGCTTCTACTTTGAGTCTTTTATTTAATAAGGGTTTGGTTAATGAGGGTAGACATCTCTATTGAGAAACATGAGATTCTGTGCAGCATCAGACAAAACTGTTACCAGTCACTTCAAAGCACAAAGATTTGACCTGACTGTAAACTGATATTCTTGAGTTTAATGTACATCAATTAGTTAAAGATCAGTAATTGACAAAGTTCACTCGGTCCAAACATAGTTCCTGTCCATCAAGTGAAATATATATTGCAATGTATCTGGCTATGGGGAGCTGAAAAGCACTTTCTGCACCTCACCTGTGTTGTTCACTAGGTCTCTTATGTTCCATTTACCCTGCTGAACATGCAGAGAAGGAAACATTAATGCTTGCTGGAAATCCAGAGAAAACCCAATAAATACTTGGGTATAAAAGTAGAAAAATTGACTTTCCCACTGTGCCAGCAGGCAAAATGCTGTGATTGTAGAGGTCATGTCACAGAACCATTGATCAGGCTCTTGCACATAGTGTCCAATGGAGCTCTAGAGGAGGTTACTGAAGCTGAAAACAGCTAAAAAAAAAGCAGATTCATCTGTTTAGGTTTTACAAGAATGCCCTTTAAAATTCCAGTGGGTTCTGCATCAGATGCTTGTATTTTTGTTATTCCCATTGTCAGCAAGTTCCGTGTTGCAAATTATGCATGACTAGAAAAGTCAAAAGGTAAAAGTTGATCAGAAAAAAAATCACAGAAGAATTCTTTTGTTCCACACAGAGTTGTGTGACTAAACTGGAGTGCCTGGGACCATGCATGTGGAAGGGCTCTCCATGCAGGTGCTGAGGTGGAGCAAAGGCAGGAGCAGCCCTGTTGCTGCCTGGGAAGGGCTTTGCCTGCAGCTGTTGGGAAGGTGAGGCAGACCAGCCATGGGATGGCTGCAGTAGCTGTGGAACCACAGCTTAGTGCTGCTTTCACCTTTCATGGGCTGTGTGTGGTGGGTAAAGGAATTGCAGGGTTAAGCAGTGACAGTTGTGAAATGGAGACGTGCTTAACTAGACATGAGAGATCAGAACTGCAGTCCCTACAGGCAATCCAGACAATGACTTCTCCTATTATTGCAGAAGCAGGGGGGTTGTTTAGGGGTTTTTTGTTTGTTTTTGTTTTGTTTTGTGCTTGTTGTTTTGTTGGGTTTTTTTTTTAACAATATAATTTTCACATTATGAGTGAAAACTGTGAGCTTCAACAAACTTAGTAATGAGCTAAGACAGCTTGGTTTGCAGTAGCTGTAGTGGTGATGGAGTCTGTAACCATTACAAGAGAATTTTAGTGAAACTGAAAATAGGAGTAATTGGACCATGTTCAGATGTTAAAAAGCTCTTTGTAAAAGGGCGAAGAAAACAAATAAACTGTAAAATGTTCTGATCTTCCTAAAATGGAATTTGAGAGTCTTCTTGTCAATGAAACATGATAAGTTTATTAAATATGTTATAGAATGTATGCGAAAGTTGGTTTTATCTGCTATAGTTTTTCTCCTTAATTTGAGCTGTATGTATGCTACTGCAGCTTCAGAACATCTGGGTACAGTGCTTTTTTTCTTTTCTGCACCTGCAAGTGTAAGTACACACATAAACAAAAAAGAAATTAAATCTTTCACAAAGCCAAAGAGAAAGAAAAAACCCAACCAGGCATGAAGCTCAGGGGAGCAGTATGACAAGTGCTGAGCTGTAAACAAGCTTGAGAGGGATTTAATTCTTATGACAAGCGCCAGTGGTAGCATCTCACATGGACTCAGCATATGCACACATTTCAGAGGAGGAATCACAGAGGATTTAATGCAAATATAAAAAAGCTCAGAGCACATCAGCCTATGCTGTTCTAAAAATAGCCTCAAAAATCAGGATGAACAAGGGTCGTAATTATCTTGATTTTTCGGATTTTTGCCACTTGTAGGAGGTTTTGTGGTTTATGCTCACACTATAATTAGACTTTATAACATGCAAACTACAAACCCTTTAGGATAGAGATTGGTTCATATGTTTGTAGGGCAAGTATAGCAAGACCTCACTGGGTGGTATTTTCAGGGTGATAGTACAATACAGCCACTGAGTAATAGCTGCTGTTCTAAGTTTTAAAAAAGCTTATTTGAGGTCATAAGATCTTTGTTGTTTATTAAGGAAAGAGAAATAAGATGTAATTTGGTATCCAAATTAAATTTTAAATCCTTTTTAAATGCCTTTAATTACAGTCAGGTCCTTTCTCTTTCAAATATGCTTGTAACTGTTTCATTTCTCTAGCAACATTCTGGAGAGTACACACTACAAACCATCCCCAGCACTCTGTACTTAAGCAGATTCTCCATGGCAGTTGATGAGTTAGTGCTGCAAGATGTAGCTGGTTTTCACTTCACCTTCAGACAGTTCTGGGATGAGTGGCACGTGCTCCCTCTGCTCCAGCCACTGGATAGGTTTAGCTCATTTAAGAAATTAGACTAGTGCTCTATTCACCTTAGATCTTCAATTTGATGTTTTCTTTTCTGCTTTCCTCAGTCTGCAAAAAATTAATTTAATGATTACATTTGCTAGAAAAGGGTTAATAATCCCTGGAGATCTGCAGGCTTAGCCCAGTACTATTGTGTTGTATTGTAGTTAGCTAAAAAGCTGGGTTTAACCATGGTTGAGATTTCATTGCAGAAGGTGGACTCTAGGAAGAGTCTCTTGGACTCAATTTTCCTTGCTCACTTAGATGGTTGACAATTGGGAAAACGTGTTACTTTACAGAAGTTTTGTTACGTTTTAAATATGCTGAATTTTCTATACCAGTTTACAACACTGATCTTTCTGGACTCAAATGTGAGATTTGATGTGTGCGTGCAAATTACCTTTCAGTTGTATGATGATTTTTAAACTATTTCTGGATATGTGTTTTAGACATCCCTTTTATTACAAGTGATTGAAAATGGCCCTTCATTTGTAATAGTTGTGGTTATTGCCTCCAAAATAACAGTTAACAGGCTTGACTTCACCAGCAGAGTAGCTTGTCAGCTTTGGCACAGAAAGCTAAAGCTACTCTTTCCTTCTCTCACAAACACATTAACATCAACTGTTTTAAATATTTTTATTTCTGTAATTTTTCTTTTAAGGACAAGTGACCATAGGAGGGGCTCATTTTGTTCTACAGTGAGTATTTTAAGGGGTTGCAAAACTGTTAATAAGGATTGTCTTCTTGGAATCTAATTAGTTATTTTACTAATTGAAAATTACCTGGATAGATAGTACTTTTAGTACTGTGGTTGCCTAAATTGATCTGATCATTCAAAAGGTTGAAAATGTTACATCTACTAAATTTCTCTTTGTAAAAATAAAAGACAGGCATTCATTCTGGATGATGAAGATGAGTTTTACCAGAATACAAAATTATCTTAAACCACTGAGTTTAAACCTTGCTCCATTAATTTCAGCCCTCTGTGGATGCACAGGCCAAACATCAGTAACCTGCAAGATTTGTTAAAGGCTTTACTCTTCTAATTCCCACTGGGGTATTTTAATGTTGACAGCTGTTAAAATTCTCAAACTGGAGCTTCACATCAGTATTCTCTTCCTCACAGACACCTGTAATGGGATTTATCTGTTTTCTTTGTTATTCCCTTTGCTCATTTAAATGTAATGTGCATTTCTCATCAGATGACTGGACTAGTTCTATATATATTACTAAAATACACAGATACATGAACACACATATGTTTGTCCCAGAAGAACAGAGCATGATATTTTGGATGTGATTAAGAAGATGGACAAAGATAAATACAGCACTATAATCCTTGTACATCTCTTTAAAACAAAAGACATTTTTTTCTTATGTGGCCAGGAAGGTGCAGCTTCTTGAAGCTCCTCCTGAGATTTTCATTTTCCCTATCCCCTCATCACTGAGCTGTGTTCTAGGATTGGAGAAATTAATTCTATTTATACTTCTGGTGCTTTTCTACCACTCACAGGCTCCTCCCCTGACCCTCCAGTTCCTCTCTTTTGATTTATGTTAGTTGGAATTTCGGCTTTGGTATTTGTATTTTCCTGGAGGGTTTAGCCAGATATTGGGCTAGTATTGTATTGCTTTGAGGATTACTGATTCCAGGGCCTCGGTCCTGGACCTCTGATCCCGGGCTCGACGCTGTCTCTTTGGCTGTAGTAGTTTTGAAGACTGTATTTTAATCGCAGAAAAAGAGAAATAAATCTTTTCACATTTTTTATAATTTAACTTTCAATTAATCGTTTATAACAGTGTTGATGAAGACAGGGACGGACTTCTGTAGTTTAGTAACTAATCTATGGTCTTGTGAGCAAAAAAACCAGTAGTGCAAGGAAAAGATGTAAAATACTTTATCTGAACAAAATCACTTCTAGTCTGTCCTGGCTTTTTATTTTAGCTACTTAGGGAAGTGGTAATTAACACTGCTATTTTAACTGTGCAACTTTGGCCTTTCAATCCCAACCCCCTTATTGTCATTTTTCACTTCACAGCTGCATGCACAAGCCCAACCCAAAAAAGTACACCATATTTACATATTATGTTTATATGGTATACTTTTTTCTTACCTAGTTAACAAAAAATCCTGGAAGAAGTTGGTTGGGAGATTGGAGAAAGGAAGGATTTTAATGGATCCAAGTCTGAAATATGAGCATGAGCAACTTTCTAAAATTAGCCCACTATGAACATCAGATTAAGCAGATAAGATATAGTATCTCTTGTAGAAACAAAATATTTCCTAATTTCCCTTCCAGTGTTTTCATTTACAAGGCTGTGCCTGAGCGAGTAACGAAGGTATAATACTCAAAATATGGTGAGACACATCAGTTGTATAGAACAGAACATTTACTTTAAAAGAGTACAGACAACATCGGAGTTACCAAAAATAAATCCCTGCAACATACTTTGCTTGAGTAACAAAGTTAGGTTTTGAATCTTCTTATTATTTTTAATGGTGTAAAAGTCATATTTGCATATTTGAATAACCAGATTTTGACATCCTATCTAAATCCTTTTCCTGATGTAACTTAAAAGCAGAGAGTGCACAGTTTCTAATAATAAAAATCTTTTCTCTTTTTTAACATAGGCACATACTAGTAAAAAGATGCTACCTATGCATCAAGCATAAAGAATAATGTTGTCTTGTTCTAATGTGTCAAAATATTCTTTAATGAGGAAAGATACATAAAATGTACAAAGCAGGATAAACCAGCTACTAATACCTTCATTACTGCCTGTCAACAAATGACAGTCCGATAAGTAAATGAATGAGCTAGCAGGGATAAATGGACAGGTTATAGAAATAGCTTTCACAGTGATCTCTAAACACAGAAAATGCAGTGGAAAGCTTTCAAATTTTAATGCAGTCATTTTGGCAATAGGAACATATGAATGTGTCAGGTGTCAAATGTTTTACTCTTTATATTCCATAATTGAGCTTTGTGGTTTTTTTTAAATTTTAAATACCCCTTGTGAAATAAAAGTGAGTTTTACCCTTTAAAACTTTGTGGCCACTAGCATTATTAGGAACTGTAGAATTCAACCTACTAATTATACTTCTAACAAGTTGATGGGGTTTTGGCCTTCCAGAATTAATGGACCTCTTTTTTTTACTTGAGGTATATTAGGGCTTAAAACAGTGAACAAAATGCTGATCTGACCTTTGGTTCCAGGAGGTAATGCTAAGACACAATATTTTTGAGGCTCATTCCAATAATAAAATTACAGTTTTAATGATGGCTTAGCAAACATATGGCAAACAGAAAACACTTCTAAAACAACATTAAACCTCTGGAATGACTAAATCCAGTAAATTGTTAAACACCAAAGTGTGTGTTTGTTGTATTTTGTTCAGTTATTTAACACCTGCCTCCTTCCTACTTTAAGGTATAATCAGCATTAGAAATACTGTTGCTAATCAGGTTGTTAAATCTTAAAGCACATCTACGCTTCTTGCTGCTTTAAAACTGTACTGCTGCTGCTTCTTTAAAGCTGCACCTGATGTTTACCTGAGAAGCACTGAAAGGAGACTGTATTTCTCATAAATTAATTTATGAATATTTATACACCAGATGGTTTTTCAAATGCTGGCCAAAACTGATGGTGTTTAAACCAGAGCGATTGAGAAAGATTGAATAAACTCATGGAAATATCCATGGTGGGAATATTTGTGTAGTACATTTGTGACTTTTAACAGCCAAATTATTGACACATTTGGAAGTACATTCTTGAGCTTCACATTCTTGCTTGTGCATTTGATGGTGTAGTTAGCCTGTGCTTTTAAGAGCATTCTTACTGCTGTGTACAACACAAGATTAGCAAAGGCTGAAGGTATAATGATGCCATTGATATGAATATCTGTCCATAGTGTCCCTCAAAAGTCAGACCATGACTGTGCATACTTTGTAGGGCAAAGAGGGAGTAGGGAAAAGTGATGATGTACTGTAAAAGGTGCATTCCATCCTCCCCTTAGTTGTGTCTATTTGATGCACTTTAAATTAGCTACAGTACATTTATTTTGATGTATTTGCCGAAGCACTTTGTCAATTCCCAAGCAGCATTTGCTAACAGACTGAATTTTGGTGCCATCATCTGTTGGCCATGTACAATTGCAGCATGGGCAGATGGGGATCCTGAAAGACTGCTTGTACTGCTTGTTTCACATCCAGCTTCATTTCTTGTGCTCACACCTTTGGTATTGTGCTTTAAAAAAAAACAAGCAGATGCAGAAGTCTGTAGAGTCAAGCAGCCATTGTCTGTTGGGCTGGATGTCATAGGTAAATATTGGCACAGACAAAACAGGCTTTTTACAGGGAAATAAACTAGACAGTGTGAACTCTAGAACTATATCTATAAAACTGATTTTACATAGCCACTTTTTGTCCAAAACTATAGATGGTCTTGATATTTGGCAGCAACAGTATGTATTGAATTTATTGTTGTGTTTGGAAACTTCTGCTTTGTTTCAATAAAGAGTTTGACTTGCATGAACAAAACTGTTTGAAAGTAGTTAATAGTGACTTAATTCTGCTATAGAAAGCAAAGCTCAAACTCCAGGTTTTTGGGGGTGAAGTATCTTGCCAGTAATTTGTGTTTTCTTCAAGACTAGCTTGTGCAGAAAGATGATTGGTTTCTTTGCTTTACCCAAGTGGTGTCTTTACATCCAGCAGATCATCCAGAGACAAGATTTAACATGATTCTTACTTGCTGGTAGTAGATATATACACTGTAATAGGGCTTTTCTAGCTGTGAGGTGGTGTAGTAGTAAGAATCCTGTCCTCCTGTCCATATTTGAGGCTTATCACTAGGTGAAAAGCTTCTCTCCATTTGTAGCTTCAGCCTCCATTTATGAATTTCTATCCAAGTCCAACAAAAGAAGAAAGTTTGAAGATGCTGGAGAGATGTCTGGCCTGAGTCGCAGTTGTCACAATGAAAAATGAGCCTTGGCTACACCTCAGGGCTACGTGCCTGATGTTTGTGGATGCAAGTCATTGTCCAAAGATGTCTGTGTCTGAGTTGATCTTTTTCCATTAAGAGGCAGTGCAGAGAGCTGCTGGAATGATCTCACCCTGAGGTAGATGTTTCTAGCTGGCAGGCACACCTGCCTTCTATCCATTGTTGGTAACAAGATTTTGGGAGATGCTATGGTCTGAGTTTTGCTAAGATGGATCCCATACAATACTGCCATACTGTCACTGCATTTCTGTCACAGAGAAACAAACTCCATCATGAATATTTACAAAAGGTTGTCACCTGAAAATGAATTACTTGGAAAATCCCTGAGCAACTTACTGGAACATGGCCCAGCTCTGAGCAGAGGGTCAGACCAGACAACTGCCAGAGTCCAGCCCACCCTCAGCTTGTGTTTGTGGGTTTAAAGCAGGTAGCCTTTCTCAAGGGTGAGAAGCAAGGGGAAAGCTTCCTCTTGTAATGTGTGTGGGATTGCTGTGTTTGATCCTTAGCAACCAAACAGATACATAACATTTATTACTCAGTGACAGATCTGTGCTGCACAGTAAGCTGCCCAGGTGGACTCAAAACTTGTCACTGATTTTTGCACTCTCTTAATCTTCCTGTTTATTCTGTGCTTCATTAAAGTCAATCTCTGCTGGACAGACTGTCACTCAGGCTAGGCTGGTCCTGCTGTCTGCACTCTCTGGGGATCACCCTTCATCCTGATAAATGGTCTATTAGGAGAGCACGTGTCAGAGAGAAACCCTTCATGAAGCTAAATAGATTAGAGGCTCTTCCTCTGCAGGGTCTCAGTGGAACGGGGTAGGCGTGATCATTAAAGCGGATTTCAAATGGGAAGATGCTCTTCCTTGGGATAGAAATTACTCTGAGTTTACAAAGGTATGCATTAGTTCTAGGAAATATATAAGGTGAAAATCCCCAATGTTAGCATTTGCCACCAGAACCAATGCAATGTGATGGCCTGGAAGTTTCTGAACTTGCTCATGGTGCCCCCTTGGGAATTGAATAGATCCTGCCTTTCTTTGTGCTTTTCTGATACTTTTCTCTACCTACTGCAATTGCCAGCATGAAGGAGCTGTACAAATTCAATATTCTTGCAGTGCAGCAGGTACATTAGGACTGGTAAAATGACCAGTAAAGGGACAGGATTCCTGGTTCTTACAGACATCCTATCCCCCAGCTGTGCCATTGGGAGTCATTGCTGCTCTGTCCTTGACCCTCTAAACACATCATGGTAACAGCAAGGCCAAAAAATCCTTTGCAAAAGCAAAATCTGCCTTTGAAATGATGTTTACAAGCATGACTTAGTACATAGCATCACACATCCAAATGCCTCTAGCCCATCTTCTGGTGCTGCCTTTACCTGGTGCAGGTTTTCCTCAGGTGGGACATGGGGTGGGGAGAAAGAGGCTCAGGTTGCTCCTGTTTGTTTCACTGTGTGGTTTGGGTGGTGGTAGGGATGGGAAGATGAGCTCAGTTGTTGCTCTGAGGTTTGCAGATGTTTAGCAGAGGTTGCCTCTGTTTTGCAGACCCTCAGAGGCAGCTTCAAACTCTCAAAACTGTTTTTGTGCAATTACTTTTTAAATAAATTTTCTCCTTGACTTTCATCTTCCCTTTCTCTGCATTACTGGGTGAGGGAAAAAATGGATTCCAAGCTTTTCCACACAGCTCTGTGTCCTAAGCAGCCTTTTCCAAGTCTCCATGGCTCTGGTCTTGAGCTTGTTCACTGCTCTGTGGATGTTTGGTGTTGCAGGGATGCCTGTGGGAAAGGAAAATCCTGTGTAAAGAGTAGGCAGGCGAGATCAGGGTGCTTCTTTTTTGTTGCTTGAAGGAACATGCAGAAGCTCTGATTTTTCACTCTTGTTGGAGCTGGTCCAACAGAAACATCTCTGTTCTCTTGGCACCAAAGAGAGTGGCAGGTCCTCATTGGTGGCATTTGCACCAAAAACGGGAAGGAATGCTGCCAGAAAACTCTCTTGTGAGAAGAGTGGCTATCACCTAGGGAGAGGATAGAAAAAGATTATGCTGAGGAAGTTAATTTTAAATGAATTAAAGAAAGATAAGTTCAGATTTTCCAGCAGAGCATCTTCCAGAAAAAGAAATCAAACAAAATAACAAAAAAGTTACAAATGGCAAATTCACCATTAGTTTCAATGAAGGATTAAGCAAATATGTAGGCTTTTTAATAATAGCAATAAAAACCTACAAGTCTCATAACAATATGCATGTTGTAAACTCATGTAATCGCTTGCAGTTATTGTTCCTAAACTGCATCTTGCTTTTTGCAACAGTAATATATTCTCTGTCTGCCTGGGAAGATTTGGTAGACAATGACTGCAATGATGGTACAAAAGTTGAAAGAGGTAATGTGGGGGAGTTCTGGAAGACTCTTTTCAGCTCTCTCTTTTGTTGTAGTTTATTTAAATGCAAATCTTTCAGGGGGAAAAAAAAAAGTTCAAAATCTGATAAATATTCAATAGCCTTGGTGCATTCATGAATGTGAGGCTGAGGTTATGGAAATGGTGAGTCATAGAGAAACTTGTCCAGGGAAACAAGGCACTTGTGTGAAAGGAAGAGCAGGGTACAGCAAATTCTTCAATTTAGCCAAGGCCTAGAGTGTGTATTTTAGTGTCATCTATTAGTGAATTTTAAAGACATACCATGTAGGAAAACAGCCACTTTGGTCATGTTCAGGCAGACGTAGGCAGCACTGCATTCAGCCAGCTGTAATCCAGCAGGGACACGTGCCTGTGATGTTACTGTGAGAAAAGCAGGTGACTATGGAGCCTGAGACCAGGTCAGAGCACACAGCTGGAGTCAGAATTGAGGGTGTAGAGGGTGGTGCCCAGGAATGTGGTTCTGCTGTGCTGTTTCAGGTTCTGGTTTGTGCTAGTAGAAAAGCTCTCCCCAGGGCAGGATCCTCTCCCAGGGCTGGACACAGTCTGATGCAAGCAGGTGCCAAAGCTCATTTTCCCTGTCTGTTACTTGGTGAATCACTGTTTGTACACTGTGAATTTTGCTCCCTGGGCAACATGCCCCAAAATATGGCCTGGGGAGACTCTGCTTTTCCTCTGTCAGTCCTGAAGAGGGGTAGGGGAGACAGCTCATCCACCTGAACAACATTATGGAGTGCTATAAATATGTTAATTCTCTAATTTATTAAGGTTAAAACTTACTTGACCTATTTAAAAAATGTATTAAAAAGGTACCTGAGAGAGACCTACAGAATAGCTTGGGTGTATGTCATGAATGTCATGTTATTTCATGGCTTTACATTTAAGCATCTTAATTACTATATCTCCTTACACTTAGAAGATTACCAATTAGAACAGGTTCAAAACTTTGTGTAAATGAAATCTGCAGAGCATAAAAGGAATTCACAATAAGCATCTTTTGTGTGTTGGTAGAGATGACACAAAAATGTGTGGTTTGGTATTTGTTGTGGACTGGTATTGTTATTCTTGTCTATTTGTTATGTTTCTGCCATATTTCATTTTGAGTTCATTACAGAGCCTTGCCTTACAGTATGACGTGACTAAGCTTATGTTTAGCATTATTGTTATTATATAATTTGCTTGTAACCTCTGCCTATTTTATTGCTGAATTATACATTCTTAGCAATATTATTTGGAAAATAAATGTCAGTAAATGTCTATTTTTTTCAGGTTTTACTCAGATATCAATTTAAACTGTTCAAATCTTAGATAAAATTAAAATACAGCTTAGTAGAGCCTTAATATTTATTACTGACAAGGACTGGCCAGAAAATTACTGTTTAGGGAGGGTTTCCATACATTTTGGGATGAAAATAATCTTTTTTTTTTCATGGCTTCTGGAGGAACAAGGCACAAATTCTCAATCTGATGCAGTTGAGGGCATGGAAGGTGGATCTTCTATTTCCAAAGCTACTGGCTATTTAGTATTATCTATTAGTTAAGATACATCTCACTTTATAGTCTACACTTTCACATCCCACTTTGAAGGCACAATCTGATTATTATTATTGGTTGGTTGTTTCCTTGCTTTCAGTTGAGGACAAACTGCTACAGGGACTCGGGCTTCTGTCCTCAAGCTCCAGGTGTCCAGAGAAGGACTTGCACAGGGGGACTCCCTTCTACACCTTAGGTCTGGCCTGGCTGGACACCTTTCCCATCCTAGGCTGTGTGCAGAGCAACAGGATGCTCTGCCATGACTTGCTGAGCCAGGCAAGGGGGATATTTGCTGCCTAGAAGGCAAAGACAGTAAGTTTTTCAAATATTGAATAGCAAAATATTGAAATTCAGGAGAAGAAAGACCCCCCCCAAGAAATTAAATAAAAATGTATAGTCCTTCAGGAAACTATCATGCATTGCATAACAAGCAGATAAGAACAAATTGTTCCTTTAAAGTCAGTTTTAAAAAGAGGAAAATATTTAGAAAGTGAATCTTGCAGTCTAGATAAAAACAATTTTGTTTTATGCAGCTGCCAGTGAAGAGTCCTGCTGCAGTGTAACTTAAAAGTCAATAAATGTAAATTATTTACAAGAATTATTTAGAAGACAGGAAAAAAATTTATAAAATAGGATAAAAATGAATGAGTATTAAACCAGAATTAATCCACTGTAGAAGCACTAAGGAATGTGTATATGTTCCTGACAAATGGATAGTGACATCCATTTGGAATCTCAGTTTGCATACATGAAGAAGGTGTAAGTGAATGTTTCATCGTCTAATTGTAAATACATTTTAACTAAAATGCATGAGCTAAGTGTTAAGGATCAAGTAACTTAAATTAGAATATCTACAGTATATAAAAACAGACATGCCTGGCCAGATGGTGTGAGAATAAGAAGTGACTGGATTTCAAATAAATAACAAGCAACTAGAAATCATGTCCCATGGGATTCACCTGACTACCATACATTAAAACAACCCACAAAGAAGAGATGAAGCAGTTTAAGAGAAAAGTTTCTATGTTGGAGGGGCAATGAAAAATCTCATTTAACAGAGATACTGTGTTAGTCATACTTTTTGCTTCTTCTGTCTGCAGAAATCAGGTCTGAACAGAGCTCCTGGATCTTGGAGAAACCTGATGAGAGTTGTTCCAAACCCACTGACAGAGAAGGAAGAGGAGTAATAGTACTCACATGTAAATCAAGTGAGGCAAATGGAAAATGGAAAATGCTTCACAACAAGAGGAAAAATTGAGGAATTAGGAGTGCCCAAAAGAGTGCTTTGTAGTACAGACACCTGTGGGATGGGAAGAAAATACTAAACAGATAATGGCGATCAAAGAGGGTAGAGATAATTCCTCTGAAAATACTACAGTGAGATTCTTGAACTGCAGTTGTATCTCTCTAGTAAACATCTGAATAAATATGGAGTCAGGAAATGGTTATTTATAAGCTAAAGCAAAAAGTCCATTGGTATTGCTTTTAAACATACATACTATCTAATGGGCAAGCCTGTTTTAAACGTTTTCCAAATGAACTTGGTTAAAATTTCAAAAGTATGGGTGGTTGGGAATGAGAATTCCCAGCATATCTGACAGTAGAGGAAAAGTAGAAACTGCTTATCTTAACATGTCTTGTAAAATTCTGTAGGTCACCAAGTTTCAGGTTGTGTGCCCTTATTAAAGCACCAAGCATGTTTCTGGTCTAATTACAGTAAAAGCACAGTTGTTCACCAGTGCTGTTTATCTGTCAGTTCAGCATAGTGATCACAGATTCTTGCATGAGTGACAGAAAGGTTAAGTTAGAGATCTTCTGAAGGAGGACTTCATTAGCCATAGGGGACAAAAGGAGGGGAAAAAAGGACTCACAAAGGTTGTATACAAAGAAACCTTTAATGAAGATTTACCATAAGGCAAGATAATAGTTCTTGAGTGTTATGAACTGCAGAAACTGCATGAACACATTATATTTTAAACACTTAATCTGTTTTACAAACTATGTACATTCTTCTGCTAAATAAGATGAATTGGGATTCAAGAAGCAGCACATCCTGACAAATCTTCTCCTGAAGGCATCCATTAATATAAATCAACAGTAGCAATTTTGTTTGATCATTTATTTGCAAGAATCATTAAGGTTTATTAGCATAATTATTCCCTGTGGGACTTCATGTCACATAAATGAAAAATGGCATTATCAATATTTAAAAGATAAGTATGTAATGTTCAGAGTACTTAAACAGTACTCTGCAGGTGGTGTCCAGCTGTAGCAAATTAGATTAGGTTTGATTTCTAAATTCTGAAGATAGAACTAGAGACAAAACTAGGTTCCTTATTGTGCAAGGCATAAGCAGGCAGCCACACTCTGTAGTTACTCATTACTGTAGGTGTGTGTAACACTGTTTCTGATCTCAAGGAAGCAATGTGTCTTAAGATACCAAGGGGGAAGCAAATGTTGCTCACTGGTGGAAATTCTTCTATAATCTTGTCTTTCTTATTTTTAACAGTTCTATATGATGACCTCCAATTTTCTCAATGAAACAAGACAACTTTCTCCCTCATCTCAGTGGAGACATGGAGAAAGGCCCTGCTTTCCTGCAGGAGCTCTGAAACCAAAATCAGCTGGTGCCTCTGTACCAACTGTGATCATCTCAGTACTACCAATGAGCTTGGCTTACAGGAGCACTTTTGGAATGAGACATGAGGATTGATGCACAGCAAAGCCTGTGGGTGATGCTGTGGTGGGAAGTGGTGGGAACATTTCACAGACACAAATCTGTGGGATTTGTCTGGCCCACAGCAATGCAGAGCCAATGCACCGCTTCACTGGGGGATTTTTGTTGGAGCACAAAATTGCTGTTCTAGCAGCAGCAAAACCAGTAACCACTGTGTTCTCTTCTCCTCTCTAAAAGCTCTTGAATAAAACATCAGTGATTTTACTAAGCATGCCCCAGGACTCCTCCAGACACATCCCTGTGTGGGGCAGGGAAGCAGAGCCTGCACCAGCCTGGGGCTCATCGCAACGCTCTGCCAAAGCTGCTGGGCAGGAGAAAATGCCAGCATAAGAGATGGATGCAGGCAGCAGAATGACTTTCACCTTGCTCTCAGCCTTTCTGGGACTGATGTTTGTTTTCTGTTATTGCCCTTCAGTTGCCCTTTCTGTTGGTTGGCTTGAGGTTATGGCTGCAGATTAATTTGTTTAATACTCTGTTGTTGGCAGCAGACATCTTTTTTCTTAGTATTCTGCTCTTTGCTAAGCTCCCCTTTGGAGCTCCTCAGCTTTTTAATTATTCACAAAAGCTGAACTGAACTCTTTGGAATTAATTTTGTTTGGTAGCATGTTGCAGGAATGAAGGGGGTTCTGCTTACTTCTAAGTACATTTCTTGGTGCCTTCAAGTCTGCCCTCAAGTTAGAACACCTGGCCTTGGTGCTGCCCAGGAGGGGGCAGTCCCCAGGAAGCATATGACATCTCACCCTTTTGTTCAGTGAATACTTTTGTATGGGTGCTGCTATGGGAAGAGTAGTAAAGCTTAGCACTTAATAGGTTATTTCTCAATATGTCATTCAGCCTTGGAAATCACAAATCTTCCTTCCAGACGGTGCATGTTCTGGTGGCATTGCATGCAAAATACTGAAAAGGAAGCCATGTTCAGTGCTTAATTCCAGCCAAAATCAGCTGGGGGATGATCACTGGGTGGAGGCCATGACTGGTTTTAGTTTTCCCTCTGCCCATTCAGTTGGGCACTTTAGCAGATGAGCTTGCAGGCTGGTTACTCAAATGCCTCCTCTACACCCCTCACAGAAAAGACAAGGATGGGCTAGAATAGAAAAAAATCTAATCTTACCTTTCAAATAAAAATCTACAAAGGAAGCTTGTTATCTTGAAGGGCACTTTTTGACAAATAGTTGTATAAGAGGTCCCATGTCAAAATCTCAGTAAATAGATACTTTTTTAAAAACTATTTACAAACAGAACTTTCATACTCATAAACCTTTAGATTCTCTTCTAAAAATAATTTCCATTCAGTTTCCTAAGTAAGAACTCAGTCCTTTTGCTTGAACTTAGGATACCTGGATATTTAGTCCTACAACTAAATATTTATTAAACCCACATTTGTCTCATCAGAAACAGATGTATTTTTGTTGAACACGTTTGAAGCACTGAGTATTTTTGTTCCTTGTAATATTTTAGTTTAGAGTCCATAATGTCATGAGTAAAAGATTGCTTCTGCCTACTGCTGCTATGGGGCATGTTTTCCCTACTACTGCAGGATAATTAAAAAAGAAGTGCTAAGGCTTTGTTGACAGTGATAGCCCCTTAGCTGCTAAATCTGCTGTCCCATCCATCACTAATCTCAAGCAAAGCAAGCATTAGTTTCTCTGTGACTTATCTAGGTCCTTAGTAGATCAATAACACAGCTCAGATGTTTCAGTCTCTTCCCTGTTAATTCACATTTATCTTTTCATCCAAAGAAGGTAAATTACCTCACAGAGAAGCTGTGTTATCCCCAATAGTGGTTTATAATGTTGCAAAGTCAGCATGACCCACATATCTTATCTCAGCTGGAATGCATTTGTCACTGTCTCATGTTATGATCATCTGGTAAAATGCCCTAGAAAAGAGGTAAATCTGCAAAATGACTTCACCATTTTCATTTAATGACCTTTCCTGCTATGTGTTCCTGTATCACCTTCAACTGAAACTGCTACATAAAGGGAACTTACCTTTTCCCTTTAATGCTGCATTTCATCATTTTTACCATTAGCATTTCTCAGCAGTCTTCACTTTGCTGTCAGGAGTTCATCAGTGGGTGCTCGTACTGAGTTTCAGAACGGACTCATTTATTCAGATGCTGTGTTAACCCTGAGAAAGGATTGCTGAGTTTAACTCTGCATTTATACAGTTGGCTGCTGATTACCTAAAAGCTTTTCAGGCTCTAGGAGGGTTTAATGCTCTTAGGAAAAAGAAATAAGAATCAGGTCACTGACCTGTAGCTGTAACCAGGCTGCTGCAAGAAGAAATGCTCTATGAGTTTGATAGCAGTTATGCAGCTGGGATTCATTCCTTTCCATACCACAGGAAGGTAGATACTTCCTTATCTATTACTCTAAAAACTCCATAATGGAAAGAAAACTTAAATATAAACACACTGGATTTCTAAGAAGTCTGACATAGCTGGTTGCTAAAACAGTGCATTTTTATTCTTTAGAAGAGCAGAGCAACTCTGCTCTGCAAGTGTGAAATTCTTAGGTCTTTAACTGAGAAATGAATCAGTGCCATCAAGGAGCTCTGCTTTTTGACGGGAGGAGAAGGTAGGTGTGTTTTCAGCACAGTGCTCAAATCCTTCCCAAATAAGAAGATGAGAGGGAGGCCCCTCCGGGGAGCAGTGACCTGCTGTGACTGCACAGCTGGGAGGAGCAGCAGCAAACCAGCTGCTTCCCTCCCAGGTGGAGGAGACCTTGAGGGGACCAAGAGGAGACCAACGAGATGACCTTGAGGAGGAGGAGAACAGGATGTGCCAAGGGGGCCTGGCACAGAAATGCTTGGCCAGGTGCAGGGAGGTGCAGTCAGAGCCCGGGGCCAGAGAGCAGCCGTGGTTTCAAGCTGAAAAGGAGCTTCTGGCTGGATGTGAAGGGAGGGAACAAAACAATTAAGATGCCCAAGCTTTAGGACAGCAGCCTGCAGTGCTGGGGGTGCTCTCAAGAGATGGAACCAGCAGTTGTGTCTAAGTTGAGGGAAACAATTGTTCTTCATCTCTTACATATTCCATTTAATGGAAGAACAAGGCATGGGCAATATTAGGTATTTCTGTGGAGTTTCTGGGTTATTTTCCCCTCCTTGTTCTCTACCTGCAGTGACTATGTGCTGGAAGGTTACTTTCCTTCCTTTGGAAATCTGCAGGCACAGTTTACTGAGCTGTCCCTGTGCTTAATTTATGTTGGGGAAAAATTCCAGGACATTAAAGGTAAGAGATTCTGAGCACAAACTGCTATAAGGTAATTAGGACAAAAGAATTCTCTGGTTGCTTTTTTTTTCTTCTTTGTATTTTAAGCACACTTCAGCAAATGTGAAATGTTTGGGAAATAAAAGAACAGTAAAGGCTCCAAAGACTGGAAACCTCAAAATATTTTTCCATTGGGAATCTTGCAGTGTATTAGTCTGTCTCTTCTGTGAAAGATACACTGCTAACAAATATTTTACATGCAAATACAAGCCACCTCCTAATTTTAAAAATGACTTTGTGAACTGACCCATTGGTCTCATTGGTCTCTGGTATATATTTTGCTCAAGCATTTTTACATCCACTTTTCTGTCTGAGTGCCTTGCTGTCCTGGAGGCTGACTCAGGGGATGTTTGTGCTCTTCTTTTAGAGGGTTGCTGTTCCAAAAGGAGGATGTCATGTGAACAAAGATGACATTTTACATCTCAAGGTTATTTGCTCCTATTTCCTGAAGTGAAGGGTAGGGACTTTATTTTGTTCTTTTCTTTGGTAAGAAAGAAAATTCTGTTTGTTTCCAGTGAGGTGCATAGCTGTTCACTGAAGAGAAGGGACAGCAAAAATATCTTTTGCATTTTTATCCCCCCAGTCCTACTACCTGCAAACCTTGAGCACTCAAAGTCACTGCTGTGCCAGAGTAGTTAAAAGATTCCTTCTTTCTTCATCAGTGCCTTGGAATCACTGGGGCACTGGGGGGGGGTTTGACATTTACTTGTTTCCTTGCCTAATGTTAAAAAGAGAAGTGCAGTGGTAACACCACTTGCAAAGACAAATTAAGGAACATTTATGATGTTTTTTGTCTCATCTTTCTCTGCTTGTATCTTTTGAAAGACATAGTCTTCTGTAGTTTATTCCTCCCTTCCCTGAGCATTGTGGGAAAACACTTTTCTCATGAGAAAGACAGAGAATAACCAAAGCTTCAGAAAGAATTCCACCAATTGGGAAAATTTGGAAAAGATTTAAAATAATCAGTGTTCTCATCCCAAGAAGATATAGACACATCTATAGACAGCACTGCATCAGTAGAAACAATTACACTTGTTACCTAATTCTCAGAGGTGTTCTTCTCTTGAGCTTTATTAATTTTAATTAATTTTATAAAGCAGGTGGCATTAATGAAATTGAAATACTGCTTTAAATAAGGTTAAATGTCTTTCGTTTTACTCAACTATGTGGAAAAGAACATTAAGGTGAGGAAAGTGGGTGGGGAGAGTTTGGGGAATTGGGTTGGTTTCCTTCCTCGAGCAGAGTCAATCTGGGAAAACTGTAGGGAGCAGTTATGCTCTGTGTAAGGTCCCTCTGGAATATGGAGGGCTGCGTTTTCCTAAATGTAGCATACTCTGTACCAAGTAGCCTTACCAGAATCATCTGTTTTGGTGATCATGGTTCGTGTTCTGGCTGTTGTGTTCTGCTCCGTACCTCATCTCCCATACCTGCTGGAGAACCCTCATCATAGCTGTGAAGGAGATAAATTCCTTATTAAACGCTGCCACCTGGGGTTTGTGTTTAGAGGTGAGCCAAGTGCATTAATTTAATTTGAAGTCACGATTCAAGAAATGCGTTTCAAGATCATCCTTCAAAGCGCCCCTCGCGGTGACGTCACGCGCCTGCGGCCACGCCCACTTAGCGGAGATGCGTCAGGGTCGGGTCGCCATCTTGGCCAATCAGCGAGGGCGATTCCCCGGAAGTGAAACCGCGTCCTGGAGCCCGGCGGCGCCGCGCGTTGCCACGGCAACGGCCGGCAGGATGGTAAAGGGGGGACCGTGAGGGGAGCGAGGCTGGGGGCGGCATGTCGAGTGGGATCCTGAGGGGAGCGAGACTGGGGGAGCATGGGAAGTGGGACCGTGAGGGGAGCGAGACTGGGGCGGGGGAGACTGGGACCGTGACGAGAGAGGGACCGGGCGAGGAGCGGGACCGTGAGGGGGGCGGCATGGGGAGCGGGTCCCCGCGGCTGTCCTGTGCCACCGCCTCTCCTTTGTCGCCCGCAGGCGTCCGAGGAGCGGGAGTGGGGCAGGCGGGCGGCCCGGCTGCGGGCCGAGCTGGAGCGGGAGCAGCGGCTGGATGAGGCGCTGCGGGCGGTAAGAGAGAGCTGCGGGAGTGGCCGCTCTCAGGGAGGGGGAAGGCTGAGGAGAAGAGCGCGCCTGGCTTTTTACCTTTGCCTGTCAAAAGCTTTCCGCATTAACAATCATTTACTGACTTGGAAAGTCTTGCTTGACTGCACAGTCTCCTTGCCTTCTCCCAAATGTGCGTGTGCGAGAGTTGGTACGGAAATTGTTTGTTCTCATCAGGCAGAAGAGAACAGAAAGCAGAGAGCGCTGCAGCTAGAGCGAGAGCAAAAGCTGGCGGCTGAGCTGGCGAGGCGGGACCTCGAGAAAATGAGAGATGAGAAGATCAGGCAACAAGTCAGAGCAAACAGGTAATTCAGAGATTTTTCAGCTGTATCAAACTGGCTGCTCCTGTTATCAGATTTGGGAAAGCTGTAGCAGGAGTGAAGACTACTCAGACCTGGAAGGAAAAGTTACTTTGAGATCAAAGTATAATAATAAGTTAATTTTAAGGAAATTTTGTCAATAAAAAACGTTGATCCACTAAAATTTTCATTTTGAATATATGTATATGTACACTTGGGCATATCTGTGAGCACACATGTGTATGTGCATGTACCTGTGCTTATATAGTTAGAAGTGAAGTATGCAGAACTGTTGATAGCACATGTAGAAATGTAGGTAACTCTTGTTTTTAAATGGATTTTTTTCTTTTTCTGCCCTTTAACTAGAGCAATATTTCTCATCAAGGTTGCCCCAATGAAAAATACTATGTTTAAATAGTGATGGAAACATAGTTTCTTCCCCTAGATACCTACCCCTTTGTAATAGGATAATTTTTTTTTCCCCTCCAGTCTTGAACTTCGAGAGTTAGAAAGAAAGCTGAAATCTGCTTATATGAATAAAGAACGAGCTGCACAGATTGCTGAGAAAAAAGCTATATACAAGGAGAACATGGTAATTAGCATATCCCAGCACCTGAGTCACGTAATTATTTTTATGGATTGTGTATAGAAGATTTTACCTTTGACCTTTTTTATCTAAAATATTGTTCAAGCATTCAGTGTTATTGAAAATATATTTTGTGTTATGAAGGATTAAAGTAATAACTAGCTATAAGAAAAAGGTTTACTTTGCCATTGCAGTTGAAGGAGTAGTGATTGAATTAGGTGTGTGACTGGTTAAATTTGTTATTTTACTGGTTTTGTAGTATTTACCCAAGTCAAAACTATGATACCCTTTGTACAGTAAGTGTTCACAGTGGTGAATCCTTACCTCAGAGTCTGGTTGTTGAAAACAATGTTACTCTTTCCAAATAGTGACCTGGGTAACTTCAGAAAGACTTGCAAACTTGTATTTATGTATACAAAGACATTGGTGATCAGGCAGGTGATTCTGATGGTGTTAATGCTTTATACAGGGCTCAGAGCAGGCAGTTGCTGTATAGCAGTTGCTCGTTGAGGGTGTTCTCTGTAGCCCAGCCTCCTTCCAGTCATTGTGCTGATGTGAGTGAGTCCCACCTGTGCTCCAATGCTCAATACTTTGTTCTTTAAGTATTTTTAGTGCTCCTCCAGTTGGTCAGATCCTGAGGGTGCCCTTCAAGGGTTCTGCTGACTGGATTAAGCTATTAAGCATGTTAAGGCTCTATATTTATAGATTGAGGTGGAAGACTTTCATTTCTGGTAATGCTGCATAATTCCTTTCCATTCTGTGTATTTTTTCATTACAAGCTGTAGTAGTGGGAGTGAAAAGGAATCTTGAATTGCCTTTTTCTCCCTAGAAATGGGAGGATGAAGTAGCCCAAGAGATGAAGGAAGAGTACAACAGGTATCTGAAAGAAGAAATGTCTGCAGAACTGAAGCGAGACCAGGAGAAGAAAACTTACCATCAAGAACTGGACAAACAGGTTGAGGAACAGGAGAAGAAGAAGCAAGAGGCTTATGAAGAGTTTCTAAGAGAGGATTTCTGAAGAAGAAAAATTTTTATTATTTATTAATTTAAAACACATGATTGATGAAATTGAAAAAAGAACAGGAAGAAGAAAATGTTAACTGTTGAGGAACAGGAGAAGAAGAAGCAAGAGGCTTATGAAGAGTTTCTAAGAGAGAAACACATGATTGATGAAATTGTAAAAAAGATCTATGAAGAAGACCAAATGTTAGTTACTTTGAATTTTTATTATTTATTAATTTAAAACAAAGCAACTCATATAATTCTGCACAGAAAGCTAATGCACCTATTCCATATATATACTAAGGCCCATTTTAGTTTCCCTTGGTCACATTTTAGTAAGAAGCTACTGACTTGCATGGATTTTCTTGTTGAAACCTCAGAATGTCCCATCACTCTCATGTCCTTGTTTCCCAAATATGAAATCCAGTTTATTTGCAGGAGGGCTTCCATTGGGCCCATCATGTTGGACACAACAGCAAATTACACATTTCTGCCTCTGCTTGTGTCCCTGCCTTGCCACCAGATGCTTTGTTTGCATGTCTTAGGAACAGGGAAGGAGGTTTCTGAGGGCAATACTCTGAGAGCAGAGTATTTTGTGTGGGATGGGGGGAGAGTTCAGTATAAATAAAAAGTTTAGGGGTTATGGTGCTATTGGGCTTTCTTTTCTTTCTCTTTGATGGGGCATCCATAAAATGCAGCAGCAGTGTGTACTTGTGTGTACAGTCTGCTACCAAAAAGGTGTTAGACATGAGATTCCCTTCTTGGGGCAGTTTATTACTAAGTATTTTCAATTTAGCTGTCTAGTTTCTAGCTGAATGGTTAAGGAGAGTCATGTAAATCTTAGGAATATGTTGTTAATGGTGAGCATCTGGTTAAATACTTACTTACTCTGCAGTATGTTAAATAATTATTTGAACAGTTTTTTTCCACCTTCTACAGGGAAAAACAACGGAAGTTAGATAAAATAAGGGAAACTCAGACATATATTGAAGAGTTTATAAAAGAACAAGCTATCTGGAGGAAAAGGAAACAGGAAGAGATGGAAGAAGAAAATAGGAAAATTATGGAGTTTGCCAACATGCAGCGACAAAGAGAAGATGGTTGGATGGCTAAAGTTCGAGAGAGTGAAGAGAAAAAACAGAGAGTTCAAAACATGGTATCAAAAATTGAAATTGTAGAAAAAATTGTTGTATGTTTTTGTCTTTCATTAAAAACCTTTCCTTCTTGTAATAGCTTGCCAAGACCATGGAAAGAGAACAACAGAGGCGTAAAGAACAGGAACAAATCCTCCAAGATCTGTATCTGGAAGAACAAGAAGTGATGGAAAGGAAGAAGGAGATGGTAAGTGCTGCCAGGTACATGAAGGATTTTTTTTTCTACACATTGAATTTCTAAGTCTGCAGTGTTGTTTGTGATTTTGGGGTTTCCACTTATGTTCTAGTACAAAGTATTTATTTTCACTCTACTTTCTAAATGTTCTCAGACAGGCAGTTTATAGATTAGCTTAGGTTTTGAAGAGAAAATTTTGTACTTTGAGTTTCCTTTTCTGTTCCTAATGTATTTAATTTAAACCAGGAAGGCAAGGGAAGGTTTTGAATACACTTGTGGCCCCATTTATACATTTATTTATCTTGTGAAGGAGAACACCAGTAACTTTCAAGTTTAGGTTTAAGCTAAGCAGTTAAATTAACTGAGTTTTTCCCTGCATGTCTATTTCCTATGGGCCTGGACATACTCTGTCTTACCTTGCTGTGGGTGACAAACACAATGTAACAGTGTTGAGATACCAAACACTGCAGTTTTCAGAGTGTTGTTCAGGATGACTGTCTTGTTGATTCCCTTCATCATCGTGGGAAAAAAAATCCCCTTTGGTTTTGGATTTAATTTGGAGAATCTTGTGACATTTGCCAAGCTGATTAATACTGGAGAGCACTGTCAGATATGGAATGTTTGCTCGAGTTAGTTATGCTAGGAGTTAAGAGCTACAGTAAATTTATTCCAAGATAAATGGAGTAGACTAGCGGCTGCTGCTGCTGAGAATTTTTCAAAGTATTTTCAGTAATACTGCATTTTACTAAATTTCCTTTCTAGGCAGAAATTGAAAAGAGAATAAGGCAGCGCCTAGACTTAAGGCAAGCATATGAGAAGCAATTTGCTCTAAAGGCAGCAGAACAAGAAGCCATGAGAGAAGAGGACAAAGCTCTGCAGCAGCAGATTTTGGCCAAGCTGGCCAAGGACGATCGCATTGAGCAGCTGAATGCACAGAAACGGAGAATGAAACAGCTCGAACACAAAATGGCTGTGGAAAAAATCCTTGAGGACCGGCGCAAACAGTGCATTGCAGAAAAAGTAAGAGTTTCACATGCACCTTTGGTTTGAGCAGTGTTTAAGATGGGAATACTTGTGCTGTCCTAAGGGACAATGCTGGTGTTGGTAGGGAAAGGTGGATGGGAATTGCAGACAATAGCAGGGGGAACCAGGACTTTGTTTTGGTTTCTAACAAGAAAAAAGTATTTTTAGAGCTTTTTTTTTGTAGCTCAAGAGGTTGGGGTCAACAACATTCCTGCCCTCCTGTGTAGCTGTGTACTGCAAATACCTCTTTGGGAGCCATGAGATCAGCAACACAACTGCTTTCCAGTTTCACATCCCTGGTCAGCTGCACTGGTAATGATGCATAAGGAGGGGAAGGCCTAGTGTTGCTTTGAGGTTAAGTCTCTTTTATTGACATCTGAGGAAGAAAAGGTGTAAACTGAAAGCAAGACATGGAATCCCACACTGCTGTCTTCAGACCAATGTATAGGGTATAAATCACCTGTGTAATGTGAATTGCAATTTCCAGTCATCAGTGTGAGAATGCATACCTATTGCTGCTTTTCCTGGATTAGAGCAGTAGGGCTGGAACAGACTAACTCATCTGAGAGCCAAAAAGCCACCAGAACTGAACACTGCCTGCCTTCCAGAGGGCTTCTGACACCAAACACTTGGATAGCAGACTCACCCCACGACTTGCCATTCAGTTTTCTCTTTTGTCTGAGATTGTTTTCCAGTTGCCAGACAGATATTATTTAAACAATGCTTTGTAGGATTTTCCATACACTTTTCCATCCTTTTCAAAAGCATTTCCTGTGACCAGGAATTAGGAAGTTCAAAATTTACTCCACTAAAACTTTTTTCTCTTTATGCTGTTGTGGAGAGTGGTGGAAACAAATGCTCACAGAGCTGAAACAGAACTTAGGAAAACTTGTTTTTGTAGGAGCGTGAACTTGAAGAAAGAGAGTTAGAGAAGAGAAGGCAAGAAAGGATCCGTGCAATTATTGAAGAGGAGAGACAGAAACTCTTGAAAGAGCATGCATGGAAATTGCTGGGTTATCTTCCTCGAGTAAGTGAATTGTATTTTAAATACTTTTAATGTCTGTCCTGTGAATTGGTTTTCTCCTGAATAGTTCAAGGTGAAGTTGCAGAACTGTGGCAGTTCCTGGAGTCAGTGGATGTCCTTGCTGTGTCAGCTCACCTGCTCTCACCTCTTCCTTTTGCCTTTGAGCTGGGGCCCGTTTACAGCACTGCTCTTTGTGCTGAAGGGCTGTGGGCTCTCTGGCACTATTGATGCCTTGTACAGAACTCTCTGAAAGCTTCCACAGCACTTTGCATGTCCAGTGTTTGACATATGGAACATGAGTCCTACAGCAGGGCTTCTCTAGCTAGAAAGGGGTCCACCACATCTTGAAACCTGTTTCCACCAAATTTCTCAGTTGGGGTTTTGGCAGCAATTTCTTGCAGCTCTCTGGCTTGTCTGCTGAATATTCCATAACTATGGACTCTGCACCAGTGCAATGAACTGCAGCATTTACAGAAGCATTACAGAGCTTGCTCTGTTCATCCCAGTGTTTATAAAAGTTAAAAAGATGGAAGCAGTTATTGCAATAGGAATAAACTACAATTTATTTTGTATTGTGAAGCAGTTATTGCAATAGGTATAAACTACAATTTATTTGGTATTGTGCTTCACAATTGGAAAGATCTCCTAATAGTACACAAATTAACTGAGAGCTGCCTTAGGGATGCAAAATTGCATTTACAGAAGAGAGGGAACTATCCAGTTGGTTGAAGAAATTCTGCTATACTTGAAAACCTTAAGTAGAGCAGAGTTTAACCTTTATTCAAATATTAATACAATAATTGGTATGATTTGTATAAAATAGGAATTTGTAACACTTGAAGTGAGTTGGTCTCTAATGTAGATTTAATTAAAGGAAAACTCATATTTACAAAATTTTGATAAACGTTTCTGGTTTGAATTTTCTGTTGTAGGAAGCCTTGGCAATTTCAGTGTCCAAGGCTCACACATGTGCCATGTATGATGTTCTACTTTTCTGTTCTTTGCTTCAACACTGTATCTTGAGCTGGGTTGTTATTACATCAGATTACTTCACTCAAAATGGTTAAACAGCAAAGTGCTACCAAATAGGAAACTTTCCAATATAAATGCACTTTGTAATTTTTTCCTCTTTTTAAAATGCTGCAAGGTATGTTCTGTGGGTCATACATATTTTTAGCAGTAAAATTAATTTATAATTAGAAATTTAGATTTCTGCGTGAAGCTCCTCTTCTCAAAAACATAGTTTTTGATTAAGGTGTCCAGCATTACTTGGTTTCTCATTATTTCTTTGTATGAGTTAATTCCAACACAGGTAAAGGGGGAGACAGAACCCCAGCCCAGCCAGGGCCTCTTTTCACTGCAGTCGCTTGACTTTACCAAACCTGCCCCTGTGCTGTACTGATTCTAATCGCTCCTCTGAGCAAGGGGGCACTGTTTTGTAACTCACCCGTTCGGATTTTGTGACCATTTTCAGGCTTGCTTTAAAGGTACCATAGTATTATGGATACCATTATGGATACCATATTTTCTCCATAGAAAATTTCAGAAATCCATAGTTTTTACCTTATTTTTCTTTCCTGTTAATGCAGGGAATACTCAAAGATGAAAATGATATTAACATGCTCGGAGAAGATTTCAGGTTGGCTTACCAGCAGAGAAGAGGTAATGAACTTTCAGAAGAGAGCTGAACCTTTCCCCAGCTCAGCTCCTGCTTTGCCACTAGGTGTCATCGGATTCCCAGTGAAAATTTCATTTGAACAGTGAGGAATTCCTTTTTAATAGCATTAACAGCCTTCATTTTAAAACCGAAGTTCTAAACAGATGAGCAGTTAGTTTTTTAGAAGTGCATTTGCATTTTTTAGAAGTCCGTTTGCATTTTATAGAAGTCCACTTGCATTTTTCATCAATAAACTGTTCTGGAGTTCTCAATTCTTCTCAGTTAGTCACAGAGTAATGTTAGAAATGTTTTCTTCAGCAACGCAGCAGAAACCTAACCTGGAATGTGTATTCCAGTCTGGACTGAAGGATTCTCCTAATGCACTGGGAAGATGTGGCTGCACTGGCACTACACTACTACTACCCTCATTCAAATGAGTGTGACTCATCTCCACGAGGTAGATCTGAATCCTTCACTGGTAGGATCTAAGCAGATATGCTTCTGACCTTATGCTTCTGAGGTCAGAACTACTGTTTATATCTTTCTTTCCGTGCATAAACTGACTGTTTTTCGTCCCATGTTCTTACTCACTCTGAGGGATGAATCCATTGAAATAGCTGAGGTGTGGCAGAGGGTTCATGCAAGCAGCACGGGCTTGTATTGCTCCTGTTCATTAATGTACACACAACAGGCTCAGCTCTTCTACCCTGAATCTGTTTTCTAGTTATTGATTACAATGATGAATAATGAAATTTTTATATGGATGTGATTCTTGTAGAGCACCTGGCAATATGGAGTCATTGTTCCTGCCTGTATCCCAAAGCAGCAGCTGATGGCCAGGGAAAGGTTTAACACTTCCACGTTGACTGAAGGAACAGTTTTACACCATACAGCTCCATGGGACTGTGGAGTCTGTCTGGGCAATGAGGGGCAAGTCTCATGTATGGTTATGCCAGCCAGGGGCGCTCAGATGTAATTGCTAAACCAAGTTATGGTCATTTCTATAAAAGAGCTGTTGGTGCTTAAATTAGATGCCAGACCAGCTAGCTTTGAGGGGAGATCTGTTACAGAGAACAGACAAGGCCAATTTTCCAACCACGTGTTTTTAAAAAGGACATGACATTTTCTTCTCAAGTGGATCACTGGTTAGTTTCTTTCTGTTGCAACAAGGAATTTTCTGAGACTAAATCCTGACTTCCTTGGACTGAATATGACCATAGGTAAGGTACAGTTTTAAATGCTAGAACAAAGCAAACTTTGTTTGTTCACTTGTTGGAATATTCCTTGCATGGTCTGTCCTTCTCTGCTCCTTACAGAATGGGCAGTTTGGCCTGACAATGAAGTAGAAAGTTGTGTTTCATACAAAATTACAACACAAGCTATCAGGCTGACAAAAGTTTAACAATTTAAACATAACAAAAATCAACAAAATCAATGCAGTGGGATATACAGTTATTAACTGTTAACAAGGACTCATATACAATCTCAAAATAATGTACCATCTGACTCATCTTTCAAACAGAAATTATTTAATGGGATCATTAATTTCCCCACTCAAGAACTTTCATGAATTCCTCTTCGGTAAAAGAAAGCATCTTGGCAGCTTCAATGTGCATCTAAAAAAAACCAAAGTGAGTAGAAGGTAAAATAGTGTGACTGAGCAATACAAGATCCTGGCTAACTGGGATATTTTATGGGTTTTAATAAAGCAATTAATAAGTAATTCATTAATAAAGAAATTCCTGAAAATCTGACAACTCTTGTGACTTCTGAAGAACACATATAAGAAAACTTGGTCCACATTCTTTTAAGCTGATCAATATACAGTTTAACATTAAAGCTACTACAAAGCAAATCTCATCCTACTCCTGATATTTAAAATCTTTGGGGAATATTTTCCCTCTCTCATTCTTCAGTCTCCGTCTGCTCTGTGCATCTGAAACTGCCACACAAATATTACACAAATAGCCTAAAAATCAGGTTTTTCTAATTCATTCAACAAAAGGCCTGTTTGAAACAGACTTGAATCCTTCCACTGATTGTGAATACTGAGCACATGTGAGCTTCAGCTGCCCTTCCCCAGTGCCTTCTGCCAGAAGCTGAAGGGGCAGGGTTAGCCCCAGTCTCTTCAGAAAGGACAATTCACAGCATCCTTCTTCTGTGAGTAACACTTTTTGTAAGAAAAGGTAAGTGGCTTTCTCTCCTATCTGCAGTTCTGATACAGCATTTGTAATTGCTTAAAAATGTATTTAATGCAGTTTGTGACATCTGAGACCATGGGTTTGGTTCCCAGTCAAACAGAAATGCTGCTCTGTGACACCCATTTCAGTGAATTCATGTTCTGGAGGACAACAAACTACCTCATCTGGAAGAACATATTTTGAGTGAATACTGTGTAGTTTTCATTCTCAAAATAAAACTGCAGAGCTAGAAGGGCCAGCCAAAGGCTAAGCTAGCACTGTTGCTGTTAGGTGAATCCCCAGGATCTCCTCTGCATCCTGTTACTGCCAGAAAAATTCTCTTGCACTGGAAATACATAAGCAGCCTCACTTCTTCTTATTCCACTTACCTGTCCTCCTCTGCCCTGTGTTGGGGAGGTATTCCAGATTCAAGAGTGTAGTTTCATATTGCAATTCCCAGTTCTTAGGATCAGGGTGCAAAATACACACATTTAAGTTGCCACTTCATACAGAACTATTCTTCCTCTTGGGGCTCAACAGCTTCAAAAGTGTTTACTAAATGTCTGGTGATCACTGAGTGCCCAAAGGGTAAATAAAATGTTCTACTTTCTTATCTCTAGGGCTGGCCCTTCTTAAAGGGGGTTCTGCTCAACAAGCCACCATACATTGCTTGTTTTAGCTTAAAGCTTTGGTTTGAGGGTGCAAGAAGTGCACTGACTCCATCCCAAAATGAATTCCAGGAGATTCTGCAGAGTAAGCAATTGGAGGTGACCAACTCTGTGCTGTTAAGGTTCTGTCCATCCCATGGCTCTACATGTCCCTTGCAGCCTCAGAAGGAGAATTGATGGAAATGACTGCACACATCCCAAATATTTTAAGTGAAAAGTGTGATGGAACTAGTAAGTGGAAAATAATTTGATATGGAAAATACCTCTTAGTATACATTCTTCTCATTTTAATTTCCTTGTAAACTCACAGTTTTCAGGATTACTTTACTGGACAGTAGATGCATTTAGCTAGAGGTTGTTAACTGAAATACACCCACAGTCTGCTCCTTACCTTTTGTCTCTTCAAAATATCAATTAACTTTAACTGCTTTTTAAAACCTGTAATTAGCTCTCCTTTTTGTTTCTGCAGTTTCTTGTTTTCTGCTTTTAACTCTTCGATCATTTTGAGTTCTTGATTAGCTACATCCTACCAAGGGAAGAAAAGGAGAAATTATAGAAATGGTGCTTTAACTAATGAAACCTGGCATTACATGAGAAAATGACAAACAGTAGCCACACATGACACTTCTGAAAAGAAATGGGATTAATCAAAATACTCCCACATTAAAGCTTAAAAAAGAAAATAAAATCTTGGCAATAAGAGCCGTGGTTTGCCTTTGTATGTGTTAGGTGTGTATGTGAACTTCTTCCTCTCTCTAAACATGTCTCATTTTCACAGAAATGAGGAAAATCAGAAAGGCTTTAACTTCATTCTGTACATTTCTTCTTCCTGCAGAGGGGTTGCAGTAGTATCCTCTAAGATAACTTATTGAGGCCTTTTGTGACTTGCTCCAAGTTAATTTTGGGGCTGCCTGTAAGAGATATGAAGCTTCCAAAGTCCATCATGCTTTTTGTCTCATTCTAGCATTACTGAGTGATTACAGACTGGAAATTGCTTTCCTAAGCCACAGTACCTTGTTGCTTTGCTTCAGTTTATTCAGCTCCACTTTGTACTTCTCCGCTTCTTCCAAGGCCCTGTTTAAGCGCACCTCTTTTGCACTGTGAGTGGCTGCAGCCTGCTTTTGGGCACGCTTTAGACTCTCCAATTCCTATTGAAGAAGCAAAGGACAAACCAAGAAAAACATCATGAATAATGGTGTTCTAATGAATCCTGTATTAACAACACACAAAAAGGCTCACCCTTGAAAGCTGAAGAGTCTGAACTTCTTTGGCCTGTAACAGAATCTG
Organism: Emberiza elegans; assembly: GCA_024865655.1. NCBI lineage: Eukaryota > Metazoa > Chordata > Aves > Passeriformes > Fringillidae > Emberiza > Emberiza elegans. Next base: position 13,569,271 of record JALJVW010000398.1, on the reverse strand, counting down.
TCTCAAAGACAATTCTACCATTAAAACAACCCCTTTTCCTTTGAAATCTTGAAAAAAGATCTTTCTCATCTTTATTTTTTTAAACTTCTCTTGGGGTAAATTGTGAAGCTGATCATATAAGATTGAAAAACCTTGTATGATCAGCCAGAAAAAGAGAAAAAAATATCACTATGTCCACTCTGTGACAGATTTTGGAATGGTGGCTGGTGTTCTCAGCTGCTTCTTCCCACCTGCTCCATTCACCTCTTTGCCCCAGAGATTACTACATGCAATTACCACCAAGAAGTGAAAGCAGCCTGCTGCAGATGCTGAGGGTAGTAACTATTTCATCTGGCATAAAATAGCTCATCAATTGTTATGGCATCAATCAAAGCAGTTGTCTCTTGACTCTGCTGACAGTATTTCATAGTGCTGTAAGTGGGGAAATGAAAGAAAGAAACCAACTTGAGGATTAGAATAATGAGACTAAAGATCAGGGAATATAGATAACATACAAAGTAAAAAAAATAAACAACTCTGGCAGAAAGAGCACATCTTGTGTTTTATGAAAAAGAAATAGACTTTTTCTTTAAAGTATCAAATTTTTAGTAATGGGCACAGGAAGTTTCTTTTAACCAAATCAAGGTATAGAGGGGGCTTACTGATAATGATGTGGCCCTCAGACTGCCTCATTTCTGAGCAACTGTTCTATTTTCTCAATTCTACACCTGTTCTGTGATGGTCACTCAAGACTTCCACATCATTTCTCCAACAAATACATACTGATTGACCTCTTTGTCTTGTATCAAGATGACGGAGTTGTGAATGAAGTCTATTACATCCTTTGTGCTATATATTTTATTCTGCATTAATATGAAAAGCTTTGGAATATCTTTCAAGCATTTAATGACCAAAAAAAATAGTCTACATACAATGCAAATTACTTATCAGCTAATCAGATCATTTAATGAAAGAATTCTAAGAATTCTTTTAGGGATTTTTGACATTTGCTGTCACACATAATACCTTATCATGGACTTTTTTGCAAGTCATCTAGTGAGGGTATATTGTTAAATGTATTAGACTCCATGTTTTTAATCTTAAAAGTGCCTGAAATAAATGTTTAATTTTGTAACTAGGCAAGGTTTCTGCCATTTCTTCAATACTTTAAGTCAAAGCTGGATTAGTTTTCTCATATAATATTTCTCTAAGAGTGAGGAGGATAAACTACTGTGTTTTAAAATTGCATCCCATTTCAGATTCTGGATTTTTCCCACTGTTCTGCCATGGCTGAGGCACTTGAGTATCAGCAGGGGCTGTGATGGCCCATGAGTAACCCTCACCAGGCCTTCTGTCCTCCCAGCAGCAGTGCAGGCAGCACTGCTATCTTTAGGAAGTTCTGAAACACCTCCCCAGAAAACAGTTTTGAGAGGAGGTGTACTTAACATCAAGCCTTTCTTCAAGGCAAGTATATGTACAAAAAGTTTAAAAAGAGCAAGAGTACAACTTTGGTGTTTCCTGGACCACTATGTAACATTAGAGATTGGCTGAATAAGTGAGAGAGAACACAAAGAAAGGAATGTTCTTGTAGACCAGTGGTGAAAAAGAGATGAGAGAGGTGAGAGCATTTATGAGATCAACTAGATAGAAAAAAATTGGAATGCTGGAAAGAAAAAGATGGAAATTTCTGGGAGTATCAGAATTCAGTTACTGCCTTAGGTGGGTGCTGCAGCAGTAATGTTTACAGAGACTGAACAGCAAAAGAAGAAAATGTAAAAATAATGAAATAGTTGCCATGCTTCAGGTAAATTGTGAAAAGCAGGTGAGAACCTAGGCACATACAAAAAGTTCCTGGGGGATTAATGAATTTTAAAAACTTCATAATCTAAGGAGTTTGGAGAAGCATGTATCACACCTTAGGTCTACCATCATCTACATTGCAACAACAGAAAAAGCAAAAAATCCCCAAAATCAGAGGTCACATTTGTGCTCTCAGCTATACAGAAAACTTTCTCCAGACTGAAAGAGTCAGGAGAGTTCAGCAGCACAGTAGCACCATTTTAAGCCTGTGTTCACAGGAAATTGCTTTTAAACACGTCTGGAATCGATCTACACTACATTAATTAAATAGAGTTGAATAATACTTCAGATCTAAAAAATAGAGCAGTTTTCAGACTTATAAACCCACTGGAGAATTAAGCAGTTACTGCAACATTATTTTTACATGCATGGTTTTTGCAGTTAGAAAATTTATTATAGCAGAGAAAATATGTAAAGTAACTTCTGAATTAGCAGAGAATCTTTCATTACATGTACTTGCTTTTTTTGCTGTCTTAGTATTTTAAAGGATTACCACTATTTTTCATGACCCTGACTGACTGGCAAACTTGAATTTTAGAAAACACCGTCTATGAGGAACAATTGAAGCAACTGAGGATGGTAAATCCAAAGCAAAGACCAGTGAGGGAAGTGATCATATTCTGGCTATGGCACCTGTACAGGGGAAGTGAATAAACCTTTCATCCCATTTCCTCAATACTTTCTAACTGTGACTGTGTGCAAGAAGTGGTGGAAATTGCCACTCCAGAAGGCTGTAAGTACAGGTTAAACAAACTTATGTCCCAGATGGTTTGAACAGAATTTGTCCTGTCTTGCTTTAAGAGAAGGAACTAAATTACTGTAAATCTCTAGCCCCTATTGACTGTGAGTTGATGAGAGCATCAACACTAGTACTGAATATTTTTCCTCACAGAATCACAATCAGTTTAAGGGAATTTAAAACCTCCAAGTATCTGCACAAAAAACCACAAAGACCATGTTAGTTTTAAAATGCCAGAACTATGAAACATTAAGATAAAGCATGCCTGCATAAATCCATACTATGATTTAATGGAAGTATGAGCCTTTGATGGGCTGAGATGTGATCTGTTTTCCCCAGTTGTTTAACTGAAACATTCTCCTGGTTGTATTACAAGTATACTACCCAACATTGTGTGTATTCCATGGTTTTGAAATCAACATCTCTAGCTCTGAGTAATTAAAGAAAAACACATGCTGCTTAAAATGAAGTTGCAAACAAAGCAAGCTGTGTCTGCAGCCATCTGCTGTGCTGGGCACGGCACCGCTGGGGGACAGCAGCCACGCTCACTTGGGCTCAGCCACACTGCAGGGCCTGCTTTTCCATTTCCAACAACAAGCACATCCCTTACCTGCACAAGATACTGTTATAAGCTGCAGGTGCTTTAAAAAAAATTCACTAGGTTCTACAGCTTACAATAGAATTTACAGAAGGAATTTTTAAAAATTATAATTAAAACCCCAAAAATGGAATTTTCTTGTACTTTTCAGGATTAGTTTTTAAATTTAACAGCAGTTTCTGAAAAGGTAGTTTTGTCTCTTGTGTGTCTTTTACACAGGAATTTGATTTTAAAACACAGAAATATATGACTGTAAAAGCAGAAGAAAAGGTTAGCAAAATATATTATTTCTTCCTTAAAAAAATTAGGCCATTTAAAAACACAATTTATAAACTAACAGACATTGAAACATTAATGAGATCTTTGGACACGGCTCTATCACTTCATCAGGGAACAGAGGGTAATTTGATGTGGGTTTTTCCCTTTTTTGAGATAAGTAATGGAGAAAAAGACACTGCAACAAGTAAGACTAATATCTGCAATACCTTTTCTAATGCGGTGACCTCTTGTTGTAACCCTTCCGTTTTTTTGTTTGCTTCTTGTGACAACGTTTTGTACTTCTCAATCTGAGACTGCTGCAGGCTGATTGTTCGTTGCAGTCTTGAGTTTTCTTCTTCAGTATCTTTAAGCCGAGTTCCTAAATTCTGATTTTCATCATCCTGTATGGCAGTAATTAGCAAAAAAACCACAGCTAAATTATTGTAAGGGAGCAGGAGGGTAATGCAGTAATAACGTCTTTTAAATAAAAGGCAGTAAGAATATATGTACTGTAGATTTAGAAATAGCAACAAGTAAGACTAAGAAAACAAAACACCATTTTACCAAGGCAATACTTTAAAAACCAGTAACACTTTTCTCATTTAATATTCTGCAGTCTTTTACTTGAAACTGTCTTGTAGCACTATGTAAAACATTTCTCATAGCTCAAAGGTTTTGAAAATAATCAAAATGTTATAGAATTATATGAATAACAGTAACACATAGATATTTTGTGACATTTTTTGTGAGAACAGCTAAATGCACATATTAGGAAAAATTATGGGAAAAAAGAAGAGACTATAACTACTGATAAACCACTCCATTATGTTTCAGGAGATTATCTGGTTTTGACTTAAAAGCAAGCTAATGATCCAGGATACATCAAATATTCAAATTTAAGATTCTCTTAACATGAAGTGAGTCCTGTCTTAGATTCATGACCTACTGGCAATTACATCCCACATTAAGCATTATAATTCAAGGCATTTTTCTTTTATAACCTTTCAAACATTGTAAGTGAATACTAATGTAGATTGTTTCAGAGACACATTATGCCCTGCTTTTCTTTAGGCAAAAGAAACCAAGGCACATACAGAAAGGGAATTTCTGTGAAAAAAGTCTCTCTCTGCTGTTCTCTCATTCCCTTGGAATACCAACTTCCCACCTGAGAAACCTGTATGCTTTATCCTAAGCTTCTCATGACTTCATGCACCTCAGAAACTCCCACCTCTTTAAATTTAAACAGATTTACTGCTTCCTTATAACAAGTGGACTGTGAATTGGAACCAAACCCAGAATCTATCTCAAGGCTTTGCCAAAATGAAATTTTTGCAACCTTCTGAATGTAATAGTTATTTTCACACCAGAGAAACAGAACCCAAAATGATAAATTTACATACAAAGTGCTAAGGGAGCAGGACTAGAAAAAGTACAAGGTTGTCTTCTGTCATCTGCTACAGTAACTGAATTCTGTCATGATTTTGGCATGGAATGATGAAGTTCAATAGCTACAAAATTATATTTGATTTGAAAATGACTTTAAAATCTAATGTACCAACTTTCTTCTGATCACAGCATAGAAGTATTGAAATGCAGAAGCACCTGTGTTGATAAAAATAAAGTACAGATATAAAATATCAAAATCTAATTACTTCTAAAGATTTTGTTCCTGTACTTATCTCAAAAAACCCATTTACTACCATCCTGCTCCTTAACGCTAAATTAAAAGCTTGTAAGAAAACACATAGGTGTTTTGCCATATGTTCTTAATATCATCATCACTTTTGGGCCTGGGGAATAGGTGGAAAAAAGCATTCTGAAGTTAAGAGACCACAAATAAAAATAGTGCAGTTATGTAAAATAGAAAATTAGTTCAAAAACCTTGCTTGATTACAAATACATGAATAAGAAGTGATGTCTCTGGCAGACAGATATGAACTATTTAAGATTTTACAGTTCAAGAGCTGTTTGAGCATCACTTTAAAATATACTGCCAGACAGTGCAGATTATAAAACTCACTTGTACATTCTAACAGTGAAGTATCAGTGTAGCTTCACAATGCCTTAAGTTAAGTCTGACCTGCCCAGGTACGTAATTCCAAATACTGTCCTCTGCATCAATTGTACTCTTGAGAACAGAGAAAGCCTAATTTCTGTTTTGATTACAATATTCCACTTAAAATGGAAGCTCCTTCCACACTTTGATCCACTGATGACACTGAAAGCACCTGACTATATTTCTTAAGATTTTCTGTATCTCAAACTGCTCTATTTCTCATTTTACCCTAAACATCCATCTCATCCCTGCAGCCAGCTCTGGGCACACTCCCCTTCTCTCTGTACTCCACCATCTGCATTTCACCACCACTGTTTCTTCTCCTTTTTCTCAGGCTCTGCTCTCCTTCCCAGCAGGAGGGAGATGGTTTGAGACTTTGCAGAACCACAGTGGCCCTACAGCTGGGCCATGTCTTCATTCCCAGTGGTTCTCTCCTGCCCCAAATTATTTTCCATTAAGTGCATTTTGAAAGCTTTTAGCCCAAGATCACACTTATGCAGAAATTACCACCCCTGATTCTAAATTCATACGGTATTTAAAAAAATAGAACATAAACTCTTGATACTTGAAACAGAAAAGTTGAGAGAATTCTGTTTTGGTTTTATTTGTTAAAGAAGAACCTATTCCATTTCTAGATTTAAAAATTAATCCCTTACCTTTTTCCTGCATTCAAAGATTATATTTGCCAGGTCTTCCTGCATCACACGTAACTTTGCCTTAAGAAATCTGATTTGAGCTTCTGTGAACAAAAAAGTTACATTTAATATACACAAGTCCTCATTATTCAATGCAGACAAGAACCAAAACTCATGCAAGAACTCACTTTCATCTTGTATTTAAAACCACATTACTTTGTTCATAATTATTGAAGAGAAATAGGTAAATCAAAACACAGATTTCTAAAAAGTGTTTGCAGGTTTTCTCATTCTTAGGCAAAGCCTTTTTCTTTTTAATGACAGAAGTTGACATCTTTAAATTGTAAAGGACTCATAATGCTCAACACTGAAACTTACTGAAAACTTGCATCATACCATGCTGTACATGGCAGCACTCCTTGAGTTTGAAGTCAACAAAATTATATTGTAGGGCATGTCTACATTGCAATCCAGCTGGAGCTGCAACTTCTCTAGTTACAGCCAAAGTAATTTTAAGCTGTGCACAATGAGGAATTTGATGTAGGCTGCAAACCCCTCTGAACAGGTAAATATCCTCCCACAGTACTCTATGCTTTTTAAAAGTACACTGCTAACATTTTTCAAATAATAGTTTAAATTAAATCCATGTAATCAGATGTTTTTTCCAAATGAAATACTGTCTTGCTCTTTGACAGCTAAGGAATGGACTGGCATGACAAAACAAACTGTGTGGGAACAGTCTGTTCTCATACTTCCTATTCCCCAGATCATTCACAAGGAACTTCCTCTGGACTTCCACAAGCATCAAGCACGGAAACAGTCTGAGGATCAAGCTAACACAGGAATAACCATTATTCCCAGTAGTTACAAGAGGAAAAGAATAAAGTGAAGGAGAAGGACCTAGAGCTAAGAGTGGAGGAATGGATGGGTACACATGTTCATTTGCTGTAACAGGAATTTGTTTAATTTCACCCATCTTCCCTCACCAATTGCAGCTTAAGCTTTAACTCTGAAGAGGTCAATAATAAGTACAGTTTAGGAAAACACCATGAAAAAATAAGATACAGGCTGAGTTTTATTCCTCCTTTATATCCTTGCTAGCTTCTGGTAACTAGTGGCTGTCAAGATGGAGACCATAATAAGAACTTCATGTTTAATCCCCTTGCAGGTACTTCTATACTATTAAGTTATTTGACTTTCTTAATGAAACATATTGTAGTTTAGCATTTACCACATCCTGTGGCAATGAGCTGGCTAATTTAATTATGCTTTATGTGAAAGAGAAACACTTCATGTAGCTTACTTTAAATCCAATTTAATGTGGCATTTACTAGTGTTTGCATTAGAGAAAGACAGCTTTCCCTTCACCATTACTGTTTTCATTAGAGAACTTTCCATATTGCCTTTTGTTTTATTTTCAAACTGAAAATTCAAATTCAACCTCTTCTACAATTGCACTGTACACTCTGAACATGTGTTTTTGATAGTTCTGCATCCTAGATTTGAGATCTGTGAGAATCTGAGAACCGAGGATCTGAGAACTGTGCCATTCTCAAGATGGGGTGGCATTAATTATATAATAGTGTGATGGTAACAGCACAATATTCTGTTTTCTGCTATCTTCTGAAGGATTTCTAAAAATTCATTGCCTTTTCCACTGTGAACAGGCAGTAAGTTTGTGCTTTTGGAGATCATTTAGTTATCACTAAATTAGGCTATTTTATTTAGCTATCATTAAATTTAGTTATCACTAATTAAGGTAAGTCCAGCTCAGTAGTAGGCGTGACTGGAGTTGTGTAGTAGGTGGGACTGGAAAGCTGTGTTTTCTGTCAGTGTTACTCTGCACTTTTTAATATAGAATATAAACTTGTGCTCCACCACCTCACTCAGTACTATGAGATTCTTTTGCCATACTTCATCAGTCTTAACTACCCCAAAATCATTGTTACATAGACAAATTTCTTTACCAGCTATCAACGTAAGCTCTGTGACAAATTCCTCTAGGGCTACTCCACTGCCTGTAAAACTGGTTCTTTTTACCATTTTGTTTCTTCTTTTACTCAGCTATTAGTCCACAGACAGCTTCTGTCTTACTCAGCTGTGTGTCATTAAGAGCACTTAGCAGTGAAACCTGTAAAAATTCAAGTACACAACTAGAACTAGATCAGTCTTGGGAGGTGCCCATGATCCAAATCATCTGAATTCTGACAAGGGGTAAAGATAATTGAACAATTAGCTTCCTAACTGGTCAATTTTAATCACCTGATGAGGCTGATAAAGGGGAGTATCACTTCATAGGATGGTCTTAGGTTATAAAGTAACCAATGATTTAGGGACTGGTAAACAAGAAAAGGACATCAGAGAGACTCTGATAACCTACAAGAAAGAAAAGATTTCTTGAATTCTTGAGATAAGATGAAGATTAACATGAAGTGCAACAATATATTCAAGTATTTTATTCCTATGTGTAAGGGTATATTAGATAAAAATAGAGCTTCATGTTCAGCCTTCTCTCTGTCTGTGTGCTTCTATCTTTGCTGGTTACTGCAGAGTTGAATTATAACCCCCCAAAACAGTCCCAGACTAAAATAATGTCTAAGCTACTGTGTTGGCAGCACTGTGGTAACCTGTGATCCTGGAATAAAGACAGGGAACCCAGTTCCAGGAAGAGTGCTGCAAGAGGCTCAAGGAAAGGACAATACCATGGAACTTTATCAGCACATTGGCCTAAATAGCTGGGCACAGGCACACAGGCCTAAGGAATCCATTCTGGAGATTCCCTCTGAGCTCCCTCTGTAACAGGGCCTGCTGCTTCCTTGTGAACACCCTAACTGAGAGTCTGACACTGCTGGGATGCCCTGCAATAGCTTATTTACCACATGAAGGAGGCATTGAGAGTGTTCCAAACAGTCAATATCAAATTCAAAATGCAAAAATCAATTCAGAGGATTTTTATTTTATCATTAAAGTTACAGAAACAATCCTCAATACTCCAATAAATGCCCTTGGTCCCTGATTACAAGGCACCGGTAATAACTCTTCTTGAGTTGCCTTGAATTGATTTGGTAGAAGTTACCAATGCAAGCCAAAGCAATTTCTTTTTGGCTTCAGGAAGAAAACTATAAAAAAGTTATCTGAGGATCTGTTATGGGAGACTTGGTAACAGAAGATGTGCATAGAATTACATGAGGTTAGAAACCAAGCTATTTCTGTGTTGGCATGCTTGTTGACATCAAGCTGTTAGATTAAAAGGAGAGGGCTCAGGCACTTCCAGCTACTGGGGTGAATCTCTGACTTCATGCTCACTTCAGCATTGTAAGGAGCTACACAAACTCACTTTTATCACACCAGAGCCAAAAAGACAGATGTGTGTCATGCCTTTAGCCTTGCTGGCAAATGCTCCAATCCCTTCCCTGTTCTGTTTCTAGGACAGACATAAACACACCATTTGCAGTGGGAAAATATCTGGAGGATTCTAATTCAAGCACTGTAGCTGAAACATTTACCTTGTTTCAGCCACTTGCTGAGATCCACAGCACTGCTCTGAGGAAAGGCTTTTGCCTCCAAAGGCAGACTGTGCAAAGACTGAAGCTCATATTTTTGGAAATACAAGCTTAGCATCCTGTACTTCTGTTTTCCCAGTGAAATGAATCAAATGTTATGCACTTATTCAATATATGTAACCATCCAAATACTTTCCTACAGAGGTGGAAAGGAAGATAAAAATTCACTTTTCCACATAATCAGTCATATGAGAACTGATCTTCCTCTCAGCCTATGTAGAGAGGAAAAACATTCTTTTCCTTTTCCTTTAGGTAAAGGGCTATAGAATTTTCCCTGTAATTTTTACAGAAACTCCTTTTCTCTTTCCCCAGGAAAATCCATTTCCAACAGTCATGAAGCAAGAATAAACATACCATGGAAGGAAACTTACCTGCTCCCATTTCATTTCCAACCCTTGGAAAAACATCATCATCTTGACAGTCTGGTAAGACTCCTTTCTTTAGTCTTTCTTCAACTTTGCTAATTGTTTTTGTTAAAGAAAAACCTATGCAATCTTCCAGTATTGCAACACCATCAGCACTTTGTACTTCCACATTTCTTATTTTTGAACTAAAAAAAATGAAAACCCTAGATTTTAAATTTATAATACATCATATTTTTGTAAAATATTTTTAGTATTTGCTATTTTTAAGAGTGTACAGTTATTTACCCGCAAATTCATTACCTGCATTCATATGAAAGATGCATCGATGGCAATTTCTCATTTGCTTTCTGTAAGATACCTTTACCATATTCCACATAAATAATTACAAGATTTTACATACTATAATGTATAAGGCAGAGAAACCACTACCATTTTCAACTGAGAAGATTCTGGCATGGTCTTCTCATCCAACAAATCCATAATTAAATCAGAATACAGCAAAGAAAGAGAGGAATGTTCTGTTGGCTTTGGCTACTGTCCTGGTGTGATGATCTATCCTCTGTTGTCATTTCTGCTCTTTCCTCTCCCTGCCACGTTATCTTGTAGAAATCTGTTGCCCCTAGCTGTACTCCTACCTTATGACAATTTCTGCATCAGTATGCCCAGCCTAGGAAACTTCACTGATCCTAGAAACTGCATATCAACATTTTCATGAAACCAAAATGCAGGGTAACACATCACCTACACAGCTTTCTCCTATGGAAAGGTGATCTCAATTCTCACATGATCTGAAGCTCCTAAGTTCTTATTCCAACATGTTCTCATTCCAGCCTCCAAACTCCTCCCAGCTCCTAACTTTTTCCCACAACTTTTGGGCTGCCCCACAGGCTCTGTATCAGCACAATTCCACTTCAAAATCTCATGAGGAGGTGCCAGCATAACAACCTCCCCTGAAATGCCCAAGGGAGGTCTGAAGGGTCTCCCCAGGGATTTCCAGCTCCTGCAAGACAGCCTCCAGCCTGTCAGTTCCATGTCCTGCCACCTTGCAGACAATTTTCATCTATTTTGGTATTATGCCATAATTCATGGCTCTTTAATTTGCTCCCAGGCTCTTCTGGATTTTTGACTCTTCTTTGTCCAGCTCTCCATTTCTTGGTTTTACAACCTTGAATTAGCTACCTCCAGAGCTGAAGTTTCTCAGCTGGGAGCCCCTGGAGGCTGTGTTGTATTACTGAGCCTCTTGTCCTGTGAGCCAAACATCCACTACAACGCCTCACGTTGCCCAGCACCATCTGATCACAAATCAGGCTGAAGCACCCAAGTGTGCTGGCCCAGGTTGCCTCAGGTGCTCCATTCTTGCTCACTGTGCCTCCTTTCACTGAAGGAGTTTACAGATTTCAGCTGTCAGCCTTGAGAAGTGCTAAAGCAGAAAGCAACTGTTTCATTGCTGCAATATTAATCACATATGTTCACTGATCATTTTTGGTGTAAGTAAACAGAGATAGCCACCTGGTGGAGCTGACTGAGGAAGTTTGATACATTTATTTGTATAAATATTAAAGCATACATCCATAAAATAACTTGATAGAGAAAAATAGCAACTAAAAGATTTCATGACAAACCAAATGAGATGTTTGATATACCTTGAAGCTGTTCTTTTTCCCTTACTTGCAGAGTATGGTCTGTTCTGAGCTGTGGGCACAGAAGGAAATTTCTTCTTGTTTTCTACCTAGAAATTTTTTCAAAAATTAGTGGGGTGTTATTATTATTATTGAACTACTTTTTTTTCTAGGTTTTTTCATGTTTTTTTTTCCTTCTTCATATATCTATACTCAAGGAAGTTTTCAAAGAATGCTTTTCAAACTTTCCAAATGACTTCTCAATTTTATTTGCACTCATCTTTAGCTTGCAACTTTTCTGTCTCTACGCCCTAACTGTAATACACCCAACAGTCATTTGCTCGTGGGAGTTTTTCCACACATACTTGAAATAAATCTATGCACAAGCAAGGCTCTGAGCTTTTATCAAGGTATTAATTACTGGACTGTCATCATACCTTCAAAAATATGGTATTTTATGCATTATTTTAATCTTATAAAGTCCCCATTGAAGTGAGATGTAACAATTGATTCTGTTATTTTCCCACACATATTCTAAAAAAATTAGAGGGTTTTCCACTGTATTCTGATAACTGCACATGGTATTTTAGAAGCTTCAGCTCACCTCATAAAAGTTTCAATATCGTTGTAGTTAGAGACTATTGAGATTGTTCTTAATCTCATTTTCCCATTACATTTTCTAAATTCAGTTACTCTGACTACTTGTTTATTATCTAGACAGTTATTATTAGAAGACACTAGTACTGCCTTTAGTATTATATAGATGAGGGAGGGAAAAGAGCAAGGAACTAATTATTTTCTATTATTTTTCACTTGGAATTCTTAATGTGATGTTCAAAACACTGAACATTTCTCTCAATGCTGAAGAGAAAACAGAATACAAAAATTAAACATTGGGTAAGTCCATCTGACTGAGGAGCTCTGGTAACACTGTCCGTGTAGCACTGCTCTGGGCATCACTTCCCATTGGCTTGGCACCCATATTAGTCCCCAGTGTAGCCTCAAACCATGAGCCATTTTATTTTTGAAATTATGCTAGAAAGGAATTTAACCAGGATAGTTTTGGTACCTTTGCAAGTGAGTGTGTAAGAGATGAAACTTCAGGACAAAGTGGATCTCTGCAATTAAAAAAAAAAAAAAAAAAAAAATTCACTGATCTATAATAATGTAAACACTTTGCAGTTAAAATACAGCCCCCCTGTCAGAATCAGGAGAATAACGTTTTGTAGGTCTAGAATAAACACTATAGCTAAGGTGGGAACATATACTGAGTTCAAGCATAAATTCAGTCCCATCCACGGTCTGTCCAGTCTACCTCATTTGCAACCCAAATCCCCTGGTGAGTCTATGGTATCTCATACAACAGTACTCATGTGCCAGAACCCTGATCTTGTCTCTTGGAATTCAGGCTGCTGGCTTGTTAGATCAATGATTCCCTGTAGCAGGGAGTACTCAGCCAGGAAACAGAGTTACAGCTTCCCTGGGACAATCCAGAACCAAAAACTGCCAGCAGCAGTAACACAGGTATGTGACACAGGTAACACCTATGTGACATAAACCCCCTGAACTCATACAAACAAAGTGCAGATATAACCAGTGTCCTCTACATCCTCCACCTGTCCTAGCAGCATCAGACTGACTGTTCTCATGTCAACTGACAGAGACTGTCAGAGGAATATGAAGTGGCCTCATAGAATTTTCTCTGAAATAAGTATTATAAATATGGTATCTATTTTACAGTTGGGGAATAAAACCAAAAATAAAAAAAAAAGGAGCTTTCTTATTCGCTTATGGGTGAAAACTGTGCTTCTTAGTAACTGAATTTCAGGTTAAGTGATTATTTTTCAAGTCTATTGAAATTAAGCAGAAAGTTTTAGCATGCTGTGTACTATTCAGGTCAAATTCCTTGTCAGACAGATATACAGACATGTAGATACAATTTTGCTTTCAAAATGAGCTATGAGTGAATGTATATTATTGCAATGAAAGGCTGTTTTTAAACTACCCTTTATAATTTTTTTACTTCAATTAAAATGCTGGCTTATAAAAGATTTTGAATAAAATTTAAATTTCTGGCTCATCAAGTCACTTAATTTTTTTTGTCAGGCTGATTTGAGCAAATGTTTAGATCTTGCCTTTAAAAATTTCATAGACGTTCATCAACAAGAATTATCTGCACAAAGCTCTGTATTAATCCAAAAAAACCCCAACAACAAAAAAACCAACACAAAAAAACAACCTGGAGAAATCATCTGTGTGTGGCTGGCAACAGACTTCAAGAATAGGATGATTAGTTTTTGTCTATTTACCCCAGTTTCCTCAAGCTTTCTCCCTATTGGTTAGCTCTAGGAGCATGCAGAAGGTGAGGATTTGCTGCCACAGAAATAGCAGTTCTATGTTATTCTGAAAAATATGAAAACGCAACATGCTCTATACTCAATAAAACAAATATATTCTTTCCCTCAATAGAGTAATTCGTTCCTAATGCATCTGTTGTCTTAGGGTTGCCTTAAAACAAAACAAAACAAAGACCCAACCTCACTGTATCTCTCAAATTCTAATGGTTCTTCCCTGCTGCCCGCCCCATTTTGCCAGCCCCCTGTGCAGCCGCACGCTCGGTGAGAGGCGGCGCACACGGGCAGCCCCGGCCGGGCACCGGGCACCGGGCACAGGCGCGGGCACAGCCCGAGCCGGGCACAGCCCCGGGGCCGGGCCCCGGGCACAGGCGCGGCCGCTGCAGCCCCGCCGGGCACCGGCGCTGCCTATGCGCGGCCCTGCCCAGCGCCGCCAGCCGGGCCCTGGCTGCAGAGGGAGCGTGTAAACAAGAGCTCATTGCAGCGCGCTCTCACCCGAGCTGCTTTGTTGCTAAGTTATTCAGATTTCCCTGCAGACAATATACTGCAAGTACTCCAGAACAGATTCATTTAAAATATACGTTGACTTGGAGAGTGACTTAAATATTTGTTCTACTTTACTTACTCATTTGTTTTTTCCTTTCAACTTAATCATTTTTCCCCTTTCTTTACTTTAGTTCCTCCCTTCTTTCCAGTTGCTTTAGTGTTCATTCTCCTTAAAGGAATCAATAGAAATTTCAACGAGATAGTTCAAAAATATCTCAAGTGCTTCCCTGAGATTAAGGCCTATCCGCTTGCACAATTTCGAAAGAAAAGAATTTTTAATTAAATATTAAATACTTTGAACTAATCTAATTGAATGGCCTCAATGTTCACTCATGGATAATCAGTGTGCCTAATTCCCAGCACACATTTCTAATTTTTTTTCACTACAGCATGGGATTTCCAGTCTTCTCTCATGTAAACATTTACATGAGAAGACACTATGTTTACCAGACTGTGGTTGTTTTAAAGTGTTTTAATTTATGTTGGTAATTGGTAGGTCAGCTGATACTCTGACAGGCTAATTGCCCTTTTTGCTTCTATTTTTAAAAATTCTTCCAATGCTTCATTTTATTTCTAATGTGTACCATCAAAGCTAATAATTCTCTTTGTGGGGCTGAATCTTCCAAT
The DNA here is from genome assembly GCA_024865655.1 of Emberiza elegans. Classification (NCBI taxonomy): domain Eukaryota; kingdom Metazoa; phylum Chordata; class Aves; order Passeriformes; family Fringillidae; genus Emberiza; species Emberiza elegans. Next base: position 13,554,072 of record JALJVW010000398.1, on the reverse strand, counting down.
CACATTACTTAATAAAGCAGCCCTAAAACTCAACTCCAGTTTGAAGTTCTTAAAAATTCTGTCTAATATTCAAAATCCATCTAACAGAACAAAAGACTAAGGTGAGATCCAGAATTTTTTTTTAAAGCATGATTATACTGAATGATAACACGTTAAGTTTCTTGCCCCTCACTCCCTCAGCTATGGCTTTAAAATAGGTCAGGAATCATTTTAATTGTAGTAGCAAACTTTTGCTGGTAGTTAGGCTTCTATTATAGAAGCTGCCTTGCTGTTCCACCTTTTTGTGTACTGAAACCCCCTTTTATTTTCAGAAAAACTCTGTGTCTTTGCTTCTGTTCTACACAAAAGTAACTATTTGATCATCTTTATCAGACCTTCATATACCCTATTTGTAAAGATTTCCAACTCCAGCTTAACATTTTGAAGCATTTTGTTGTGTGTTCCTGTATCTTTCTTATCCAGATTAGTGGCATCATAAATTTAGGAACCTACAGATCAGATCCTCGATAAACTGTGTATTAGTCTATCTTCAATTCACCCATTTCCCACACTCCCAATACACAGACCCTTGAACGACTAAGGCAATAATAATGCCCCTGAGTGACTAAGGGAATTCAGCCCTGTCCCCACTCAGGGGATCTGTGGGGTTTGGACATTCGGGCTGTGACCATCCAGGCCAAAGGCATGCAGGCCCCAGCACTGTAATGGAATCCACATTCCAGAGGGTGGCAGCTCAATGTTTGCCTGTCTAGGGCTTTGTGTTTGTTTTCATCAGGCATTTCCTGTCCCAGGAACATTTAGGCCAAGTCAGATGTGAACCAGTGTCTATTCCTTCACTTTGTCAGCTCAACTGTTAAAAACCATCCACTGCCAAGTGCCTACTGTTTGGTATTGCAAAGAAACCTGTGCCCTTACTTTGCTCTTTTACAAAGGTCAGCATTTCTTAATATTTTAGATAGAACATTCCAGCAAAATTAAGCCTTCCTTGAAATAACAAGGAATAACACTCACTCAGGATCACTTTCTTTTTTAGTCATAGGAAAAAATTAAGACTCCACCAATGCAGTATGTAGCAAAGATAGATAGAACAGCAGCATGTTAGGACACAAGGCGTGCAGGATCACTGTGAGGTTCCCCACCAATTATACACAGCAGTTGTAAAGCACGTACCTCTGTCTCTCATCTTCAGGTGACTTACTCTGTGCTGAAACTGGCTGAGATAGTATCTTCTGTTGGCCTTTCTTCATTAAAAAAAGAAAAAAAAGTAGTTGATTTTGGGAGACTATAATCCATTAAAGATGAATTACCTATTTGTGAATCACAAATCACAGTAACCACAGTCTACTATGGAAAAGAATGGAAACGCTAGTCTACTGTGGAAAAGAACTTTTGAAACACAGGAAAAGATGTCTAAAAATGAAAATGCCATTGCTTTTTTGTTGTTAAATGTATATCTGTGCAATCTGGCAGTGCCATGTGGTATATTAAGTACCCTAAGAATATTTCATCTTCTGCTATATTTAGAGAAGAAAAGAACAGTGGTTTTGTTGTTGCTGTTTTCTAAAGGAAAGAGACTAGATGCTATTTTGGCTGTTTCATCTGCTCCTGTTCAAATGCCAAGCATTTAGCCTCAGCTTGTCACTGCTCAAGAGAAGAATATGTTTTCACAGCCCATAAAATTTAAGTTTCAACAATAGGAAAAGTGCATACAAGTACAGCTTTCCAGAATACTTAGTAATTTTCTTTTTAAGCCTTATTTGAATGAGTGTAGTTATAATGAATATTTCTAATATGCAGAACACCTTCTCCAAACTGTTTTGGGAATAAACCATACCTGCCCTGTTCCCTTTTTATTCATTTGTCCAACTTTCATATAAAGTGTTGAATCTATCTGGTTAAATAATAATACTGATAATGAACAGCAACGTTTTCTGTTTTGAGAAAACTTCCTTCTTACTAAGTTCATGTTTTCTATTTGTGTTCCTTATTCTTTGTATCTCTTTCAGCTTGAACAATGTAGATCATATTTCACTAGGAGGTTACTGTAGCATTATCTGGTTTTCAAATACTAATTTTTAGAATTTAAGGCATAAAACTACCTATAGATACTTTTCTTAAACAACTAAACAAGTTTCTAATGTGGTTTTAGGTATGTATCTGCACAAATGCTGTAGGCAGGTTGTGCCTACCTAATGTGAATACCTACCTAATGAAATTACACAGAAACTATTTTTTAATGTATTTTTATTAGAAGTTTACAACTTTTAAAAGAAATAAATTAAAGCTTACCTTGCATTTGAAAGCAACATGCTTTTGTAGTCAAGGTCTAAATTTCTTTTGAAGCTCAACCCTGTGTGCATGTGAATCCAGACTAAATTACGTAACAGTCTGCTACTCACCATTAGTTCTTCAGCCTGACGCACCAGTATTTCTGTTTTGGCTTCTAATTCTGCATTCAGTCGCCTAAAAGAGTAAGAATTTTTTATCACTGAATTTTTGAAAAATTTAAAAGGAATAAATGTCAGTGTGACAGTATTTTTGCCTGAACTAAGTGAAATTTTAATGATTCCTACAAAGGAATGCTGAAATACACTTCAAGGTATTAAAAAAAGTTATGTTTCAACAATTCCTGTGTTTCAGACAAATGAATAGTAATAAAACACATATACCCATTAAACAGCATGGTTTAGACTATAACTGTGAGAGGTGAAGGATATCTTTGTTTTTGGACATGCCATTTCTTAATACACATTGTCTTTATTTTGCAAAGGTTTTCCATGTTTAACACAGTCCTGCCTTTCAGTATACGCAGCAGCAGGGGCTGGGGAAGGACTCATGTGGGACTGCATTGCTTATCAGGTATTTTGAGATGTGCTGCTGCATGGATGTGCAGGTTACGGCACTGAGGTGCTCCTGTGTGCTCTCACACAGCCCCTGGTGCTGTGACTGCCGCAGTGTGAGATGTGCTCTCTGTTCACTCTCTGGGCACTAACAGGTAACAGGGACAGGCTGTCCATTTAAAACCTTTACAGCTTTTCAACTGTTTTTAACAGGCTTAAGCTTTTATACAGTCATAATTTAGAACTGAAGTCAATGTTCAAAGTGCAGAAGGAGCTCATGTCCGGGCCTAGAGCCTGCCTGAGGCGCGCTGTCCCGCGGCCCCGGGCAGTGCCATCCGCACTCTGCGGGGACGGGGCCGCGGCACCCGGCTACAGGGGACGGGCTGTGCGCTGGTCCCATGGGGCAGGGCCTCCTTACTTGTACTGCTCTTCCTTGGCCAGCCATGCTCCGCTCAGCGCGCCGGGCCCCGCCAGCGCCGGGGGGCTGCCGGCCGCTCTCTGCACCTGCAGGAAGGATGCCATAGTCAGCGGGGCGGGCTCGGCACGGCCCCGCTCCCCCGAGTCCGAGCCCAGCCCGAGCCGCCGCCTTACCCCGATCAAGTCCCCACCCCGCCGGGCCGCGCCGACCGCCGACATTTTGTCCGCGCCGAGGCCGCTGTGGCGTCGCCTTCGCCCGGGCAACCGGCGGCCGCCCGCCCTCGCTCCCACCCTCCCTCCTTCCCTCTCTCCTCCCCTCCGTCCATGTCAGGGCCCCAGCGACAACCGCGGGGACAGGCCCGTGCGCAGGGACCAGCTGGCACCCGGCATGGCACTGGGCTGCCACGGGTTCAGGTGAGGGGCAGGTGAAAGGGTCTGAGGGGCCATTACCATTGTTAGTGTAATAAATATTTATTACAGCCCTTCTGACCTTGATACACGTTGTCCTGCCAGGGTCCCCTCATTTCAGTGCATTAAACTCCTGTTTGCGGCATGACAGTAACTGTGCCCCGCTCTGTACAGCTCTTTGGTGCTGCTGTCCCTCTGCGTTTCCTATACACACATTTCTGTGATTGTCGCCTGGTTTAAGCCTTGTCCTCCACCACTTGTTTGAATCCCTCCATTATTTTTGTCCCTCACCCGCACACAGTTTGATTTTGCTGCATTTCTCTTTCCGATCACCCATGAGCCTGTTGCCACTCTCATCTGTCACAAAGTCTGAGAGACAGAATGGCTCAGGTTGGAAGGAATCACTGCAGGGTCATCTGGTCCACCCTCCCAGCTTAATCAGGGTCATCCCTGAGCACATGGCACAGGATTGCATCCAGATGGTTCTGGAATATCTCCAGGGAGGGAGATTCCACGCCCTCTCTGGGCAGCCTGTTCCAGTGCTTGCAGCCTTTTCCAGTGCTCTGAGCCTGTTCTAGTGCTTACAGGCTGTTCCAGTGCTCGCTTGCTGCACAGTAAAGCAAGTTCTTCCTCAGTTCACCAGGAACTTTCTCACTTTCTGCCCGTTGCCTTGAGTCCCATTGCTCAGCATCGCCAAGTAGGTTGTGGATTACTTGCCCACTCCCCTGCTCATTCACTCCCATCTCCTTTCTTGGCTTCCTAGTGGCTTGTGCCCCTGCCTGTGACAACAGCCCAACTGTCCTGCGCCAGGTATCTATAGAGCAAGAATAAGTGCATCTGTACTGAGTTATGTGGGCTGTATATGATTTTCATTAAGAGATTTGCACAAGGGAAATCAGAAGGGCTTTGCTGGCTGGAATTAGAAGGTCTGTGCTGAAGCATTTTTTGCAGAAGTATTACTTGCAAAGCAGAAGAAATACTTGAAGATTTTGAACATTGAGACAGGCAATGTAATGGGATAAATAAGGTTAAATGAAAGGACAAATATGATTAGTGAAAGGCAAAAAAATGAAATATCAATATAGAAAATGAAAGTGTTTAGCACTAATGTTGATTCAAAAGTATTGGCACACAGAAGGAAAAGAGTGAGCCTATGAAAAATGGGAACTTTGAAAAAAAATTCCATCAAGAAGTCAATCAATTTCCATAATTTTTATGTTTTTACTAGTAAGAATAGCAAGGGGTTAATGGTGGCATTAAAACAAACAAACAAAAACAAAAAACCAAACCAGAATTTAACTCCATCTTTTGTGCTTTTGATTTGGAACAACTAAAAGGGTGAGGTCAATAGTAGAGATCTAACCTCCATGGAAAAAGACAGATTTTGTTAAGAAATAAATTACAGATTCTATGAGATGTTAACACATCATAACCAAAGTCATATTTTATAAATATCTCTAGTGATATCCTGGGGGATTTGAAGAGAAACAGGGGAGCTAGAGAAGGAAACAAAGCTTGGCAGGATGAAAGCTGAGAGGAGAAATATGCTCTTTCCAAACAGGAACTTTTTTCCCCAAAAGTACTATTTCTTTTTGCAGAACTTAAATATCGTCTTGTTAGCACTTTTACTTGTTTTAAAGTTCTTGTACAAAATAGCTATAAGAGCATAACACCTTTAAATGCCAAAAGTATTAGCTAGAAGATCTCTGCTAGTTAGATACTGAGGCAACAAAATCACTGGTTGAGATTAGAGAGATTAGAGCAACTGGTTTTCTAGCCAGCTTTTAGCTAAGACTTAATAAACAAAAGAGGGGTAATTTATTATATCATAAATTATTAAATATTTTAACAAACACAGCAACACAAGGTTATTTTTGTTTAAAAACCCCTGGGATTAATAACATACATACATACTAGGCTTGCAAATTTGCACAATATTTCTAAGATCCACAGCATTATTTATTTAATATGATTTATTTTTTGAAATATTATATCAATTGGATTTAGACTTCAGCTACCTATATTTGAAGTAATATGAAAAGATCAGTATATTTGGAAAAGCATTTCTTAGTGAACTTTAAAGTATTTCTCCAGGGATGTCGAAAACAAAATTAGAAAAAATAAGAGATTTTCTTACATTCTTCATCCCTTACTCCATTAAGGTTTTATCACTTTGAAGTTGACCTGATGTGACCTTAACAGTTGTGGTTAATTCTCTAATACATAGTTGGTAACTGGGTAGAGAATAGGCTTATACTGGAGACCCCAACCAATAGCGAGATACATAAGGAGATAGGAAAATTTATCTCAGTATTTATCTGGGGGAAAAAAAGGCATTTGAAAGCATAACATTGGTATATGGTATAAGATTTAGCCAGCAATATTTGTTAGCAAATTCCCATTTTCCATTTAATCCTTTTTTAAGGGTTGACTCGAACATAGTGTCTGTAAAATAAAAATGTTTTTGTCATTTTGAGGTGGAGTGTACAGCAGGTTAGAGACAGTTTTAACCAGAGTGATATTTGTGATCATAATGATATGTACTTGGGACCTCTTTCTAGGCACCTCTGTGTTTAGAACAGTACATCATAATTCTAGGGGTTTTTTGAGTGTTTCAACTTTTGTTTTCTGAGGATTATAAGATCACAAAATTAAATTACTCCAACAGAAATGTTAAATTCAAATGGAAGTTGTTCAATATATTGCCTTTGGTTTTCTCCTAGCAAAGGAAGAGGTAGGTCAGAGAACAGAAGAGCTCCCTCAGTACAGCTGTTAAGAGTGGTTTGGGACAGAAGGGTGTGTGTAGCTGCTGGGATGTTAGAATAGTTTACTGCTGAGGTTCAATATACAGTGTTCACTTTTGGTTAAACCAAAGCACATGCATTATTTAGTTGTTACCCATGTCCCTCTTCCTTCTACAGGCACAAATTTTGTGATCTCTATTTCCTCCTTCAGTAAAAATATAAAAGTGTGAGGTTTTTATATGAGCCTAATATCTTCATTCTTTTAGACACAATTTTTGTTCATAACATCTTCTTATTTGCTTCAAGATTCATTATACAGAATTTTCCTCTCTCTTCATAAAAGCTGTGATGTTTAGTAGAGACCTAGAAAACTATCAACAGGAAAGGACAGGATTTCACTGTATCTCACATTACTTGTCAGAACCAGAGGAACAGTATTGGTTTGGCACAGTGTTTTCTTCCATAAAAATTTATGCAAATGTATCAGGCCAAAGAGATAACAGCTGATGTGCTGGCTCAAGCTTTTAGTTTTTGTGGGATTTTTTTATTGTAAGGCCCATTGTAAACAAATTAATAGCACATAGAGATGCCACAAATGCTTACAATTTTTAGACCAAAAATCATGTTGAGGGCTGCATTTTGTCTTTGGTCCGTGGTAGAGCTAAATTTGATTAACCTGCTGTACTACAGGCCTCTCTCATTTATACATCTGTTGATACCACCTCTAGAAGAAAAGGTCTTCCATAGGACTTGCAGCTGTCTGCTGGACCTCCATCCTAGGAAAGAGGGATGCTTCACCAAGGCAGGATGGCTCAAAATGCTCATGCTTCCATGCCAGCAAGTTTGTTTGCCCGGGACCATTTTTAGTGCTTCCATTGCCCCGCTGCAGGGTCCGGCAGCCCCAGAGGCGCTGTTTCCCGCAGCACATTTCCTCTCTCAGTCCGGCCATGGCGCTGCCCTCAGTGCGATGCACTGGAGCAGCCCTGTTACAGGCACGGGGCTCCAGAGCAGAGCGCTGCAGCCTCGCAGGGCTGTGTGCTGCCATGGGGCTGCTCCAGTGCATCTCTGCCATGGGGCTGCTCCAGTGCATCGCTGCCATGGGGCTGCTCCAGTGCATCGCTGCCATGGGGCTCCAGAGCAGAGCGCTGCAGCCTCGCAGGGTGCTGCAGCCTCCGTTGCATCTCTGGGGGCTGTGTGCATCGCCATGGGGCTGCTCCAGTGCATCTCTGCCATGGGGCTGCTCCAGTGCATCGCTGCCGCGTCGCTGCTCGGTGTGAGCTGCTCTTACAGCATCTTCCTCCTCCCAGCAGGGCATGCACGGGGAGCCTCCTGCTGCACAAACCCCGAGCAGGCTCAGCCAGCCACAAGGAAGGGAGCCAGAGACAGGCTGAGTGCAGCACTCACTCACGAAGGCAAATAATGTCAAGCTAGCAGGCAGTTGTTTGTTTACTTATTCTGAATGTGCCAGAGAGGATGTCAAACTTAAATCCAAGGCGTATAACTGTAACCTAAGCAACTGTAACCATTACAGCCATTTCACACTTGAATAGTTTCCCTACCTTAAATTTCTCCTTCATTTTTCTAGTTCCAATTTCCTGGAGGGGAGAGAGGAAAGAGCAAAATTTTGGAATTAATTTTAAGTGGAATTTAATACTTAGCAGATTTCTGGAAACTGATACGGGTTGGCATTTTTGGTTTTGTTTTGGTTGGGTTTTTGAGGGGGGGTTGTTTGTTTATTTCTTTTTTGTCAGATTTTCATCTTGTTTTTTACTTTAAAAGATAAAAATTGCTATTTCATATTTCTGTTGTGCGGAGTGTATTGTAGCTAATCTTGAATTCACCTAAAAATCAGACTAAAATACATTATTATTGTGCAATCATAGGAAAAAAAAAGCAAAACCAAATTTGTATACAGCATTTTCAGACATTAGTGGAATGGTAGGATCTAGACAATATGTAGCTATTAAATCAATAATCCAGACATTGAGGGAATTCCCCAGACAGCTGTTGGATATTTCCCCCTAATCAGTAATGATAATCCAATGGTGTTTGAAATGGCATGATTGTATATTAGAATGTATTTTTGTGCTGATATTTTCTCATGCATCTCTAACGGCTCCCTAAAATATGAAGAGAACCAAGCATTATTCATAGCCATGGATATCCTGTGAAGAAGCTGCTGTTTGAATATGTGAAGTGTGTGCAAGTCCTTTAGCCCTTTCTGACAGACATCCTAAGCTGGTTTAGCACCACTATACCCTGGTATCTTTTGTTTCCTGGCAGGATAACCCTGATGGATGTCAGTGGTGTGTGTCAAGCTTTGTGTGGCAGAAGTCAGAGGTGTGTGAGAACCTGGTACGCAGATTTTGAGGGACAACAGAGCTGGGGGATGGGCAAGCTGACCTATTGGGTCTCTTCCATCTCCAGTGTCTCCAGTTTTGTTTTCATATAGATTTCAGTGCCATGGAGATTTTTTTTTTCCTGTTTCTAGTAGTTCTGTAGACATTTACAATACCTAGTTTCTGGTCTATGTTATTTTTTTATATAGCTATAACCAGCATATTTGTGCTATCCAGATTCCTGTTTACTAATATAAACATTTTTCTTTGTTCTTCTCTGCTTCACTGCACTATTGGGGCTTACTTATTTCAGTGTCATCCTTCCTAACCTAATCCAAACAATAACCTTGGCTCAACAATTTAAACATATTGAATCCCCAACCAGAGTAGTTTTCCCTAGTAATACTCTGATTACAGCAGCTTTTATGTCTGAACAGGAAAGGACCTTAAACACTAAATCTCATCAGCACTGTAAAAAATAAGTGGTGAGCATCAGTCACATTTTCTTGAAATACCACAAGTCTTTCTTGAGGCCTAATCCTTTAATCTCTGGATTTTGGGCACTTCTGTTCTGATTACTAGGGATCAAAAGGTCTGGCAAATACTCTTTAGACCACTCTTCAAAGTGGCCACTGTAATATTACCAGGTTGTTATGACAATTGTATGATTTTTTTGTTGTAGTGGTAGCTGGTATTTTGGGAAAAACCAAAGAAGTTAGTTTATCAATGCAATGGTCTGCCACACTGAAAATTTTTAAAAAACATGTGGTCCTCCAGTATAGAGATTCAGAGGATTTGAGAACATGGCAATATCAAGGTAAAGGAGAAGTATCTTTCACTGATGATGGAAATTCCTCCTACTGTGTAAGAGGCAACCTTTCTAATGGAGGGTATCCTCAGAGGGCTGCTGCAGCACACAAAGGCTTTTCCAGCCTGTTACTGAAGCTACAGAGTGACCTTTCATTTCACTGCAAATGGAAATCTTTTGCCATTTCCTGCCTGAAATACTGTCATGTGGGAAGTTACATAGAAAAAAGGAATGGACCAAAATCTACTTCTTGGACCCTCCTACCAGATAGTTTTGTTACATGTTCATTGGTCTGCTCTGGAAGCATACAGTTTTTCCCTAAATGAGATCATTTCCTTGGCCTCTTTTGAACAAAGGCTACATAAGTTGAAACAAATTGGTGACTTCTCTTCCACAAATTTCATTTTACCTGTTGCAAACTAGCAATAAAATTAAACTGAATATTTCCAACTGTATTTGATCACTGGGATTCCAAAAGGCTGTTACTTTATGTGTTAGATCTCTGTCTAAGGAAGACAACCCCACCTGACTTAAAGAGAGCTACCAAGGTGCTTTTGAGAAATCACTCATTTTCAACAGAGAGGCTTTCAGTTAATGGGGCAGATTTGGAAAAAGAAACTATCTTGTCACCTAGATGGAGGGCCCTGCAGTTACAACAGGAGCAAGTTCAAATCTTCCCATGCTATTCCTGTTCACTCCAGCCTTCATTGCCTTTATTGTTCCTGTCCCTGCCATTGTCTGTAAGAAATCCAACTGGCTATTCAGAACCAAAACCCCAGAGCCTGAAAGAGCCAAATACTCTTGTGCTCATCATGAATATTTTATCTGCATAGGTGTGTCATCATTTGTATCCAGTTCCTCTTTACTTGGGAGATTATGTTCTGCTACACAGCATAAAATTCATTTGGAAAAAACATTTTATACTGTTGCTTTCATGGGATTTGCCACTTTGTATATTGGAGTGCATATATCAAGGGTGAATGCAGGTGAGGGCTTTTAAAGTTACTTTGTTGTATTGACAACACTACAACAGATCTGGTCTTTACTATCAAATTGCATATTTTTATTAATTTTTCATTCAGTGAAATATTCTGAAATATTCAGTGACTATAGTGGGCTACGGCCAAACAAATTAATATTGCGTATCTAGTATAAACAAATTCTAACATTTTCAATGTGCTAAAGTTAGCATTCAATGTTGGCCTTAAACTGGAATAACACATGTTTTTGTGTATAATGTGTTACTTGATAAAAGAAATGCTCATTGAGTCTGTAGTGCCAGTTCAGCCCATGGCTTCCCTGATAATGCCTGCTCTCTGTGAGGAACTTGTGCCAGTGTAAGAGAAGGAATTAAAAGTCAAGCTCTGTGCCCCTGTGCTGTGTGCCCCAATATGAAGCACACATGGCTTGTTTGTCTATTAAACTGCATTGAAAAGTTATTTTGGCTTAGGGGAGGTAGGAGCTTTTTCACTAGCTGGAGGAAAAGATGTGTAGCTCCCTGTCAGCTGGGGGAGAACGCTGGTTTGTTATCTTTTGCCTGTTTTCATAAACAAATGCCAACAGCAATTGTTGTTTTTGCAGAGCCAGCAGAAATTCATAGGGGGTTTCTTTTTGTTGTACTGCCACACTAAAAAGAGATGTTATTTAAACAACAGAATGTTTGATGGCTTTTAAAAATACAAGGTCTAATTTTTAGGCATGCTGAGCCCCATAATTTCTGTTGAAGTCTGCAGATGCCTCAGAGCACTCTAAGGAGTCCCTCAGACTCAAGATCCAAGTACAGCATTAGGGAACATCTCTGATGTGAGCACAGTCACCAGGAAAAGCACAGAGGCTTTGTTTTCTCTATATGAACACAAATTGGACTGAGTCTTTTGAAAGATGCGTGTATTGAATGTGTTCATAAACTTGTGAAGTTTCCATCTCAGCAGTCAGACTTAGTAAAGGTGCAAGTTAGCTTGCACGAAAGGATTTCTCTAATGGAATTGCTTTGTGAGATGGAATGCAGAGGTAAGATTGCAGCATAACCACTATGGGACATTCAGGCACAGGGAAACAGCTGTCCTATGAAGAAACTAGCTATGGCAAAAATAACCCCAGACTGAACACTGAGCTCAATTCCCAGACTGGGCCCTTCTGACTTTAAAGATCTCTGTTGTGTGCTCAAAGTGGGTTTTTTTCCCATATTGCAGCTAAGGTTTTCACAGGATTTGTGCCTCATGAGGTAATAGTTAATGGAGAAAGTCTTCTGTTAAAAAAAACCCCAAACCAACAAAAACCAAACCAACTGTCTGGGCTACAGTAGAACAAATTTTGTAATTAATATACAAGAGATTTGAGAAGCATACCTAGTTCGGCAAGTAATATGAGGCACTCTGTTTTATTGTTTTAACTATGGCTGTGCTGTACTTTTTGAAATTAAAAAACATTTCTCCTTTTGCTTTAAATCTGTTCCTAATGTTTCAGTTTGTAAAATTATTCTTTGAGTTAGTAACATGGTATGAAAACATACTGTCTCTTTCCATGTTCTTTTAGGCTTTACTTTTTGACAAGAGTTTAGCTCCATTTTTAAAAGTGTTCATGATAGCTGTTTTCTGCTTGCGCTCCTTTACTTGCCTTATCTATTTCTCAAGTTTTTCTATTCTGTATATAATTCTTCTGGCAGAGACTAAGATGCAAAGACCCACTTTGGGACTGGTGCTGTGTGATCTGGAGTCTTTGCAATGCATATTGCAGCCATTGACACAGGGTAGACCTGAGTTCATTAACTCAGCTTTGCACTCATGCTGTGATATTTGTGTCTAGGTGACTTTAAGCTTTTACTCTTAAAATATCTCATTGTTGCCACCGCTGGTTCAGCTTCATGAGAGCTTTAGTCCACAGACAGTTCATGTAACAACCAAACTTTTGTGTTGTGGGTCAGCTGGTGTTCAGACATTCATCACTAAAGCAGACAAAATAGTGGCAGAAATAGTGAGAAACTGCTCCTTTGGTAGAGGGAGACAAACTGAAGAATGGAACGGGCATTTCATTATCTCAAACACCAGAGAGTGCTGACACTGCGATGTGTTGGCACATGCGCACAGTCTGACAATAACGGCTATCATGCCCAAATTTCCATGGCATTTATTCACAATAATCCCTCTTTCTCAGGAAAAGAGCCAGGGTTTGGTGACTTTTCAGAATTTGTTTTCTGCCAAAAACTGTGTATCTTAAAATGTGGATTCAGCTGAACTCCCTGGCTAAGACTGATCTGTTTGTTTGACCAAAGGATTACATTGATTGTTTCCCAGGATCCAAAATTGTACTTCATCTGTTCACAGAGCTACATATATTATTTGAATGAGAAAGAGGGAAATGAAAGTGCCCATATCTACATCAGCTGGTAGCTGTTCACAGGAAGCAGCAATTACTGTCTAGCCTTCTTCCCCGGGAAAGCCCTCCTGCCTGCTTCCTGTACCATGGAGCTGCGCCGTGCATGGCCACACAAAATAGCAAATAAAGCACCAGAGAGCAAGAAAAACTCCTTTGGGGGGATAGATTAATAAGAATGACAATAATTCCCACATGAACAGGACTGAAGCTAATTTCAGTTGCAGTTGTCAAACCGAGCTAAGCTGGCAAGGGAAGGAATGTGTGTTTGTAATCAGTAGCTGTGCACTTGCAGCAGAGCAGGGACTTGGGCATGGCACACTTGGACAGTCTCAGCTCTTCCAAATTTGCTCAGCCTGTACAATATCCTGCATTTTTCCTCTTTGCTTTGTTTGGTCCCAGCTCACATATGTGTGAATCATCCAAGGGGAAAGTTTGAGAGATGCTGTGTGTCAGGTCAGTCCAGGTTCATTCACTGTTTATCCTTAGAAAGCCAGAAACACTGGTGTGTAAACAAGGGGGGAGGGGAAAGGAAGGTTTAATAAGACAATCAGGGTTAATCTTTTCTTTCAATATAGCATGTAATTTGGTTTTCTGATTATACACTAAACAACAGTTGTATTTTCTTTAATTCAGTTATACAAACACAGCAGCCAATTAATATTCCTGCACTCTCTGTGTTGTGAAGGGTGCACAGAGAAAACCTTTGTTATTTTTCTAGTGCTAAATCTGTTCATGTTAAACCATATTCCTCTACACAGCAACAGCAAAGTAAATGACAGCATCAATTCAATCCAGAATGCTTGATAAATTGAGAGGGGTTGTTTACCTAGTGTATGAAAAAGTCCCTTGGGGATGGGTTTTATTGCAATCTGCATAGTCATCCATATTCCTATACTGTATGTGCTCATGTTTGTGAGTTAAACATATACAGTAATTTAGCATTCAGATAATCCCGTGACTATAATCCAGACAGATTTAGCTCAAATTTCTCTGGGATTTCTATTATCTAGATTTAGCAATGTGGTGTTGACTGGATATTTTAAATTGCTGCAAATGCTTTTTTTTTCCTGCAATAAACAACATATTTTGATGTTCTCATAATTGAAGCTGTAGATTCTTTCTGGCATTAACCACATTTAAAAATGTATCTTTGTGAGGAGTGATTGCACAGCTGGAGCATGTTTTTAATGGATTCCAGCTATTTGACTACATACCACATAAGATCATACAATGTTTATATGAAAACCAGGATAACATATGTGAAAATACTAATAACAATTATCTGAGGAATGTTCATCTTCGCACAGCATCTCTTTGAAAATGAACTCTACTGCTTCAATTTTAATCATGTTTTATTACAATATATTCAACAGTACAATAATACAGAGCCTGGCTCTCTTACAGCACTTTTCCGAAGAAGACCAGAGCTTTTATTGTTTTCAGTTTCCTCAGACGGAACTTCTAGTCTTTCTAACTCGGCAGTTTTGAGGAAAAGAGGGAATCTGGGAGGAAGAAAGAGCATCGTTATCTGCATGAAATGAGGGGATATTAAGCCCAAGTGCACTGGGTACCTTTCACAGCAGACCACTCTTTGTCATATGTTGCTCTGATTAAGTGCAAATGTATTCAAGGGAGCAGACACTGTAAAGAGGGTCCAAATGTTCTTGTACCAAAAATGCCAGCCCTCCCACACGTGCTAGCATTGGTGGGGCTGCAGGAGTAAGAATGCTTGTGTGGGAGACTTTTAGGAGGGAAGTGTACTGTGGGAAAAATTGTAAAGCTGCTTCTTCTACCAGAGTAACTGGAGTGAGAGGGTCTGAATTGAGGCAAACAGGGAGCAGGGCAATGCATGCTCTGTGCTCTGCCTTGTAATTGTGTTGCAAATGCACCAAGTACATTATTCACCCCCGGGCCAGATCTTCTGGGAAGAGGCTTGTGCACACTTGGCAATAATTTGATGCTAAGATTGTGTCATCCAGAAGTGTCCCAGAAATTCAAAATAAGCAAGCCATTTAGAAATATTTGGAAAACAAGCTATTTGGAACCATTTATGGGATTTAGGAGCTGTGTGTCATATTTTAGTTCCCTAAACTGGAGGATTCGGACACCAGTTCAGTAAGTGAATTCAGGTATGCTGCCCCTTAAAGCATCCCCATCATGCTGTATTCCAAGTGCCTTCTCTGACTGTGCATTACTGACAGCCTCAGTAACTGTAAAAATCTTGAGAGGTATCTTCAATGTGAAAAAAGAAAGAGGATGGCCATTAATTCAGTTGTGATAAAATTGTTCCACATAAAAAAATTATTTTCTTAGTCCCCAAGCAGCAGGTTCACAAGAACGCTGAAAAAAACAAACAACCACAACCTGAAAAAGTATGATGAGAAAGACTTTTATAGCTATCAACCATAATTCTGGGTAAAACCTTCTGAAAGAAATATGCTGTGTCTGTGGCAATACTTTTGGTTTCATGATTGCTCTGAGTTACTCTTTACAGTACTACAGCAGCTGGGTTTCAGCAGCAGCAGCAGCACTCACGTTCTTGCCACGAAAAGGAGACTGAGCGTTCACTCTCCTCGCTTCAGTGGGCCAAAGCACAGGGCCTGCTCCTGTTGCACTAAAAGCTGCTCTGAGAAGTTCTATTTATGCCCAGATAGCTCTCAATATCTGTGTTTGATCCCTAATAAGTCAGAACTATGAAGCTGTAATGCCAGTGAGATGGAAAAGCCAGCCAATAGCTCTTAAACTGCTCTTCTTCCAGACGGTGCCTCTGGCACCAGCTGTTGGAGCTGGGAGTTTTCAAGGCCCAATTCTTTTCTTTCTCAGAAGAATTTCTTAGGCCCCTAAAGAGTGATGTCAAAACTCCAGATGAGCAGAAGAGTTTAAAATGGACCTGACATAACTATGTATTAGCTGCATCTTTTTTGAAAAGAAGTATAAATCAATTTCGAGTTTTACAGTCAGTGTCTGAGGAAGTTGCCAGTGCACCCACAGGCCTTCTCATTGCTGCACACAGCAGCTCAACTCACCAGTTGGGTTCTGGCCACCTGCTTTATTTTCCTTTGCAATTTTTTTCATCCTATTATAGCCTGACCTCTCATTCAATTATTTTGAATCATGCTGAGGACACTTTTCCTCTCTCCTTTTGGATTTCCTCCAAATTTGAGATGCAAATGCATCTCAAATATCATCTTCCAAAGTTATTACATCCAGAGCTTGGTGATGTGTACTGGGCTTAGCTGAAGTATCAGACCAGCA
Source organism: Emberiza elegans (assembly GCA_024865655.1). Taxonomy (NCBI): domain Eukaryota; kingdom Metazoa; phylum Chordata; class Aves; order Passeriformes; family Fringillidae; genus Emberiza; species Emberiza elegans. Next base: position 13,537,886 of record JALJVW010000398.1, on the reverse strand, counting down.
AAGAAAGACCAAGAAATGAAAGAGCACCATGTAAATATTGACAGATTGTTTTTATGAGTAAGCTATGATTATCCTTCATTAATTTGTCTATGCTTTCAGAAAGAGAGGAAATTGCTCAAAAGCAGAATAGTATTTTTTGCAACAGACAACTGTGTGCTCAGATTGTTAAAATTTCTATTCAAGAAATCCCTCAAAATGAAAGAAAAGTAATAAAAAAACCACCCAGAGAGGCAGGTCTGCATGTTTAAAAGTAACACCAGTGTGTTCTATATCTGTGTCTGTAATTTGAGATTAAATACACTGTGGATAAAGTTAAAAACATAATCTTTTCTAACCACCTACCAGGCATTTATGCAGTAAATTGTTTCCTTTCTGACAGTTAAATTTCTAGTAATAAAGCTTCTATAACTGTGCCATGACAGCGTTTGTCCTCTAACATGGCTGTGCAACTGCTTCACCTGCTCTAAGCTGCACCAGCACAGTGAGGGCAGAATTTTTGTTTGATTACATTTCTGTAATCAAACTGTGTTCCAGTAGCAGAGCTGATACCTTTCTACCCCCTCCCTTACCTTGGTGCTGGAGAAATAAAGCAACTCAAGCTAGTCAATTGCTGCAATTCTGAAAACAGATTTTCTGTGCACAAACTTGCCATCTGCACAGTCATCCTTTTCCTCTTCAAGCAGCAAACAGCCAGAAGGTACTGAGCCCCCTCTCTGTGCTGCAGAGGGAAGAATCCCAGACATGGCTCTGGTAGCTGAGACCTGCTGGTTTTTTTAACCCATTGAAGTATTTTCTAAAGATGCTCTTCTTTCCATGTGCTTGGCTGGTGTTATGGTGACCATGAGTGAATATATCAAGTTACTGGTACGGGAGGAGCCCTGCCAGGAAGCCAGAGGGCACGGTCAGTGCTAACTGTTTTTAGATGCCTGAACAGGCACAGCTCTAAGTTGGGCGCCTGCTAAGTTAATAAAAGGACTAAACATTATTTTTCCTACCTCCTGTGTGTGGACAGAACACAGCCTGTATCTGAGACAAGCCTTACTCCTGGGCTAATTGGCCCTTACAACATTGTGTAAATAGCAATATTCTAAAACTAGAATTTTTGAGTTTGAGTTCTGCTAGAATTTGAGGAGAGGACTTAGAAAAACTGAAAGGGGAGAAACTAAGAAAAGAAGCAAACAGAGAAATGCCCCAACATGAGAAATTTTTATGAAGAAAATGGGATCAATTCATTCCCCAAGTTAACACAAATGAGCAGAGGGAAGCTTCCCCTACTTCCTTTCTTCTTAATGCTGAAAGAGATCTGTTCCTTGCTTCATGAAGGAAAGAAAATTATTTGAGTCAGGAAAATCAAGTTAGGAAGGTGGCCTGCCAATTCATTTATTTTACTTTTGCATGATGGTAGAAAAGATCCAGCTGCCAAGTGTACTGGTTTGTAAACTGAGCCACTCCACTAGAAATTGTTCAGATGAAAAATGCTGAAAAACCCTGAGCACCATCCCAAATAGTGAAGTCCAGCATTTTATTAATTATAAGCCCCATGCTTTCCTCCTATTCCCAGATCATATAAGTCATAAAGTGGCAGCTTTCAGATAAATTTCCATAATTTCACACATAATATTTATTTAAAAGGTATTTAAATACATGAGTCATCTCTTAGGTTCACTTAAAAACAGCAGAGGACATGAAGTGCTCTCTTGTATTAAAATTTATACCTTTTTTCTTTTGAATTGTTAGAGCAATGTTAGAAACCTGATAGTGTTTCTTGGCTCTATGTGGTATTGATTTGTAAGAGTAGTGATACAGAACTGTTCAGCTAATTAAGACATTGATAAAGTATCTTGATAAAGGATGCCAATCTTCTCTTATCTGAACTGATTTGATACTGGGTTTCTTGCTGAGCACAGTTAAGACCAGGGGTCCTGAGAGCATCAGCAGCACTGCTGCCTCATTGAGTGCTGTGCTCACTGACACAGGAGCTGCTCCCCAGCCCTTTCCTCCCACCCCATTCACAGGCTGGTGTCTGCACAGGGACCAGGTTCTCTCACCAGCTCTCTGCTTCATCCCCATCTCACTGGTACCTCTCTCAATAGCCTAATTTTGGCTCTGAGCTACATCTAGTGCTTACATAGGATAAGATTTCACCCAGATGGATGATGAACAACATTTTCTTTTTAACGTTCTTGGCTCCAACCCCACAGAAAGTTGCTTTAGCCCAACAGAATAAAGTCCTGTCCTTCAGACATCTGAGCCAGTTCCCTTTAGCATGCAGTGGAGTCGTTGTGCATGTTCCACAGAAGGCATTCCACTCACAGCTTCAGTTTTGCACCTGGAATCTGAATGTGCTGCTGACATCAGGACCCCACAGTGCCTTATAAAGGCAGATGAAGGCATTAGGAATCTGGACCTTTGTACAGTATCCTAAATAAGCCATCTTTCATTTATTATATTTCATCCTGATAAGAGAATATAATGTCTGTGCTCCACTGAGCTCTATGCTGGTGAATAAAACTTAGTGTGAAGCTTATAAATTCATGCAAACAGATAATATGACTTTTTCCCACCTTGATTCAGATTATAAATCAATGAGATTTAGTCCACCATTCCTCATGAGTAATTCTGCAGTCACATACTCATGCTGAGGAAAACTTTTCAGTGAGATTTTTTTCAAGATAAGTCTTTGCCAGCTATTGGAAGTATGATCATTGCAGAGCCACTAACATTTTCCTGCTCCATATCAAATGCATCACAAATTTTGCCCAGCATCTTTGTCAATCATTTAGAGTGTAGCAGACAAAAATAATATTCTTAGAATTATTATTGGAAAAATTTATGATCTCTTATAAACTGAAAGTGATTTTGATATATGAACAGCATTGGGAGGAACTGCCAGTTTGCAAACTCATACAAGACCTGTGTGTGTAATATTCTTGTCTTGCAGGAAGTAGTGGGAGTAATATGTGAAAAAGAGTTCTTCACAAGTCAGAATCCTTAGGAGCTCTCTAGATGACTCTTCCTGCATTTTGTGATATTCTGCTAAAAGAAAGTTCCTCCTTCCCCTTCTTGAGCCTTTTTATGTCACAAACTGTGCACACAAAGGCATGTGTGTAACAGCTCACACTGGTTGCTCAGCACAGGATGTAGAGTAGGATCAGGTACAAAACAAAGGTTCCACTCATGATGGTGGTTACAGCTACGAATCTCAGTGCAAAATAATGATAGCTATTAAAAGAAAGATATTCTTAAAAGTGTCTCTGTTGTTAAAAACTGATTTATCTTTCCACACTATAATGAGATGAATACCGGACAGGGCTTTGCACTGCCTTCACTCACAGCTTAACTGGAATCACAAACATGTTGTATTTAACATATTTCATAAGTCCTGTACCTCTCTGTTGTTGTCTTGTGGGCAGCAGATCTTCACAGCACAAACTCAGGATCTTCCTTAGTCAGGGTTCCTCCAAGGCTCTGCCTGACTAGCCAACCCACTCCCCTTTTATCCCAGTTACCTTGACAAACCACAGCTGCAGCCCAATGAAGGACATTACAGCTGCAGCCCATCAAGGATAACTAGGACCAGCCAGGGTAAAGATATTCAAATACAGTACAGGTATATAATACATATATTTAAGGCCTCCTACACAAACAGTTTTCATAATGAAGTATACAGCCTGCAAAAAATTTGTATTCCAAGTGTGTGTACAGGCCCTGTTGTTCCAGACAGTACTTCTTTCCCAAAGTGTGCACTGACAAGCTCTTCAGTGTGTTTATTACTGTACAACACTGTAAGCCAACTGATGTTTATTATTGGCTGTGCAATAGGTCAATGCAGATTTTCACCACAACAAGGTACATCCTGGTACAGGCTGTGCATGAAGGGCACTATCCCTTCTGGATGAGCTAAATGGGGAGAAGAACCTGCATCTCAGTAGGGATGTGCTGAGCACCCACCTCAGCCTCAGAGCAGAGCAGTTAAAGTGGCAATCCTGTCCTTGTAGTCTCCCAACACAACCACTCTTGATTCATACCTGGCCTTTTTCCAGGCCTCTGTGGTGGAGGAAATCCTCCTCATGTCCTGCCTCACTCCATATAGCTGCACTAAGGCCAACTGCAATTCCTGGTATGTATATTATGCAGACTAATTACATCTATGTAACATAATAAATACATGTGTATTATACCTGTTATGTTCTTAGAGCAAAGATGTACCCATAAAAATACGCACCACACTGCTCTGTACAAAGAAGACAGATGGTATTTATTCCATATTAATTAATACTGCATGCAGAATTTCCTCCCTCTTTAAATATCTTGAACATCCGTTTTCAAAATTTAAATGTACACATACAGATTCTTTTTGTTTTGACAGCTGACTGTTGTATTTTTTCTCCATTCAACATAGGTGGCCTTGGTTTGTTCTTACAAGTGCTATCTTGTGCATCTCAGTCTACCTGTCATTATTCTAGTTCTCCTTTCTACTTAAATCAAGTTAATCAACTGATTTAATTAATTTAAAGATGGAAAGCAAACATTGGTGCAAACCCTCCTGAAATTTGGAGAATTAATAAATTAGGTTTGACAGGTTTGTGTCTGCAGGTTTCATCTTCATTGGCCATGACCTTATTTAATAGTTTGCTTTTTCTCAGTCACATGTTTCAGAATAACATTACACATAAGGATGAAAGGCAGCCACTGCTAAATTTTATTGTTCAGTGTAACTTGTTCACAAATGCTCCTGGAGACACGTGGTCTTTGTCTGCTGTTGTAGTTTCTGGAACATTTCTGCCTTACAACTAGAGCCACACATAGACATGGCTAAAAACAAAAAAGCAATGGCACTGTCATGGATATTCCAACCCCATTGCTTTAAGGGATACTTTAAAGGAAAGTAGGCCAAAAACTTGACCTATTTTAAAAGACATGGCAATCTGTTCTTTTAAAAAATATTTCACACTTCATTGAGTCCTTCTCTGTCTCCTATACCATGAAAAATATTTTACAGTAGCAAGATTCAGAATTCTTCTCTACTGTTGCCCATACAAACAAAGATTGCAAGCTGAAATCTGCAGTTTAGCAAATTTATCTTTCTGCATCACTGATCTTGAAAAAGAAACCATCTTAAAATTACCAAATGCATACATTGAACTAATTAGGTGTAACTAACAAGAATTGCTACATCACTTTCTCCGTAGCGTTAGTTGCAATGGATCCATTTGGCAACCAAGAAATCTTAAGATCCATAAAGGATTTTTGCTTCTAGGAACTTCAGTGTTTTGAATTTGAAAACCAGAAGCAGTGAGCCATATTTCTCAGTTATTTTGCTGTTTGAAATCTGGCTGTGAAACTCTGTTTACTTTGTGTTGGACTGCCGCCAGAGGAGGCCTGGTTTTAGCAGATGGTCGTGGAGCGGAGGCCAGACGCTTCCTGCTGCGTCCTGACGAGGCACTGATAGCAGCGCTCCCAGGCGAGGCACTGCTGCCTTCAGCAGCCACCCAGGCTGGAGAGCAGGCACTGCTGACACAGAGGTTGGGAAAAGTCCATGAAGCTGCCCCTGGGGCAAAAGACTTTGTGGAAAAGAGGGTCCTGAAATGGTGCTCAGAAGTGGTGGAGCTGTCACACAGAAGATGAGCAGGGGAAGAGTTGGAGTTTTGACCAAGAGGAACTGAAGTGTTAAGACCAAATGGGCAAAAACCAGTACTGAGGAGATGTGATTGCTCTTATCTTTGACAGGACACTCCTCTGCCTTGTTAAGAAGAGACTTGAAAGAAGAAGATCCCAATGGAGGCTTTACTGAGGCTTTACCGGTCTGCTCTACAGTCACCGTGTGCAGGGAGCATTTTCCTTTCCCCCATTTCTAGGGGGGCAACTTCTCTCAGAACAAATATCCTTAATATGTCCTCAGGCTGGGTTTGATCTTTCAAGATGCTGCCTGCTCTCAAGATGGGGAATCAAAGGGCAATGCCATAATTGCAAGCACTTGAGTATTGCTGGATTGCTGCCTTGGCAATTTGCGTACAGGAGAAAATGCAAACAAATTTCTCAGGAGGCTGTATGACTTGGAAATCTTCCAGAAATCCTTCAGGCATCAGTAAGATTAAGGGCATCCATAGTTTATCTGGGGATTCGGATCTTGAACCAACGTAGCTAAAATTCAGAGTTCCCATGCCATATGGCTCTGTGTTTGGGGATTTGGTGCTCTCCCATTCCCTGCTGTCAGATACCTGGAATCACTGCATTTGTGTGTCAGGCTAATTTGGGTGATGATTTTGTGCAGGTGGCAAGGCCCCTGTGAACTGCAGCTGATCCCTTCCTTGCACTCCAGCCAATCTGCAGGTAGGCAATGTTGGATTTTGAATGCTTGTGCCTTTCCAGTTTATACTGGATCTCAAAAGGAAAGAAATCCCAGGAAGACTGACGTGTTGATTGCTTTGTTTCATGTCACTTGCATATATTTCTCCCTCCTTGGCCATTATTTTCTCAGAATCTCCCCAAAACTGAGTCTCAGTATAGGAGACAACTGACAAGATCAGGCATCTGCATAGGGGTCTGACTAAAAAAAATCTCCCCAAGCTTCTACCTGCAGAGCATCAACATTCAACAACCCCAAAAATTGTTTAAAACCTCATTCAGCCAAGTACCAAACTTTGGTATTTCTTTCAGTGAGAGCCCTTCCTTCCTTCTTATCAGTCTTGTACAGGACAGTCTGAATCACCACTTTCATGACCCGCTGTCCTCTTCTATGTAGTTTTCTTAGGCTACAAGAGTTGCTGCCTTTTTCTACCTTATTGACTTCTTCCAACTTGAAGTCAAGAGCACAGTATCTAGGAACACCACACTCCATTTTTAACAGCTCAGCAGCTGACCCCATTTGACATTACACTGAGACAAAGATTTATTGTACAGAGAAGACAATCTACAGAAATGAAGTTTCAAAGTGTCTGTATCATCAAAGAACATGGATAGACCTTGGGAATTTTATCTGGTTATCATTACTTATGGAATGCAAGTGATCTTTGTCTTACCCAAGATGCAGAGTGCCACATCCTCCTCTGAGCAGCCCTGGCGAGTCATAGCCAGGCTGGGAGCCCAGGCCTTCCTGCCTTGCACCTCACGATTGTCCACATTCACACAGAGGAAGGGCTCATATCCTGTTGATTAGCACCCAAAGGTGCCATGCAGAGGTCTGAAGCTTGTTTCCATCACTAGGTAGAGGGGTAGTTAATGCTCTTCCTTTGCTAGAGAAGGACTCATGATCATGGGGCCTACCTCAAACTTCCCCAGCACGTTTTTAATGTTTCCTGTTATTTGCCAAGCGGCCATACTGTGCACCACACAATGCTTACTCCCACTCCAAACAGATGCTGCAAGACTCAGCAAAGCTTAGAAAATTTCTGGTCAAGCAGGCTTTCATTGTAATTAAAATAGCCCCCTTTTCACTGCCTGATTTGAACACAGACTGTTTTCTTCTGTCAGCTGAGATGATGTGAATCTGAAGCTGGGCTTACTGGCTTTATTTTTTATTTTTCTTTATTTTTTTAATTGTGGGGTTTTTTTCTTTCTTTCTTTTTTCCTTTAATAATTGAAACCATAAAAGCTGAAGTTTTCATTAAAATTTGTTAGGTGAATTACTAGTTATTGTACTCTGATTTTACAGACACTACACATGAATGGAGATAAGAAAATAAACAGAACCAGAGCGAAATGTCTTGGGCATAGCTCAGGATACACAGGCATCCCTGGGGAAGGAGAATTGCAAAAAGGCATCAAAATGGAGTTCACTGAACTGGCATTTAAAGCTTTTGGGAAGTGTCTTTTTTTAGCAAACCTTTAAAGTCAATTATCCTCAGAGAATGTGCTTCATGTTTGTCTTGAGGATAAAAATAGTGAGATTTCATAATTTATCTGGCTGATCCCTCTGAGCATGCAGGTCCCTGGCCCTGTGCTAGACAAGAGGTGGCAGATCCCTCTCTATGGACAGGAGAGTGGGAAAAGCGCCTTCCCTCGCTGCTGGCTGCGAGCTGGAGAAAGGGCAGCGAGGCATTCCTCCCTGAAAGTGAGAGACACTGTATTCCCCAACTGTCAGACACAATCCATTATGGAAAAAACGAAACCAAAACAAAGCCACGCTGAACTACAGCAGAGAAAATCCTAGAAAATAGGTTGGACAGTACTTAAGCACAACTTTTCCCCACAGAGAGGGAATATATTAGATCTGAAGCTCCAGAAATGCAGGGAAAATAAACAGAGCTTTTGGAATTAACCTGGCAAAATGGAGTTGGCTCCCACCTGTGTCAGGACAGCACAGTGGAGGTTGTCCTCCTGCAGACAGCAAGCTCTTTCTCCAGAACAGCTCTTTCATTCTCTGTTGAAGATCATCCTCAGATGAGTATGTCTGTCCGGCACAGGAGACTCGCAGTGCTCTTGAGTTAGAAAAGACATGAATTTTAGCACTAGTACAGCAACATCAGTTTTCTAGACAAGTAAAATCTGCCTGCAGAAGGAGAGAGGAAGCCCCCACGCACTCACAGCTCAGCTGCTGTGCTCTTCCACAAGGGCAGATGTTTGGAAAATGGGGAAGAACAGGAAAGATCCTGGTCCTGCCAACACTAGTCTGGTTTCTGACATGCTTAAACTTTCACACGTCTTTCTTTACAGTAAGGGGACTTAAAATTAACTCACATGTATTACTTTTGGTGTGTTTCTTATACAGTGCTGACCAGGAGCTAAATGTCTGCATCAAATTATGGTTCTCAGAACCATTAGGTACAAGAACTCCAGCAGATGGTTGTAGTGGTCCTTGGTGGATAATCCCTGGAGATGTCCAGTCAGACCATCTCATAGCTGTTCATCTCCTAGCAGTTGAATAATTCCTTCAGTATCTTCAAGTTAATTCTGTCAGCACGAGCTCTTTGTCGACCCAGTAATTCTGGATGTATTTGTTCTTTGCTGTAGTTACACATGACCACATAAACTGTGTATGAGCTGCCACCATCTTTGCCCATTTTGCACAGGTGTGTGAGCCTGTAGGAAACACAGACAAATTCAGCTGGTTGTGTGGGAGGCAGCTGAAATGGCCCCCATTTATGAACCTGTGAGTGTGTAAAGGGCTGGACTCCCCATCTGGTGTGGAAACAGGCACATGACAGACCTGTGCCAACACCAGGAGGGCACTGAGGGGAGTTACTCCTGACAGGAAAAGGCTTGTGGAGAGCAGGGAGTGAGCTTCTCTTCTGTACTTATACACAGCACAGCCCCATTGTGAAAAAAATGTTAATTTTTTATTTACCGCTTGGCCTGAGCAGGAAATCTCTTCTTTACACAAAACAGGACCCTGGATCTCCATTTGGGCTGTTGTGGAATCTTGTTTTGGGCCTGATGCTCAAACCCAGCAATAACAGGCTTATACTTGGAAGGCTTCATACCAAAGGCACAGAAAACAAAAACAACAACAACAAAAAAACAACAACAAAAAAAAAGGTATTTTTTATAGAACAGTTGATTGATAGTGAGATATGGGAACATAAACATAGCTTTGGACCATTTTGACTACCAAAATGCAACCTGGGAGTCTGGCTCACTTGTTTAATCTCTGTGCCAGTTTAATCCCATTCTGCCCTAAAACACCTGGTGTGATTTCAGGGTGGCACTGCTGGCCTTTGGGTGCCAGCCTGGCATGGTATTGCAGATTTTACAGAAGAGAAGTGACTTTTTTTTTGGGGGGGGAGGGGGGGGTGTCACATGATGCCCATACAGCTGTAAATAAACATGATTAAAAGGACATGTCTGGGGCCTAAATGAATGAGGAACTAAATAATAAACTTGTCTTCCAGCTGCTGGTTTAGACTGAAGGCAACACTGAAACTGTGTATTTTTTAGAATTTATTGTAATGGTCTGTGCTCCTGCAAACATGATGCACATCTGTTGAACCTTATTCTGAGGTGTAGGGCCATCAGTTTCAATCTGGGACAGTATATTGGTGTTGGCCAGAATGATTTTATGGCTTGGATCCCTGTGGGTTAAATTCTGATCAGGCAGATGTGACTGAGTCCAACAAAAGATCTCAACAGAAGCAACCCTGGCTGCGTTGATACAGTTGCTATTAAGTGGAAATTGCCACAAAACTAAAAAATATCACCAAGGACATCACCCTTGTCTTCCTGTGCCAGTTTACCTGCATACTGATGTAGTTTTCTTCAAAAAGCATAGCAGTTAGGATTTAAAATTGATTACTTTTCTGTTTACTTCTGATAAAAATTACTTTTATTTTTTCCTTATTTTTAAATGACCTTCAGAAATGTTCAATTATCATTAAAAACATTTTTAATGAGTGGCAGGAACAAGAAAGCTTAGGTTTTTTTATTCTGATGAGAGGTTTTTAAAGGGGAAGATCAACATCATTGTCATAGCCATTAATGTTCTGATTTTGGAGCAGTGGAGACGTAAGCAAATATTTATTTTTGAAAGGCCTTTGCTTCAGTTGATGACAAAATGCTCATCTCCTAAATTTAGCAGTGCTGTGTCTCCATGTGTATATTTATATTATTAGTCACCTTTAAGCCCACATTTTCTGTGATCAGCACAAGCTAGGGAGTCATTGCATCCTTGTGTCAGAGAGGGTACCTGCATGTCCATGCCCCTGCCAAGTGGGCTGACTGTGCCAGTTGTGAATTCCAGTGGGAACAGACCAGAGCTGGAGTGGCTGGGAGAGAGGGGCAACAGGGGGGCAGCTTGAACAGGCTTTGTTACCATAACCCTAGAGGGAAGAGAAACAATAACCATGGAATATCCAGAGTTGGAAGGGACCCACATGGGTCATCGAGTCCAACTCCTAATAATGATTTAAATAATGGTCACCTTGTATCATCGTCCTTGAATTTAGGTATTTACCTGTCCACTATTCCAGGCTGTGCAGTTCCTCTGGCTTTTTTCATTAAAAGCCACAACCCCAAGGAGCAGAAATATAGCTTGTGCCTGTAGCTCAGAGAAAGCAGTTGTAGTCTCTTCTCAATTAAAATTTTGGGAAAATGTTTTCGCAGAAAGGTTGTGGGTAAAGGCCGCTGGGACTAATGGCAGCCCGGCCCCACTTATGTCTGGAGGACACACACAGGAAGCCTGAGGGCGAGCGGTGGCCCGGCCTAGCGCCGTCCGTGCCGGTGTCTGGCTTCCTCAGCGCCATGTGAGCACGGCGGCACTTGTTATTTTGTTACGAGCCGCGGCGGAGGGCGGGCCGGGCGCGGGGGCTGCGGGGCGCACCCGGCCGCGGTGCCGCAGCTGATGTAATGCTGCTGCCGCCGCAGCGCCTTCACGTGTCTGCGGCGCGCCCGGCCAGCGGGGCAGCAGCGTGTGCCGCACGGTGTGTGCGCCGTGACACACGGGGACACACACGCACTCACACACGTGTTTATTGGCGCCGCCGGGCCGCTCCGGGCGCACCCCGCCCCCTCCCCACCGCGCCGGGGGTCCCGGGGCTGACGGAGGGGCCGCCCCCCTGCTCGGGCTGCGCTCGCCGCCCCCGGCCCCAGTCGCGGCCCCGGCCCCGGCCCCCTCCCCGGCGGCGGCGGCGGCGCGGGGCGGCCCGTGTCGGGCACGCCGAGCCTGCGCACTCGGCGGCCGGGCGGGCACGGCGGCCGCGGGGCGAGGAGCGGCGCGGGGCGGGCCGGGCCGGGCCAGGTGCTGCTGCGGGGCGGGGGAGCGCGGAGCGACCCTGCGCGGGGGCGGCGGGGGCCGGGCGCCATGCGCCGAGCCGCGGGCCGGGCTCGCCATCCTGCGGCGTAGCGGCGGGACGGGTTCCGCCCGTGATGTCCCCCGGGCAGCGGGGGAAGGCGACTCACTCGAGCGCTGCGGCAGAGGCCTAGTGCGGCCAGCGCCGCTCGCGTCCCATGGCCGAGGAGCAGCAGCCGGAGGGGGGGCAGCCGCCGCGGCGGCTCGCCGGCACCCCCGCGCCCGGCGGGGCCCTGCCGGCCCTGGTGCCGGGGCTGCAGGGCGGCGAGGCCAGCGCGCTGCAGCACAAGATCCGCAGCTCCATCTGGTAAGGGCCGGGCCCCGGGCCGGGGGAGCGGGGGAAGGGCCGAGGGGCTGCGCGGGCGCGGGGGGGGCGCGGCCCCTTTGTGCGGGCAGCGCGGAGCACACGCGTGTTGGCGGGCGGGCGTCGCGGGCGGGCCGTGCCCGCGGCCGGTGCCGCACGGGCAGGACCAGCCCCGTGTGCGGGCGGGCGGCGGCGCTGCCCGGCTGCGGTGGGCGGTGGGCTCGGGTCACCTGCCGCAGGCGCTGCTGCAGCCCCGCGCATCTTGCGCGGCCCGCGGCGCTCCCGGCCGTGCTCGTAGCGCGCACATGAGCGCCCAGCACGGCGCTGGTGCAGCGGGGGATGCGGAGCTGGGCACGAAGGGTGCGATTGTCCAGCCTCCCGTAAACCTCTGCTCTTCTGGGGTCCCACTCAGGCAGTTCAAATGCAGTTTTGGCTGGAGCTCACGCTGTTTTTCAAGTTTCTGCATAGGAATCCAGGTTATTTTTGTTGATTTTTTTTTTTCCCTAACAATTCAATTTCTTAGTAAACCAGCATTTTGTTTAATAATTTTATTTTATGTTTATTGGGGAAACGAGGTGAACCGAGTTTAGGTTGGTGCAAATAGAACACTTTGTTGTTTTTATTTTTTGGTGGGTTTTTTTTTTTTTAGTATCTGCAAGAGGCTGTCACCTGCAGCATTTGTATTTTATGTACATTTTTAAAAGCTGCTTTTGGCTGAGGGCACTGGTAAAGAGTACTGAAAGTTGGGAGTTGTAAATACAGGTTACTCATGTAATGTTTTCCTTTATATACACACACACCATGTGTATTTTATACATAAACTCATCCCAATAAACACATACTGATCAAGCTTGCATATTACGTCATATTACAGTTAGATGGTGTGGTTTGAATGGATGTCTCTAGAAAATAAAGAGCATCTAAATATAATTTTGCCTTCAGATTTTTTTATTGTATGGCATACTGAAATAGCTTTTATTATTGGGATGGTGGTTATTTTGTTTTTATTTATTTAAACAGTAAATAATATTTCATTCTCCTTCATCCACACTTGCTACCTTTTGTTTTGGTCTTCTCTGCAATGTGACCTAGAGAAGGAATATGATCTGCAGAATTTTCTGTCTTTTTGATCATAAAATCTTTACACCCTTCTAATTTATTATGGCCTTTAGTGATGGTCTTTTCATGTTTCCTTCTCTTTGCGTGAACGTGCTGTTTGGAAATGAGCCTCGGAGAGCATGTTTACATTGCATTCAGATTAGGAGGTATCATGTCCAAGTTGAAGACAAAATGGCTACTAAGTAAAACCTCTGCTTTTATTGTGGCTTTTCTTTTTCAAGGAAAAAGAGCACATATGTTAGCTTCTGAAATGAAAACTGCTTGTTTGATTCAGGTGAACTTGGTGAATAGCCTGAGCCCATGTTTGGTACAAAGGAATGAAGCGTTTTGCCCGGGGTCAGTGGCTTGCCTGGTGCCAAGTGCCTGTGGCCGGCAGAGGTTTCCCAGCACCTTGCAGCCCTGTCCCGTGGTGCTTGCCAGGCGTTCCTCACCTTCACGGTGTTCCTCCTGGCTACCTGCTTCTGCACGGGCTTCAACTTCCCTGCTGCTCTCAGGCAGCATCCATTCCCTGCAGGTTGTGCTGTTGAAATGCAGTATTTGAAGAGAAGGTTATCTTTTGTAAGAAAACCTTTTATTTTGATGTTTTCAAATCTTCCATTTCTCTCTTGTGATCAAGCTGTCTTCCTTTGAGGTTGCAGTTTAATGTGGATTTGCATCTTCCTGGACCTGTGGTGGTTGTTTGGGTGCAGCAGGGATGAGGAGCACTGACAGGGGTGTTGTGCACACTGTGCCCCAATAAACAGTGGAAAATCTCCTTCTGAACTGGCAGCAACCTGGGGCTTGCTCCCTGTTCACTGGGTGCTGGTGATGGATAAACAGCAGCAGAGGTTGTGGAAGGCCAGGGTGAAAATGGCAGTGCACTGCTGTTAACAGAATGAGGTGTAATGTGCAGAGCAGAGCTTCTTCCTCTTTTCTCCTTCCCTCCTCTTCCTCCCCTCTCCCCTCGCCGTGCAGTTGCATGTGCTGGCAGGCTGGTGCATTCAGTTCCCCCTGTGCTTCCCAGCAGGTTTAGCACATCCAGCTCAGTACTCTTCTCTGTTTTCCCCCCACCTCCTTTTTTCCTACACGTGTTTGTACATAGTGGATGGAGGCTTTTAGTTGGTTGTGTTTGCTACAGGTTTTGTTTGGTTGGTTTTTAAAAAGGTTTCAGTCTTCAGATTGTATTGTCAGTGAAAATAGTATAGCAAAATATAGCAGCTACGTAAATACTGGACTTGAGGATCACAAACAAGTCTGTGCTTGTCCCTCCACTTCACAGACAAATATAAATATAGAGACTGATGCAGGCCACGAGTGGGACAATGAGCTATTAATTATCTCAACTCGCACTTATTTTATTCTGTTTATTAAATTGAAATGTAGTTTGACAAAAACATATTAAGTAATTGTGTACATGTGGAGTCCCTTAAATTGAAACAATAGTTTAAGCCATGCTGGTTACATTTGCAGGCATGGTCAGTATAGGTACCGAAGACTTAAAAATATGCTTTTTAGGCGTCCAGTCTGTTGGTGTTTGGGCTTTTTTTTGTTGGGGTGTTTTTTAGCATATAAGGTGACCACTAGTTTGAGCTGGGGAGAGGAAGATAAAAGAGTGACTTAGCTGTGCTTAAAAACAAATCAGGAAGTATTTATTTGCATTACAACATCATATACAGGTATTTAACTGCTGTTTGGTTACCGTGATTGAAGCTCATCACTGTCTATCTGTATTTGTGTCCTGGCTGCCCCAGTGGGGCACATGCAGCAGAGTGGTGTCTGGTTTTGTTCCCTGCTGTGTGTGTGAGCTGCTGAGGCGGTTGGATGTGTTCTTACGGTGTGGGTGAAGCGGGCAGAAATAACACTGGATGTCTTTTCCCATTGACGGATTAGAAGTCTAGACAGAGAGAACTCGTCTTTGGGAGCCCAGCATGGCTGATTAGTGTCAGCATGGGCGGGTTTGTAAATTGCCCTGGTCTTCACTGGACACTGGGCCTTAATCTGCCTGTTTTTATTTCTCTTTAGATTGGTTAAAGCTTTCATATTTATTAATAGCTTTTTGTCCAGACGTTGGAGCCCGAGGCGGGAAAACCTCCCTAGTCAGCTGTCTGAGCATATAGACTAATGGGGTTTCACTTATTTCTTTGGGTGAGGATACTGTATTTCCAAATGTGTGTTATTTGTATATGATGTTTCTGTACCCAAACATATGGTGGTGAAGACAGAGTCTACTCAGTATCACATTGACTTGCCAAGGAATATCTTGCAGCTGAAGACAGCCAGTGAAGTAGGGATGTAAAAGCAGCGTGGCACGAGGATTGAGATGCAGAGATGGCCAAGGGAGGATGGTGTCAGCTGAGGGTCTGTCGTTGCTGGCATAAAAGAAAGAGACCAACAGTTTTAGGCAATTTAATCCCTCTGCTCACTGTAATAATCCAAAAGCCGGTAGCTGTGAACATCGAAGGAGCAGACAGGTTTGTTTTCTTGTTCACTGTTGCAAATAACTGGTGATGGTTCTACAATGAGCGCTTGTTTACCATTGTAAATAGTAATCTGGTGCTTGCATCTGTGCATGGGTTGGCCCTGGCTTCTTTCACCTTGCCTGCATCTCAGCTCTTTTTGTCCTAAAGGCATCTGTTAGGATTTGAATATAGCAATTCTGCTTGAGAGATTAATTTCTCTCCTTCTCCGCCCCAGTGTCTCATGTGTGAACCAAGCTGAGGACCAGGCAGTGTGGAGTGGCAAACACAAAGCACTGCATTTGCAGCCATTTCAGCCTGGACGTGGCTGTGGGTTTCAGACCCATAATTTTTGTCCTCCAATCGCTCTTCTAGCTACAAGTTGTATTGGAAAACCACATGAGTGAGTCTGGGCAGTGCTCAAATTGTGTCCTAATGCCCAGTTTGTCTCATGTTGAAGAAGGAGTAGGAGGGGAATTGTGCCCTTGTTACTTTTGGACTCTTGTTATTGTGATAGAAAACCAGATTAACACCAATGGGTTCTAATCTTTGGAAGGCTCCTTTCTTTTTTATGACTTAAAACATTCCTGCTCCCTCCTGCAGTTGCATCCATCACTCCTCATTAGGCATTGTCAGCAAGCGTGGCTCGTCACTTAGCTGTTGGCAGAGCAAATGTTCTGCAACTTGGGAAATGCTATTGAGGTTTTTCATAATAGGAATTGCCACTTATTTGTATAGTTAGGTCAGCAGAAAAATTGATTGACTTGATATTTTTAATAAAAATTAATAATGATTGACTTGATATTTTACATAAAATGCCTGGCAGTGGAGAGGGAAGCTTGAGGGGTATGTGTTTCAGGCTTTTAGCAAATGCAGATGGATATACCTTTTTGGTAGGTTTCTTTTGCAGTTGAAATTTCTGTATGTATTTTTTTAAAACAAGCATTTCTTGAGTCAGGTTGGATTAATGTGTAAACCAATCCATCTGCATTTTCTCTCTTTCTTCTAGCTTGGGAGAGGGCGACTGGAAGTGAGAGGAAAAAAAGAGAAAAAAACCCCTAACATGACCTTCAGTATTTTGTTAAGTAGCCTGTCAAAACTGGGAGAACTCCAAATTTCCTCTGATTACAGAGTACTTGTGGTTATTCTGTGCCCCCAGCCCAAAATGCAGCGGCCATCACTCCCTCCTTCATCCTGGTTAATTCATTGTTGGAGGTGAGAAACGCAGGTTATAATTCCTCAGTTACAGATTACTGATTTCTGTGAGGAAAAATCAAATAATTGTCATTGACAGGTGTACAGGCTGCACTTATTTCACTTAATCTATGCAACATCAGAAGTGTGTTTACCTGCTTTGGAAAAGTACCTCGAGCCCCTTAGCTGAGAGATGATGAGAGTGTAAAACTGCAAAGATTTCTTGTCACTGACTCAGTTTTCTGTGGCTTCTTGGTTTCAGTGATTCCAGGTGCTGTTAAGGTTTGCCTGTCCTGAATGTGTTTCCTGATATGGTGTATAAGCAGTCAAATACATAGGAGAAAACTGAACCTTGGACTGTATTTTAGAGTAGTTCCTGGTGATTTCAGGGGAGGTCGCCCCTCTTTGGGCAAAGCATTTAGCAGCTTGTCATTCTCCTTCACACTCTGCTTCCCCAAATGGATAGGAACAGAAAGTGGATTTGTTTAATTTCATTCCATCTGGTTCTGTACAAGTTCCCATGTAGTTATGGTGGAGGAAAAAAAGGCATCTCTGAGGTGAGGGCTAACTCCTAGGAAAGGTGTTTCCATAAAACAATCCATCCCGTCCCTCCATGTGCCTAATTCTCTGACTGCAGACAAATTTCAAACCAGGGTGTGGTGCAGAACTCATGAATTAGGCAAAATAAATCCTACACCACTTGTCCCTTTCTCAGCTTCTCCTGGAGATGGCCTCCGTGGGTTGGTCAGAAAGCTTTCACTCCTCTGCACTAGGGCCGGGTACCCCCTTTATCTGCCACTACACATTCCTGTGTACGGGGAATGCGGGGAAGCCCCCAGCAGGATTCCTGCCCACCATGGCAGGGCTCGGGAGCTTTGGCTGTCCCTGCTGCAGGGCATCCCTGTGCTGAGGGGAAGCCTCCGTGCCAGGAGCGGGCAGTGAGCGGTGCCAGCGGCGTGGGAGGAGGAGCAGCTTCCCAAAACGGGGCACGGCCCCCTCTGTGGTGAGATTCTAGGTCAGCAGGTGTGGAGGCCAATTTGGTCTGCAGGCGTTTTTACAAGGTTAGAAAATAAACCTGAGTAAAATGAATGGTGACCTTTATGTAACCTTTGGAGAGCAGAGCTGAGGTTTTATTGAATATCCTGGCTCTGAGTTGGAGGGAATAGCTTTGCAGAAAAAAGGTCTTTATAAACCTGCTTTTAGGAAGAGTGGATTTTTCACTCTTGTTTGCGGGTTTTGTTTGTCTTTGTTTCTTGAAACAATAGAATCTAAAAAACTATATGGGGGGGAAAGCACTGTTCAAGTAATGAAAGATTTGGATAAGTTTTACTGTTGTTCATTTGGAATTCATTGGAGTGCATGCAATTGTTGACTTCACAGCATCAAACATACGCAATTCCTTGTTTCATAAACATTTTACTTTCCACTGCAGGAGTTTCTTCACTGAAGCAAGTCAGATGGTGTGACATTGTGATTCAGTGCAGCAGTTCTAATGAGCCTTAATAAGCACAGAATTGCAGGGTTGTCATCCCAGGCCTCTGTAGCTGGGTTGCTTGCCATTTAGGAGAGTTCTGCATTATTTACATGTGTCTGTATGCCACTGGCAAGTAGGAATTCAAATCTCTACCTGGAAAGAATACTTGAAACCTTCCCCTAAAAGTTTCTGGACACTGTATAAATTAATCAGATAAAGTCATTTAATTGGGTGAGATGACAGTACTGCTCAGGTTGGGATGATCACACTTAAACTGAAGCACTGATAAGTCTTTTAATTGATTGGAGCTTGGGGTGGTTTTGTTAGTCTTTTTCTGTGTGTTTGTGTAGTTTTGAGAGCAGGGGTTGAGCTTAATGTTTTTATACGGATCCCATAAGTTATGTATGTTGCCTTCTCTTGTTACTCTACTCAGCTGCTTGCCAAACAGAAGTATTTGGAGAAGGGCCAGAGCTGCAAAATTCAGATCAGGATCCAAATTTGGGTTTTTGGTTCAAGCCTTTCTAATATCTAATATTACAAAACCTTATATATAAATAAGGAGGTCTTTATTTTTAAACTGTGGTGACGAGGACAGGGAGGTAGCTTCCTCTCCCTCTGGAGCAGTCCAGGTAGAATGCTGGACTGTGTGTTACAAAGCTGTCAGCAGGTGATTCAAAAGGTAAAATGAATAGGTGAAAAAGCAATGAGCGCACTGTCACCCAGAAAGAGCCTGAGCAAAAGGCCAGCAAAAACTGGTGCTTTCAAGCCAGTGAGAAGAATCCCCTAAATCTAAAAATTCTGGAAGTGGTGGGATGTTTTGTGGTGTTTCATCGGGTCTTTGGGAATTTTGAGGGTTTGTTTTGTTTTGTTCTAAATGCAGTTAGCCAGTATCTCAATTTTAATGCTTTCTTGATTTAATGGAAAAAGGATTATCTCTCACCAAGTACGATGCTTGTTATCAGCTGCTGTGCCATCAACAGGCTTTCAGTAAGCTGCCCAGTGTTTTGTATTGTTGAACATTTAGTCATTAAGCCATTGGAAAAAAAAAAACCACATTGAAAATTTCCCGAATATTTTCCTTGTGGGTAGTTTTTAATTGCTTGTGGTTGCTGTGGTGACACTGTACCTGTCAGAGCGTGGGGAGGCCGCGTGTTGCTGCAGGGCTGGGGATGGGGTGGCTCTGGCTGGTGGCACCTGCACCCGGTGAGTGGCGATGTCCTCATGGCTGTGTGAGCAGGCGTGAGGCACAGCCACCCTGCAGGGCAGCACCTGGCTGCTCCAGGCCAGGACGGGTCTGTGTGCCTGCGGGTGTACCTGTGTTCCTCCACTGCCGTGGGTCCCACTCAGCTTTGCTCTGGTGCTGCCTGGAAGTGCTGTCTCTTACCCATTGTCAGGTACTTCAAGTTTGGGGAGAAAATCTTGTTCCTGGGGAGAGCTTGTTTATTAAATGAGGCATATTTGTATCTCCCCCTGAGAGGAAGTTTGTGGTTAAATGTCCATGATGGATGGACTGTCCTTTCTGATAGATGGCCTCACAGGCATGCAGGCAAGCTGTATTTCTCAGTCAGAAATTCCTAAGTGCCATTATAAGGTTGTTGGGATACCTGTGGGTGAAAAAGATAGCACTGGACAGTAGAAATTACAGTTTGTGGCTTTGCATATAAAGCAGTGGATGATACTGTTTTCAAAGTGTTCAGCAATACAAACTGTTGGAACTTTTTCTCAGTATGAATGAGGTTGCCTTGTAAGCATCAACACAAGCATCCCTTAGACAAACAAAAATTAGTGTGTAAGAAAAGTGTGCTGGACAATAGGATGGGCAGTTTGTTCTCCTGTGTTTGCCTTGGCTCCTTCTTGCCCTTGTTTTGAAGTCACTTGAAAATACCTGGAATATTCTTTGTGACTAGAGTGGAAATATTCCTGGGTGCCTTCTCCCTTCCTCTTCAGAAGCACTGCTACATTAAAATACAGGCTGGAAAGGCAGTTACTTAGTACCACAAGTGGTAACTCTTTGAAGGCCTCTAAATTGAAAAGCTTTAACATTTATTTAATATTTTTTATGGGTGGAATTTTAGTCTTGTTTTTTAATCAGCTCTGAAAAAATGTGACAGCTCCTTCTTTCAGAACCATGTTAGTTTTATTGCTAGTTCAGTGGAGGAAAGTACTTGGGAGGCTTGGATGCTTGTTAAATCAGGAGAATTCTGCAGGGGGATTCTGGGTGCTATGTGAATGTCTGGAGGCAATCTGAAATTGAGACTCGAGGTGTCGACTGCAGGGCTGGACATCCTCTGGCAGCAGCGTTTGTTGTGTGTGGGCAGCAGTTTCCTGGGAAGAGCGCACAGGGCCCTGCCCAGGAGAGCACCCTGTGCTCGTGGGTGCTTGGCAGCATCTACTCCCAGCTGGGTTCAGATGCTTTGTGCAAGGTCCTGATTGCTCTGTGCTCCTTGTGCTGCTTCTGTGGAACCTGGGCGCTGTGGGTGAGGCAGCTGTGAGGCCAGCCAGCCCTTGGGGAAAGCTGCAGCTCCTTCTGCTCTGATGGGACTGTCTGAAGAAAAGGCCAAAAATAATTTTGAACTATTTTTGCGGGAGTCAGACTGTGCCACAGAAACTTTTTATCCAAGCTCTGACAAAGTGTGACAAAATTCCTTTCATTATGGGCACATAAAAGGTTGGTCAGTTTTCTTTATCGTTTGATTTTCTTTCTGTATTAAGCCTTTTGGCACGATAAATGATAAGGGCCTACAGTTGCTATTAGTGGCCTTATAAACTAAATTAATTAGTTGATATTTAAAAGACAGTCAAGTTACTCACTGGCAGTAATTGGAAGCTGCACACCTGGAATCACATTTTGCTGAAGAGCTAAGCCTGCTTTTGGCTCCGGGAGCCTGCTCTACAGCATTACCTTCATTATGCTTGATTCCAGTGGTGTAGTTCAATCACTGACCCCTAAAAAATTGTGAAATTAAATGGCAGCTGGGGGAAAAGTATTTGTCTCTTCCATTCAACAAATGAGTGAAATGGGAATGGTAAATATAGTTTTAAAATGCAAGAAATATCCCTGGAAAAGGATATTTTGAGCATAATCTGTTAGTTGTTGGGAGATTGATTCAGCAAGCTAATAAAATATTTGGAAACACTGGTTGTTTCTGTGTGTTTAATTACGCTGGACAAAGGTTTGTCTGAATGCAGTTTATAGTGAATCTTCAGTTAAAAATTAATCTTAGGCATCATTTTATCATGCAAAAAAAAAAAGCTTAAATGCCAACCCTTAAGATTTGGTAACCTGTATAATTAAGTCTGTGATTCAGGGGGATATCCAGACACCTCTCCCTTATTGGTTTCTTATGAGTAGAAGCCAGGTATCTGATTACCCTGTAGATCCATGCCTGAATATATTCTGAGTAGTCAGATTTTGGTTAATAGCAGCTAAAAAATCATAATAGTCTTGAGCTCTAACGCTAAGAAAAAAAACATGAAACAAAATACTTTGTTTTGTTTAGTACCAGCGACTTTAGGCAGTCCCCACTTGGCTTTCATGGAACAAATCTGCATGGACTGCATCTTTCTAGCAGCTTCCTTATCTGATGGGGGTAGGAATGTGGGTTCATATATCACTATGGTTTGTGCTGTCAAGTTGGTGACACTTGTAACTTAATTGAAAAACCCAGTTTACTCCTGTGTACCATGGTTCTGTGTGTGGAGGCCCCTCTGTGAACACTCAGTCACCCATGTATGCCCTGGGATGCTCTTGGTGAGTAGCTCCAGCTCTTCAGGGTGAAAATAATTGCAGTGGGTTAGTGTTTGCAGTGCAGGACTAGTAATTGTTATTTGTCACTTCACAGTGATTCTTGTCACTTTAGTAGAGTTCTTAGTTACTGCTGAGTACCTTAAATAGCAGTAGTGTAGGCTTTGAGGTCCAGTGTAGGATCTGGAGATAGCTTGAGTGTGTTGTATTCTCCTGGAATTTGTCAAACTCAGGAAGGTGAGTTGCAGTTTTGGCTTGATTAGTTCAGCTCCTGAGCAAAGGAGTGGCAAAGCAGCATACAGTTCACTGTGAAAATTGAAATCAAACTGTGTTACTAATCAGGAAAGGACATTTTCATTCTCGTAATGTGAACATCTGCTCTCCCGCTGCAATGTTTACGCATGGTGTGATTCACAGGAATGAAAATCCAGACTGATCAATTCTGCAGTCTCTTAATGTCTGCTTCTGGAGGGACCCCTCAGACAAGTAATTGTGGGTACCATTAGCACGAGGCTTTTGCAGAAGCATAATTCAGTGGATTATTAGATGATGAAAACGTGTGGTAGCCCTACAGGTGAGTGTCAGCAGCACTGTTACCCTGGTGAGTACTTGTGTAGAACTATCTACATACATCTGAAATATAATTCTGTGCTGTTATGATTTTCAGAAAGTCAGAAGTTTAGTGCAGCTTTTCTGAAATCTGATCTAGATTTAATTAAGCACAGCCTTTTCTGATTTTGACTCTTTTACTAGGAGTCAAGTAAGTTGTGGTGTAACTGCAGCTCCCTGGGATGTTTAGAATATACATGCTATGAATAATGAATCCATGCAGGTGTTCTGTAAATTGTCTGAATAAGGTGCTAAACTCAATGGCCTGTGTGGCTGTGGCTTCAGTTCTTTGTACTAGGGAAGGTCACGTACCCTCTGCGGCATTTTCAAAAGAAAACCATGACAATATGAAAACTTCTGAAATAGGTATCAAAATGCTTATGGATGATGCTGTGTCTGCAAAGCAGGTGTTTTACTTGAGAAGAAAATGGCTGTTGTTAGGTTTTTGGGTCCTGTCCCCCTCGTTGCCTGTAGAAGTGGAATGGTGAGGCAACAAACTGGCTGCACACATTGTTCCCTGTTCTGAGGACAGAGAACTGAGCCCTGAAGTTGTGGGGTATTAAGTGCTGGTCAGATGTCAGGGAAGGAGGCAGTGTGTGGGGTGGGGTGCATGGTGTTGGCCTTCCCCACACTGCAGGTTCTGCAGTGCTGCCCTGGAGCTCTGTGCTCTGCTCTGGAGCTGGGCTGGCCTGATGGGGGCAGCCCCAGAGCTGCAGGCATGATCCAGGTGGGAGCAGCCAGTCCTGCCCTGCAGGGCCATGTAAGGTACCTGTTGGACAGACTTAATTTTCCACCTAGGAGTGAGTGCAGTTGTGTTTAAACTCCTTTTCATAAAATCCTTAAGAATTGGAGTAGCACATGTTGGTAACTCTTCCTACTAAAGATCCTAGTTTAGGGTTTAAAAGCATTTTAAAAACTGCCACATAGATTATTTTTTCTTACCCCCAGAAGCAGAGTATGGAAAGCTGATGAGTTACACTGCTTTAGCATTCAGTGAACTGACCTTTGAGATAGGCAAGAGTCTTCTGGCTGCTTGCAGGTCTTTATTTGCAGAGAGCAGAGTGCTTCTGTGTTTAGAGTGGGTTGAAGCTGATGAGCAGAGGTGAGTGAGAAGTGCCTCAGTGCAGGTGCAAGGCTGAAGGATGGATGCCTGAAAGAACCTGGGGAAGCTGAGCAAGGGTGAGCGCTCTGAGATGAGAGGCTGTATGGTCGCCATCAGGCAGCAGTGCCATGTTCATCCTGCATGTGTTCAGCTTTAAATTTTCACCTGATGGTAAAGTCAAGGACAGGATTCTAGGATGTGCCAGTGAGCAACATGGCACAAGTTGGAGAGAAGTTGCCTTTCCTATGACAATGAAGCCTTGCCCATCTAGCAGGAAAGAAGTGAGCGACCTGTTTAGTAGGCAGATGCTTGGAGAGTGCATGTAGATACTCAGGGCATTACTCAGCACAGGGAAACCTAAGAGGTTGCAAGAATTGCATTCCATGGGAGTCAGCAATCGGGTACAGGTTCCTCAAGTGGAAAAAAGGGTGCAGAGGAGCTGTGTGGTGGGCAGCCATGAGAGAAAAGGGAGCAAGGAGAAGGAGGAATGCATGTGTGCAGAAATCAGGGCAGAAGCAGGGGTAATAGGATGTTGCAAGCAGCCTTGGGAGGAGAGGGCTGGATAAAAGCTGAATTTGTTTGCAATAAGACAGGCTGATAGCTATTGGGGGAGCTGTTCAATGTGGAGAGGAGAGAAGGATGTCTGTGGCATGGAGGAGGGACAGAGTGTGCCAGGGAACCCTGCAGGTTAAGCTGGACCTCCTCAGTGCAGTGTCTGTGAAAGAGCCCCGGATTGCTCCTCTGCTTCCCAGTGTGTGCCAGGCCCAGGGGGCAGCGAGATGGCAGCACCTTGGGGAGGCTGGGGCTCCTTTCCAGGCTGGCAGTGGGACACCTGCAGCTGTTGGCCCTGCAGGGTTTGGGGAGGGGATGGCTCCTGTGTGCACTGTCTGGGTGTGGCTTTTGTGTGGAGCTCTGCAGGGCAGGGGGGTCTCATCTGCTCCCTCAGGATAAAACCACAGAGGAGCTTGGATGGGACTGGGTTGAGGCACTGCAAACCAGATGGCAGCCCCTGGGTATCAAATGAATAGGGAAATAAAGAGGTACATCCAGTAGCAGCAAATCTCTTCTGTTAAGAGAATGTAACTAGGATAGCTGTGGGTCTTGAAAATGTTGAAGGAAATAATGTGAAATAAAGAAAGAGAAACCCAGTTTTTATGAGCAGGCTTAAATCTGCCATCCAGGCACCTGTGCCAGCACTGGGAAACACGTGTGGTGGGAAAGCCTTGCTGCAGAGCTGCTGACACTGGGAGCTGTTCTGCTGGATTCAGCTGAGCTCTGAGCTATGTGCAGTAAACACAGCACTGTGCAGATTTGTGCATTTCTGGGTGTGTGTTACATGGAAGCAGTGTAGAACTCTTCCTATTTTCTCACATGGGTATTATTTTACTTTGCCATCAGCTGTCTGTAGCCACCATTTCCTAAGGGAAAGGCGGCAGAGGACCAGGTTTGTGACCTGTGGGAGGCTGTGATGCACAGCAAGGTGCTGCCTTCCTCCTCCTCCTCAGCTAGTTGGCTCTGCAGGCATGGAAGAGAAACAATTTTGTGCACGTGTTTTATAGATGCACTGAATTTCCTGTTTGGTTTATAAGTTCTGCTGAGGAGTGTCACCCCCTTAGTTTCACTAGGCGTCCTTTCTTGGAGCCATGTGGGACAAAGGCTGGAGGAAAATCCCAGTGTCTCATAGTTGGCTTTCCAGCGCCTTAAGTAATAATGTTGTGATGGGGCTTCTGATGACCTCAGCTGAAAATAGCACAGCAGATCTCTTAGCTATCTATAGATTGGATTGTGAAGCAACCAAAGGTTGATTTGTTTTTTCATAATTAGTTTCAAAACCCAGCAGTTTTCATTGTGGAATATGTGAGTTGTTGCAATGGATGATTTGCTCTATAGCCACAACCTGCAGGTCTGCTGACTGTTTCCATCTTTATGCTTTTGGTGGGACATTCCTGAGATAAAATTTCTACTGAAATATTTTTTTTCATTCTGCTTTTTTGAGATTGTAGATTGTTAGTAATAAATACAGGAAGCATCTCCTCTGAAGTCATATTATCTTCCCACATCCTGTACAGAGGGCACTGCATCCTTGGAACAGAATCTCCTGCTTGAATGTAACAATATGCACTGATTTTAATTCAGAGCAGTGCTGAAAGAACCAGGGTGAGAGCTGTGTAAAAGCATTTTCTTTGTCTCTTCTCAGAGTTCATTACAGTAACTTATGGCAATATACTGAATTTAAATACATGTAAAAAAAATCCAACCCCAGGAACTTAAATGACTGTCTTGTTGGAATAGAGCACCTGGCAGTGTGTGGTTGTTGCAAGTTCTTCCCAGTTATTTTAAGAATAGTGGAACAAGCCTTTAGCATTGAATACAACCAGATTTCTTCAGAGAGCTGAAAGAGATGTTTATAGACCTACATTTCAGACACAGGTATTCTGATGTTCTGCTGGCTAATTATTTCTTGGCAGTTCATTACAATGGGCTACATTTGAGACTTGGGCATTTCATTAGCAGCCTCATCTTCCTTCTTTGTTCAGCTGTTTGTATAGTTGGCTTTATTTATACTCATAAAATGATCATAGTGTCAGAAATGGTGAAGGGATTAAATTTTTATTCTCTATGAACTATTTTAACTGCATTTATTTTAGTAACAAGTGTTGAAGTCACCTGTTTGACACACTTTAACCTGCATTAACTTCAAGGTGTGCTGAACCACTGTGTTTTTCAGCACTGTGATATAGCATTGCTCCTTCTAATGTCTGATGGAAAACTGGTTTAGCTTATTCTCTCTGTTGAGTGGAAGGAGGTGGATTAGGTTACAGGGAGGACGAAGTAGTTGCAGCTCACCCTTCTCGTTGCACTGTTTTATTGGCTTGCTGAGCGTTTGCCTCCTGATTTTGCTGAGAAGGGTGGTTTGCCTGGGATTGAGGAGGAATCTGCTTTCAGACCGAGAGAGACAATATTTACCAGCTGGTGAATTCTCGCTTTGTTTACTTTTTGAGGCCTGAGAGTTGGACACTTTTCTGCATTTTCTCTATTTTTATACTTCAGGGAAATAGCGATACTTCATGTGCTATTAGGATGCAATTGTGGTCCCTGTGGCTTTAATATGGAATAAAACTATATCTGCATTTGAATCCTGGAAGACCTAATTTGTCTTGTATTAAATGTTTTGCCGCTGTCTGCCTGTGTTTGTGGGAGGCTCGAGTGCCTGGTGTCTGGGGCAGACACTGGAATCTCCCGGGGGAGGGAGCAGTGCAGGCAGGGACAGAGCCCCTAGGTGGCATCAGAAGCCACCTGATTTTTGGCTGCTGCACGCCCGGGGGTGAGAGGTGAGGCTGGGAGAGGGTTCCTGGCCCTGGGGGGCTGGGCCATGCCTGGGGGTGCTTCCCTTTCCCGGTGCCCTGTGCTAGAGCTCTTACGGCATTAGCTGAGCAGTATGGATAGTCGTCATTTTGCTAATTCAAACAAGTTTCAACCTTGTGCAGCTCTGCTTTCTAAATATTTAATTGAAATGCTTTTACAGCCATTTTACTTCTTTATCACAGTGAGCCAAGCCAGACAATGTAACATGGCATATGTTAAGATGTTAATTGAGTAGCAGCACACATAGGCGGCTGTTTCATAATTTTCTCCTTAGATGATCCTTGGCTCCAGTTTAACATTTCTTTGTGCTTCTGAGTGGAAGGTTATATAAAGATATATTTAGAGCTGTTAGTCTAAGAAAGAGAAGCATTAATTCAGTAAGATTAAGAATTAAGGGCTGATTGCTGCAGGCACTGCTGGGACACAGTGCTTGTCGTGGTAAGGATGTGATAATAGTACCTTTCTGATAGTACCACTTACTGTAATGGGCTTGGTAATCCTTTTATTGAGTGGTTCCTCACAGCACACAGAGTAAATAGAGGTTTTTTTTTTTAATGTCACCTGATGTCATCAGAGTAGTGGAATTCTGACTGAATCTTTCCAAAAGGGTATGTGGTCAGTTTAATAGTGACCCTCCCTGTTTTAACACGGTTTTCAGAAAGATGTCTTTGCCAAAACTGTTGCTATTGGTACTTTGTAGTGGACTCTGACTTGTGGGTTTTTGCAGGAGGGAAAGGGGCAGCAGGACACAGCACAGGAGGAGGAGTTCTGGGTGCTGTCAACACCCAAATGCCTCCTGTGCCTGGGAGACACAAGCCTGGCAGTGCTGCTCATGTGCTCCTGCTGCCGACAGGAGCAGCCCTTGCAGAGAACCCCTAGGCCCTTTGCTAACCAGTTTGGGATGGCCCAGGGAGCAGCTGATGCAGTGGGAAATGGAGGCTTTTCAGATCGCAGTAATTTTTGAAAGGAGGTGTGGCCAAGACACTCCTTTGGCAGACAGCTCTGAAGTGTTGTCTTGGGTATTCTTCTCTTGTGGAAGGCTTGATTTCAGGTGAGAGTAAAATGCCAGGGCAGGAGTGTCACCATGCATGGTCAGGGTTGTGTGCCCTGCATGTGAGCCGCTCTGAACTGTCCTGTGGCCTGAGCAGTCCCTGGTGGGTTTTTTGGTTTTCCCGTTTTTCCAAAGGACGTTTACTTTATAACTTTGTAAACATTTTTGCTCTCAGATGGCTGAGAGGGTGGTTTGCAGTCTGAGGTGAATAACTAGGTAACTGTGCCCATGGTAAGTAACTGCACAGTGGGGTTTTCCATTTTAGTTGCAACTTTTTGCTGCAAGTCCTGCACGTTGGGTAATAATGTAACTTAATACTCTAGTACTGGAAACTGGGACCCTGCAGAGGGGAGCCCTTGCTGTCTGGTCAGGAGTTCAGCCCTGCCTTCCTGATGTAAGGCTCAGTTATGAGCAGTGATGGAAAGTGGTTTCTTTTCATCAATTGCATTATGGTTTGGCAGAAATTAATGTTTTCTCTAGGCTGTCCAATAAGTGCCATGCACATGAGACACAGCTATACAGAGGCTGTTTTCAGGAGGATGTTTCAGTTCATGCAAATATTTCCAGTCTTGGGCTGAATGGGATACAGAGTATCTGTGGCAATTTCACAGAATGCACCGAACTTTTGATGAAAAAAATCACTCTGGGCTTCCCACATGTGACCACCTACTCAAACCATTATTAAGTTCTGCACAACAAATTGTAGCTCCACTTGTCTGCTGAGTTTGGTTGAACTGGCTCTGTTGTTGTTGACATCCTCCTCCATTTGAGGGATGAGCCCACTGCCAGTGCCTGAATGGTGAGAGCCATGTCCTGTGTGACTTTTGGGGCTGGGAGGTCTCCCCTGACAGAGCAGAACAGTGATGTCCTGGAGGTGCTGCTGTCCCCCCTCTGCCAGGGTCCCAGCCCAGGAGCGCCTGTGGCAGTGTCAGGCTCTGGACATGCTGCAGGGCGGTGTTCACTGTGCTCCCGCAGTGTTGGTCCTGCTGCTGCCTTCCATGGGGGCTGGATGCTCTCAGCTGCAAAGCTGCTGAGGGTTAGTTCAGAGCTGGGCAGGCTTTGGGAAGGCTCAGGGTTAACCAGGCAGTGGCTGGTACATTCAAGGGCTTTCTTTTATTTCTCCCAGCCACCTCCCTTTTTCTGGTCTCACAGACATAAGGATTCTCTTATCCCTTGTGGTTATATGGCTTTTCTTATTTGTAACATTAAGGAGGTACTCATGCTCAGAGCAACTGAATTCTGCCACTTCTGCTAATACAATAGGCCCATATTGCTCAGTACAATTCAGCTGCCTCTTCCTGGAAGTAAAGTATTGCTTAATTAGAGGAAGGTTGGCAGCATCTGGTTTTATGCCACTTAGAAAAAAGAATTGCATCTCCTTGCCTTATTCTTCTGCTTTTTTCCCCTCTCTATCCCTCTGTGCAAAGTAAACTCAGCTGCTCACCTGGGAAAAGAACACACTCCTCATTCTGCCCATGCTAAGTCAGGGCTATTTTGAACAGAAATACATAAATAGGTCAGGAAAACAGAAATGCATACTTTGGCAGAAGACAGAAGAGCAGTTTGAGGAAATACTTTCATCTGATTTCTCCCGATCTCATTCTCCCAAAGATAATTCCAGGAGTTTATCTTCAGCCTTTAGAAGCTTCAATCACTACAGCCTTTGAAACTTACCTTCAAGAATCCTTCAGAGGTCTTGGCCCTTCCTGTAAGGCTTTTTCCTGCAGACCCAAAAGAGCCAACACCTATAACACATGGGAAGTTAGAGGGTCTGGGGTTCTCCATGAGACACAGCAGCTTTTGCAGGGAGCTGCTCTGTGCTGCTTCTGGAAGCACAACCTAAGAAACCTCCTTTTCTCTGCTGTTTTATTAATTATAGAAGCTGGCTGCATGTTTTTGAGTGGCTGGCGGCTGGGTTGATCTGCATGGTGGTGTTCAGAGCAGAGCTGACCTTTTTCAGCATTGCTGTAGACAGTACAACAGGGTCCCTCTTGAGTCACTTGTGTGCCTTAACTTTGAAAGATGGCACCCACTGAATAAATGCCTCCTTGGTGGTTGGAGGCATTTTTTTGATTGGAGATGAGCACATACAAGGTTTTGATATAAAATTTTATGCTCCGCACGGTTCTTGTGTTGGGTTATTGGGCACAAGTTGGCAAATCCAAGGCAGCTGTAAAAGCAGCCACCTTTGTGGTTGCTCACAAGAGACAGCTACCCCCAGAATCACAAATCTTGTCCTGGATAAAACTGCATGAAGTAGCCTGAATTAATTTTTGGATCAAATAAGTGAACTAGTTGAACTTGAGGGAGACTGTCATCATGAAGAGCTGTGAAAGAGGGAGTAACAGAAAGAGGGAGTAACCAGCTGTGCTGCTAGCTGGGGTGAATCACAGTGAGCCTCCAGGAGGGGCAGTGCTGCCCCTGGCCTTTAGGTGCAGTTTCTGAGTTTCCAATGGGCTTAGGTTCCAAACAGATTCAAATGGTTATTTTCATTAGAAAGAACATCATTCCTGCTGCTCTCCTGCAGCTGCTCATGGGTAGCAAAAATATGTGGGTAATGGCCTCCAGATGTTAGAAATGGCTCTGTGTAGGGCCTGATTCAGCCTGGTTGTTGAGATTTTTGGTTGCAGGCACTGTAATTGCAGTAGTAATTAGGTTAAGGGATGCATTTGTCAGGGACAGAGGCAGACTGACTTACTTGTAAATGAAACTTCAGCTTTCAAAGCATGGTATGTCCTGCTAGAGAAGAAGAAGTGGGGCAAAATAAATGAAGGTGGCAGGTGTAACTGTCTGTCCCTTTGCCACCTTTGTCACTTGTCCTTTTATCTCCTGATGTGCTGGGGATGTATCCTGCAGTGTCACCAAAGGGAGTGTTTCTGTGCAGTGCTCGGGACCATGGGAAGGTTGCTCCCAGTACTGTGCCAGTCAAAGGCCTCATTCCACAGGGCTGCCACTGCTTGACTTGGATTGCCTCTGCTGGAAGGGAAGTAAGGATTGTTGTCATTAGGCACAAGCTTTATAAAATGAAGCACCATTTACCTGTACTCTGGTTAGGAAGAAAGAAACCTCAGTTTACCACTAACAAATTTTAAAGATGTTCTCCCAGTATACTCAAGAGTGTGGAGCAGGAGATGGAAAAATTGTTTATCAAATAGAGATCATGCTTACCCCTGCTGAAGCAGTGGGACCTTTGCCTTTTAAAATATCACAACATCTGCTTGCAGATTGGAGGACATGAACTTGAGTGTCCTTTTTGTGCCACCAGTTTACAAAAAGGAAACATAGTGAACTGTATTTCCTGGCCCTGTTATTGCTCCTCTGCTGCAGCTTCTCAGCACTGTTGATCAGTGCTGTAGGAGCAGAGGTCACAACTGGAAGAGCCTGAACTAAATTTGAGAGTTTATATTTCCTGACTCAGACTGATACTTGGAGATAAAAGGACAGCTCTAGGGATCTCCTGCCCAGCTGCCTCCTGGCAACTTGCCTCTTTCTCTTTGCAAGAGGAAGATGTTAATGCAGATGGGCATGCTGATGCTCAGGTTGGCAGGAGGGAAGCTGTGCTGGCTGCAGTGTGCTCTCCTGAAGAGCCAGTGCATGGTGCTGTCTGTAGAGGCTGTGTTTGGGCTGAGTTTCCTGTGTCTGTACCCTGCATCCCCTTGCCCTCTATGCACTCTTTCTGCATACGCTGTCATGTGGAGCCATACAGGAGGTTTGGGTACAGGAATGGGTACAGGTGCCTGATTCCCACTACCTGCTGCTTTGTAGGAGAGGCTGTTGGTCTGTAGCAGCACAGGGACTGAGACCTTGCTCAGAGTTGGAGCAGTTCTGGAGAAGTGCTGCTGGAGCAGCTGTGTCCCCATCAATTTGCTCAGCTTTGGGTCAGTTGCACTGGCAACATGCAGCAGCAGCAGGTTTCCATGCTTGGTGTCCTTTGACTTTTCTGGTAAGATGGTGATTTTTGATGAGTGAGATGACATTTAGGTTCCCTTCTTCAGTTGCTGCAGTATATGTGAGCATCTTTCCCAAGGCAGGCAAAGGTTCCATATTACCATCCTTAGCACTCCCTGTTCTTCAGAATCCCCAGCAGCTCTGCTCCTGTCTCCTTGGTGTTCCTGTCTGCCCACCTGATGGCTTCTCCTACACAAAGTCAGCTGAAATGGATGTCTGCTGATGGATCTGTTTCAGTGAACTTGACAAATGTTCTTACCTGTTGAAAGTTTTTACTGTATTCTGTCACTGTGACCTGAGTGGTTCTTGTATGGGAAGGGGCATCAGTGTTAGCAGCCTCTACAAAACAGATTTTTAGACTGTCTCATTTCAAAGTGGAAGTGGTGTAACAAGCAGGGCAACCAAACTCCTGCCTCTGGGTATCTGATGGAACAGCAGATGCTGGTTCCTATCACCACCAGACACTAGAGCCATTTGTTTTGCTTGTTTCTTAGAGTTTTAGGAGATCCATCAGCTACCTGACTTAGTCTAGCTTTTTTAGCATCTGTACAAAAGTAAAATAGCTTCCATGAGATGTTTTGTTGTTTAAGGAGATTTAATTATGTTTTATTTTACTCGGAAAATAATTGCTCTCTGAAGTCAAAAAATAGTTGTTTGATGCTTGTTCAGTACATGCTCAGGCTAGGGTTTTCTGTATGGGAAACCTTCTGCCCCTCTTCAGAGCAGGGATAAAATGCCTTCAACTAATGCTGTCAGAGGAAGCATGTGAAGTACAGCGCCCTTAGAAACACAAGAGCTGCCCATGGGTGTGTTTATAGGAAGTATAATAAGTTCCATACTGTTTGCCCGCCTTGGCACATGCACTGAGGTCATTCCTGGCATATTTCTATTGAATCCCCACCCAGTGTAGTCTTAATAAGCCAGCTGGGAGGTAGAGAGACTAACTTGGAAAAGTCCAGAGTTGCCAGTGGAATAACAGCTGTGTGCCTTGTAGCAGCTCTTTGGAAAGCCAGAAGTCCATGCCTTGAAGTGGTGGGATTTACTGAAGCATGGGGAGAAGGGGATGTTAATTGTGTTTACAGATAAACAAGTTAAATGCATTTGGATTGTGTAAGAGCTACAATAAAAGTAGTGACATCCATCCTGGCTGCACTGCAGCTTGGGATAATAGCTTGGGATAATAGTTGCAATGCTATTTCGTTTAAAAAAATGCAGTTCTTATGTAAAAGAACAAGAAAAAGCAGCAAGAATTCTAGCAAGCGGTTAAATTTGGGTGACTTTCTACAGAAAAATTCCATAGACTAGCAGGATATTTCAAGTAAGATATAAAGCCTGTAGTGCAGTGATAGAAATTCTAATATGTAATGTTTTTGTCATTGATTTTAGACTAATTCAGTGTTTCTCTTCTCTCTTTCTTCCCTCACATCTAGCAAAACTGTACAATCTAAAGTGGACTGCATTTTGGTAAGTACAACACTAGCATGCTTTTCAATATTTAATGAGCTGCAGGACCAAAATAGATGGCTCTGGAGACTGACAGCTATTATAAAGCCTTTCCTTAGCAGTATTTGAAGATACTACCACTAAATGTGATCAAAATTAGTTACCATCTCAGGTACCTTCCCAGAAATGTGCAAACTGCAGGTCCTGTTAGCTCTGCTGTGCTGCTTAAGGCTGAGAGATCATTTTTTGGAGCAGGAAGGGCCCTTGAATTGCAAAATCTTCATTTGTGCATTAAAATAACAGGATCTAGGCAGTGATAAGAGATTATTTTTGGGAAGCACTAGTTCAGAAAGAGGTTTTATTTGTTTTTAGTAGTGAGCGGGTTGCAAGTCTTTTTAAATCAGTCTTGAGTTCATAAATCTTAGAACTGGAAGGGATTGCTTATCCTGACTTGCTACCATCAGCACTTCATCCAGAAGTACCAGGGGATAATTCAAAAAGTGTCCTAGACAGCCATCTGGATCCTATCAAATAGTATGGCTGAGCTAACAGAGAATACTCTTCCCAGTCACATTATCAAAGGCTAATTCAGGTGGTACTGAATTGTCTTGCCATAAAATGTTTTAATTTATTGTTGCATAAGATTTAAAGCTTTACTGTGTTTCAAACAAACTTTGGACCCCATTTAACCTCTGTTTAAAAGTTCTTGGATGCACCCAGTGGGAATCAGGATGCAGAATGTAATTTTTGTTCCCTTTATTCCTTATTGACATTTGTGAACACCAAACAGGTGCCTTAAGATCTTAATTTTGTATGTGAGTCTTCAGTGGTAAAAGGACAGTTTGCAAAACTGCATTTGTAAAACTCTTTCAACACCAGGTATTTAGGAAAAAAAATGGGGGTTGGGGTAGATGTTTCTCAGTAGCATTGGAGAGGGAGTAAAAAAGTAGGAGGCTCACCAGTCATCTACTTTTGGCAGTCTGTTTTAAGAAAATGGAATTATGCTAGGACTATTTTTGCATTAAATTCTGCAGATTTATGGACTTTGTGTACTGAGGTAGGGAATATCAGTTAGTATTGAGGGTATTGAGGTAGGTCCCATCCATTGGATTGGCAGAGAACTCTTGGACACAAAGCAGTCTCCATGGTTTGACCTGGAATGGAGCAGCAGTGTCCTGATGGTCTAATTTTCTGTTCCAGATGCCTCCTTGTCTGTCCTGCTGATGAGTTCAGAGGAGTTGTGTCAACAGTGGAAAAGCCACTCTAGGTTAGCAAATGTAGATCTAATGCTGTTCAGGTTTTAAAAAGAAAAATCCAAGATCAGAATAGCTTGAGGAAATCAAACTTTAGCAGAATTCTGGCACAATTGTTTCAGTGGTTTTAAGTGTTTTGGAAAGCTGTGAGCTGCAAGAGAGAATCTCAAAGCATGTTGGACTGAAAGGCTGCGGAGCTCTGAATCCCCCCTTTGGTAGCAGCAGTCACAGCCCCTGTGTGCAGAGCTGCACACAAATGTTCCTGGGCTGCCAAGGTCACCCAGCTCAGCAGGGAGAGCTCTAGGAAGGAGCAGAGGTGATGGAGTAGCCTGGTGTGGAGTCACTCACAGCAGAGGGCTGTGCAAAGCCCTGAGCCTGCAGCTGCTCAAACAAGAGTCCAGAGTTACCTGCTTTCAACTTGTTACACTGCACCCCTCACATCCCGACATGCTGTCACTTTCTGGGAGATCATAAGAAAATCATTGTGTGCTGTGCAATCCAAAAAAGATAATTAGCAAGAATTGTGGTGTAAACAGTCATTAAAAATTCATTATAACAGCTTTTTAACTGTAGTAAACATGTCTAGCAGTAGATTCTCTTATGACTTCACTTGTTATATTTGTAGCCACATACGACGTGAACTTTTGAACCCGATTTTTAAAACTGTTTGCTCCATATAATCACTCAGCAAGAAGGCCATTTCTTTTCTTAGTGCTCTGAAAAGAGGTCAGTGCTGGACTGATGGGAACCAGAGCTGCTGTGGGGTGTGCTCAGGCAGTGTCCGTCAGTCCTGTGGCAGCAAAGGTGCCACTTGTCTCTTGGGCCCTACAGGAGACAGGCAGAAGCTGTAGGAAGCCTTGGCAGCTGTGCTTGGCCACTGTCAGAACAAAGCTGCCATGTGTTTTTAGGGCTTGTTTGGAGTGTTTAGCATGTGAAATATGTTCCTGCTTCTGCTCAGATAAAGCATATCAAATGTATTTATTAGCTGCTTTCTAGAATTAAAAGGGTGTTTTTAGTATAGTTATTTTCTGTCTTGGTGATATTTCCAGCAAACCATCTGACCCAGAGTAATTCACCTTTGCTTTTTGTTTCTCTATTCTTAGAATAGGGACATGATTGCTTGACTACTTTGCTATTTTTAGTTCTGGTTGTTAAATAATAGATATTTGTTCTGCTGAAGTATGACAAATTTTAGGGCCTTTATGCCAGTAGGTGCAGGTTACATTGCCATTGGCGCAGCCTTTTTCACTTGATTAGAGTATAGTTGTCTATAAATACTCAAAATGTGGAATGAAATTAAGAGCAGTCCATGCTCTCTATAACAGTATCTTGCAAAAAGCTTGCAGAGTGCCACTGGCCTTCAGCTCCCCTTGTGCAAACTCGAGGACAGAAATAACCTGTAATTCTGCTTTCATTATTGAAATATGAAATAGTTTAAATTTGAATGACACTGTACATTACAGAAGTAGCAGCTCTTCTGATTGTTCCTTACTATATTCTTCTTCCATGTTATTTAAAGTTTGGCCTGACTAGGTAAACAATCCAGAAAAAGCACATGTTCTTTTTGCTTGGAGTTTTCCTATGGTAATCCCCTTTGACAACTTTGAAATTAAGCTTGACTAATATTTGTGACCTGACAGTAGATAAGCAGTCAGAGAAAACCAGAAGGAGAGAACCAATCCACCAAGGTCAGGAATCCTGAAAGATATTCTTTGATTTTGGGGATTCATGTTCAAATCTCTAGGGTCTCTGTTTCAAGCAGAAACATGAATAAACTCTGTTTCCTATAGGGCAGATTAGGTCCTTAACGTCATTTTATGCTGAATAAATCTTTGTCTCTTTATGCTGCAGAAACTTGCAGTGACAAGTTAGTGTCTCCCAGAATGGAAACATATATCAAAACCTGCTATTTTAATTTTTAAAAAACCTACCCCACATAATTTTGGTCACCCTGGTTTATTTCACAGATGTTTTATTTTGCTGAATCAAAATGCCTGTTAAAATTATAAAGAAAGTTGCATCAGTGTTTCAGTGCAAAAAAAGTTGCATCAAGAGTTTCAGTGAAAATCTTGTTCTAGGTCTATCTTGGGCAGCAAAAGGACAGATTCATTTGGAGCAGATCTGTGTGGTTTAATTTGTTTGCTACTCATTTTGTGCATTTCTGTAGTTACCTATCTGTATTTGTAACTGTCAAAACAGAAATAGCAGAGATGTCTGTTCTTTTATGTGTTACTGAAAGTCTTTGCTTAGCTGTGACTTGAGGTTTTTAATTCTTTGTCCTCAGGTTTTCTGTCTCAGAATATAAGATCATGGAGGTATTTTGAGTGCTTGATAGATTTTGGCTAAATTGAAGCCAAGTTGTAAAAATTAGTATGAACACTGCCTGCTCCTCATCTTTGAATCTTCCTTTGTTTTATATGGTTCCAGTTTCAGGAGATAAAGGTAATGTGTGAAGAGCAGAGTACCAGAGGCAATGCTTTGTGCTGCCTTTACACCTCAGTCCTGCAAGCACTTTAGCATGCTTGTGCATTTTTCTAATGCAGCTTCAAGAAATATCATTTATAAATAGCCTTTAGAGAATTAGTCCATCTTCATCTGATGTGATAGAACCAGTCAGTCAAGGTCAGGGTACTTCAAGCAGGGTTTTTACTTAGATCCTTTTAAGTAGCAGAAAAGGATTCCCCAGACATTGCTCAGGCTCTGTGGTTTTTAGAACAACAGTAGCATGAGCTTTAACAGGCTGCACAAAGGGGAGTTTGTCCAAGGTGGTGCCAGCATCACATTCTTCCTTTTGATGCCACTCAAATGGCATTATTCCTTTTCTCTTCCACTCTAATGACCTATTTTTTCCACACTGTTGACCTATTTGGGGATTGGGGTGGGAATTTGTAGAATATTTTGTGTTCTTGTTTCTTTTTATGTTTTTCCATATGCATCCAGCCTAGCACAAAGAATAACACAGAACGAATGAACCTTTTTCTTCTTGGTCAGTTAGTAGAGCAGCTGAAGTGCTCCTCCAGTTTCCCAAATTCTGCTATTCTGACTGCATTAAAAATTGCAAATTCTTGATGCTTTGAACAATTGCAGTAACAGCAACTGCGGTTATTCTGGATTCACCAGACCTTTAACATTGAGAACTGGTGGATGTCAGCTGAGATTGAAGAGTAGACTGTACTTACCAAGACTGTAGCCAAGTTTTGAGGGTTTCAGAAATGTGTAGAGAAAACAGCCTAAACAAAACATTATTTAATAAATTTTAACTGAACAAAATGCAGTTTTTCCCAAATCTCTTTGCACTGACTGTCACACTCCATCTACTTGCTGCCGCTTCTTCAGTTTTAAGATAATTTTCTCTAAATAGATTCAGTCTCATCTAATAAGCTTAGGTTTATCTAATTATCAGCCAGGTAGGATTACCTCTGTGAACTGCCTGTGACTTCTTTTAACTCTCCCCTTCTGAGGAGGTCCTGCCTTCCAGGGCTTCCCTGCTACTGTTGCTGGAAGCTGAAGGAGTTGTGCAGAAAGTGCTGCCCAGGGCCAGGCCTGGAGGGGAGTGGGGTTTGAGTGCAGGCACTGAGATAACATCACTGTGCAGCTGCCTCTGCCAAGGATGGGAGGCAGCTGTAATCCTCAGGCACCTCAGATGGAGGGATGCAGTTTTGCTCATGGGAGAGTGACCGGCTCACCCACATCCTTTGGAAAAGGTTCTGCTAACACAGTCCCAGTTACATTTTTTCCTTTGTTGTTGGATTTTTTTTGTTTTGTTTTTCTTTAATTAGGGGGGTTGGCAGGTGGGACCTGTGTAGCAGAGTGGCTCAGACAGAGGCCTTCCACACTGCCCCTTCCTCCTACCATGACACAGAAATGGCTTCAGCTGCAGTGGGCACTGAGACTACTGCAGTGTATTTTGATGAAAGGTTTAATATTTCTTCTAAATCCTTGCCTCCTGTGTTGCACTTGGGCATAGATTTGGAAGGGAGAACTTGTCTTTCACTTCAGTGTCAGATTCATGGGGAGAGGAGGGGGGATTTGTTTTGCCTGGGATGCTTTTGTCTCATGGATTAGTGCTTACCATGCAAGGTAATCCCACCCAGACAGTGCCCTTTGGTGTGCTGCTTGGGCTTTTGCCATTTAAAACAAAAAGAGATAAGTTCCTTGGACAAGAGGATG
This sequence comes from Emberiza elegans, assembly GCA_024865655.1. NCBI lineage: Eukaryota > Metazoa > Chordata > Aves > Passeriformes > Fringillidae > Emberiza > Emberiza elegans. The sequence continues at coordinate 13,498,951 of JALJVW010000398.1, read as the reverse complement.
TCTAATAATGAAGTACACTTTTTCCTGTTAAATTTCAGTCTTCTGAAAAATGTTTAATTTTCTGTAAATTCTTTCTTTGGAGAAGTTGACTTTGCAATAATGAGCTTGCTAAAGGAAAACCCACCAGTTTAAATGCTGTGATTCATACAGGAAAGGCAGAACAGAGAATTTGACAAAATGCATCTATTATTAAGAAATATCTCTCTGGATACTTGGTGGTCTGAGCACCAGCCACTGCTGTGTAAGCTGCCCTAGAGCCACACAGAAATTGGTGTCAGCAAATTTCAGGAGTTTGTCAGAGGAAAAAAAACAAATGTTGTGGTTTGCTGCAGCTTATAAAAGCAGCACATGCAGTGTCTGTTACCTGTGTGCTGCTGGAAGGGTTTCTCTTGGTGCTGGGCAGGTCTGTGGCATTGCTGGTGGCCCCGTTGTGTGCAGCCCTCCTGGGGTGGGGTTCACTGGCTGGGATTATTGAGATCCTGTGCTCTCCCAGCACCCTTCCCTGCACACCCTGTCCCACCAGTCCTTGTGCAGGGCCTGGGTCAGGGAGGAGGAAGTGGAACCTCCTCTTTCATGTGCTGCTCTCAGTTTTGTGCCAGCGAGCTTGGTGTGGGCATGGCTGGGTCTGGCAGGGAGCCCCAGTTTGAAGTTTAGGTTTTTGGCTTCCCCACTCCCCATTCTGTTCACTGCTGAAGTGAGCCAGGTCTCACTGCATATTGCTCCCTCCTCTTTTCTTGTCTTTCTGCAAGAGGTTACATTGGCACTAAGACACCAGTAAAGACAAAGAGAATCAGCAGTAATCCAGAAGCTGTATTCTGACTTCAAAAAGGATCATGTGTGTCTCCAGCTCTGTACTGATGGTGCACCATCAGCTCGGGTGGTGCTTCTGTAGCATCTTCCCAAAGGAAACCCCCTGTGCTTCCTGCTGCATGGCTTTCCTTGCATTGCTGCTGAGCAGGCCCTGAGCAGCTTATCACAGCTGATTTTCCTTCTATTGCTAAGTCCATGCACTGGTTTCAGATGACCAAAAGTCTCTGTGTAGCAATCACTGGCTGCAGTCGCCAGGTAAAACTCCCCCTCCTGTCTGATCCTCAGCTGGTATTTCTGGAGGAGGAGTCTGGCATAACTGAGATGGACGTTCACTGAAGAGCTTGTGTGCAGTAACAGTTTCAATAAGTGATTTCCAAAGGAAACAAAAAAATACATATGTACATAGATTTTTAAATGGCTTCATGAAAGTCTATGACACTTAACTGTTACTGAATAGAGTGGATTGCAGGGACCCATCTGGCATTCTGTGCTGTTACAGCATAGCTGGTTGTGATTGTTGATTCTCAGAGGTGCTTCTTGTGTGCTCTGTCTGACAAGACCAAGTTTTCATGTTACATGTCTGGTTACAGAAGCAATCCATTGTTAACGTTTTTCCAGATTCTGCTTTTATTGTGTGTGAATTTTGTAATTGTAACAAGTGCTTTGTGGTGGGTGAGGATGTGCAAATAAAATAGGAAATCACATTTCTAGTTATGTCATGCTCACAGTCATGTTCTTTCACATAAATAAGTATATTTTTGTTTGAAATTATATTATTTAGGAATATACTATCAGATAACAGTTTTTAGCTGTCAAGCTCAACTATTCTTACTTGCTTTTTCCTCTCCTATCTCTCTCCCCTTTTTTTCCAAACCAAAACACCTTATTTAGCAAGAAGTTGAGAAGTTTACAGACCTAGAGAAACTCTACCTCTACCTTCAGCTGCCTTCGGGTCCCAACAATGGAGACAAAAGGTATGTGTGTGAGTGTAAAGGTGAGCAGCTGGTACTGAAAATTTGCTTTACTTCCTGTGGCGTTTAACTGCTGAGGAATCATTCACATGATGTTGGTAGCAGAGGCAACCTTTTTAAACATGAAAACATGAAGTACTCTTTTTCCCTGAAGATCAGATGTTGAGTTTTTTTAAAACTTTAGAATATTTTATTGCATGAAAAGCTTGTGATTATAAATATCCTGAAATGAAAGAGTCATCAGAGAAAGTGTTTCACAGTCTGTGTAATTGTTCCTACACTGTTTATGTATGAAGTCATAAAATAGCAACACCAATGTGATGGTGGATGAAAGAAAAAACTGATGGTATTTCTGGTAACGCTCGTTTGACTAAAGGAAGTTCTAGAACACCAGCCTGCAGATCAGAGTGTCACAAAATAAACCTCTTCCCAGCAGGATGGTTATAGCAGGCAGATGCCTATAGGAAGCACCCTGAGTATCTCCTTGGGAAAACTGGGTGTTCCCAAAGAACAGCTGGCAAACTCAGTGGGCAGAAGCTTAGAGGTGGCCAATAAGGAATAATAAATTTAAGAGTCACTGTGTACTCACAGCTGTGTATCAGTCAAGAACTGGCGTGTGGAGTCTGTTAAATTGTGGATGAAGAGGGAGAAACTGCTGCCCAAGGCTCAAGGGATAGGTGCATCCATGAGGTGCAGGCCCTCTGTGTGTGGTGTCTCTCCACCTGTCTAGGCAGACAGTTACGAAGTCCTCCCTAGAGCCATGTGCTGATGAGCCCTGCTGGTTGTCTCTGCAGTGATCAGCTGTCCATGTCGTCCAGCCGTGCCCAGCAGATGCATGCCTTCTCCTGGATACGCAACACCCTGGAGGAGCACCCCGAGACGTCCCTGCCCAAGCAGGAGGTGTATGATGAGTACAAGTGAGTGCCCTGTGTGCTGCTCTAGCTCTGTGACACTGACTCTCCAGGTACCCCACTGCTGTGTGGGACACCTGATGGACCGTGCTGCTGTACCTGAGAGTGCAGTAGCTGCTCTGTGGCCAGCTGTATTCATCACTACTGCCCCTGGAGATAAGATTGTGATGTTTAAATTGTGCATTACATGTACAGTTGCTGAAGGAAAGGTACAAGTATTTCTTAACAAGTGAGTATAAGTATCAGGTGAATGAATGAATATTGGGTTTGTTCTGTGCAGTGGCACAGATAAAAAGCACCAGTAACTGTCTTACAATGTGTGTTGGTCTGCTTGTTTACATACCTATATGACTGCCTTAACAAGGGTGAGGGGTTGAGTTGTTCCCCATAGATGCAGCTGTTCTGCACATATGATCTTGCCCATCGCACCTTTCTTCCCAGAATAATGCATAAATATTGGACCTTCCTGCAGCAAACCTGATTTCTACAGAGGCACAATATATCTGAATATGTATGAAACCAGTAACCAAGGCCACTGTGAGTCTGTGTTGTCAAGTCTCAAAGCTACCGTGTAATGAGAAAGCGATTAGAAGCAAGGGAGAGGGAGCTGTCTGATGAAAGTTGGATTTGAATTCATTTACAGAACATACCCCATGGGGGAGGGGGAAAGAAATAATCATCCTCAGCCCAGTTGCCTGAAGATGAATAACAGATTCATGATCTAGTATGAATATTTCCATAATCTGAACGATTACTGTAATTTGCAGGGAGCTGAATCCCTTCACTTCCTAAGTGCCTACAGGATTCACCCCAGAGTAATTGTTATTGCAGGGCTGCCTTCTGCAAATACCTCCTTTTAATGAACTCTCTGTGCTCAAGTGTTTCACCGTGATTGAGCTGAAGCTCGATGGCATGGCCTGCCTGGGGTTGATAAACAAGCACACACCTATTTGTGAGCTCTGCAGGGCCGGGGCGGTGCCGCAGCCGGGCAGTGCAGCCAATGGCACAGACACAGCACAGCGGCCAATCCCCGCGCAGCAGCGCCCGCGCACGCACAGCAACAGCGGCAGCTGCTGTGCACCACGGAGATGATGGGAGCCTTATTCTTAAATATATTTCTTATTTAATAATTTATGGCCTGCTTCAGCAACAAATCTGCTTGGCTTCCATGCTGTGCCAAGCTGCAGATGCCCGGAAATATCATCATCTACAGATTGTGGAGTGTGAAATTTGGATGGCTTTGTATGTAGCTGCATCAAGTATTTGTGTATTGTATTTTTTTCCCCCTAACAAAATAAGGGTGGTAAGCAAATATTCAGGAAAATATCAAATGTTTGGAATCTGTTCTCCTTTGAAAGCTTCTGTTCTGTTTTTAAAACATTCAGTTGCTTTGAATATTTTCATGAGCTATTCTTACACACAAAAGGAGAAGTAGTCTTGGAGTGGGACGTGGGGAACAGGCATATAAATATGCAAGTTAGTTTTGATATGTCCTTTTTCTTTACGTAAGGGTACTAAAACCTCACTAAACTGAGTTCTGCTTTATTAACCAGTTACCATTTCTCTCTTCTGTGTGCAGAGATGGATCTTGCATGAGCTCATATAAGCAAGCTTATGCACTCTGCATGTGTAAATCAAAAGTGCCAGGCTTCAGAAGACTGCTGCATCATACCAGCATCTTCGTTCCTGCCATAAATTTTGGTTAAAATAAATCTTGCAAAACTACCAGCCTTCTGCATCACCTTCCATATTTTTTTTCTATGAAGAGGGAAAGACAGAAGCTTGCACTGCACAAGAGTTCACCATTGGCAAGTGCTGATAGTGTTTTCAGCTCCTCCACATTTCAGTAACCCCTTCTCACTGGGCTTATTCAATGCAGTGACTCTTCTTTCTGTTTTGTTACTCTTCAATTTAAGTGTGAATTCATGTTTCTAACTGGATAAAAGTGAGTGGATTCATCTTTCTTTTGAAAGGGATAAAACAAAATTAAAATTCATCACAATATAAGGCAGTAGCACTTGGGAAGGCTGAGCGCTTGCAGCTGAATTTTAGAAAGGAGGTAGTTGGGAGCTGGTTCACCTCTTGTTGGTGCTGTGATGCTGCTTGTATTGACAGAATACATTGAGCTCTAAGAGGCTGGGTTTCTGTTGAGTGCTCAAAGTTCTTCTGTCATCTTCCTCTGGGAGTTATATGGGGATACAGGCTGGAAAGAATGGGAGCTCAAGGGGAGGTGCCCAGCACCTTATCCAATCTGCAGTGAATGGATGCTGCTTCCCATTAGATCCTTTCATTGTTTTCATGTAAGTCATTTTTGCTTGGGTATCTTGTCCCTATTCGAAAACGTCCTTCTGCACACAGCCATGTGTAGATTTAGCTGAGTTTAGAGAATTAAGATTTCAAATCTAAATGCAGTCCTGCAGTACTTGTGCAGGTAAAATCCTTACTTGCCCACAAAATGATTTGTTGAGCCTTCAGTAAACACTTGAGTCCTCTTATCTTACTTCCACTGCCATGACGCAAGGGATGAAAGTCACTCATATTTAAGTTTGGTGTCCTAAAGATTCACTTGATACACTTAATATGGATTAGGAGGTCTTTGAGTCATCCTGTATCTCTTTCCTTTAGTCTGTAAATCGTTAATCCTTCCTTTACTGGCTGCTAGGCCACTTGGTGCCACTTGATGCATAGGTTATATGCTCTGAAGTGTTAAGAATATGAACCAACAAGTTAGAAGAATATTCAGAAGCTAACAGAAGAGGGCAATAGGTGTAGGCATACCATGTCTGTTGAACACATGAAGCACACAAGATAACATACTAATCTCGTTGGGTAGTGCTTAGCCAGGGTTTTTATATAAAATTCCCTAATAGGAATGGGAAGGGACCTATTGTGTTGCGAAGTCTAGTCCCTTGTCAAAAGCAACTACCCATATAATTCCTTTGAAAGCCAATCAAACCCACTTCAAGCAGTTGTTTCTCACCTCTGCTGCTGCTCCTGGGAGTCTGACCTGCAGTTCCATTTCTCTAGTGGTTTTCAGACAACTGGTTTCCATCCTTCCTGATTATAAGGACTCATTTATGTGCCAGCATTATTTGTCAGCCTAATGAGAGCCTACATCTTTCTGAGGTTCTTGACTCTAACCTTTTTGTGGAGACCAGTTGTTTTGGGGTTGGATAAACCAAGAACTCTGTTTTGTTTCATTTGATAGGTTCTTTATCATTTGGTATTCATGCTGGTTTTTTCTGCCCAGGAAGTTGTGTTAGCTGGGCTGCATAGCCTCTGTTTTCAGCTTCTTGGTTAATTTTTTTGTGTGTTTTAATTCAGTGTATTTTATGTCTGGAGTACATTCAATTTGAAGATTTTACCCCAAAAAAAGCCTTTTCTGCTGATCATGATGGGGAGCTCTGTACAAAGGAACAAAGCAACCACGTGTCCGTTGTCATTCCTGTCTCTGCCCAGACCTTCCCTCCCCCTCTGTTTCCCACCCACCCTTCCAAGAGCAAAACAGCTCCTGGGCTCAGCCATGTGCCAAGAGTGCAAGGAGCAGAGAGAAGAGCTTCGGGGGAGAGACTCCTGCTATGTCCTGTCAAGTCAATGAGAGACCACAGATGGACGTGGAGGGTTCTCCGCCAAGCCGGGGGGGAAGGGCCATGGAGGATGATCTGTCTGAAGGCTGAAATTCCATTATAATACTGAAAGCTCAGAATTTACAGGCTTGCAGGAGCTTCCACTGTGGGTATGAGGGGACCATTTAAACTGTATGTTCTTGCTGCTAGGAAGTGATTGTCTTACAGCACATGTGCTAGACTTGAGGAATGGATAATTTTATTCTCCTTTATTTATTTTCTCTTAAAGAGGAAATAATTTTAACTTTGAAGTTAATAGTAGGTCCCTAATCCTGGTGTTTTGCTAGCTTGTTTTTTTTGGTTTTTTTTTTTACTTAATTTGCTGACATTGTTGAGTTTTAATCAAAGATACTGCTGTCTATGGCAGAGAAATTTTTAGAGTCCTCCTTTGCATGGTATTTGAGATTTAAAGTCTTGTAGTCAGCATCAGTAAGCAACAAAGACCCTCCATTCAGGAATTTTCAGACTGAAGTTTGAATCCATGGAGGCCTGGCAAGATGCTAGGGACAAAAAGCACACAGAGTTCTATTTATTAAACATGGAGCAATGTCTGGTTCCTATGAGGGTACAGTGAGGCAGCAAAGAATTCCTTTGTAATAACTTCAAAGGGACATATCTAGAAACCAGCTTCTGTGAGTGATGTACATTGAAATGAAATGTGTTGGTATATAAATTGGATATAAATTGGATATAAAGCTTCTTGATGTTCCACAGAAACTAGACTGACACCTGACTGTGTGCCAGTTGTAGGCATTGTCTCCTGGTTTGGATATGGTGGGGAGGCTCTGCAGGGGTGTGTCAACACCTAGGAGCATTAATGTTGCTGTTTGTCTTCATCAAAATCATTAAATCTGTGGTGGTGCTTTCCAAGTGGAGGATACCAACATACAGCCAGGGTGAAAGCAGCAGATACTTGCTCTGTAGTAACCAATATTTTACTGAGAAAGGTAAGGGTAGTGGAAGTATCTGAAGAAATACATTCAGCTTTCTACAGAGCTGCAACTTGAAGAGAAGACATTTTGACTGGCCCACTTGAATGCAGATTGTTACTAGGTGATGCTGGGGGTGAAGCATCTGTTTCAGACAGCTGCTTTTGCTTTGCATCTGCCTGATTTTCTGGGGTTGGTTTGTGTGTGTGTACCTGATTAGAGGCAACTGTGGGGTGTGAAATCATTGTTTCTCTGCACTCTTGCTGGTAACCACACCAATCATATACACGTTTTCAGAGGCAGGTTGGTTTTGTGTATTGCTGATAGGACTTCTCACAGGAAAGGAGGGCATTGCTGTCTTGTGTTGATGCTGTGGCTGTTGGGAATCTCACTGAGAAGGTTTTATACTGGTGCATTTTAGGCCACAGCACATCTGTGCAACAGTGCAGGGAGTTGCTGTCTTTGTGCAGCCTTACTCACTTCTAGAGCAGATCCTTGTTTCCTCTTTTGCTTTGTTTCTGATTTTCCGGAACATTCAGCTTCTGCAGCAAAATCAGCAATTCTTGTTCTCTGCCTTAAGAATGTATTTTTTAAATATCTCATATGCCAAAACAGAATTCCTTTTGCTGTTTTTGAGAACTGAAGACAGGTAACAGTGCCCATTTTACTAGAACAAGTAAAGGTGGCAAAATAATTACATTTTGTTTCTTTATACTGAGCTGCATGATGATCTTCATTTGCAGCAGCAGTTGGAATCTCTGTTAATTTAGGACTGTTAAATAGGGTTGTCTATAATCAAGCAGCTCTCATAGATCAGTAGAGCCAGTGGTAGGAGTCCTAAATATGTTACACCTATAAAGCTGGTTCCCTGGGAAGGCATCTTTTAAGTTTAGTTCTGTTGAGGTCTATTAAATAGAAGTTGTATATGCAAAATCTTTCTCTGGACACTTGCACATCTCTTACCTACTGCTTTTCAAATATTCCTGCAGGCCTTACCACACTCAAGCTGTGCTTCTGGCTGGAACAGGGGCTCTGCTTTATTATGTCCTGAAATATGTGAATTGAAACATATGCTTCAAACTGAGACGTGGAGTAAATCTCAGCTGTGCTCTAGATAGTGCCACTGCTTGTTATGTCTCCACATGACTTGTCTTTGAACTCACTAGAGAACAAGGCAAAAACTATGATATTAATAGCTCTGTTTATACATTTTTAATGCATTCAATTCGTTGTGGATAGCTTCATTAATGTTAAATGTGGTTCTAAATATGGACGGGGATAAGTGTTTTCTTTTGAAAACCTTTGGAGTCTAGCATGTAGGCTGGCCTCTTGCATTAACTACGATTCCATTCACGCTTTCTTTCTCTTTGTTGCAGGAGCTATTGTGACAATCTTGGCTACCACCCATTAAGTGCTGCTGACTTTGGAAAGATCATGAAAAATGTCTTTCCAAATATGAAGGCCCGTCGTCTAGGCACAAGAGGCAAATCAAAATATCCTTTGCTAGAATGCTTCTCAGTAACTTGTTCTGCTCTTGCCTGGAGAACATCTGTTGTTGTGGCTTAAATACCAGCTAAATGTAGAAGTGATGTTGAATAAAAAATGCCGACACTTTTCCAACGTTCTTTGAAAATTATTAGTTGCAGTAGTGTTAGGTTGCAAGATATAACTTTGGAAACAAGTATTTAAATTTAGATTTTGACACTTAGTTGTCACAGCAGTGAGGCATCAAAAAAGTTTTATAATCTAGTGCAAAGAGAGATATTGGAATAAAGGATCCAAAACTGTTAGTGATTTTCAAACCAGTTTTCTCATCAGTCAGAATTTTTTCTTTTCTGAGCTGAGAATTGTACCTTCCCATGAGAGCCCTTAGAAGCCATGGTGAAGTAGTGTCCTACCTGCTGCATTCCCCAGGGCTGGCTCTCGCTGCGTCCTGACGTGCTGGGTGGGCAAAGCCCCTACGCTGAGTGGGGGAGGGAGAGCATTGAAAGGCTAAAAGGCATTGAGGTGCTCGTAGGCCCTAATTAAAAACCACTCAAAAGAAGTAACAGTAATGATATGGATGTGATACTTCGGCCTTTGCCAGGTCTCACTTGAAGCATGCACTTAGACAATTAAATGCTAGCAGGCAGCCCAGAATTGCTTGTCTTCCATTGAGGGAAAAAACCTTCCATGCTGTAGTAAATGGAGGGGTTATGTGTCAGTTAAACTGTTTCATAAAATACAGTGTTGGATTATCTAGCAGTGAAATCTGAAACTTAGTGCTCATGTTTGGATAGAGCTAGAGAAGTGTTAAGGAAGAGCTCATACAATGTAATTGTAGCTTGACCCAGGGGATCTCTTGAAGTTCTATTTCCAATGTTTCTAATTCAGAATGATCAGAATGTGACCTTGTCTCACAACTACCATATTCCCAGGCTCCTTAGATTTCTTTTGCTGTAATTATGCTCCATCTAGGTTAATGTAAGTAATTGCAAACTATATGGCCTAGGAAAGAATACAGACATGTTTACAGAATGTGAAAAATTAGTGATCCTGGAAAGGATTTGTGTGTCATGGAGAAAAGACACTGTGTGTGAACTCCCAGACTGATGCTGTGGAGAGGAAAAGAAAGGCTGATTTGATTTTTAGACCTATAAACAAATGAGTACAGATAATAAAGGGAGCATATTTTTGTGTACCGATTTGATGAGATCAGTGTAAGAAGAAGTCTGGGTCTTTATATTTTCACAGAAAATTATCATGGATGAGGAGAGAGTGCCTCAAAAATAGTGTGAAATCTTAGGAAGAAATGCACTCATTGGGCGCTTTATCTTGTCCTGGGAAACTTTAGTTTGAGGAAGTCCTTCAGGAGAAGGAAACAAAATAAAACCTAAGTTCAAGAATGCATTTTTTAATAGTGATTAACTTTTTTTTTAAATTAATCCTCCCATCTTGTTTTAGAAAGAGAGTTTAGTCAAAATTTACGTTAATGATTTGAATATTGAGTAGCTAATTGAAGCTGCCTGGAATGGTTCAGTGCTTGTTCTAAGTCATCAGATGAAACTAATCATACCCAGCATGTCTGCATGGATTGAGAAACCCAATGACCTGGCCCAGAATGCAGCCATTGATGGACTTGGATTCTGACTGGCTGTGAGATCATGCTAATGACAGGAATTCTTAGTTCTGTGTTGAGTTTGTTTTGAAGCTTATGAGGGTTATCAGAGGAATTACTGCTCTTCTCCCCTATCCCCCAGCTAACAAGTAGACGATGTAGACCTTAATTGTTGTTCACATATTGCTACAGTGGACTGAGGAAGAAGGCTTTTGTGCATATGCCAACACTGCCCAACCTTGACTTTCATAAAACTGGAGATGGGGTATGATATATATTTGCTTCTTTTTATATATTTCTGCAAGTTAGCATTTATTGTGCTGTTTTTCTGTCAGAACTTTTCAAAACAAGGTGAAGATCTATGTAGCTTTTAAGATTTTTCTTTATAGTTCTTATATTGTGAATCATTGTTTAATTTTTTTTCTGTAAAGTTCATGATGAATTGCAATACTCTTAAACTAATATAGGAGGTGAGGTAGACATCTACAGTGTTCCTATCTACCATAGGAAGAAATGCACTCATTGGGCGCTTTATCTTGTCCTGGGAAACTTTAGTTTGAGGAAGTCCTTCAGGAGAAGGAAACAAAATAGAACCTAAGTTCAAGAATGCATTTTTTAATAGTGATTAACTTTTTTTTTTTAATTAATCCTCCTATCTTGTTTTAGAAAGAGAGTTTAGTCAAAATTTACGTTAATGATTTGAATATTGAGTAGCTAATTGAAGCTGCCTGGAATGGTTCAGTGCTTGTTCTAAGTCATCAGATGAAACTAATCATACCCAGCATGTCTGCATGGATTGAGAAACCCAATGACCTGGCCCAGAATGCAGCCATTGATGGACTTTGATTCTGACTGGCTGTGAGATCATGCTAATGACAGGAATTCTTAGTTCTGTGTTGAGTTTGTTTTGAAGCTTATGAGGGTTATCAGAGGAATTACTGCTCTTCTCCCCTATCCCCCAGCTAACAAGCAGACGATGTAGACCTTAATTGTTGTTCACATATTGCTACAGTGGACTGAGGAAGAAGGCTTTTGTGCATATGCCAACACTGCCCAACCTTGACTTTCATAAAACTGGAGATGGGGTATGATATATATTTGCTTCTTTTTATATATTTCTGCAAGTTAGCATTTATTATGCTGTTTTTCTGTCAGAACTTTTCAAAACAAGGTGAAGATCTATGTAGCTTTTAAGATTTTTCTTTATAGTTCTTATATTGTGAATCATTGTTTAATGTTTTCTTCTGTAAAGTTCATGGTGAATTGCAATACTCTTAAACTAATATAGGAGGTGAGGTAGACATCTACAGTGTTCCTATCTACCATATACATATTTCAAAATCTGATTCTGTTTTGCTTTTACTGTATTTTTTTAAGTCAGTGCTAGAGAAGAGATACCCCAGTGAAAGAAGCAGTTCCTGGGTAATAGTGACTACTGAGTTGACAAGACTCTGGATACAGGGGAAATGAATTGTTGGTGCTCCAAATATTAGGATTCTGTCTGTGATTTTCTTCCAGAAATGTCACTTCCATATAATGTCTTTGGGAACAACCCACAGATTATTGTTAAGACATTTAATTTTGAAAGATACTGATGTTGTGATCTCATTCTCATAATTTCATGTAAAACTGTGAACACACTACTCCAACTTCTGATGTGTTTCGGATAATAATTTGCTTTCTATTTTTGTTTTCATGCCTTAATGACCCTTGTTAATGTAAGTAACCTTTCCTCCTTTGTTTGTTTGGTTTAGTTGGATGGAGCAGAGCCGTCGGGGCAGCTGCAAAGTGCCGATGAGGAAGTCGTGTCTGCAGCCTGCCGCCTTGTTTGTGAATGGGCCCAGAAAGTGCTGAGCCAGCCCTTTGATACAGTCTTGGAATTGGCTCGTTTCCTGGTCAAAAGTCACTATATTGGTACCAAGTCAATGGCAGCTTTAACAGTAATGGCAGGGGCACCAGCAGGTAATGAGATAATGCTTGATGGTGAAATGGGGGATCTTCCTGCAGAGAGTAGTAACAGCTTGGTTTGAGAAAGGACATCTCTGCTCTTCAGGGCAAACTTGAACACTGACTCTGAGCATTCAGCATTCATTTATGTGATTTTAGTCACATTGCTGAAAATTACTGTTCTTGCTGGTGGTCTGGGTAAAGATTTGAAAATCAGCACTGGTCTCAGGTTTAGATGGTGATCCTCCCATTCCTCTGGTGAGGATCCTGGTCTTTTAAAGCACTTCAGGGTGTGTGAGTAATTGTGCTGAACTTACATACTTGCCTGGAACAGGAGTTTTGTGCTGTTACAGTGCTGGTTTGTAAGTAGACTGCTGGGGTAGCTGTGTTTCTGTCTGCTAACTTGCCCTAGTTTGGAAATGATTTTCTGTCAAGAGCAGATTTTTTGGTGTGGTTTGTTTCCTTTTGCATGCTCAAAATCAGTCACTTAATCATTTAGTGTGTTTTGGTGACCATGGATGAAGTAAATTACAAAAATGAAGGATGAGAAGGGAAATGCAGGTGCACAATATGCCCCCAGACTTGCCTGTGAGAAGTTCTGACTTGGCCTATCAAGCTAAATAGGCTTGTCTTCAGATCTAGGCCAACCTCTTGAGACAGTTTTAAATGAAAGTGGTGTTCAGATGATCCCCTTCTGGATCATGTTCTTTTTCCTTCCAGCTGTTTCCTTTATTCCAAGTTGGACCTGACAGGTGCCAGTGGTGGGTTTTGCTGCTTGTGTGCTCCATTGTGACCCAACACCTTGGCTACATTGGTCCTGCTTGCCATGCTGCTAGAAGGGACGCTCAGTGTATGGACAGCTCTTCCACTCATGTAGCTTCCCCTCCTCACTTCCTTCAAGGAAGATGGTTTTCTTCAAGGAAAAAGGCGGTCACTTCCAGTGCATGCCTCTATGGCTTGGATGGTCATTTTAGAAGAGGTTCTTTCTAGCATGACAAAAATAATTCCATTCGTCTTGCAGGAACTACAGTGTCTCTCTGCATTAACTGAGAAAAAAACCAACTTTGACCCTCAAAGAAAAGTTTGAGAGTTTTTTTCCTTATCTATATTACTTGCCCATATAGAAGAACTGTGTGCCAGTAATAGCAATATATTTGGGCATTTCACTGCTCTGTGAAGAAGTTGTGGAAGTGCAGACATGTTGTGACATTCAGCCTCTTGTGGTACATGCAGAATGCTGCTGAGAGAGTGGGCTTCCAGATCACAGTTCCTAAGCATCTGCTGGCCATCAAAACCAAATACTTGGGTTTGGTGTTGTAAAATTAGTATCAGTAAAACTAGTAATGTAGTAAAATGGCGTTGATTAATTTATAAGTAGGAGTAATTTTAAAACTCTCTAACCTCAAAGTGTAAATGAAACAATGTTAAACCATTTCTAAAGGGGTAGTTCAGCAAGGTTATTTAGTCTCTAAAGAGCATGCTAATCCTCTTGACTGTTAATAAACGGAAGATCATAAATGTGATGTGATTTGGGGGAAATTAGTGATAGCTGCACAGAGGACAGAAAATGACACTTGCCTGCTTTGTAAGCAGCAAAGTAATTGCTCCAGAAAAAAATGTTCTCCCATTCTAATTTCCATTGTTTTTTGAACTTTTTCTTCTTTTTTTCTTTTTTTTTTTTCCTGAACACTTCTCTTTTTGATGTTTTCCCCCATTATCCCTGATCACACAGAGGTTTGGATCCATTCTGCTGTTAGATGCACTGTATTTAATGCCTTGGCCATTAGATAATGTCATATACTCAAAGCTGCTTCTCTGTGACAGACCTGCAGCTTTCTGGAAGCATTTTTCATTTAAAGCTGCCTTAGAACAGGTAACAAAACCACGGCAGGTGCTGGATTTTAAAGGCTCATCTGAAACGTGCCCGCCGCCCTCTGCTGCCAGTTCAGTGAAGAGCACCGGGCTGAGATTGTGCTGACACACGAGATGCCATTTCACTTTATTAGAAACAAGAGGCCCATACTGAGTACTTTAGCAGCTAATGCCCAGCTTGTCTAAAAGACAGAGATTTTGCCACAAATATGGGAATAAACTGAAGCTGAATAGATTTAAACATGAAGTGCATGGGAGCAGCTCATGGAAGAGGTGTTCCCAGAACGGTTTTGGTGATGCCTGCCAGATATTCTCTATTAGATGTAGAAGTGGCACCACCGCAGACAGGGTATGTTTGGTTGTAATTCATTCTCCTTCTTTTGTTTTCAGGAATAAAAGGGATCCCCCAGCCCTCAGCTTTTATACCTACTGCTGAAAGTAATTCTTTTCAACCACAAGTGAAAACTCTGCCATCTCCTGTTGATGCTAAGCAGCAGCTGCAGCGTAAGATCCAGAAGAAGCAGCAAGAACAGAAACTGCAGTCTCCCTTGCCAGGAGAGTCTCCAGTAAAGAAAACAGAAGGCGCTGCCACCAACGGTGTGACCAGTATATCTAATGGAAGTCCTGCCATCCTGTCCCCTCCACCTATTGGCATTGTTGTGGCTGCTGTCCCCAGCCCCATACCGGTAATGCTCTCCAGCAATTCTCTAGAGAATCCACCCTATGAAAGGTTGTACACTGCCAGTAACTAAGCAGTGGTGTTCAGTGGATTTAGAACAGTTTCCATTCAAAGACTTGGGTGCTTTGATGCTTTTCTGTCTGTGTTGTGTTATAGGACATTACTTACAGGTTGATACAGAGGCAGCAGAATTCTGATCGTGTAACATAGGCCAAGTTCATCTTTGAAGTCATTAGAGTGAGCTTTGACGTGAAGTTTAACCAGATGAGAGAGCTGACACCAGTTGTGTGGGTCACTGAGGCCCTAATACAGAATCTAAATTGCTTTTCATTGGCCCAGTGCATTTAGTGACAGGTACAATTTTATTTTGAATGAATGTCTGTAGTACAGAATATGAGACCTATGTCTGTCTACCAGTCCTTAGGCAGAGAAATAGAAATTGTCTTGGACAAGTAGAAGAGCTTATTTTGTTTCAAACTGATATTCACTAGCTTTGTGGTATTGAGCTATGTTGTCTTTCACCTTTGAAATGCCTGGGGCTGAGGTCATGTGTGGGCTTGGGGACCTCTGGCTTCGTTACCACACTTTTCCTTTTTCTCTCTTTACAGGTGCCAAGAACCAGGCAGTTGGTGACTTCCCCAAGCCCTATGGGATCGTCTGACAGCAAGGTCCTGCCGCTCAACGTTCAGGTGGTCACTCAGCACATGCAATCAGTCAAGCAGCCACCAAAGACTCCCCAGAACGTTCCCGCTAGCCCCGTTGGTGACCGCTCTGCCCGGCATCGCTACCCGCAGATCTTACCCAAGCCAGCAAACACCAGTGCTCTCACCATCCGCTCTCCCACCACGGTGCTATTTACCAGTAGCCCAATCAAGACTGTTGTGCCAGCTCCACACGTGAATTCCTTAAACGTGGTAAAAATGACAGCAATATCTCTCGCCCCGAGCAGCAGCAGTGTGCCCGTCAAACAGACACCTTCGGTTAGCACTAGTGCAGGAGCAGCGGAAGAAGGGAGGACTGGTCCACAGATCAAAAACGGATCTGTTGTTTCACTTCAGTCTCCAGGATCCAAGCCTAGCACTGCTGCAGCTACACCTGCAGTCAAGATCAAAACAGAACCAGAAGCATTGCTGGATGAGAACTCTGCACAGGGCCAAGAGAGTTCTGACGTGTCTAAATCCATAAAGGCAACCCCTGACCTGCCTCCTGCACAGCTAATTAATTTTGAGGTTGCAGCATTGAAGGTTTCAACGGATGATGTCATGGAACTAAAACCAGGTAAGGGCTGTGATCAGGAAGCTGAAGAAGCAGGGACCAAATATAAGACACAGTCTGATGAAATCACACCAGTTTCTTCAGCAGGCAATAATCAAAGCACTCTTAAGCTCACAGTTGCCAGTCAAAACTTGTCCAGCACCAGCATCAATTCACCTCCTACTGGTGAGTCTATGATTAAAGACAAAACATGCACTAAAAGTCCAAGAAAGCGACAACCTTCCACACTTCAGGATTCCCAGTTACCACCTGTAAAGAAACCACTAGTGGAGCAGTTTGCAACTGGCAATGCCGTGGAGGGTCAAAAAGCTAACAACGTTAAGAAGGCTCTGAAGGTTGGATCAATAGCTAACAGTGACAATACAGCAACGCTTGCTCAAGTTCCCATCAAGGTACCCGTGACAGTACCTGTACCTCCTACAGCTGCTGCAAACTTAGCAACAGACCTTTCTTTGAGCACCAATTTAAATACCTGTGATCCTGCTTTAGAACAGCAGCTTGCATCAGCATCATCTCCAGATATAAAAGTAAAATTGGAAGGAAACTTGTTTATCATAGAAAATGATTCAAAATCTGATGGCAGCTTTAACCCAAATACATGGCACCATATGACCAAATCCTCTGATTTTGCATCTGTGAATTGTGATCAGCAGCAAGATATCAGTGTTATGACTATTGCTGGGCACTCTGGCTCTAGTGACTTACAGGAATCAGCGTGGGAGCCGGTGCACTGCGAAGGTATGCAGCAGGATGTGTACAGCCAGCAGTTACAGAGCCAGATCCAGGACTCCTTGGATCAAATACAAGCACAGTCTTCAAATCAGTTACCTCTGCAGTCTGAGCTGAAAGAGTTTGAGCATACAGTCCCTCAATCAAATGAAAACTTCTTCTCATTCGATGACGACCTTACCCAGGACAGCATTGTGGAGGAGCTGGTGCTCATGGAGGAGCAAATGTCCATGAATAATTCCCATCCTTATAGTGGCTGTCTAGGAATGGCACTTCAGAGTCAGGCTGCAGCTCAAGGAGCTCCCGTATCATCTCATCCAAGCAGCACGCACTTTTACCATTCGATCCATAACAACAGCACTCCAATTCACACTCCCACCCCCACCCCCACTCCGACTCCCACTCCCACCCCGACTCCAACACCCACCTCTGAAATGATTGCTGGATCTCAGAACATGTCTCGAGAGAGCCCTTGTTCAAGGCTGGCTCAGACGACTCCCGTAGACAGTGCCCTCGGAAGCAGCCGGCACACGCCCATTGGCACACCCCATTCCAACTGCAGCAGCAGTGTCCCTCCGAGTCCTGTGGAATGCCGGAACCCATTTGCATTTACTCCCATCAGCTCTAGCATGGCTTACCACGATGCCAGCATCATATCAAGTAGCCCTGTGAAGCCAATGCAGCGGCCTATGGCTACCCATCCTGACAAAACCAAGCTGGAGTGGATGAATAACGGCTACAGCGGGGTTGGTAATTCCTCCGTTGCAAACCATGGCATCCTCACAAGCTACCAGGAGCTGGTGGAAGATCGCTTCAGGAAACCTCACGCTTTTGCAGTTCCTGGCCAGTCATACCAGTCTCAGCCGCGCCACCACGACACTCACTTCGGTCGTGTGACTCCTGTTTCACCTGTGCAGCACCAGGCAGCCCCTGTCAGTAGCACTACCAAGCAGGAGGGCTTTGCTGTTCCTGCTCCTTTGGACAACAAAGGAACTGGTTCATCTCTCAATAACAGTCTGAGATGCCGGAGCGTGAGCCCTGCTGTCCATCGCCAGCGTAATCTCAGTGGAAGCACTGTTTACCCTGTGTCAAATATACCACGTTCTAATGTGACACCTTTTGGAAGTCCAGTGACTCCTGAGGTTCACAATGTATTTGCTAATATCCATGCAGACACCAGTGCCAATAACATAGCACAGAGAAGCCAGTCAGTCCCATTGACTGTGATGATGCAGACGGCCTTCCCGTCTCTTCAGAAACAAACAAACACTAAAAAAATAACCAGTGTGTTGTTAAACAAACTTGATTCTGATAGTGATGATGCAGTGAGAGGTTTGGGAATGAACAACATGCCCTCAAATTACACAGCCAGGATGAATCTCACTCAGATTTTGGAGACATCCACCGCTTTTCCTAGTGCCAACCCACAAAGTATGATCAATTCCAGCACTTCAGTTTATGAATTCCAAACACCAAATTACCTCACAAAAAACAGCAGCACCGATCAGATCAGTTTTTCTTCTGGAGATAACCAAGCACAATCAGACATCGGAGAGCAGCAATTAGATTTTAGCAGCACTGTAAAAGACCTTTTAGGGGAGGACAGTCTGCCAACAAACCAGCAGCTGGTGAATCAGGTGGCATCAGATCTCAATAACGTTGCATCTGTCTTTCCCAGCGACATCAGGTTGTCTTCCGAGCTCTCAGGCAGCATTAACGATCTGAACACTTTAGACACAAATCTACTGTTTGATCCAGGTCGTCAGCAGGGACAAGATGATGATGCTACACTGGAGGAATTAAAAAATGACCCCTTGTTTCAACAAATCTGCAATGAATCCATTAACTCAATGACTGCATCAGGTTTTGAGTGGATGGAGAGTAAGGATCATCCTGCTGTTGAAATGTTGGGTTAATCTTGTTTTATAATATGTATGTAGCACACTGTATCTAAAAGACAGACGTATTGTATTTGTCTTAATGGAAGTGCCTCCCGCAGCAGAAACACTTGCTATGTATTGTGGCATTTTTAAAAAAAGTTTGCTGTACCTGTTGCTCATTCTTCAGTAAGGAAAAGGCAGTCTTACCAATTTTAAACAAATCTCTGAAGGTGATGGGCTATCAAAGAGCCAGTATTAAAATTTGAATTTTGGAGTGTTTCCCATTCAACATTTCTTGTTTTAGCAAATAAAGAAGTGGTTAATGGCAGCCAGTGATGACAGCTATGGTTGATGCTTTGGGAGGGTTTTAATTCAAGCTTGTTTGTAGGCTTTCCATACTTTGTATTGGTTGTTACTTCTTAGTAGATGATCTTTACTGACCTTTGTCATCCAGGTTTGAAATGCAGGGTGCCTGCAGGTAGGTAATGTGCTGGGGAGTGGGTACAAGTGGACCAGGTGACATGCAGATGCCTGATCATTGTGTAGCTGTCTGGAGCACTGCTCGATGGTGAACTTCGGGGAATCTCTGTAGCACTGGGGCCATTGGCATCTCCAGTAAAACACAGAGATGGGAAAAGCTAACAGGAATGATCAAGGAAAAAGATGCACTAAATTTTTTTATTTAAGAGAAATAAATCTATGTAGTTATTTTGTCCATTAATATTCATGACATACTTGATATTTTAGTTCTCATGTCAATGTTTTTATATTAGGTAAAATTAATGCAAAAAGATTTTGAGCACTGAGATTTAATCTAGGCATAACCCCCATATTTTAAAGTGATAGGTACTGTGTATCAATGCTAGAGAAGGAACATGGTATTTTCCCTCTTTTTTCCTTTTTATTTTTTAATAGAGAGCTGCTGGAGGTCATTAAAATACTGTTTCTAAAAGCTCATTTTTTTTAAGTTTGCTCTTTCCTAACCTAGTGGAGGGCATAGGAAGACGTTATTTCTTTCTATTTCAGTAGGTTAAGCCTTTCTGTCTTTCTTGCTTGCCCTCTTTCTCTCAAACAAAAGATTATTAGAATATTAGAAAATGTGGTTAATCTAAAAATATTTCATATAGAGCCATAATACTGCCAGGCACTTTACAGATAAACAGTAAGACATGCGATCATTCTTTTGGTAAAACTTCTTTTAAAAAAGTACTTACTGTTTTAGAAGCCTGAATTCAGTTTTCAAAAGTGATTTGACAGGGTAGATGAATCTATTTTTTTTTTTTTAGGAAAAAAATGCTGCCCCTCTGGAAAATGAGAATTAGACTACTGTCTCACTGGTTAACTAAAACCAAAAAAGGCCTTTTATTTTATCAGCACGGCATACATGGATCTCTACTGGTCAAAAGGGAGAGGTGTTTACCTGGCTATGGCCTTGATGCTAGAAAGAGGACTTGCAGAGGCAGATTTTTACAAAAGAAGTGGTGCACTGAGTATGCTACAATACAATCTCTTAAGCTTGGTATGAAATGGATTACTTTTCCTGTGACCTGACACAAAGCAGACAATAGAGCAGGAAAAATTTTCTTCTTTGGCATTTCTTTGATGAGTGGTCATAAATTTACCAAGGGGGAGGTTCAGTAAACCCCGCTAGATTTCTCTAAGGGGAAGATGCTCAGATTTTTCATGTGATTAGTGTTTTTCTTTAAATGACTTGGTGGTCTTCTGTTTCTTCAGTTTTTGTAAATGACTTGAGATCCCAGTACTGGTCAATTTTTTTGTGCTGATTCAACTTGTGCTGCTGCATTGGCACTGGAGGTGCTGGTATATCATGGCTTCTCTGGCTCTTGCCCCAATTCATCACCCGTTTATGGCTTTTTCTGCAAGGACAAACAGGTGTGCCAAGTAATAGCACCTTGTGGGGGCCTGATTTCACTGTGCTTGCATCGGAAGTTTTGCCACTTCATCAGGAGTGAACCTGAAGAGTTCGGATCCCTCCCTGAAGCACAGGGATGTTGTGATAATGTGGTTTGCTTTAAGACCAAGTGACTCTTCCAAGGCGATGGGGAGGAGACTAAAAGCTGCATAGTAACTTTCTGCTTGTTGTCCTGCCAGGTGTGTGTCAGTAAGACTTGAACCATTTTTCTTGTAGACTGAAGTTGCTGAAGGCAGGGCTTGAATCCTGTACTTGCCCATGGCCTTTTGAGAGGATGTGTTGAACATGCTCTCAGCCTGGTAGGAGGATGGGTCTGAGAGACGCTCAGCACCTTTTTGGTTCTGTTCCTGACCCTGTGTGAAGTGCCAGCACTACTGTGAATAGGTGAAACCTGCTTCGATGAGGGGGAGGGTCCTTCCAGCTCAGCTCTTGTGTGACTGTGACTCAGTGGCAGCTGCGGGAGGAGCTCCACGGTGGGCTGGCCTCACCTCGGGTCGCAGACACTGACAGAGGGGTGCCTGGGGGAAGGAAGGTTTAGCCTAACTGCTAGTTTTTTAAAGAAGATTTCTCACAAAAGCAAAAGTAGATTTAAAGTTGATGCATTCTAAATTATGCAGCCATCACCAAAGGTTTTTAAAAGTGCGTTTAAAATTCTCTTTAAATGCAAGCATTACATTGGGCCTAACATGTGACTTAATTAGCAGAAATATTCTATAATCAGTGGGTTTAAAGCAAATATATGTTTAATTTTAAAAGTGTTAAATTTGATAAGAATTGTTTCAAGTAAAATCCAAGACACAGGCACAGCTTTGTACATTGGTATGTATCATTCTAGAGATGTTTGTGTGTTGGTGTTATAATTAATGTTAGGTCCCTGTACTTAGTGCTAGTTAGTTCTTTATGATACATTGAGACAGAGCACTACTGCACACCAAAGTATGCAATACCCAAAGGAAAATTCTGTGATCCTAACAAATGGAAGCCTGTCTTTGTCAGATACTCCAAAACTTTGAATTTGAGACAGTTCTGACCCCTTGTTTACATTATTGGCTTCCTACTAACATAAGAAATAAATTATTTTGATAGCAGTTTTTGCTAAAGTATACAAACTAGTGAATTTGTACCCTGTGTACAGTATTGCAGCAAACACTTTAAATTTGATTGCTTGGTTAGTCCAGCAAACTTTCTGGGTTCATATATTGCACTAAAATTCTGTTGAACCTGTGGCAGGCACATTCCTTAGGATAAATGCAACAAATACGGCCCACAGATTTAAAAAAAAAAAAAAATGAAAAAAAAACTTTTTAATGTGTTTCATTATTAAAAGGCAAAATGTCATTGAAAGTGACAGGTGAAATTGTCTTATGTAGCAATGTGCATTGATCTCAATGAGATATTTCTATTTTTGATTCTCTTACATGAGAATATTGCAGCAGGAAAAATTAAGTTTAGTTTGCTTCACCATGTTAATACATGATCACAAAACGTGCATGAGTGTTAATGACTTAATCTTGTACAGTACTAGATATATTCCTGTAACCACTTTTATTTTTTTTATTCTTTTGCTGTATTGAAGCTGGTTCAGTGTTAACCAGGTGAGCATAGTTATTCACAAGTTATTTACTTTTTTATGTTAACTAATTCAGCTTAGTTATTGTTGAATATGTTCCTTTCTTGGATTATTTTTTATTGTTCTGGTGTTGAAAAACATTTTTGCATCATTTTATCATGATAAGAATTCATGAAGTAAATAATTTGCAAATGATTGCAATAAGCACTGACTTCTGAACTGAAAAGAAGGAAAGCGTTTCTTGTGCAGTGCATCTGAGGATCATATAATAGTCTTGTACTATACTGTGCTTTATTTACTGCACCATAAGAAAGAAAAATCCCTGTTCCACATTTTCATTTAGTGCAGGAAATCCAGTTTCTCTCCTCTTCCCCAGTGTTTTGTTGTCTGTTGTACTGCTGAAACTACAGTAGTTGAATATTGCAGTAGCATTTCAGTTATTTTTTTTATTGAAAGTGCTCAAAAATTGTTTTTTAAATGTTTTCAAAAACAATAAAAACATTTTGTATTAAAATTATTTCTGGAGTTTTTTCTTCATATGGAAAATGTGCTTTAGGGCTGGCCTAAAATACAGAACTTTGTAGTTTGTGTGATGACAGAAGAAAGCTTCCCAGTTGAACCTTGCTGCAATTGCTGAGCCCAGTAAAGCTGAGTGTGAAGGTGAATTTTCCTCGCTGGGGTGCCTTGGTCAGACTTAGTCCAAGTGTTGGTTTCATGCCTGGGTGCCAGCTCTTGCTGTTGTGACATACAACATCCCATTGCTGCTGTTGCCATCCACTGTTTTGGTGCTTGCCTGGTTTTGCTTTCCATATTCATAAGGCACTCTTACAAGATGGTTTTAGTGTGGCTTGAGTTGCTGACATAAAGGGAAAATGTGTGCTTGGATCTATGGAGTCCTGTATTTGGACTGTACAATGGCGTGTAAACCCATCAGTGTGCCTAGCACAGTCTGTGTGAACAGGATGGAAAGGCATTACCACAGAGCAGGAACTGGCTACAGAAGAATGAGAAAAGATAAATATTCAGGTTTTCATGCCAAAGAGAAAGCACTTGTTCAGACTTAGACTACATCCCAGACTCTAGAGGTGCTGAGATGAGCTGGCAGGTGACAAGATTTGATGTTTGCACAAATCCCTTAGGCTCATTAACAAAGAAAAAGAATTATCACAGACATAAGACAACATAAATGGAAGAGAACCAGAAAGATACAAATTTTAACATATCATGGGAGGAAATACTATTAATATATCTCACTGCATTCTAAACATGCTTTACAAAGAGTTCTCAACAATTTATAGACACACTTTATGGTCCACAGTCATAAAAAATGCAAATTAACAACTCCCAAGGTATGAGATGGAATATAATATAGAAGGTAATAGGAGGATACTTGAGAAATTGCTGATTCACCTGAAGTAATAATGGGTTTTAATTGGAACCTCTCAGCTGTAAATTTGAAAGAATTTGTCTTAATGGTTGTTAAAAAGGATCAAAAGTACAAACAAATCTCTGAATGGAAATGTCCTAACAGGAAAGATTTAAGAAGGTAGAAATCTTGGAACTGAAGTCATGAGCTTTGTAGATTTAAAAGTATTATATGCTTATGTGCTTAATAAAGACATCCAGAGGAAGTCGAAACAATTGCTTTGAAATATTTTTGCATCTTCAGAAATACGAATCTGTATGTGTGCATGCAGCTGGTATTCCAGTAAACAGAATTCCACCTCTGGGGTTAGGGATTGCTGTGTGAAATGAGGCAGTGGTTCATGTAGTCCATACTGTGTCTCTGGCAACTGATACCTCTTCTCTAGAGCAGACCTGCATTATTTACATGGTCACAGAATAAATGGCTCTTTGGAAGCTGTTCTAGACTCAAGAGACAGGAGCTCCATCTGAAGCCAGTCAGAGGTAACCAGTGCTTGGATCTTGCCACTCTCCTCCCTCTCTTAGAAATGGTACAAGCTTGGATAAGGAGACACGATTGAAGAAAAATACATAGTGAGGCTTACAAATGGGAGCAACACTGAGAAGTTATTCCAAACTTAAGGAAGGAGCAGGGACCTGACTGTATGCTTAAGATGTTTCTGAGTTGGGATCCACAAAATAGTTAACAATTAACCTGAATGTGCCCAGGCCTGGGCTATGCTGTCCTTGTGCTGTGCTGTGTTTGTCCTCTGGCTGCAGGAAACCTTGGCCAGGTAGCCACAACAGAGAAGCTGCAGGCAGCTCCCACTCAGTGCTGGCAGTGATGCCACTTTGTGTCCTTGTCTTTTATCTGAAAGTGCAGCTGGGTGTTCTCATGTGAACATCCTTTCTGACTGACCTTTGAAGTAGAGAGCAGAGTTGTTTTCTGGTAGGAAAATTCTGTAAAAACTCAAATAAGGCGGCCTTCCATGGACAAGATGTCTGTGTAGATTGGAGGCCCATTCTGTGCTGCACAGTTAGGGGATCTGAAGGGATGTGAGTCTCTCTGTACTGTCCTCTCTTTGTAGTGCTCACTCCAGCAAATGGATTTTTAAGCATTACTTCACAGGATCTGAGTGCCTTTGTTACTGCTTTGTAACAAACCAACACCTTCTAGTGCATAGTTAACATTACCTGATGAAATTGCAAATCTTTGTTTCTTTTGCTTTTCCTACCCAACTTGTTAAAAAAAGAGAAAGGGATGACATACAAACTCAGGAAATCCAGATTAATTAATCAGAAGTGAACTGAGGACATGGAAAAATTGTTTAGAAAGTATTTAGTGCTAAAAAGACGGCTGTTTCTTGCAGATTACAGTGTTTAGATACCCCAAATAAGAGACTGTCTTGATATAATGCAGAATACATAACTGAATTATTATAGTTCGTGATAGGTCATAACATTTCTGCCATGTGCTTTGGATATGTAGGAAATATCCTACTGGTGATGTAAATACTTGAAATGTGTTGGAACATTTGCATATCTATTCTCCAATGGCTTTGTCGTGCCTCCTCCTGAGTCTGTTCTTCCTGGGCCTGCCTACCCTTTTTCTATATCTGGTAATACCTCAGTTCTGAAATCATGAAAAGGCTCCATTTTTGTCCCTGTGGCTCATCTTTTCTCTGCTGTCAGCTTCCTTTTAAATAAACTGCTTTTATATGGATTATGCTAAGTTATGTATCATTGGAACTTTGCCTATCCACACTACCTAATTAGATGATGCCTATTAGAATAAAATTTCAGTGGATCTCAGGCTGCTGGTTCAAGTAATGTTAGCATTATGCTACTGATCCAAAGCATAGGCGGCTGTTTGTGTAGGGAGGTTTTGAGTCAAATGTTAAAATTGTACTTGAAAAATTGGCCCAAGGACTGAAATGAGCCTCAGCAGCTTGTGAGCTTCATTTTAACCTGCCTATGCATACAAGGGGCCACTTTTTGATGGAACTGTTTTTTAAGTTATGTATATATTATACCAAATAAGCTAAATGTGCTTTTAAAGCCTTCATATGTGGTGAAGATTGGAAGAAGATACATAGGAAGCTGAAAATACATTTTTATTTCATCAGGGGTTGATAGCCTTATGTTCACTTATTAACTTGTTGGTAGTGGCTTTTTGTGATGACTAAACAGAGCAGGGCATTACCTGACTGCTGCTGGAGCTGAGTCCATCTGTAGCTTCAGGTTTTTGAAGCACTGTGTGGAGGAGGTAGCTAGTGGGAATCAAGAGAAGCTGCCCCTGCAGCCTTCCTCAGGTAGCCAACCTACCTGTGGCTTCAAATCAGTACTTCTCAACGTGCTTATTTAGAGAGCTATTGGGCTCTCTTTCTGCAAATATTCTTTTGTTTCTAGTATGGACGGGAAAACTCAGCACTGTAACTTATCCTACATTATAAATTAACTGATAATGACTTGGTCATCTCCTTTCCCTATCAAGAATACCCTTGAGTGTTCTATTTGCCTGCTCTGTATCAGTACTTCAAAAGGACACTTGTTTCAAGAGCTATGATAATAATTTCCCAGAGGGATCATGCCCAAATCCTCCTTGAGACAAGAAGAGGCATTTTGAAATGTGTTTAAAAGGCTGTGTATAAGCAATGATTAATTTTGACTGGGAAAAAAATCTCCTTGATTCTATTTCAAATTGCTTTGAAGAATTAAAACCATCTTTCCTGCTACATATGTATAGATGAGAATGATGATGAAGTGCCTGTGTCTAAGAGGCTTTGCTCAAAGGTTCTTGGTTCTTGCACCAAAAGCATAACCAAAATCTGCTCTGACAAGGATTAATTGTGGACAGCAAAACTAACACAAGGGCCTAAAATGGCTGTCTGAAAAAGCAAAATAGCAGATCTCAGTGCTTACTAATAAGGACTTGCTGGAGACCTGTTATGAATTATCTGAGGTTAACTTTTTATCAAAAACAGTAGCTGTATAATAATAGGAGGATATTTGCATTTCCCTTTCCTTTTGGCAAAGGTAATACTCTAATCATTAACAAATATAATTTCACAGCATGCACAAAGTTCTACATTCTTGTCAGTCAGCCTGGTTTTTAGGAGTACCTTCTTGTGGGATTACTTTCTATGCCAGCCAGACCTGAAGATATGTGGACATTTCTTGGATGATGTGCCATTAAGTGTAGTTTGGTATTATCAGTAATTAATTCCCAGTGGCAAAACTTTCAAGATCATTGCAAGCCAATCACAGACCAAGGATAACACATTGAAAATCTGTGTACTCAAAAGTATTTGAACATTAAAAACACCTCAGAAGTAATTCAAACCAACTAATAACAGCAATTATTTACTATTCCCATTTTCCTAATGAAATAAGAGAGAAACACTCTAAGAAGGAGCATCTGCTGTGAAACTGAGATGTGGGAAGATGAGAGTGCATTAGTGGTGCTCAGTCACACACCATACCAGAACACAGCTTCTCCTGGTCTTAGCAATGTTTTAGGCACTGGCAGAGAGGGTATAGCACATACTACTTCATACACATATGGAGAAGGATACTCTCAAGGTATTTAAAGAAGAAAAGCCCAAATGTGTAATCCCTGGAAAGTTCTTACTTGTCTAACACTGGGATGGGTTGAGCTGTTAGCAAAAATATCCATAAGTAGTGTGTTAAACATGGGATCACTGGTGGATAATTAATCTGGGAGCAGTTGGTTGGAGCTCATCACTTCAGGGTTTCTGTTCTGGCAGCTCTCCTCCCCCTCAAGCTGAAAATAGAGAGAAAAAGATGACATCTGAGTGGTGGTGATTCAGACAAGTGTTTACCATTTCATTCAAATGCATATGCACAAAATGAGTATGACATTCCACCTCCTCTATAGTTGCTCTTCCTACTATGCAGGTTTGCTCATCAAGACAGAGATCTTTCCAAAATAAATTGCTTGTAAACTGTTACACAAGTCACGAAAATTAGGAAAAACATTTTTTACATCTTTCTCCTCTACCCTGTGAGAGTTGGAGAGCTCAGCATCTTTCCTGGGAAGCAGGGAAGAAGGGAGCTGGCCCAGAGCAGGTGTTGGTTCCTGGGGAACACAGGCCCATGCTTGGAGAGCAGTGTTAAATTTTGTCTGCAGGTTGTCCTGGAAAGGAGCTACTTGAGCAGAGAATTTTTGGTTCACATCTGGTCTGTCCCTGGGTGATGGTCACACCTCTATGTCATCCTGCAGGAGCAAGTAAGGCTGCAGGGTTTGAGACTGCTGGAGGCAGTGCCTTGGCTTCAGGCAAAGCACATGTATCCAAACAAGGATATGTCGCTTTTAAGGGAAAGAAGAAAAGCTAAGGAAAACAGAACCTGTGCCTTTGGAGAACTGCGAGTGAGAAGGAGTAGGAAGGGACTGATGAAAACCTGCAAATGAGCTAAAAGCAGCCCAGTTGCAATGCAATGCAGAGACA
Source organism: Emberiza elegans (assembly GCA_024865655.1). Lineage (NCBI taxonomy): Eukaryota > Metazoa > Chordata > Aves > Passeriformes > Fringillidae > Emberiza > Emberiza elegans. The sequence goes on along the minus strand of JALJVW010000398.1, from coordinate 13,470,849 downwards.
GCTGCCAGCCTGGAGTGACTACCAGACTGAAGAACTTGCTTACAAAATATAAATATAAGCCTTAATGTTTGGATCAGTTTTGCATCTCGTTGTCATGGTGTTTGAAATTGGTATTAATTGCCAGGATCTAGCCTGCATTTAACAGTAAAGCTAACAAGAGTTAAGTCTTGGGCTCTTAAATACATCTCTGCATTAGTCTCTTCACTGAGACATTGCCTTAATAGTAAAGAAATTGAGATTATTAGAATACCAATAGGTGTTTACTTCTCTTAGTCATAGCAATGACTCATGACCAATATAATGTTTTTCTATTAATTCCCTGTTGTACACAGTTTTCCATTTACCTATCACTGTGACATTTTGAGTGGTTCATAACATTTTCTATTGTATGACTCAGTAGAACAAAAGACAATAGGACAAAAATCTGTTTCTGCCATTTGCATCTGTTTTTTTTGTTGTTGTTGTTTTGTTTTGATTTTGGCTTTTTTGGGGGTTTTTTTTTGGAGTGGTTTGTTGGGTTTTTGTTTGTTTGTTTAGGTTTTGTTTATTTTGTTTAGTTGCAGTTAAAATGGCTTCTATTCCTTTGGTTTAAAGGAAGACCAGCAAAGATAATGTATCCAGTTTGATTTAAAATCCTCTGTAGCAAAAGTGTATCCTACATTTGATAAGTTAAAACATACTTTGCTGTTACTTGATGTCCTAGCTTTTATCTCTTAACCATCACTATAGTTAACATATATTCTTAAATCAAAGGCTATTTTGATAATCCTTTGGAATTCTGAAACAAATGTCCTTTATCCACATAATTTCCTCCTTTAAAAGCAAACACTGCTTTGTTGGGTTTTTTTCCAAAGTAATTCAGTATTATGGTGTACAGATTCTCTTTGGCCTAGGAAAAGCACTTATGATAAAGAAACACACAAACCATATTAGCATAAATTTATACAAAATTCAATCCACAAATTGGATCTATCATGATGAATGCCTTCAGCTTAGAGATGGAATTTTTTTTTTTAATTTTGTAAATTTTTGATCTTTCATGGGACTGAAGGTTAATTTAGGTGGCAAGAGAAGTCATATTTGTTACCAGATAAGAATTCACTATTGGGGATTGGCTAACGAGGTAAAATATTAGCAGATTTTTAATGGTATGGATATGCAAAGTGTTCCATTGCACTTAGATGATCCAAATTCAGGTTATTCTCTGCAACTGAAAAATCAATAATTTGCTTTCAGAATAGCTCTCTTCCACTAATAGTTTGTAATATCATAACACCATAAAATATTAAATGCTGGAGATACATATCTAACATAGGAACTGAATGTTTGTTAACAAACATATTGTGGTTTATGTTCCCCTATTTTTAAGTAAAAGAATAATTTGGGTGAAGTGATAGATATCTTGCTGGAATATTTGAGATAGCTATTGATCCCACTGAAAATGCACATAAACCTTACCTTAATATATGGATGCCTCTGGGTATCAAACCCAGAAACAGAAGTTCTGTGTTTCAGACCTGTTCATAGCAGGTCATCTGCTTATGGATTTGGGCATTGACTAACCAGCTCCTATTCTCAGTCAGTGGTCTTTCCACACAAAAAAATGAGGCAGGCCTGTGTTACTCTGCTACTTAAAAAACGTAATATAACAAAATGAGTATGTTAATGTCCTGTTGTAAATTTCAAAAGGGCATTATTTTAAATTTCAAAGTTATTGAAATGACACATTACTTAAAATTTAATGTTTGAGTTTTGATGTCCTACAAAAAAGCCCAATAAGTAATGCACTAATAAAATATTCACAATAAAGCCTTTATTAAACAGGACTTTAGCTTTCTTATAGCCCTTACTGTACAGAAAAGCTGAGACTGAGACTGCAGAAAGGCAGGCAGAGTTCTGGCTAGTGACAGTAATGTGTAGTAAGATATTTATAGGGAGAAATAAAAGAGTATCTTTTAATAGACTACAATTATGAAAAAAATTACAAAAAACCTCAGCTGTGAGCTTTTGGGGCTCTGATGCTTTTTCTTTGACTTGCTTTGTACACCCTAGCAGAGTATAAGACAGCACTGCAAATCCCAGTGTTGGTGTTTGACAGCCACAAACCCACATGCTTTTTCTAGCAACCTGTAACAACAATTTACTAATCATCGTGATACTCAATCCCAGAAAAACCCGCACCTGGAAGTCATGCCTGCTGTAACTTAGGCAGATTTTCCTTCCTTGGCTGTTACTCAGAAACTTCAATTGGGACACACCTCTAAACTTGTGCTGGAAGACTGATGTAGGCAAAGCTGAGCCAAAGGAATTGGAAACTTTGGGTATCCAGAGGGTCTATTCAGAAACAGAAGAGGGCTGTTTATTTTGAAATACCCAAAAACTTTTCCAAATTGTCTTTGTTGGTCTTACAACAGACATTGTTTCCCCGAGTAAATCTAGCAATTCACATGAAGCCACTTGCCCAAATGCCACTTTGTCTGTAAGACACTCAGCTGAATTTTCATAGCTAATACCCTATACTGATTTTGGGACATTTACAAACTGATGTTGATATTGCGATTGCATTTCCTTGGAGCATCTGGTTAGCCTCTGGAAGAACATGAGTGTGTGTGTGTGTGTGTGCTAATGGGCACAGGTTTGCCTCAGTCTTTCTGAGGAGGTGTTACCTGTGTGCTCTGTGGTCTGCTTGGGGCACAGTCCAAAGAGCTGAGCCTGGGTCTGTGTTTGTTTTGGAAAGGAAAGAGTTTCTCATCGGATGATGATGGCAGAAATAGGTCACTCAGGGCGTGAGGGGCCAGGTTGGATCAGTTGAAAGGTGACAAAAGACCCTGGTTCCTTGCCAGTACAGGTGCTGCTACATTTGTTTGTTGTTAGAGACCACTGATTTTCAGCATGTTCATCCTAAGAGGGAGGTATGTTCTCTGCACTCCCAGACTGTGCAGTGCCTGGAGGAGTTTGGCCTAAGCTTATAGTAAGGCTTGTGGTTAGAAAGCTCAGATGAAACCATTCTATTTACAGCTTTTTCAGCACAGCTCTTGCTGTTGTCCTCTGCCTGCTGGAAAGGTGGATGGTCAGGGAGGGATTCCTGAGGGATTGAGTCACAGGCTTGCATGGGGGGCAAGCAGATTTTTTTCTAGAGAAAGGTCTTGACAACCTCGTTGTTTTGATTTCAGACAGCTTTTACAGTTTATTTTTTTTCTGTCCTCTGGCATTCTCCTCGCTTGGATGTTATGTCAGGTCATCTCCTCACTCAGCTGGGACTTCCTTCCTCCTCACAGCACCCTGGAAGGCAGCACTGCCTCATCCTGGCGGGGAAAGTCCTTTTTTCCTCTCAGTTTTCCCTGAATTTTTGCTATTTCAGGTTCCCTGAATACGAGGGGTTAGGCAAGAGCTCCATAGCTTGGGCCTGGCCCTCAGAGGTGCAAAAATAATCTCAAGCTGCAGCAGGAGAGGTTTAAGTTGGACATTCGGAAGAATCATAAAAAGGGTGATTAGATACTGCCCAGGGAAGTTGATAGAGTCACCGTCCCTAGAGGTGTTTAAGGAAAGACTGGTCACTTGGTGTCATGGTCTAGTTGACACGATGGTGTTCGGTCGTAGGTTGTACCGATGATCTTAGGGGTCTTTCTCAACACAATCGATTCTGTGATTCTGTAAAGAAAGACCTCGACAGCGTAAACCATCAGGAAACATTTTAGAAAGGCGGCGTTACCCCGCCGCGGCCCTGGGTAGGGCTGCCGGGGCGGGCAGGGCGGAGCACGGCGCGGCTCCCGCGGCGCCCTGAGGGGCGCTGGGGCTGAGGGCGGCGGCCGCGCGCCCCCTCAGGCTGCCCGCGCGGCGCGTGTCTCCAGGCGGGGCGCGGAGCGGGAGCCAATCGAGAGGCGCCGCCCGCACCCGGTTGGGCGGGGCCGAGGCTCCGCGCGCCAATCAGGCGATGGGGAGAGGCGCGGGGCGGAGCCTGGGGCGGGCTCGGGGCGGGGCCCGGGGCGGGGCGTAGGTAAACACGGCGGCGGGGGGCGCGCGCCGTGCGGCCATGGCGGCGTCTCCTGCGGAGGTGCTCGGGCTGCCGGGCGAGGAGGTGAGCGAGGCCCCGGGCCGCCCCCCGCGTCCCCCGCTGCCCTTTCCGCGGAGCCGGGCGGCGGCTTCTCCGCGGGACTGAACCCCCTGCGGGGCGGGTATTCCCTGCGGACCTGCCGCGCTGTGGCGCGGGGCGGGGGAGTGGGGTGAGGTGATGAGGGGGGTTCCGGCGGGATCGGCGTCCCGGTCCCGGCTGCCCTGCGCCCCGGCCCGCCCTAAGGTGGCGGCTGCCGCGCCGTCTAGCACCGGCATTCCTGGCTTCTCCCATTGGAAGCTGTGGAGCCTCCTCTATGGACGGAAGGGATCCGCGTGCGCTCGCAACTTCCTCGTGACGGAGTGAAGCGGGATTTCTTCTCCCCCCGCTCTCTTCCCGGTACCGGAGAATCGCGCCTTTGTTCCGGGCTTTGTCACAGGCGGTGTGACAGGAGCCGTGCGCGGATTAGAGCGGTGCCTGAGCGGTGGGGCTCATCGCAGCATTACCATTAGCGGGAGTGTGAAAACCTGTCTGCGTGTCGGTGTTTTTAGCAATAAACCCGTGGGTGACTGAAAGTGACTCCTGCAGTGGCCTCTGTCCTCAGGTCGTAGTTCCTGAGCACGTGGATCTTTGGAAGGTGGCTGGGGCTGTACCTGTTACTGGGTGTAAGTGGCAGACAGGTGGGGGTGGCTGTTGCACTGTAACCGAGGCTTGTGCGTGGGCCGGAATATTATGGAACTTTATCAAGAAGAAGGAAACTCAGGGTGTTTTTTTTAATTGCAGATGCAGGAAGACTAAAAGCAGTACCTCTGAAAGCTGTTTGGTGACCTGTGTGAAATGTCAGGTTGTCTTTGAGCCAACAGGATATTTTACCAAGATTGTCTTTGATCGGCTCTTTTTTGTGTTCAGGCAGTGATGATCTCTGTCAATGCGTACTTGTTGCATCCATAGTTGGAATTCGGTTTGTTAAAGCTCTAAAATACTTTTCCTTTTCTTGTTAGCATACCTCTCTTTCTCAAGTTGTGCTTTATTTCTGGAGAAGTAACTTAAAAAGCTCTTGAATGACTTTTTTTCTTTATATTTGAATTACCTAGGATTTCTAATACAAAATTAGCACTCCATACTGCAAGGGTTGCATAACACTTCCTATTGCAAGATCCTGTTTTCATTTGTTAGTAACTTTCTGAGGCTATGTAGCTCTACTAAAAGATTCCATGCCTTAGGCTCTCTATTTTAACATTGTTAAGCTTTGTTCAGTTTAGCTGCTTTGTAACCTCCATTGCTATGGTGAAAATGTTTTGAAATCTGCTTAAAATTTAACAATTCTGATCTTCCCTCAATCTTTTTGAGCATAAACATATTCCTTTGGAACTGGGGGAAGGGGGAAAAAGCATGTAAAATATCCATTAGGTCTAACTTCTTTTATAATTCAAAAGCTTAGCCAAACTTTTTCAAGTGACATATGTGAAAAGTACAGTTCGTTTATGCTCAGAGACTTTAATACTCAGTGAGTACATACTGACTTGTGTGTAAAGAACTTGCTCAGTTATCTCCATAGTTTATGAGATTCTGCATGCACAAATGACAAAACAAATCATCTTAGGGTTACAAGAAAACTGTTCTGGCCTAGGGTACAAGAATGGAAAATTCTTTTGTCTTCACAGAGTTTAAGTCTGGAAGATTGTGTACATAGAAGCACAAGAAAAACACAGTCAGAAACCCAAGTCATATTGAAAGTATCATCAAGGACTTTTCTGTTGTCCCCCCACGTTGTTTTGCAATTTTGTCATAGTTTGTCTGCACGCTGCTGCTTTCCCAGGGTTGCTCTGAGGCCTGTTCTGCAAGATGGATTTGCTTTGGGTGTAAATCAGACTTGTCTAAGAAAAGAAAACAATGTTATCCGCAAAACCTCTTGTTGCAGCTTTTGGATATGATCCTATGGTAAATATAAATAATTATAAATAAATTGTCATTCAGGAAGGCAGGTGAGGAGAAGTTGGTGTAATTGTTGAGGCAGTTGAATGCAGTATTAGTGTGGATTCCATCACAACTCAGGTTAGGCATTTATGACTGATTTCTTTGTTAATGGTGTATTAATCACTTGGGCTCAAATAAAGGATTGCTAATATGATGATATGATGTTGCTGACACAAAAAGAATCTGGGATAAAAAAGAAGGTGTAATTGAGGTTATTGTGTATATAGTGGGTTTGTGTATATGCTGTATGTAGGTATCCGAGTTGCAGTGCCTGAATCTAGCAGGTGCAGTTCTTCTTCTGTAAAAGTATCCTGTCACCCACAGCACTTATGGCTTAGTTGAATATTGAAATAATGAGCACCAGTAAGGTCAACGTGGAAAAAACAATAGTTCTGTATTCAGAGCAAGGTCTTAGCAGTAGAAAAGTAGATCTCAAATGGGATGGAAATAAGAACAACATGTTGCTTTTTATCACCCTAGTAACTTTTTTTAAAGGGGAAAGGAATGCGATAAAATGTACTTCCTCCTTCCCAGCAGGTCGGGCTCCTCTCGCAGCGCTCTCTGCTCCTTGGAGCCGTGGGGAGCGTTCCCTGCTGCAGCCCGAGGCGTGCCCGTGCTGGGCGAGCCCTGCCTGCTCGGGGTGCATCTTCCTCTGAGCGCAGGGCAGGTGGTGGTTCACACCCACAGGAGCAGGCTGGCACTGCTGCTGTTCTTTGTCACAGCAGGCTTTTGGAAGGGGCTTTCTCGAAAGTACAAAACTTTCAAGTTGTTAAGACTTGAATTTTTGTAGGTTAATCACTTTCATCAAGCATTTTCTAGTGAATATTCACTTCTGTTTACTGTATTTTTGTGACAATTGACTGCAGTACTAAATACAGTATTTTCTAACAGTCATTCTGGAATGCTCTTTCAAAGACTGAAGGAAGAATTATTGATATCTTAGCTAATGCACTGTTATTTCTTTGGTTACAGAAGGAATAATTTTTTTCTCCAGTGGTTTGCTGTGTTAAAAATGTAATTTTTAGAGAGTTGTCCAGTATCTATTTCTGTTTTCTATTATAATACCTGCTGGCACTGCAGGCCTTTGGAATGGCATTCAATAAAACAACACTGATTGTCTATATACGTGTCTTTCACAGTTTAATGTACAGATGTCTGTATGCCAGAGTTCCTACACTCCCAGCCTGAATCAAAGACTTCTTATTTTGTTTAGCTCTTTTTATGTTGCCCAGATAACATTCTAAGTTAGATAGGTTTTTAGATCTTTTGTATCTATTATGTGCAGTTGCTTTCAGGGATGAAACTAGAAATGGGAACTTCTCACAGGCAAAAATACACTTCTACTTGCATGCATTTGCCATTTCAGCTTGCTCAGTCAGTTGGGACCTGTCCTGTGTAGAACAAGCATTCTTGTTTACTGCAGGTTGCCAAGATTTCTCATAGGCATATGGTATTTCATTCTGGAAAGCTTTAGATATATTATGACGTTCCTTTGGGACCTACTGCTTATGATTATTTGGCTTGTAGTTGGTGAGCTGAATGTGTAGGATACATGGTTTGTCTTCTCAGCTTCTGCACGCCTTACCCCACAACTCTTCCCCTATTGCTGTCTTTTGAAGGTGATGCTGATGAGTAGAAACATTTCAGACATGACTTCAGAGACTGGCATGGATTAATCTTCTTTTGGATTGCCTCTGACAAAGCCAGTAATGTTGTTTGGCTCCTTTGTGCTTGAGCAGCCCAGTGCTTCCGTTCCTGTTCAAAGCCTGTGGTGTCCCCAGCGCCTCTGAACGAGGTGTGTGCAATATGTCACTGTTCTTATACAGGCACTCAGAAAAAACAGACATTCATGTCTCTGGGCTTTAGAAAGGCTCTCAATCTTTTCTAGGCTGTGAAGGACTTTGCCATTACAAGGCATGGCCTAGAACCCCACATATCTGGATTAGCTGAGACTCTTGTGGAAATAGTGAAGCTTGCTGGCCTGTAGTCTTGAAAGGTTTCCTCATTTTGTTTGGAGTTTGCTTGCATTTTTTTGAACAGCAGTGTAATTTGTGTAGATCTGGTGGTTTCCAGAAGTTATTTTGTGTCCCTCTGTTTGTTTTGTGTTGTTTTTTTAAAGCCTTTCCTTTCCACGGAACTAATAAACACTGAGTGGGACTGTTATGGATACTGGGTTGCACAGAGTGAAAAATTGTTTGGTGGTTGACTGGGGGGTTTTGGATTTTTTAAAGATTCTGTTAACAAATTGGGAACTCCATTAGTGGACTTCTGTTGTCTTGAATCTCTTCTTTAATTTGTAGTCAAATATGCAGCTTTTAAATACAATCTGTAGTAACAGCCAGCATTTCTTAATGGATGAGACTTTTGTATTTATGAACACAAAATGCTCACATGGTACAATTAAATTCTTCTAGTGAATTACTAAGACTGATCTGTAACTGGCGGAGGAAGTTAATTACTTTCATTATGTTTAAAAGATCAATTAATGTAGTTTTGTAATAAGAATCTTTGTGAATCTAAAACTTTGTTTTGAAATAATTTCTTTTAAAAACATGGTTCAGCTCTGCTGGTCACTGTAGAGAGGACAGTGTTCTCTGGGTTGTGAAGCAATGGTCAGATGGGAAAGTCTCCTTCCCATTTTCCATCTCCTGGTGAAATGAAGTGATGATGCCAAAAAGGACTTGCTGTCATTTGGATGTCACCTAACGTGTATGGCTGCCTCACTTGAGAGGTCTGATCATTGCAGGAAGTACTTTTCTCACCACCTAAGGCTCCCCATTCTGTGGAAAATGCTTTCTTTTAAATGAGTACTATATGCAGACATGATATCAATCTTAAGAAAGCTTTAATATATAGCTCCTGATATTGCCAGAATCTTTCAAGCTGATGCTGCTGTACTGTTTTATTGTTGTAATAAGCTTTGGTGCTCTTATCTTGGCTTCAGTGGTAGTTGAATCTTGACCTATCTAACAGGAACAAAAGAATAACAGGATGTTATTGCCTAGAGGAATTGTTTACTACCAAGTGTTCTCTGTTAGACCACTCAGTCATTTTTATATTGGCTTCCTCAAAAAAAAGCTATCTAGTAGTCCAGCAGATAGTACCATTTTATGTTTTACATTAAATGAACCATCCTGGCTTTGGCTATAGTCATCAGTATGTCACCATTTCTTGATCTGTGCCTTTTTTCTCACCCTTTCTTCTTGTATTTTTCTTCTGTCTTCTGCTCTCTCTTGGACTTTAATCACTAAGGCAGGACTCATTCTCTCAGTTGTCTTTGGTGTTATTTTCCTACCATGTGAATTTGGAAAGGATGGGGTGAGAATGAACAGTTTGTTAATAGCTGTCCTTTGTAATTATTGACTGCAAACGACTGTAAGCCAGGCAAGACCATTCCAGTCTGAAGGCTGTGAACAAGTTTTGAACTCCTTAAAAGGTTGAAATTTCCAAGTGCTGTTTTCGTGTCCAAAATGAACAGTTCAAGAATGTCTCATCTTGATGTATATTCATTGAACATAGGTAGTTTCATAGTGACTTTTGTGGACTGAAACTGTCTTCTTCTGCAAGTGCCACTTTCTTAGTTTGACACTTGCTTTGCTACTCTGAGAACACATTGTACAACTATTTTAAGGCATACATATAAAGGATTTCTGTTTTATTATCTGTTCAAAGAGTCACAGGCTGGAAAGCATTGCCTTTAAAGCTTTAAGTTACTGATTGTCAACATACTGGCTCAGAAACCTTCTATTTCATCCCTTGTTACACGGGATCTGTTTGTAAATAGATTAATTATTAGAGATGGTGAAAATGGTGTGGTTTAGTAGTCCAAGCTATTTTGACTAGCATCTTGAACATGTACTTTAGAATATACTAATATGATTAACAATAAAGTAATGATAAAACCTGGAAGTTGATAATAAGATAACTATCTTGCTGACTCAGCTCGGAAAAGGATGTTTTGTCTCAATCAGACCAAGACGTTTTGAATAGTTTAGTCTCTGTAATAGGTCTTAATCTCAGTCCCCTACCCCATAGCTTTAAAATACTATATAACCCCTAAAACCAATTTAAGCCTGAATTTGTTGGGAGCAGCCTAACTAATACAGACTGTGTGTAGCCACTTCCTGGCAGGTTCGGTAGTTTTAACAACATTTCTTATATTTCCATTCGCTGTTTTTACCTGATTCATATTGGATTGCTTTCATTCTCAGAGGGAACAGCTTAACAGTTCTGTTTTGACATTATTGTATTCTTTTTTTGTTTGTTTTTCTGCCTCCAGCCTCTGGAATGGCTGGCAGTCAGAAGTTGTCAAAAGAAGCTGAAGGTCCTTGTTCCATCTGTACAAACAATCCCTGTGCAAGGCTGTGCCCAGAGCTGCTGCCTTTGAGGGCTGTTGTGTGCATGTCTGTGTTCCAGAGCAGCTGGGTACGAGGGCACTAAACCTGGACAACTCCCTGTGTGTGCAAAGCAGCAGAGAATGCTCAGTTTCTTTAGCTGTACAGACAGAATAAATTCAGATTCACCCATTCAGGTTAATGTCAGGACTGCAGAAGCTTGGGTAGACATTTATATCCAGGAAGAGACTCGTGAGGAGATAAATTGGGCTGAGGGAGCAGTCTCTTAGATAAACAGCAGTGCTGCTAGGCATTGCTGGTGTGTTCCTGTTTACTGGCTAGGTGCCTGTCCCCTCCTCTGCCTCCAGAACCACTGGAAGCATGGCAGTGGTGTAAAAGATTAGAAAGGCAAGCTTGAGAGTGTCTGTAGTCATATGGAAGAGTAAAGGTACAGGCTGCAGCCTGTGTATTTTTTGGACTACAGAACCACTCATGTTGCAGCTGCCTGTGAGTCTGCGGGAGTCACTGCTCCACAGTTTCTTGTATGTGGCTATTAAGGAGGCAAATAAGGATCTCCTGAGCAAAGGTGAATGAAGAGGATGAGGTTCAAAAATTGCCTTTCAAACCATGAAATTTTGGTTTTGAATCTGTTCCTGGTGGGTGCCAGAATCAAGTATCAGATGCTTTGTCTCTGTGCAGAGCTTGCATGGCCTAATTTTTGTCTGCATGACATGATCTTCAAAAGGTCCTGGAGCTCTTTGGCTGTTCACTGCTTTGTGGGATCAGTGTGTTTGTGGCAGCTTTTTTGAGCTGTGGCAGCAGTTGCTCAGTAATTCTGCCATCAGTGAATGAGGAGGAAAGGTTGTAGGGTCACAGTGCTGCATCCTGTCAGCAGGCTTTGCCTCTTCAGGATGTGTGGGGTCACAGCATAATGGCTCCTTCCACTGTCTGGCCCTTCTGCCTGTGTTTGCATCAGGCTGTCTGAATTTCCCCTGATGCTCGTTGCACACTGGCCTGACCAGAGAATGGGGAACCTCCTATGTTGTGATTATGTATTGCGTGTTGATTATGCCCTTGCATGTTAGCCTGGGTTTTTTTCCTGGAGTTTCTAGTTACCATAGCTTGGGAAAGGAAGAAGTGGACTCTTCAGTGTCACCTATCAGTTTAAAAAAACCAAAAAGGGGTGTGGTGGCTTTTTGCAGTGAGAGTGGTTAGTTGAAAAAGTGAAAGTGAAAATGGAGATCTGTTGAGAAGATTGTTGTGAACAATTCAGGAATTTTTTAAACTGTTTCTGTTAATCTAGAAAGGTATTTTTAAGGGGCATACCTTTACATACCTTCATGGTGGTTTGGTTAGTTGTTCTGCTCAGCTAACTAAAATGCTGTAGCTGTCCTAGTTTGGCAGTGACCCCAAATAAATAATAACCTTTCTTTCAGCAAGGCATGTTTCAATCAACCTTCAGCATGCCAGCATTGGGTTTGTGGCTTCTAGTTTCCTGAGGCTATGTGCAAAGCAATTTGTCTTTCTGTAAAATAGCTTTCATATCTCTATTATGATACAAGTAAACAAACCGTGTGATTAAGCCAACTTAAAAATCTCAGGAGCGTGGATCCTATTCTGGGCTCTCCCCTGTGTGGACTATACTGATGCAGTATTAAGGCTGACTCTGGGATGCCTGTGCCCAAAAGCATCTAATTGTCTTTGCTTTTCTCATGCTTGAATAATGGAGCAAATCTCGTGGTCTAAGCAACTGAATGCAGAGACAAGAAAACTTATTTGTCTTTTGGGGCTGTGTGTCCTTCATCAGCATTGGCTTTTGGCCTTTTTCTGAGAAGGGAAAGGTGGGGTTGTTTGCCAAACTGATTTCTGTCATTTGGGTCCCATGGGCTGTGACTGAGGACCCTCCTCCTGCTGGAAAGGGGGTCAGGGTGCTCTGGTGCAGTGCAGAGGTGCTCAGGGAGAGGGGAAATGCACACACGGGACTCTGGAATCATCACAGAAAATCACTCGTGTTGAATGTCACTGAAGCCAAGTAATTGGTAGAAGATAAACTGGACATTGTTTTAGAATGTAAGATGGGTGGATATGTTAGGATATTTGTTATATATAAAAATGTTAACAATTAGCTCTTCTTAATTTGAGGCCAACATAGTTTTTTACTGATGTTTTCTTAAATCTAGTCAATTCTGTTGTCATATAAAACACATGATAATGTTATGTACCTTAAAAGCCTGGTCATGACTAAGGATTTTGAAAGCATAGGCCCCTTTCAAGTGGTCAGTGCTGGGAGGGTTTGTCTGTTGGTCTTCATTTTCTGAGCTCTTAGAGTTTCTAGTAGGAGACAATGTCCTTTGAGGTGAATGCTGAAGATAGGCTTGTGACTTGGCTGGAATTGACCTGGGCAATTGATTGTTTTGTCAGTGGGTGCACATTGTAGATGTTCATCTCAGTTCCCAGGCAATCACCTCTGACTGTAGAGGGTGGGAGAGCCTTGCTTACTGTTTTATTATTTTATTTTTATTTAGGGGTCTGTTCTCAGTTTTGCATTTTTAGCCAGTAGTTCCTGCCTCAGTATTAGGATGCAGTTTTCTCCATTAGCTTTAAGTTGGGGTTGGTTAGGGAGTCTAGCCCTGTGGTTATATGGGAGCCCAATGATAAAGCATTCCTAGTGGAGTCTCCTTTAGGAAGCACTTTCAATATAATGTGGATTTCAGGAAGGCCCCAGGGAGAACATCTCTTGCTTCACCCATTGCTCTTGTATCTGTTTAACTCCTTAACCTAGACTGGATCAGCTTTCCTCACAAGTGTCTCTGGCCCACCATCTCCTTCAAACAGCCCTTCATCTGGAAAGCTTTTTGCTTTCTAGAGAAACAATAATCATTTGTATTCCTCCTCTGATACTGTCACAGCTGTTGGGAATTTTTTTTTCCCCTCTTGAATTCCATTCCTTTTGAGATGAGCCATGTAGGACTGTGCAGCTGTATTAATTAACAGGAGAAGTGCAATTACTTATGTCACTCCTGTGAAGCTAATTTGTATAATGTGTAATTAAAGTATTTTTTTGTTTCTTATAAAACTCATACCCTGCTGGCAGGTCATATCAGTAATCCTGATATTTTAAGTATGACCTCTCTGTGCTGTTTACTAAAAATAGATGCAAGAATTGTTTTGTTCTTACATTTCTTTCCAGAGTTTATTACTGCTTTATCTATTTTGATAAATTTGATACCCTTTTCATTCTTCCCAGGAAATGAATATTGTCAGAGTCTATTTCCCTCCCTCTGATGGATGCCAAGATACCATTAGGTGAAAACTTCTGTGGTCCAGGCAGATTTGTCTGAGTTTTACTGATAGAGCTATTTCTGTCAGACAAAGTAAATGCATCATTTATTCTGTAGTTTTCAGTGGGAATTCAAAATTATGCCCGTAATTTCTTTTAGCTTTATGAATTGAAAATAGACCTGAAAAAAGAAATCTGAATGCATCTTGAATATGTTCCTTTGTTTTTAAGGAGAACACACGAGTTGTCCGAGTGAAGGTCATAGCTGGAATTGGCCTGGCCAAGAAGGATATCTTAGGAGCCAGGTAAGAATATGTTGTTAATGTATTAAGGGACATCTGCTTCTTTATTGTCCTTCTACAGCTCTTTAGTTCTCAGTAAATTCTTCTGTGCCTCTTGGAAAAAAGAATCTGAACTCCTTCAACTGGCAACTTTATAAAACTATTGAGACTATATAAACATGAAGATATCTGCTTTCATATCCAAGAGTGACTTGGACAGATCTTAAGTGTTGGCAAAACAAAGTAGAGGAATGTTTTATTCTCTGCATGATAAAATAGCTCTGCCATGGAGGATAGATCCAGGTCTGTGTTTCACTTCAGGTAGGCTGCAGCTAAAATAACTACAGTTAAAATAACTAGAGTTTAATTGTGGTCAGAGTTCTTGTCTGTGCTTGAAAGACTTGGAATGAGCACAGTACTAAACACTGATGGCTATGAGACTGTTTCAGCTCAAATTATGTGCAGTGGCTTAAAATTTAGCAAAGGAATGATCAGACTTGTGAGTTGGTAATTGAAATGCTTTTAGGGTCTTGTAGAGTTGGCAAGCGGCAGGATGCATTTTGTGCTAAAGCCACTTTTGCTTCTGGCCTTTGTACAAAGGGTCTAGAAAAGTATTGATGGGTTTAGTACAAGTTCTGCTGTCAGCTGCTCTGGCATATGTGCAGGAATGTTGTTATTTTAGCACAAAATTGCTGTGTGTGACATCAGTTTAGCAATAGAAAACAGTCTCTTGTGAAATTTGTATTTTCCCTAAATCTAGACAGTCTCCCTTAAATTTTTGTTCATGTACATTTTTTTTCAAGCAAAAAATAGATCAGCTCTTCTCATCATAACTTAAATATGTGAAAACCATATGCTCTTTTACTGTATGGCAGACCGTCTTGGTCACCTTTTGTTACTACTCTGAGCAATTGAATGCTTTGATTGTTCATGAAAAGTAGATATTCATATAATATGTGGGGTTTTAATACCACGGGAAAGGAAAAGGCAGTAGGACTTTTAAGCAGCAATATTGGGACATCTTCATTAACAGAAAAATTCAGGTTAAACTCAAACTCTGTCAAAATGATAGAACATTTAATAAAATTGTTGGATGTTTGAGGAAGTACCTCAAGTTCCAGATGTTCTAAAGTTAAGATACTTAATACTTCAAGATTTTTCAGTCACAACTGATTTTTTTTCATACTTGTCTTGTTGAAATGTGAGAGGATTTATTGAATCTGTTCTCCTGAAGTAACTATGAAAGAGGACAGAGAGTCAAATTGTACTGATACACAAAATGGCATAGCTCATATGATTGTTATCACTACTAGTGTTTATATTAGTTTTATCTCTAAAACTGTGCAGGAAATGATTGTAATTACAAATGTCTGTGGTATTTGTAAAGTAATTGTAACCCCCTGATTACATAACTGCTATTAATTTAAACCTTTTAAAACCTGACTGCTGATAATGGTGACCAAAAAGGCCATAGAGCAGCATACTACTTGTTTGATTTTTTCCCTACCAGTGACCCATATGTGAAAGTGACATTGTATGATCCAGTGAATGGAGCCCTTACCAGTATTCAGACAAAAACCATTAGAAAGGTTAGTCATCTTATCTGTGTGGGTGTGGTGGGGTTTGGTTGGGGTTGCTGGTATTGTGTTGCGGTTTTTTTAAAACAGACTCCAGAGGAAAAGTTAAAGCTAGAGGAAATGTGAGAATTCATGTCTTTGAGTGAATGGACGTGGGGAAACGAGTGTTCCATGGTCTGCTCAGTTTCTCTGTTTATGGCATTATTGTGGTATTTTCTCTTCAGAAATTTTATTGAAAGGTAGAGGAAAAATGATGAATATAAGGTGAGTACTGATGGAAAACTACATCATTAGTGGAAGTACTGGATTGATCTGATTTTTCTGAGATCTTTAATGATATAAGAATCTTTCTTGTTGTACAACTTGTTATCTTTTTATGTTAAAAACACAAACCCACTTTGTTCTGTTTAAACATCAAATTGCACCACTCACCTGAATAATGATACTACTTGTTTTTCAAGAATTCATGCAGGAAAAAGTCAGTACTGCTGACTCAGTTTAACTAAAAATGAAGAACTGTATATATGAGAGGGAAAGCACTCGTCCAATTGTTGTTCTCAGATGGTGGCTCTGATTTGTTATGAGATTGCTCATGCATATTTTTCCTTAAATTTTAATAATTGTTACATCAAACTCTCTTTGTGGCTAAACTATCTGTAGTATTTTTTTAAATAATCACAGTTCAAAGATGAGCTGAGCTGAGTGAGTTATGCTGTGTTTGGCCCATCTGTGCCTGATCTGTGTAGTTTATGTTGCTTAGAGATTTGGCATTTGCTAAGAGCTTGCATGTAAGTAATGTGGGTGTTGAACTGAGAGGAAGGCAGTGATTATTACTGAAGGGACGTACTCTAAATTAACTCTTTCCAAGTGTCTCATGCACCTTCTCTGCATCCATGGTATAGCCAATAGCTCACAACACCTCATAAATTGTCTCAATTCTGTGCTGCATTAAACAGTACAAGACTCCTTTGACTTTTACCAGCAATATCAAGGTTAAAGGTACTTTTTTCTTAAGTGGCTTGTTACATGGAATAAAATGTGCAATACATCAAAAATTATGTACACTTGTACAGAATTATGAGTATAACTAATGCTCTCTTCTTTTTTTTTTTTTGTTCCTCTGCACATAGTCCTTAAACCCAAAATGGAATGAAGAACTCTTATTTAGAGTAAGTGATTTTGTTTATAGCCTTATTACATGTTGGATATATTACACATTGGGAAAAACTACTCACTGCTCTCCCCATTTCAGACCTCTTCCCTAATTCAGAAATAACTCTACAATTAATGTTCTAAAAGGCTCACAAACTGCTTTCCTTAGAAATAGGTTTGTTAACTCTCGGACAAATGTCTGGTGTTGCCTTCTTTATTCTGCGAATGTTTCAAAGCATGTGCATGGATTTAGAAACTATTTGGGATAGTACCAGTTATGGTGCAAATAGAAATGCATTGCATAGTAAAATGGCAGCAGGGTATAAATTTGCTGTTTAATAAAGACCATTGGTATTTCTTTCCTCCTGCATAAACAGAGATTTTGCTGAAGACAAGTGCTGGAATTCAGTACATATGTTAATTATCATTGTACTTCTTTTTCATAGGTTAATCCTCAGAAACACAGACTCCTTTTTGAAGTATTTGATGAAAACCGTTTGGTAGGTCTTTTTGTGTTAATTTTGCAGTGTATTAAAAACTAGAATGAAAGCAAGTCCATCAGGATTGAATGTCCAAACAACCTTAATTTCTATAATGAAACCTAAAGCTAAAGGCAGACCTGATTATTTATCTGACATTACCACACTCCTGAAGCTCTGAAGCAGATATATTATTACTGTAAACTTCTAATGTGTTTTAACTCATGAAAGCATCATTCTTTCTTAGTGCTGTTCACATGACAGGACCAAATTCTTTGGTGATATTGAAAGCTCTGCATTGGTTGTTTATTTTTCCCTACAAACAAAGCAGTATTCAGATGTGGTGTGAGAAGCTTCTTCAGTGTGTGAGGAGTAGCATCAAAGAAAACATCCATGGATTTTCTTTGGAAAGCTCAAGAAGTGAACAATGGATTGTGATCTTGTAGATAGGTGTCACTCTGAATGGCAGGTCACTGGTGAGATAGGGCTAGCTTGTGCTTTTATCTCAGTGAAATCAAAATTCCTCCTCTGACCCAAGCTCTGATTTTGTTTCCAGATGTCTGATTACCTGTATTTGTTTGTGTGTTTCATTGTGAGTAAGCTTGTAGCAGTACAGTCATGACACTTGCATTTGTTTCACTGATGTTCCTTGTCACTAAGATAGATACCTTTTCCTTCTGCAGGAGTTTGGAACTAATGGGAGGGATTGAGTGCTCTTGCAGGCCAAACACAGTTTCATTCCAAAGAAAGGATCTCTTTGTGCTTTGTGCTTGAGTAGTGTGTTGGCCATGAAAAAACATTCTTTCCTAAAATGCATGTGTTCAGTAAACCATTGTAGCTTCTATGAAGGTGTGGTGCTCTTCTGAGGTTGGGAAGAGTGAAAAGGCGTGTAAATACAAGTACAAACTGCCCAGAATAATGAGATTTAAGAAGAAGGAGGCTTGTTTCTTAGTTATAGGCATTACACAGTCCCCAGGCCATTTACTGCTTAACTGATGATATCACCTGTCCCAGGTATTCAAAATATGATGTCTCTTTGATTCATTTAGAAGCAGTGTTAAAGGGAATCACGAGCACTTGTCCTTACATGGGAGGTTAAGTGTGGTTTTTCAGGATGCTCAGATTTTCATCTGGCCATAGTATTATGGGCTAGAGCATATCCCTCACCATGTCAAAGTACTCTGCCCATGGCATGTCTCGTTGGAGCATTGCTGCCACCACCTGGAAGCCACGAGGCATGATCAGAAAGTAGGATTCTTGGTTTTTTGGGGGGAGAAGGCCAGTGTTTTCTTTCTGTTTTCCTATAGAACTCCTTCACACTCTTTCTCTAATCTAAATATATAAGTTGTTTGATCTGTTTGCTTGTGGAGGGGAACCAGTTAAACATTTTGTTGGTATCAGCTGGGAAATGGTGCTTTGTTTCCCATGCATGATTATATTTAGAGATCAAAGTGTCACGGCCTCATCAGTCACTCTATAGTTCTGTAACAAAACCCCTATATTTTCATTGTTTCCATCTCACTTGGAACAGCCCATCTCCCTATTTTTCTTCAGCTTGCTCTCAGAAACTGTTTTTATCCCAAATGTCTTCGGTTGTTTTAAGTAAAACAAATTGTTGCCTTAGCTGTGATTATTTAGTGTTGAAAGGCTCCCTCACTTCTAATAGTTCATCCTCACATGTCAAAAATCATAGGTGCCTTGCTAAGTAGTTATGATCAAAAGGTGTTTCATCTTCTGCTACTTTAGTATTTTATTCTGTTATTTTCAGTGTTCTTTCATCTACCTATTGGATGACTGTTTAAAGTCTAAATGTGAGCAGTCTGGTAAAACTGAAATATTCTCATATTTGTGTCCTCCCAATGGTTAATTTCCTCTTTACAAAATTTTCTCTCAAGTGTTTTTATTCCCTTTAACTTTTAGGGATAAATGGAAGCCAGAAATACCTGCTTGTTTTTAAGAAATGTTGTGTTCTTGAATACCAGCCTCAAAACCTTTCTTCAGAGTTTAGGTTAAATTTCAGGTCTTGCTGCATTGGTTATATCACCAGTAGTCAGAGTTTTGAAATCTTCTTGTAATAGCTTTAAAATTTTCAAAAATCACTTGTATTGGATTTGCTAAAGGAGTGCTAAATCTGGTTTGTTCTCCTGACTTGCAAACCCTTGGTAGAACAAAGAGCTTGAGCAGTTTGTGGAGTCTTTAATTCAGGTTGTCTTTAAAAAGGCACTAGAGAAATGTCAAGAAGAGCATGGAGATCACTTAGGAGATGAATCAGTGATCACACCTCTTGCTATCTGTCTTACAGTACCTTGCCACAATTTAAGTATATTGCAAACTAAGTGCCTTAATCTGTTATTGATACTGAAGAAATCAATGATATTAAGCTTTAAATGGAACTATTGGTATATTTAAAAAATAACAACTTTTAGTTTATTTTTATGCCAACTCTAATTCAGCAACATTGAATTCAACACTTTAAAAGCCATTTTACATTGCCTGAGAAAGCTGCAGTTGGCTGGCAATACCTGCTGGCAATACCTAAACAGGTATAGCTAAGGAAGAGAGACATTTTGCTGGAATCTTAAGCCTTGAGTTACCAAATTATGTCAGTTTATTGTTTTTTAGGATTTCTTTAGTAAAATTGAACAAAACATTTCAGGTCATCCACTGCAGATGTGGGCAGAAAGTAATGCTTTTACTGAAAGAAACCAGCACCTCCAATGGTTGCACTTCACATCACACCAACATGTTACAAACTGTGCCACTAATAGATTTGTTCTTGGGGGGAGAAGAAGCCTTAAGAAATGCATTTTTTACTTTTTGCTCAGATATCTTAGGGTCACTTGCTGATGTTTTTGGTTTGTGTTTGGTTTGTTTAGTTTTATGGGTATTTTTTACTGTATTGCTTGAAGTACAAATGTAACTTTTTGAAACTGACCAAAAGAACCTTTCATGGTATTTTCCTTTCCTCTTCTCTCCCCATCCCAGTCCCCACCAATCTATAACTTTAGAAGAAGTCCTGTTGGTTATAATGAAATGTTGTTGTATTTGTTGGCTTTTTATGAATAAGCTAGTATTCATTTATTGCTGCATTCTAATAATGGAATTCAGGTAATGGAGGTTAAGTAAGCCCTGGAGTATAATTAGAAAACAAATTTGTTTCTTGCAAACAAGGTACTGTGAATTTGATTCTTGGCTCTTTTTTGGGAAGGAGGTATAAATGTTAATTTTACTGCCTTCTAGCTTAAAATACAGTAAAGGTTAAATAAATATGAAGCAGAAAAAACTCCTAGTAGTATGACCTATAAAAGTATAAATGGTCTAGTGTTCTCTTCTGTTAGTACTCTTTCAGCAGCACTAAGTAATTTCATGTTAGAGCAGTAGCATTCAGTACTGTATCATATATGGCTTATGTACTCAAAAGTACATTCATAGCCAAATGTTGGTGTTTTTCAAAACAAAACCCACAGCAGAAATCCCACTTAACAGCAAGATTCAAGATTGTCTTTTATCAAAAGTCCCACTAGGTGCCAGCAAAGGACCTCTACAGATTATATGAGCCAGTGAAACATTTTGTAGGAATTCTCAGTCCCTTTACTCTTGGAAGAATTGACAGTGTATTAACTTCATGACATGCTGATAATTTTCTTTAAAAAATGAAAATTAAAAAACAAAATAGTCATGAATCTATGAGGCAGTTTGTGTGTAGTTACACAGAATAGCTTTCTTCTGTAATTCCGTTTGGTAATGCTTTTTATCTCTGTGCATACTTAGTTCAGTGTTCTAAAGTTTGTGTAGCTGGTCACATATCTGCAAATCACATTGAACTGTAATGAATGTGTCCTTACTCTGGGCTTCCAGCAAGTAAGATGAGGTAGTTAGATTTGTAAGAGTAATTTTGTTTCTTTCTACCTTTAACAGCTGTAGTTAGAAAAGGTCAAACTAGAAATAAAAACAAATACCAAATTATTAACCAGCAAAACTTTTTTTGGCTCCTTTTCAGTTGCACCTCATTTAAAATTATGAATTAATAAGCACAGAGGGTTCTACTATGTGCAAAAGTGTGATTGCTTAGCAGCATGTGGATTGCAAGATAATGCCAGATTGCTTTCAAGTTTTATTTAAATAGTGCAAAAAAACATTTTCTTAAGGGAGAGGAGGCTTATTTCACTAGTTTGTGCATAATTCAGACCTCAGCAGTTTGCTAGCATGGTTACTATTTGGAAATTCAATCCTGGACTTGATACTCAATTATATGGGACTTCATTCCTACCAACTTCCTGTAATTCTAAACCTATGGGTAAAAATATTAGTAGTCATACGCTGCTGAGGAAAGTACGGACACATTGACTCAGCTCGTGCAGCCGCAGCAGGCGTTGCTGTTTGCAGCTTGCAAGTTCTGGAAGCCTATTATAGCATTCATTTATGCAAATTCCAGGAGGTGTAATTGAAACAAGGTCAGTAGTGTTTGTCAGTGTGTCGCAGCTGAGGTCCTTGGAACATAAGTGCTTTTTGAATGAAACCTTTCTGACTGCAAGCAATCAACGACGGTCCAGAAACTACAGTTCAAGGAATGGCTGACTTATTTCGAGAGGTACTTTCTTTTAAAATCCTAGTATCTTGTAGAAATTAGGGCAAAGACTGCAACTTTTATGGGCTTTTACTGTTGCAATGTACCAGCTCTGGGTTCTGTGCAGCTGCCTGTAGCCTTTCTGCTGAAGGATCTTTATGGGTTTCATTTGCTAACATGCGTGGAAATGAGAACAAATGGCACGACGGTTAAGATTGCATTTTGCTACCCAAAGAAGCAACACAGACCCATTATCAGAAACCTCTGAAGATTTTTTGGATAGGAATAACTGTATGTACTTCAAAAAATCACAGAGTTCTGCACCTAGCTTTACACAAGTGAAACTAATTCCTAGACAAGCTGCTTATGCACCTGTAGTGCAACAAGTAATTAATCCAGAGAAAAGCACAACTATTTCTTCACTGCAAATAAAAAAGAGCAGTTCACTGCACATTTCCTTGCAGTCTAGGAAGCAGAGCGGATGTTCTAGGTTTGGTGATGCCGTGGCTGCTGGTGAAGACACTTCATTCATTGGTGTTGGTAGTGAAGGGAGCGGTGGTGCTGGAGCCGTGTCTGAACCATCGATCTAATGACAGCCTTCTGAGCAGTGCTGCTCTGGGCAGAGGCAGCCTCAGCAGCATTGCAGCAAGTGACAGTGGCTCGTTCAGCAGTGCTGGCAGTGACTACGGATCGTGTGCAAGTACCACAAGTGATGGAGGTTCATATACTAACAGTGTCATCAGTGACAGTGGCAGTGGCACTCTTTGGACAAGTGACAGTACTTTCTGTAGTAGTGTTGCACATGGTGACTCTTCATATAGAAGCACTGGAAACAAATGTAATCCCTCCAGGAGCAACTCATCTCAGGAAACGCTGTACAGAAGTAATACTACTTTTGACCAAGATGCTTTGTCAGTGAGGAAGAAAACTAAAATTCCATTGCGACGTTGTTCATCACTGGTTATTTTTCCTAGGAGTCCTTCCAGTACTCCTCCAGCTTCTCCAGTCAGCTCAGGTCAGCTACCACACAGAGGCACCTATCAAACATCTCATAAATTAATTATTTCTCCTAGTGAGCTGGCACAAAAAGAAGATCAGACCATTTCTAAAGGATTCCTTTCAACAGCAGTTAATGGACTTAGACTGTCTAAAACAGTTTGCTCTTCTGGTGAGGTCAGAGACATCCGACCGCTTTATTTGAATGGATCATTACAGGACAAAAGTCAAATTTTGAATGGTCCTCGGCAGGCAACTTGTGAAGAAGTACCTGATGGCTTCCCATGTGTTTCAGTTCATCTTACACAAAGAGCATTTGCATCAAGCAGTGAAATGGTTAATTGCTCTTGCAGTCCAGAGTTAAATTTGAACTCTGGTACAAAATACCCTCATTTAAAACTGGAACGTAGCACATCTGCATGTCTGCCCTCAAAAGCAGATTCAGAATATCAGATTAATATAAATGAACTAGGAAGACCGAACGCACAGATGAGCAAAACTCCCCATATTTTACAAAGAAGTGTTTCCTTGGAAGGATCACGTCAAAAAGTTTCTTGCTGCTTATCCAGCCTTAAATACAAGTGTCATAGTGCAAGGACGTCTCAGTTGCACATACAGTTCAAAGCTGGGAATGAAGGAAAAACAACTGGTGTTAGGAAAAGATATGGAACCTCTAAAAGGGAAATGTCTAGCACTTTGTGGAGGCCCCAAAAGGTGAGTGTTGTGGTTTATAGAAAAATGTGATGCTATCTTAGAGTTGAAATTTAGCTGGAAAGTAGTATTCTCAAATTGTCACCATTAGGAAGTTAATTTTTTAATTATCTGTAACATTTGGGGTTTAAATTAGTTTCTTAGAATATGGAGCATTGGTAAATCGGTGTTGATGTGAAATAAGCATATTTAATAGGTTTTTAAACAAGAGTCTGCTGTTTACATGAACTCAGAGGGATCTTCTTGTCTAGTTATGGAGACATGGGAGTCATTTAAACTTCATATTAAATATTGTAGTTATAAAACCTAACTTTTCAGTAAATTAATAGTAGCTACTGAAGTTGTTTGCATATAAAATGGGTTAAAATGAATGATCTTTTAGTTAGGCTTTATTTTACAGAACAGTTTGTTGTATGTAGAATTAAAGATAAGTCATATTTGAGCAGAGAAACTGTAAATACCATTTGTTTCTGTATACACCCTGAACCACAGGAATTTTCAGTTTCCTCTCACTCTTTTTTTCCTTCTTCCAACTACTATTTCAGCCTGAGCAGTACTGAGTAACTTAATACCTCTTCCAACAACATTGCTGTTCAAATTACAGTACTTGGGTATAGAAGGCCTATATTAAATATATTTTTTTTGGTAATGAAATTCATGTCCAGCTAAACTGCTGGTAGAGGTGTCTACTCTTATTAACTCTTGAGGCAGTTAGTAAAGCATAGGCCACATGGAAGGTAGATTTTTAAGCCTTGTTTAAATAACATTGTGAGGACTTAAGTTATCTGAATCTTTTCAGTTATGAATGCTGATAAAAATGCAAAAAATTGATGGCTACAGAAATGGTTTTAGGAACTCATTCTCATTGATTTGACACCACTACCATGTAACTAATATGTTTGTTTAAGCAAAGGGCTTTTTGCCAAAGACTTTACAATTATGACAATCCCTATCTAAACTAGTAAGACACCTTGGAAGTGTTCGCCTGGAATTTTCAGTCTTTTGTTGCCCTTAGAGCAGTGCTTGATGATTCTACACTTTGACTTCTTCAGTGTGTTTTGTTTAGAGCTTAAAAAAATGCTCTTTCCTTCTTGGGAAACTGTGATTTATGCTTAAGATTCTTTATAAAACTCACAGTGGAATACAGATAATTATTATATGTATGTGTATATATTGTTTGGTGATTCTTCTTCCCAAAATCTCTCTGTAAAGTGAGGGGTAAAATCCACAATAAGCGCAAACAGATTAGATACAGACTAAGTAAAATGTGTCAGTTATTTTGAAAGCATATTGTGAAAAAAAAGTTGAGTCATGCACTTCAATTACATTTCTCATCAACTTGCACTGCTGGTCTCTGTGCTTAATGGCAGCTGATAGGAAAGATAATCTGTATTTTAATCCAAGTTCAGGATTGGACAGTTAGCTAACATTTCCAGCAAACCTCCTAGGACACTGGACTGGCAGTAGTTTGTTTCAGTTCCCAGGAGCAGTGTTTACAGTGGATTGATGTAAACATCAGATACAGAAAATTTTCAGTCCTCAAATGGCTATTTTCAGGTTTTATGTAAAACCAATAAATAGGTAAATATTCTATAAAACATGTTATCAAAAAATGTAAAAGCTTCCTCCACCAAACCAAGCAAAAACCATAGTTGACTTCACAGCAGTTCAGTAACTGACTGGAATAAAATAGATAAATACCATTGTATTTGTTATTAGTCTTTGTGACCAATACAACAGATTCTATGGCAAACATTTAATTACATAGTCCAGTTAATTATCATGGTGTATTGTGACTCATTTAAAAATAAACAACTCCCAAAATATTTCTCTTGACTCCAGTTAGTCTGGCCTAGTATATTGATATGCTGAGTCTGGGTTCAAATTTAACAAGTTGATACTGGAGTAGCATTTAGTAATGTCAGCTATCTGTACAGGGCAGCCATGAAATCAAATCAGTGCTGTGGTCAGAGACTCCAGAGGCTGAAGCAGCAAAAGGTCTATGCATTCTTTTCTTCCATGCCTTGCTACCAGCCTTCAGCCACCTCGGATCACATTTCCTGCTTTCCATAGTCAACAGCTTGTTAAAGGCTGGCTTAAAAAAAATCAACACCATTTCTATGACAACTGGCTTTGGATTATTTTTAATTAAGTTACAAAATGGGGAATAGTGGTGGCCAGTGTGTGACTGCTGGTCTTTACTGGAAACTTATTGAAGAGGTTCTCTAATAGATATTGGAATTTCATTTATGTGAAGCAGGAGAAAGAAAGAAGCCCATGGTGTTACAGTATTGAAGGTTCCTTGACTATGTATTTCTACTTTAATGTATTGAGTTTTTTCATTATTGTTTTGGGGATTTTTTTTTTAGTGCATCTGTCTCTGCTTGGGGTAGAAATAAATCTGCAACTAAAGCATTTTAACATCAGAGATGTGGATTGGGAGGGTAGGAGTGAGTAAGGGAACAGGTTACTTGTCATCATACATACATGAAGTCCAAGAGGTACAGAAGAAGGCAGAAACAGTGAATACAGCTCCAGTTCTTGTAGAACATAAACTTCTAAAAAATTAAAGTTCTGTTAATCTCTCCTACAAGTATAATATCATGTTGACATCCCTGTTGACATTAGCTATTCCTTCCCCATCAGTATCACTCTCTATTTGATATGTGAATATTGTAAATGTACTTGCAAATCTATTTCAGCAGCTGTATACTTTTAAAATAATTTCTTACACAATTGAGGGAATAAATTGTGTTATAGGCCTTAGAAGTAATTTTCCTCTAGTTTTGTCTCTAGTTATTGAAATGACATGTTTTGAAGCAAAAAATCCCCCAAATTTCAGAGATGGTGTAAAATAACCAAGTTGTTTTTCTACTGTCAGATTCACGTAAGGGAAACCTTTTAGTTGGAACTCTTGAGCTTTTTTCACCGAACTCTGGAACTTTGCCTTCATAAAAGATGCTATTTGAATCTTGCTGTACTAAATTTAAATTCAGTAAAACAGTAATTTGAGGGGGCTGTGTGTGAGGATTTCTCTCTTGAATAACTTCCCAGCTAATCTGAACATGCTGAGGGGACCAGAACCTGTGTTTGGAAGATTGTGATTCCCTTGATAAATGCTGCACCACAAGTCAGTGCTGGATAGTCTGAGGTTGTTTTGTCTCTTGCATTCTCCTTAGGTGTAGAGCTTCTGTCATGGCATAACTCCCTCCCAGAAAACATTTATCTAGCCAGGGAGAAGTGCCAGGAGAAGGGAAGGACAGCTGTGGCTCAGCTCCAGCTTTGCACATGGAGCAAAGGGCTGTGTGTGTATCAGTGTCCCAAATCTGTGCAAGGAGGTGAGGGGAAAAAGGAGCAGTAAAAGTAGAAGATTTTGGAGCCAAGGCAAAGCACAAATTGGCAAATCACTTTATGCTACTGTGCTATGGTAACCTCATAATCTAACAACTTTCATATTGTTCAGTATTGCATATCTGGGAGGATCACATTACAGGACCATGTGGTGCATTGCTGTGTCATGGTCTGTCAGTTCAGTCAGGGAGAACTGGGCTTGAAAGGAAGGTTGTGTCTTTCTGAGGAACTGTGGGGGTGATTAGGTTAAACTTCAGTCACGTAGGAGTGTATGTGTTGTGTGTCAGACAAATTTTGAAAGCTGAAGTATGCATCAATACATTGAAGGGCAGACAGTGGCAACTGTGTTAATCACAATAACGAACAATTTATCATTAGTTGTAGGTAATTTTCTGCTTCTGTGCTTTAATGACCTGTAGTGCTTTAATATCTGGTACTAATTTCTTCTGGTTTTCACCTTGCTTAAATGCAGAGTTTAGTAACTTCTTCTCTCCCTTTCTTCATGCTTTAGCTTTTGATTAGCAGCCCTTCTTCAGGGGAACAAAAAGATGGCACCCAAAGGATGGAATAGATCTTACAGCCTGCTATGTGGAGGCATTAGGAAAGTGATGCAAAGGGAAGTGATCAAATAACATTATTTAGTAATAACTCAATCCCTGAAGTTCTTCAGGTTTCACAGGTTGTATTTGGCAACTATGAGCCATATGTAACTTTCAGAATATCATCATACTCTAGGGAAGCAGATACTTGAATATACCAGTATATTAAAGCTCTAGCACTTTGCAGTCCTCAGGAAACATTACATGTACATATTAAGGAAAAGTTTTATTTGATTGTGCTCTATGGAGATTATGATTAGCCTAATTCTGTTTATAGTCTGCAGCTGAACTGAATTTGGGCAGGTTTCTCATACCAGAAGAAAATGGGGAAACTGAAACTGCAAAACCATGCAGAGCAGACCTTCTGAAACAGCTTATGTAAATATGTAATTATCCAGCCTTCAGGGTGATTCATGTCCTTTTAATCTTCCATGAGAGAGTGGGTAGCGTTGATGCTGTGGCTTCTTTAATGTTGCCACAAGCTATAGTTACTCTGTTTTCTAAAATGTGGTATCCCTACAAGAATGTGTTGAAGTAAAACTTGTTCACAGGGCAAGCTAGAGACATTTTTCCTTTACTTCTCATTACCTGAAGAACTTGCAGGCTTTTAGATATGAGACAGGATCATTGCTTTAATTTTTTTTCCCAAATAGGCAATTTGGAAATTAGTGTTGAAAAATGCCAAGTATTGCACACATGAAAAGCAGCTAATGATGTACTCTTGGTGATGGCCTCCAATACTGGTCAGGAAATGGTTTGTGTTATGGGGAAGGACTTGCTGAAAATGCCAGCTCAGATCTTACTGACAGGCAGATAAAAGCTTAAGATTTATTAGGGAAGAAGTAAACAAACAAAATTAAAACCACCATTATGGAATTGTACAAATCATAGGTGCATGGCATGTGTGTTTCTGGTGGTCCTTTTTCAGGAAGCATGGATAACAGAACTAAAAAAAGAAGGGTTGCAAGATTGGGGTGAGTTTTATGTGAGGAGAAACACTAAGTAGGGCAGGAATTTTCAGCTTTGGGAAAAAAAAAGGCTGCATAGAGGGAATTTATAAAACTGTACTTTAGAGGAGGTGAATTTTTCTGTTACACTTTTTTAGAAAGATATTCTTTTATGTGTTGCTGAGCAAATTGTCTCAAGATCTGCATATCAAAAGTGGAAATGGATTTTAAGAAGTTGGGTAAGTTGAAGAAAGGTCCATCAAAGGGTATTTCCAATATATATTTTAATGTCAGGATCAAGAGGTCCATGACCACTTATTCATTGTAAACTGAGGGTTGTATCAAAGGAAGTACTGTTCTTAATTGCCACTATTATTATTATTCCTTAAGCATCTGCTCCTGGCCATTACATGGAAAGGATACAAGGGTAGGCAGAGTGTTAATCTGACCCCCAGGCTCTCTGGTGCCTGCTCAGCCCTTGCAGCCACAGAGGATCAAGTGGTAGAAATCCTCTCCCCTCACCCTTGGCAGAGTGCTCTTCTGTGTTCCAACACGTGTTTTCTCATCTTCCAGAAGTGGATGAATTTCACAGATTAAGCAAGTAAGCAAAACTGAGTGGCCTTTTCAGTCAAGTCATTTGCTTATGACTGACTTTCACCCTTGTCTGAAGGGGACTGCCCTGCATATCTGTGAAGTGTCTCTGTTTCAAGTGTACTTTTTTCCTTATTCCCTGTGACAAACAGAACATGCTGATTTGGGAATGCAGCCAGCAAAATGTTTGTAGCTCATTGCAGTGTTAGTTTATGGATCTACAATCATCTCTGTTTCAAGACAGTGCATCATTCTTTATTTCTGTCATGAGAGTTTACAATAAACTGAAAAGTCTACAGATAACTGCAATTATTGTTTGAGACCTTGGGCTGCTTTCAGCTGTATCAACTGTAACATAAGCAAACAGAATTTAAGAAGGACATGAGCAAGTTCCTGGCTGAAATTACATACAAACTTGAATTGGAGTCATTGAAGTTAGGGCGTATTAAAATGCAAATGGGACACTCCAGCTACTAAGTGAGAGGAATGTGGTAAGGAACACAGAACTGGATTCTTTCAGACCTGGATGATTTCTCTGGCAATCAGGGATTTTCCTAGCATAAGGGAGACAGCCTCTTTGGTAATGTCAAAGTACAAGGGCTTTTTAAGGAAAAGAAATTCCAGAATTTATTATGACCATTACTTATCTTTCAATAGAGTTTCTACATTAGCCAGTTATTCTACTATTTGTTGTTTCTATTAAGTTTGTTTTGAGACAAATATTTAGTTTATTAATGAGAAATGTGAAGTGGTTAACATTGGGAAAATTATAGGCTAATAAAATCATATCTGAGGTAGGAAGTGTAATATAACTTTGGTAGTGTTGTTGAGCTTGTCTGAAATAAATTGTGATACTGTTTTGTTGGAAAAGTGATTGTGGTTGGATTATTTGTGTTGTGGTCACCTTTTGTCATTAGAGGTTGAGGCATCCGAGGTCAGTTCATGCACACTGGTTTTGGACAGGTGGGATTTATAGCTTGAGCACAGCAGACCTTAGAACAAACCCAACCACTGAGTTCTGCTCTGGCCAGGTGCTGTGTCTGCCCTTACACCTGGCAGCAAGAGGCAAGGGCAGGCCTGAGTTGGTGTTGATGCTGCATTTGCATCGACAGTAGACTTAGGAATGCTTTTAAAAACTGCTGGACTGACTTTGGAGCAGGGTGAGGCCATGCAGGCTGCATCCAGCCCTGCTCTGGGCTCGTTCTCTAGGAAGTGGCCAGGTACCTGTAGAGCCCTGGCCAACGGATTTAATTTAGGGCTGAAAAGCAGCTTCCAGGTTCAGCCTGACTTTATAGCTCTGTGTGATCCTGAACTGGATCAATGAACTTGACAGAAGTGAGACCATGATGCAGACATGCTCCAATTGTTTCCCTTTTGGAGAAAAGTGGTTTATATTGTTTTTAATTCTATTTCTTCCATCCTGCTCTGAAAAGCAAAAAGTTGATTGACTGTATGAAGTCCTTCAGCTGAACGTGTTAATTTAGCCACTGCAGTAAACATCTCCAATAAATGGTTTATCTGTTGTTACTTCTGGGAGCAAATTACACATGCAGTTGTAACATTTGATAGAGTTTGACATTTCTGTGTTTTAAGCTTTATAATTTTAAATGGAGAAGGTGAAAGTGCACCTGGAATAGTTACTACAAGAGTTTGTTTTTCAAACTTTCTTTGAAGTCTTAAGATATGGCAAAAAAGATTTCACAAACAGATGCAAGAGTTTTATGTTTTTATACTATTATTAAGATAACTGACTTGATGTCTGGAATGACTTGTTGAAATAGTACCTAATTAAATTTTTGGTACTGTTTTCTAATTTTTTGTGGTGAATATTGGCAGATTTAAACAGGAGGACAAGTCTGGATTGGCATTTGACTTTTCATAAAATGTGATATATCTGTTTTTTATATGGTAGCTTGTTTGGCACATGCATACATCAAACCAAAGGAACTCAAAGTTCTGATGAATAAAATCAATGCATTAATAGCTTTTGACATGCTCTCTGTTTATGTTGTTCTGAATGCTTTGGTTACATTAGGCAACTTGCCTTCCTGTGAACTGAGTGGGGAAAAAAAAGCTATCTTAAATTTCATTGTTAATAAACTTTTAAGGACAAGTTCTCAAAGCAGCAGACATGGAATGGACTAATATATGAATGTTGTTGTTAAAGTACTGTACACTAAATATGAACTTTTTAAGGAAGCGCTAAGATTTTGGTGCCATATAAAATGTGTAAGCTATAAATGGAGAAACAGATGATGCTTTTACTCTGGTCTTTAGATAAGCAGTTGCCTGAAAATATCTTTGGAAGTGAGAGAGAGAATTAGTGAAAATAACCTCAGTGTCATTTCTAAATGCTGTCTGTTAAGCAGATGGTAAAACTGCTGAGGCATGTTGTGCTGACACCTTGCTGTTGAAACAGCCAGCAGGGCTGAGGGTCCTGCACAAACACATGTTGTGTAATAACCCTTCACCTAACAGTATGTATTCTCTCTATTTTGAAAATGCTGATAGGGTCTTACATCTCTCTGTCATAGATGCCAGCTCTAAAGAGATGTCTACGTGTCACTAAAAAAAAAATCTCACAATCCACAGGTCCCCCTTAAAAATACAGGAGACTGGGACTGTAATGAGTTCCATGCAACCAAGTATTTATTGCATTGCAAGATAGAGAAAACATTACTTGTGGAATCTGTGAATTTGGTACAATCTTCATGTCATAATTGAATCTTGTTTTTTTGAAACTGTAACTTTTTCATGATTAATAGCATATGCTGGCAGTATTTTATAGAAGAAAAAAATGCTCACTTTTTTCAATTTAGAGTTTGAGAGAACCAAATAATACACTCAGCACAGCATGAAAAGAAAAATACTTGAATTTGCTAGTGTAGCTCAGGAAAGTTTTTTTCATTCTCATCAAGCTTGTAACTAATGTTGATGTTTGGGTGTTTAAGCAAGAAGAATGTTGGTTTTATAAGGCATCTATTGAGCTCATGTTTTCTTAAGCAGCGATAGTCCAGATCATGGTTTGTTTTTTCAATTTGAATTGATACTTATGTTCCCTCCAATAAAAGCTGTATGCTTTCTTGTTTTGCCATACAGCTGTGGATATCTGTGCAAAGACCAGCCTGTGCACAACCAGCTGCCTGTTTATTCAGAAAAAGACTGGGAATATGCTTGGATTCTAATTAATGCACTAATACCACCAAACATTTGTCACAAAAATTGGTAGAAAAAACTTGTTATTTCAACACTCTGGTCTTATACAAGAGCTATTTCAAAAGGCTGTGTGGTGAATCCAGCAATTAAGAAAGGCATTAAATTCAGTGACCCATTTTCAAACCTGCTGAATTTTGGCATATGTTCTCAGTACTGCTATTAAGTGTGTGACTCAGATAAGCATGTCTGTTTAAAATCTACTTCAGTTTCTGATGGGAGTTGCAGAAAAAAAGGCCCAAAATCTAAAACTTTGTAAGCATATATTCATAAAATAGATGAAAATAAGTTTTGAACAGAATTACTGTCTTTTGGTGCTTGTATTTGAATGCTTTGGCATTGCACTGGAGTTCTTCAAATGAATTGTGTACAGCAGCTGTCTGTCCTCACCTGTTTTTAATAACTTTCTATAGACTAAACCAGTGAATCAGTAAAATACAAGGCTTCTCTGTTAGTCCAGTATATTATTAATTGAGGTTTATGCCTAGCAGAAAGTTTGAGTTCTGTGGCTGTTAAGAAATTAGAAGTTGACAAGAACAACTGACCCACTTGTGTGGGTTGCCTGCTCTGATGAAACAGAGATCCAAACAGTTTCAGCTCCGCTGGCATTTAGTTGTTCCTGTGTGCAGCGTCTGTTGCTGCTCTGGCACCTCTTGGCAGGCAGTTAGTCAGCTTGTCATGGGGGGGCACATTGCTGGAGATCATTCCTGCTATCTGATTTATGTGTTAGTTGTTTGGAGGTCAACAAAAATCTCCACTCAGGGTTTTGCTTTCTGGCTGGAGGAGAAAGTACTGTTAAAGAGTTGGTTATCGAGGCTAACTCTGCTAAAAATAGGAGAGACAGCAGAATAATAAAGTGAATAACAGGAGCCCACACTCAAATTATCTGGTAACAAACACAATGTTCTGAGGGTTTCTAAAATAGAGCAAACTTTTGTCCCACATTCCAATAATTTATTTGGAAGGCATGTTCCACTTGAGGATTGCCAAGAACTTTACAAATACTAAGCCTTTTAACATGTCTAAGGTATGTGCTGTGCCATTTAAAAAAGAACCTCATAGGCAAAAATGATAACTATTTTTTTCCAGAGTCCTGTGGTCTATAATAGCACAGAGAGTGTTGCTTCAGTAGTTCAGGGAAGCTTCCACAGGTATGAAACCTGTTGTAGCTTTCTGTCTCAAATAAGTTTGTGGATTAAAATAGTTTTCATCTTTGTCCCCTTTGTGGCATCCACGCTGCAGACTTAATTTGAAGTGGCATATCTCCAAATTTCTACATTTTTATCACCTATGACAATCTAGTTGTGCTTTTTGCAGGTGTAAAAATTAGAGGCCCATGTGAGACACTGATTCTCCAAATACATGTATGACTTAAAGGTTAAATGGATGAACTTAGGACAACAGAGCTAAGGAAAAAAGGTACCAGAATTACTAAGGCAAAAAGAACTGCTTCAAGAAATACCTGTACTTTAATGTCAGAGGGACCAAAAGATGGATAGGATCGGGCTGAGTTTTAAGGCTGTAAAACATTTGAATTGAAAATGAAAATAAGTTTTCTAGAAGAAAATTGGAACACATGGTTTTGCCCTGAGGTGAAGGAAATGGATGTCAGCAAGCTGCAGAACCTTGTGGTGAAAACTTTTATGGACAAACATTAAAATTCTGGGGTGATTAGTTTGAATAAATGCAACAACAGATTTAGGAAAGAATAGGCACCAGATTTTTTGCTAGCTAGAAAAATCAGGAAACCTGGAATTTCAGAGGCTGCACGAGCCACAGAGTTGAAGACTTTTACAGCTCCTTAGTCTGTGCAAAAAAGTGTAGTCTTGTTGTAGTGTAGGGCTTTTTTTTAAAAAGCCATAAGCCTATACATACCTTCAAAAAATTCTATGCTGACCTGAGCTTATTCCACAGGCACTGATGTGTCTTCATGTTAAATAACCCTTATAATACATTATCCTGCTTTTGTGGAGGTTCACAAAGGTTTTCAAATCAAGAATTAATGTGAAGCAACTTAGCACATGCTCCAATAATCCAGCAAGAAGTCAAGTAAAGTACTGCTGGTGGTGATGATTGGTGAATACTGAAATTGCCTGTGTAGATTACTGAAATTGTAATTTCTTTGGCAAACAAAAATCCATGATGAAAAGTCAAGTGTGCAGCAATCTCGTGTATTGTCAGTCCCTGCCCTGGCCTGACAGCTGCTGTGTTCATAGTCTGGTCCCAGCTGGACAGCCAGACATCCAGGTCAGGTAAAATCTTGTGGATGGTCATTGTTAAAACTAAACTTTGCAATGTGTGTAGACAGAAGGCATTTTTTCATAGTTCTAACAGATTTTCATGCCAAGCTTGGGACCACTGGAATTGCTGGAACTTCCAAAGCACTTACCACAGGTTGCACTTACTTTTGCTGCTTGTTAGCTTTGACAGTAGCTGTATGATTTGGAAAAGAAAAAAATGTTTATACATGCCTGTTTGAAACAGCTGCCTAGGTTTATGGAAGTTGTTGGGCCCTCCTAGGAGGAGGGGCCTTCAGGACAAAGCTTCTACTGGAGATACGGACAGTCTGTCCTGATGCTGAACAACTCTCCTGTTTTGGTAACATTAGCCTGTATAATTTAGTAAGCAGTCTAAATCTCCACTTCCAGCTCCCACAAATATTTTTTTTGAGGAAGGCAGAACTGCCCAAGGCTCGGAGTGTTGGGTCAATCAGAACTTGCTTATAGTAAACAAGGTGACCCTTGAGCAGGGAATTATTGGCATCTGACTCCATTGATTCAGAAGGCTGAACAATTGCTTTATTAAACTATATTATATTACATTATACTATATTAAAGAGATAGTATACTACAAAGAAGACTAAAGAAAAACTCATGACTGTCTCCAGACAGACAGGACACAGCTTTGAGTGATTGGCTAAGGGAGCAAAACAATCTTCAGCAGAATCTAATTGACAAATCACTTCAGGTAAATAATCTTCCTAACACATTCCACATGTGCAAAAACAGCAGGAGCAGCAAGTAGCGATAAGAATTGTTTTCTCTTCTCTCTCTGCTTCTCCAGGAAAAAACCTGTGAGAGAGAATTATCTCTCTGTTCAGAGAATGTGAATGCCATGCTTGCTCTGTACAGAACAAGTTATTGCCTATAATTCCAAGTGCCTTCAGGTTCTAAGAAAGCATTGGTGTGCTATCAGGGTGTGGGGGACAATGGTTTTAAAACACTGCAGCTTTCAACTTTCTGTGGTGTTTGTTTTTGTTTTCTGTAGACTCGAGATGATTTTCTTGGACAAGTGGATATTCCTCTTTATCAGTTACCGGTTTGTATTTTTTGTTTGTTTTTAAGACTATGAAAGGGAAAAAAATATTTCTATATGCACTCTATTAGTCATCTAAGAAAGTTAACAATACTCATAAAAAAGTAAATAAATTCTCCTGCTCTGTGTATTCTTTGTTTTATTTTGTATATCTGTTTGGGGTTTTTCAGTGCTGATATTTATTAAACAGTGTAGGTTACCTTGTTTTTTCAATACTGGTGTGCTTTTAGCTTTTCCATAGTTTTACAGTCTAAAAGATAAGAAGAGATTGTAATTATTGTCATGTCTTAAAATATTTCTTTAACATCTGTAAATTTGTTTTTACTGTTCCTTATTCACATAAACAGATACAAAAAAGGGTAAGTGGGCAATAGAGCTACTGTTGCTTTGGTCAATTTTTGTCTTTTTCTTGTAATCCTTTTTCAAGGCAGAGAATCAGTTTTTAAGAAATATCACCAAGAACATTGAAATAAATAAGCTTTTTCATTTTCTTCTGAAGTCTCAAAACATTAGCAGATACTAACAGATTTATCAGAAACTGTCTTAAAAACAGGGGTAGCAACCATGGCAAACCCTTTCCAAGAGCAGGTGTTTAATTCTGTAATGTGCATAGACACTGAAAGGTAATTGTTGTTTTCTTGAACCAGAGTATTGGTCTTACTGCTAAGATTAAACCTGGTATTGCTATTACTGTACCTGAACTTGTAATTTATTTTAAAACATTATAAGGCCTTTAAAGAAATCAACTGGAAATTTCTGATAGTTTTCTTTTGATTTCAAGTGCTTGATAAAGATTTTTCTTGAAAAAAAATTCTTATTCCAGACAGAAAATCCAAGTATGGAGAGACCATATACATTTAAGGATTTTGTTCTTCATCCAAGAAGGTTGGTAAATACCATGTGGAAATTCTAATTTTTATATCTAAACAATGCTCTTAGGTAATTAGTTGTAACTACATATGCATTTTATAAGTTTTTCTGTTTCCAGCAAAGAAATTTGAGTAGCCATTTCTAAGATATTTATATTCTACTAAAAAGTCAGCATTATTTTAAGTAGTTACTGTATTCAGAAGTCTGAAGCCTCAACGCTATTATAGAACTTTATTAATGTAAATTATAGAAAGTCAAGTTTGTGGTGGATAATCCTCTAGCTGTGCTTTTTCAGCTATTTTGATTTACAAGTGCACAATAAGATCATTTTATTTTCTCTTCTGCAGCCATAAATCAAGAGTTAAAGGCCACCTTAGATTAAAAATGACTTACTTACCTAAAAACAATGGGTCTGAAGAGGAAACCACAGAACAGGCTGAAGAATTAGAGGTGGGAAAAATGTGTTTATTGCTGAAAAATGAATGTTAGGAATCACTAAGCTGTAAATAGTGTTTTAGAAACAAACCAGTTAAAAGTGATTGCTTGTATCATGCATGCAATTGAAAGTGTTGAAGTTTCTATTGTAGGTACTGTTTAATGTTGTTTGACTCCAGAGAGACACTAACATCTCTCTGGTTTTAGAATTTCAACTCTCTCCAATCTGTAGGGACATTTTGATCTTACCTACCATGTGTATATCATCTTTTTAAGCACATCCAATGTAGATTAATTTATTTCTTTTCCAGAACTAACTCTATTCAGCATTGCCAGCTTTGCTGTAATTAAACTTTGTTACAGAAGGGTGTGTTCACCTGCCTCATACATTTGCAGCATATTATGAAATGACAATATTTAAGCTTTTAATGTATTCTGAGTGCTGTTTATTTTCCTGGAATTAACAACTTCTGGTGCTATTATATTTAAGGATCTTGAGTTAAAAATAAGATTTCTGCATGCATAATATGCCCTGTCATTTTTTAGAAATAAACACACTAAAACCAGAGCCAAATTTACTGGCTTAAGACAAACTGCACCTTAAAAGGGAGAGTGGCTTGAAAAATGAACATATGTTTTTCAACTCCTGTAGTATTAAAGGTAGTTATATTATGTCTTTCAGCCTGGGTGGATTATATTGGACCAACCAGAGGCTGCTAGCCAGCCACAACAGCAGCAGCAGGAATCTCCTCCACTGCCTTCAGGCTGGGAAGAAAGACAAGACATCCTCGGCAGGACCTACTATGTCAATCATGAATTCAGAAGAACACAGTGGAAAAGACCAACTGCACAGTAAGTCTTTGAGCCTGCAAATTCAAGTCTTTTATTAGCTAGTGTAATTCACCCTAGTTACAGTGAAAGAAAGGAGAAATAAATAGTGAACAGCTTGAAAATTAGTAGAGAGCTTTCCCTCACCTAGAAGCCCTCATGCAGTGGTCACTGGCTAGTGATCATTTTGACTGTACTGTGCTCTGGAAGTATGTTTTCAAATACAAACTGCTTGCAGTTGGAGAGAGAACAACTATAGGAATGGAAGCTAAATAATTTTTCAACTTTCAGCTGGTTTTCTTCCTTCCATCAGGGACTTCATTAAATTTTTGCTGTATTTTGTTTTTTGCTCCCCCCCACCCTGGAATGCTACCTGTTTCTTCAGCTTACCCTTCACATACTTCACATTGACATAAATGCTTATTCATCTTAAACAGTTTACATTAATTTATATCGTCCAGACTGTTTCTTTTTCTTCTGCCAGAATGACTGTGACGTATGTATTTGCTGTTAGCCTGGCTTACTGTTGAAAGCTAAACTCAGGCTGCTGTTAGCTGACTTGTCCCACGCTGCCTCTCCAGGGACAGCGTGGCTGTTGCAGACCTTGGCAGTGTGCAGCTGGAGGCCCAGCACGTGTTCACTCACCGGCGACAGATATCCGAGGAGACGGAGAGCACCGACAACAGAGATTCCCCTGAGGTAAAACAATACAGCTCAACTGATGTCTTTCTGAAATGCAACTGGTTTAATCGAGCCTACTCAGAAAGCTTGTCTTAACTAATTGTAACTTGCAACTATTTTTTAAAAATGTTTTCCCTTTGTTTTCCTTTTAAAGAGCTGGGAAATTATAACTGAAGATGAGGCAACAATGTACAGCAGTCAGAATGTTCAAATACCTCTCTCACAGAGTAGCTGTGATATACAGAGTCATCTTGCAGAAGAATTGAGTAACAGACTTACTACCTCTGGAAGTCCAGCTACTGGCCAGTCAACAGCCTACACTGTAAATTATTTTTCTACTTATTTTGATAGAACTAGATCCATAAATACTTTATTTAGGAATTATATTTTTAATTTCATCTCAAATGCACACACTTTAAGAATAGTCTTTTTGCATCTAAGCAAGCATTTTCTTCCTCTCTGCTTTGCTTATATGGATTTCTGCCTGAGGTTAAAACATTTGTGTGAACTATTTTTCAGTTTGTAAATCTACCTCTTAGTCTAGAGTCATAGAGTGCTGAAAACTACGAATGAAAAAATCTGTTTATTGAAACCTTATTTCTAAGGGACTTGTGCTATGTGAGTTACTTTTCCAATTAGAAAAAGTTCTAAGATTGACCATTTTTCATTCTGAATATTGGGATAAGGTTTTATGATTGGGTTGTGTAAACCTGCTGCTTCCTTAGCAGCAAAAAAGGGAGCTTGCTCATATAGTTCCACAGCCCTTGTGCCAGCTGTGGAACTTGCCAGACCTCTGCATGAGACTGTTCAGCTTGCTAACCCTGCGGAAAACTGCTCTCTTTTCCCCAGCACTGCTTTTTTGCAGTTTGAACAACTGAAACAGCGTGCTAGGTTGTCTGACAAATGCTACAGTAGCAGAGGGAAAACAGCAGGAGCATGTAGCCAGGGTGAAACTCGACTTTTTGGTGGTGTGGTAGCAAGCAATTAAATAAGCTCAGCTGTCCTGTGAAACCCGAACTCCACAAACAGCCTTGTAACCTGATATGTGACCTGAGAAATCCACTGTCCATTGAGGAAAGCCTCTAGAGGTGACCCAGGCCATCTAGTCTGTTAGATTTTGGTTTTGAAATAATCATTAGTTTCTGTGATTTAAGAATGCCCTTCCAATTGTAAATTAGGAATTCCATTGTAAATTAGGAATTGACAATGTTTATCTGAGTTTGTACAAATGTATCACTAGTGTTGCTGGAAACAGTCAAGTAACAAGACTTTACTTGAAATCTGCTGTTCAGCATTCAGGTAGCAAAGAAATTGTTATTTCAGCTTGCCTGGGTGGCCTGAGCCAAGAAAGAAGCAGATGTTCAAATTATTTGCAAGAGTCAGCTAGAATGGCAGTGTTGCCTTTTTTCACCTGCATAACACCCCACTCCCCCACCAAAAAACTTTAGAAGTAAATAATGTTTTTTCTTTGAAGTACTTCAGTAGTATATGGATAGGGAAAAATCCTTCAAATAGCTGTGGAAATTCTGGAGCAAAATTAAATACAGGTGTCTAATTAAGTAGCCAGTGAGATCTAAATGTGGCTGTGGGCAGGAAGGTGGACACTTAGGCAAAGTCTAGGGATTTAATTGCTCTTCTCAAACTGATTATCTCAGACTCTCATACCTTTTCATTATTGACCTAATTTACTCTCTGGAAATTTGTTTTAGCTCTGCTCTATCACAGACTTTAATAACACAAAGTTCTATACCATAAGCTCTATACTGTAACTATTTGTAATTGATGTTTTACATGCCAAATCATCTATTGCTAGAGTATTCTGAACTTTCACAAGCCTCTGTCATTCTAAGATTATAATAGACTTGGGAACTTGATGTTTCTAGCTGTTAAAACAAGAGTTTGAAAAATACTATATTAAATAATGTTTTGAAATAAATACAACACTTCGCTCAGGATGGAAACTGTAATAGCTTGAAGTGTGATAACCACTGCTGGCTGTTTGCTGCCATCCTTAAAGCTGCAGTAATAGCTAATGTGTCATTCCTCTCCACTCCTTCAAGAACCATTCCAGCAGAAGAGGTAGTCTGCAGACATACAGACTTGAAGAGCAGCCTGCACATCCAGTGGTAAGTCATTTTTCAAAAAACACAGGCTTTTAGCTGTGTTAGCTGCTGACATTTCAAATGAGATTTGGCCTTCCTTGCCCAGCAGCTGTCCTGACAAAGTGGCAATTATGGGTCTGGTTCAGCTGTAAAGCTTCCACGCTTCAGCTTTGTTTAGCATTATCTTGATGCATAGCCTGCAGAAGGAAGTAGTCTTGCCCTGATGATATGAGTTTCATTTTTCAAATGGTTTGCCTTATTATTGTTTACTTCTAATTAAAAGCTGTATCACATTCCATTATGCTTTTATGGCGACACTGCTAACTGTGGTCTTATAGCCAGAAGTACCGGGCTGGATCAGCCTAAACCAGGTATATAAATGAATCCTTTAACATGAGGAGTTTGAATTTTGTATGAACACAAAAATAAAAATACTACTTATCTATTTTACCCAGCTCATAAAAGTCATGAACCTTCTGGAATATAGTTTTGTTGTTTTAAATTGACAGAGGAAAACCTTTTCACAGTAAGTTTCATAATTTCCTTTTTTGTCTGTTATCACTAACATTTAGTTACTGCCTACTTCATCTGGATTACCCCCAGGCTGGGAAGAACGACAAGATGAAAAAGGAAGGTCATATTATATAGATCACAATTCTAGAACCACTACCTGGATAAAACCAGTTGTACAGGTACTGCCTGTCTTCAGTTTGCTGATGTTTTTATTCATTGAACCTTTTAAACATCTTGTGTAATAATAGAAGTGGGGATGGCTTTGAAATAGATCACGCAAAAGGCATAAACTGTAAAGTACCACATAAAATAGCTGAGAGACTGCACAGGGAGTTAGCAACAGTAATGTTCGTGGCAGTCACTCTCCTTTCTGGAGAGTGGTGGCTGACTGAGGAGGCTGGAAAGCTTCTGTAAGCCTTCGCCACAATCAGTGATTGTTAGTCCATGTGGTTGATATCATGGAATCTGTCAGGGACTTGCTTTATGAAACTGCTTTCATGAGTCAAAATATGGGTTAATGGAAAAAAGATACTGCTTTACAAGGCTTTGATTTGATAGGATGTTTTTTGATCATTTACCATAGGTTGCTGCGGAAACAAGTCAGGCATCAGCTGCACAAAGTATTTCTGTAGCAAGACAGCCACAAGCAACATCAAGTGATTCATCACAACAGTCTTCTCAGCAGCAGCCTGAAATGGAGCAAGGATTTCTCCCTAAAGGCTGGGAAGTCCGACATGCACCCAATGGGAGACCATTCTTTATTGACCACAATACCAAAACTACAACATGGGTAATGAAAAACTGCTCTCATGAACTGGAATTCTAGTTCCTCTTGAATCAAAACTTGGCTGCTTTCAGCAAGCTTCCACATGTTTCTTTAGTGCCGAGATAGCTGTGTCTGTCTGTTCAGGAGCATGGGCAGATCATGGTGCTGATAAAGCCAAGCTGGGGCATTCAGTCCCTGTACAGGCCATGGAGATGGACTCCATGATCCTTGTGGGTCCCTTCCAACCCAAAATATTCTGTGTGAGTCTGAGTGATATGTAATAAAAATGCCAAGTTACAATACCTGTCATGAGTAGAAGATTAACAGTTTTACTAATTGTATTGGTACTTGAAAGTTTAGCTTGGAAGGAGGAAAACAGGAATCTGCTTTGCAGATGTGAGCCCCTCCTAAATGACAATGCAGAACTGTGGTAGCTTATAGGAGCTGTTCACAGAAATGAGTTCTGTAAATATACCTTCAACAGGAAATCCATTACCTTGAATTTATCACAGGGCACAACACAAATTTCTGTGAATGCTTAGAAGAGCAGAGCAGGTGCAAGTGCCATATGGATGAGGGAGCTGTACAGCTGCAGTTCCACAGAGGGGCACTGCACACCACTTGGCAGTGCTGCTAGATGGGCTTAAGCATCTCCAAAGTCAGTGTAACTGTCAGGTCAAAGGGGAAGAGAAATGCATTAAATTGATTCAAAATAGGTATTCTTTTCTCCAGGTAGGTGAAAAGAACTCGTATAACACAACCACCTTCATCCTAGCTCCCACAAAAAACCCCAGCCTGTCAACCAAACAACAAAAAGCCCCACTAAACCCAAAAAGTATAAGGTGTGTCAGAAATTGTGTGGAAAGAGTAATTCAACTCAATTACACAAAAATTGAGTTGAATGAGGGATTCATGTTTATATATATGTAAATAAAATAAAGTGAGAGGTTACTAGAAGATGATTGTAAATTACTGGAGGACTGAGAATCCACAAGGATTCCTCTGGCTACAGAATATGCAACCATTACCTAATTAGTACTTGGCATGTTCTTGACAAAATCATTAATAAAAACAAAAAAAATTCAAAGCAAAACAAAACAGCAAAAGTATTTTAACATGCCGCTTGTTTTCTTTTCAAAGGAAGATCCAAGACTGAAAATTTCTGCTCATCCAAGGAGAAAGACTTCCCTAGATCCAGTTGACCTGGGCCCATTACCAGTAAGTAAACCATTTTGTACTTGTTTTGCAGATGAAACAATTTAGCTATTTAAGTTAGCATTATTGAAATTTGCACATGAGAAAATGCAGCCTGCTTTCTTCCTACAACAATACTGTTTTGAATTTCAGTGCTGACAGTAGATGGGAGAGGAATGCTCAGAACTGCAGATCATGTTGAGTTCTATGCACACTATATGATCAGAAATTTATAATAAAAATGTAATAAAAAAGTGTAATAAAATGTTGTCTTTTTACAGCCAGGGTGGGAAGAGAGAACTCACACAGATGGAAGAATATTCTTCATAAACCACAGTATGTACAATGTAGTGTTCTTCCCTACTCATCATTTTATTTGTGACCATTATTTTAATTAATGGAACTAATTAAAATTTTTTTTGCAGATACGAAGAGAACACAATGGGAGGATCCTCGACTGCAGAATGTGGCAATAACTGGACCAGTAAGCTTTCCTAATGTAGATTTTCATATTTTTCAGAAATATTGTTAATAGAATCCAAGCAAACTCTTGTCATTTATCAGTTAGTCTAGAAAGTGAAACTTTCAGGGTGTCTGAACAAAACATTTTTATTTTATTTCTTTTTAAAAACTGTTTAGAGAGCTTTCTAGGGAAATGGTCTTTAAGTGCCAGAAAGGAAAAGCAGTTCCCATGGTAGTAAGAAAGTTTCCTTATAGACTGGGGGGAGGGCTTTGAAGTGTGTGAGGAAGCATTATTTATTTCTTGTCCACACTAGCTCAATTCATGAAATAAATTTGAGAGAAAAGAAGAAAAAAAAAAAAAAAGCCTTAAAGAGGAATCAAACTGATTTTCAACTGGAAAATAATTATCCAGCCTCAGTACTTAATCTGAAGTGTGAAATTACCAGAACTAATTGCAAAGATGGTTTGCATTATAATTATAGATGGGTTTTAGTGTTCAGCTGATATCTGTGTTTATTAATAGCCTGCATATGTAAACAACCTTCCCTGCCCATGGAAAATAGAGGTGTTTGTAGCCAGGTCTCTCATGATCCAGCAGGGAAATGGACGT
Source organism: Emberiza elegans (assembly GCA_024865655.1). Classification (NCBI taxonomy): domain Eukaryota; kingdom Metazoa; phylum Chordata; class Aves; order Passeriformes; family Fringillidae; genus Emberiza; species Emberiza elegans. The sequence goes on along the minus strand of JALJVW010000398.1, from coordinate 13,426,967 downwards.
CACCAAAGGCATTTTGGTCACTTTGATCTGGGCCACTCGGGGATCTCAGGCAGTTCCATCAGCTAATGGGGAAGATCTGCACAGAGAGGTGCTTTTCATTCCTGGTGTTTATAAACTGGACGTTTCCCCTGACACTCAGTAAAACATGTATTCCAGTTATCTCAGAATTTAAATGGCTTGTCTGTGTTTCACAAAACACACAAGACTTTTTTTCCTTTTTTTTCCCCCAAAGGCTGTGCCTTACTCCAGGGACTATAAGCGGAAGTATGAATTCTTCAGAAAGAAATTGAAGAAACAGGTTAGTAATCAGTAGGAATCCAGCAGAAGGTTGAAACTTAGGCCCCTAAACAAGGGAAAATTTACAAATTTTACTGTCTGATCACAAATACATTTGTGAAGCACCAACTTCATCACAATTAGCATTTGCTCTAACAGCAGGGTTTGTGACTTTATGCACTGATGAAGACTGTAAGCAATCTAATTTTAAAAGCAGAAATTCTCAAAGGTTAAAATGTCATGAACCTGAAAGTAATACTGGCAACAGAAAAGTTTGGAAATCACTGATCAAGCATGGAATAGTTTTTGAAAGTCAGAATATGGGAAGTTCTCAGAATAGATTTTAGTCTGTCTATATAGAAATCTCTGCTGTCATCATGATCAGGCTGGATGACTGTAATAAATTGTTAAAGCCTTAAAATCTGAAGTTTATGGATCTTGTTTCCAAACTCTAGTTTGAAGTGGCAGTGCCAGGTATATTTTTAACATGTAGCATAAAAGACTGTAAATAGCATCTGGACAGCCAGATAACAATGAGTCTGCACAAGTTCAATCAGATTTTACATCCTTAGGAGGTATTTTACATACATAATAACCTTTGGGTTTAGATCCATGCTTTGCCTTCTACCTGCCAAGTCTGCCTGTGCACTTTGAGCAGCATGTGAGTTGTGCACAATTATACATGCACCTCATTTTTTGTGTTCCTAGTAAAACAAGATTGGCATTCATTCAAATACCATTATCTTAATCTGAGACAGAGAGCTCAGCCACACAATACAATTGTGGTAGTTTAAGAATTAAATACAACTGTAGATTTTGTCTCAAGTAAGAGAACAGCATGCCTAGGCTCATAGACTATTGAACTAGAAGGTGAAAATAGTCAGGTAAAATGGTTCCAGATAATTTTATGTGTCAACTGTGAGCTGTATTTAATCAAGTGTGTAATATGATAAATGTTCAGTGTCAGAAGAGACTCCATGCCTTGCTGCATGCAGAGCAACTGCCCATATGCTGTTACTAGTGAGAACTTTAACTGTATTTTCTTAGCATGAAATAGAAGTTAGTTTGCTAGTTGAATTGTAGATAAATGGAGCCTCTTTTCAATCATACTCTGTTATGTTTCCAAGTTCTGTAAGGAAATAATTTCTGTCGTCTCTTGGTCTATTTTCAGAATTTGCATATTCTGCAAAAGTCTTAACATGCTGGGTTTTGTTTCTTTATTTTCTTTATTCTTTATTTTCATGTTTCTCTTTTTTAGAGTGATATTCCAAATAGGTTTGAAATGAAAATTCATCGCACAACAATCCTTGAAGATTCCTACAGAAGAATCATAGCTGTAAAGAGAGCAGATTTCCTTAAAGCAAGACTATGGATTGAATTTGATGGTGAAAAAGGTTTAGACTATGGAGGCGTTGCCAGGGAATGGTTCTTCCTTCTCTCTAAAGAAATGTTTAATCCTTATTATGGATTGTTTGAATATTCAGCTACGTAAGTAACACTGCTCTGGAAGATGTGAAAACTTAGGAAAAGAAATTGTGTTTCTCATACCTTCTTTAAAAATGGGGTTCCTGCTGCCCTTGCAAATATACCAGAGGGTTTAGTTGATAATAACTGCAACAATCTGCACCCAGTTGCTTGACAGAAGAGCAATGTGGAGACAATATTGTGGGGTTTTTGTACAGCAGTCTAACAAACCATGGCACTTTTTCATGGACAAGCACCTGCTTGCAACCATCTCCTGCATACAGAAAAGGCACTATGTAACCATAATGCAGACAATGTTACTCTGCTTTGAAATTAATGGGAGTTAATCCCTTCTCTTTGGTTTATCTCCAATTTACTGAGGCAGTTCCTGGTGGTTGTTTCTGATATACTAATAGTCTTCTGTTGCGTGTTGTTTAATATTAGATATCATCATGAAAAGCAATAATGATTTCAGAAATGATGTCTTTCAGATCTTCAGATGTGAGATTAATCCAATAGTACAACATTTTTGTTTTTCTTTCTCTTCCTTGTTCCCTCCTTCAACTCTTCAGAGATAACTATACTCTGCAGATCAATCCAAACTCTGGCCTTTGCAATGAAGATCATCTCTCTTATTTCAAGTTTATAGGTCGCGTGGCTGGAATGGCTGTTTACCATGGCAAACTTTTGGATGGTTAGTATTTATCTTATGTAGTCTGATGTTCAGATTATTATTGTGTATGCTTTGAGTCCTAAGTTATATCTGTTAAATTTATTTCTTCTTCTTTAAAGCCTTTTTTATTCGTCCTTTTTACAAGATGATGCTCCAAAAACCAATAACACTACATGATATGGAGTCTGTGGTATGTAATTTGCTTTATCATGTTGACAAATTTAATGTTAATTTATAATTTTTATGTGTGTATATATATATCTTTAATGACATTTTGAAGGTTGAAAATGCATGATTCAAAGTTATCTTAGGCTACATTTTTATAAGTCTGTAAGTTGTATAGGAATTAAAACTTCCAATGAAAATCAAAGACCTAAACTCAGGTTCAAGTCAGTTAAGCTGTATTGGAAACTGGAACCTAAGCTTTCTGTGATGTTTTCTTAAAATGTTTTAGACACTGAGATTGTTAAAGTGCAATATAAATACTTTCAGGATTCCTATCTTAACCTGTTTTTAAAATTAGTTTCTTTCTTTCATTAGAAAAATTAATAATTTCAGGGACTGAAAATATTTGAGTAATGTAACATTTTTAGAGTAAAGCATGTCCCTTAGACTTTTCTTGTTTGGTTGGTTCCCTGATAATGGCTCTTATTTAGAATGCTCATGGACAAAGTGATTTTTATTCTATCTTTTTAATCTCTTCCTGGTTTTGCTGCCCCTTAAGATTACAGCATGTAGTTGCTATCTGTTTCCGAGTAATAGATTTATAGATGTGTCCTGATTTTTTTTTTTTTTTTGATTTGGGTTTGTTTGGTGCTCTAGAATGAGGGAGTGGTTTGGGTTGCAAAGCAGGGACACCCTCCACTAGAAGGGTGTGGCACCAAGCCTTGTCCAACCTGGCCTTGAACACTTCCAGGGTGGGGCAACCCCAGCTTCTCTGGGCACCCTGTGCCAGTGGCTCACCATACCCACAGGGAAGAATTTCTTAATATCCAAGCTAAATCTGCCCTCCTCATCTTGTCACTACACTCCCTGACAGAAGGTCCCTCACCATCTGTTCTGTAGCTCCTCTATTGATGCTGGAAGGTGCTGGAAGGTCTCCTGGAGCCTTCCTTCTCCAGGCTGAGCACCCCCAGCTCTCCCAGCCTGTCTCCGGAGCAGAGGTGCTCCAGCCCTCACAGCATCTTGGTGGCCTCCTCTGGACTTGCTGCAGCAGCTCCATGTCCTTATGCTGGGGGCCCAGAGCTAGGCACAGCTGAGTAGAGGGACAGAATCACCTCCCTCGACCTTCTGGTGATACTGCTTTGGATGGAGCCAATGTGTGGTTGGCTTTATCTTAATTTTTATTTTCTAATGTTCTTTGTAGTAATGCCTGACAATAAAAAGAAGATAAATAGAGGATGAGAGACAAGAGAAGAGTCCAAAATATATTGCTTCAGATAGTGCTGTACCATTTTACCACCATTTTGCTATTGGAGACATTTACATAGATTGCTGAGCAATCAGGTTTTAAAGGTCTTCAGAGCTTTGTACAACTGCAGTGTCTCTGTATCCAGTATAGGATTACCCTAGGCAGAAGTGTTCACTGGGCTGTCATGGAACCTCTTGCAGTTTATAAGGTGGCTACTTTATTACTTTATTTGTAATTTTCTCTTAGGATAGTGAATATTACAATTCTCTGAGATGGATTCTTGAAAATGATCCAACAGAACTGGACCTCAGATTCATAGTTGATGAAGAACTTTTTGGTCAGGTTAGTATTTTCATGTAATATGGAATAGAAAAAGCGTGGAAGAAAATACTTGACCTGTGGACTTAGGGGATTTTATGTATATGGTGTTAAGAAAAGCCCTTCGCTCACTCAGCTCTTTCCACTCGTGTGGTGTGTGCGTTTCAGCCTGGTGTGATAAAGGACTTGGAAATAAGCAAAGCTTGAAAAAATTGCTTGTGCTTTTTTCTTGAATACTACTTGCATTGAAATTAGCTGTTGCTGTGAAGGCAACCAAGACTAAGATATCCACAGTCCATGATTTGATCTGGAGTAGAGGTTGGGTTTATGTGATGGGCTGGAAAGGATGAGTTCCTTTGGAAAATGCTGGAATTGCTGGGAGATAAGAGAAAGGAAACATGTTAAGATGTACTGGAAACCTACAGAATAAACAAGTTTGTTATTGCATACAAAGCTGTTTAAGATAAGTCATGTAGAAATACCACAGGTCTTGAATGAAACTTCCAAATTGCAGTTGCCAGCTAGATCTGAGGATAATAACCTTTATAGTCTTGTGTAACAGCAGTGATCCTGAGAAGAAGCCATGAAATGTACATTAGTGATAACTGAAAAGAGATATTTGCCTTCTGAGGTTCTAGCTGTAGAAGTCACTTTGTAACAGAGACGTATATTGATTCACTTACTGAGTTGATTGCTGAAGTGGTTTCTGTAGTTGTTTTTCCTTGAGATTTGGAGTGAGGGCTGGGTCATGGAATATGCAGTTAGAGAAGAGTGCCTTACTGTGAACCTGTGTGCAGTCTTGGCTGGTGTGCTGTAGTAGGTCACAAAAATGGAAGTTTCCCATTGCACCCCTTGATAATAATTTTTTTTTTTAAATGTACCACATTCTATTTATTAGGTGACCTGTGTGGCTGGATCTGTTTCTCATAGTTCAAATTCTGCATTCTTCAAGAGTTGCATGAATTATCTAATATTAACATAGGAATTCTGTTATATATTCACCTTGTTTAAGACCTGTTCTGTGCATTGTGTTTAGACCCATCAACATGAACTGAAAAGTGGTGGATCAGAAATAGTTGTCACCAACAAGAACAAGAGAGACTACATTCAGTGAGTAGTGGCTGCTGTGTGCAATGTACCTCACTGGGTTCCCCTCTAACACAGGGGCTCTGTGTTAAATTTATTTGAAAAAGGAAGTTGTTGCTTTGTATATAAATCACTTCTATTTTAAATGTGCTTTTGTTTGGGTTTTTATTTTTTTGCAGTCTTGTAATTCAGTGGAGGTTTGTGAGCAGAGTACAGAAACAAATGACAGCCTTTAAAGAGGTACAGTTCTAATTACAAAATAAATTGTTCTAAGAGTTTGTTGCATCTGATATTTTTGGACACCCTGAAGACTCACTAATCATTCTGTTAAAAGTATTAGAAAAGGCAGTGATACTGTTTGTAGTGTCAGCTTTGAATTATTTCAGAGTTTAAAATATTTTGGTATGTTTTTACTGAGGTGTTTAATTAATCTTGAAAAAATTGCTTCTTTCTCAATCCTGACTGACAGCTTTAGCTGCAGAGCAAACGATTTAATGACCTCTGCAGAAATTAAACTTAATTTAATTATATTAGTTTGTTTTAAAGTAGGCAATTTACCCTTTTTTTGTACCAGTTGTATTATATAGATGATATTCCAACTTCCACACTCATCGCTCAGTGTTGCACAGTAAAGATGTGAGAAATCAAAAGTAGTATAATGAAACTGAGCACTACTGGTGTCCAACCATTTGTCTTTGATACATTGCTTTGGCTGTGTTTACCAAAGCCTCTCAATATCCTTCTTCTTGACTAAAAGCTAAAATAATGTTGCCTTGATTTTTACAAACTTCCCTCATCTTTTTTAGGGCTTTTTTGAACTAATACCACAGGATCTGATTAAAATTTTTGATGAAAATGAGCTAGAGGTAGGTGTATCGTGGAAAAGAGAACAAATTATGTTGAAACTTTAGTTTACTGACTTAAACTTTGGTGTTGTTTGTTTGGTTTTTTTATCTGTGTAGTTATTAATGTGTGGATTGGGAGATGTGGACGTGGCTGATTGGAAACTACACACAAAATACAAAAATGGCTACAACATAAACCATCAAGTAATACAGTGGTTCTGGAAGGTATCGTGAAGTTCTAATATTTTCTTCTGGAAAATGTGTTCAAAAGCTGCTGTCTTTCTGCTAGTTTATAGTTTGATTCATTAAAAGGTTAGGTAAATATTATCTGACCATTAAAATTCCTGAGAAAGTAAGAAAACTAAAGGTGAGATGCGTGGTAAGAATGTAAATGCAATACTGATGATTGCTTTTTCAAAAATAACCCTGTCTGACTGGGGTTAAAAATATTTGTGTAGGTTTTCCTGGCATGGTTACACTAAAGAGGTGTTAAACTCTTCTGTTTAATAAATTACAGGAATTTGGCTTCTAGTTCATAACATAAGAATCTTCAAAGAAAGTAGGGGGCCAAATCTTCAAGGGAAGCATTTTAACAGCCTGCTAAGCCAGTGACCATGCTCTTGTTACAGTGCCATTAAAAAATTGTTGACTTCATAGCTTTAAACAATAGGCAATGAATTAGACTCTGTGTGTCACAAAAACATATGTAAAATGCCTATGTATTTCATAGATAATGATTTAGAGGTAGATACTATTTTGTATACATCTATTAGCTTAAAACCTTAATTGTAAAGGAAATACTTAATTGTAATTATTGTCATACATAGGCAGTCTTAATGATGGACTCTGAAAAGAGAATAAGGTTACTTCAGTTTGTTACTGGCACATCACGTGTTCCCATGAATGGGTTTGCTGAGCTGTATGGTGAGTACTTAAGATTATCTTCACAATTAAGTAACAAAGAACCTGATACCAACATTGTCCTGATGTTTGACTTCAGACATTGTCAAATTTTTTTTCAAATTTTGTTTTAAAATTTAGTATGTACTGGCAGTTATAAGAAACAAAGAACAGTCACATCACTTGTTTTCCATCTTCTATATGGGAACATATTATTTAATCCTGGTTTTGGAAGTTTTTAAATGTATAGGAGTTCTCAAATGAATGTGGATTTTTAAAGTTCTCAAGAGCTGCAAAAATCCCTGTTTAACACATGATTGAGCTTGAAGAAAATTCTCAGTTATCCAAGATCTGATTACAAAGACATGCTGGCATCAGCAGTTAACTTCAGTTCCACAACTGCTTTTATCTGCTCACAAGCCATGGTTGTACAGATGCAGTTGTTTGTAAGGATATACTCCAAAGGGGACCACTGAAATGTCAAATGTCAGTTAAACATAAAGTCAGAAGAAAAATACTGAACCTACAATGCTGAGACTGAGACAAGCAGAGGACAGCAGGGAGCAAATTTCAATAGCAAAGCCAGAAAAGCCGCTGTGGGCAGGCAGATAGAGCAGCCCACAAAGGGTGGGGATGCTTGGCTTAGGGGAGGTCTGTTCTCAGCTGCCATCAGCTATTATGTTTTCTGCTAGACTACTTTATTAAGGCTAAAAGTGCTTGAGATGCTGTGCAAATGACTGAATAGTCTAACTTGCCTCTTTGATTAAACATTTCCTTTTTTATAAACAGGACATTAATTTGTTTATAAAACAAAAGGACTGTGAGCAAAACCACCCGTCTTGTGTTCCCATTTCTCCATGTCTTCATTTTTATCAAAAATCACAGAATCACAGAAAAGTGATGTTGGAAGAGACCTCTAAGATCATTGAGTCCAACCTATGCCCTGACACCTCAACTAGACTACAGCACCAAGTGCCATGTCCAGTCTTTTTTTAAACACACCCAGAGATAGTGATTCTACCACCTCCCTGGGAAGAGCATTCCAGTACTTTATTATTCTTTTGGTGAAAATTTTTTTCCTAAGATCCAACCTATACCTTCCCTGACATAGCTTGAGATACTTGGTTTATTTTTTCTGTTCCATCAGTAAATGAGTTGTGAGTTGCAGTGGGAAGAGCAGTGTGCTCAGCAGGCTTAGCCATGTGTCTGCTGCTGCACCTGAGCCTTGACATTGCTGGTGTTACAGCACCTGCTCATCACAGGGAAACCCAGTCAGACTTCTGCTGCCTCAGGGGCTTTGCTTATTTGTCTAAGAACCCTACTTGAGACAGAACAAAGAATTGATACAGGGGAAGAAACTGCTGAAGTTCTTGGCTTCCTTCTGCCCAGGGATTAGAATATACTTGAGCAGTTTTCTGTAGTTATATTCACTCACTCATTAATGAAAAATTCAACACTGTCTTGCACAGTGCTTTGTTTTTTTCTCCTACAGTTATTTCTGCTTTACTGTGGCCAGCATGCCGTCCTTACTAAACCCCAGTAACAGTGACATTTCCTGTACCTTGTGTTGAAAGAGCTGTACGTGGTTTCTCAGTGTTCTGCCGCTGCCGGGCCGTTCCCTTCCCCGCCCGCCGGCAGCGCTGGAGCCGCTCCCTGGCCGAGATCTCCCTCTCGTGGCACGGCCGGGTGCTCCTCTCCTCAAGGGCTCCCAGCTCCAGCCGTGCTGGAGCTCCAGGACCCTGAACAGACGTTCTCTGACATAGTGCAGCTTTCGTCTTTCTTGTTTTTTAACAGCAGTCTTCTCCCAGCTTGAGGAAACAGTTATAAAATACTCCTTGCATCTGCTTGGTGAGAATTGGAGATGCTGTAAGACAGTTCTTGAAAGATAGAGGGAGCTGGGGCTGTTTTTGCTAGCCAAAAAATGTTCTCTCAGGTGCATAGGAACATCCTGGGAGTACACATATGATTGCTGTTTCCAAAAGCTCTCAGTTACTCTATTTTTGTTGTTGTATAGGTGCTTTGATTACTTTCTACCAGCTTATAAAACTTGCCACTTGGTGATAACATGTATAAGTTTTTACATGCAAAATTTATAAAAGTATAAAAGTATTAAAAATAATAAAAACTTATAATACCTTTAAAAGTATAAAAACTTCCATGCCAGCTACTATGCATATACATTTATGTCTTAGGCTTCTACGCTTAAGGTGTAAAAGTGTCTTGAAACTGAGGTATAACAAGAAATAATTAAAATACAGGAAAATTTGGATTGTTGAATATTACTTTCTATAGTCTGTATTTTATTCATATAGATAGCTCCTTCAGATGTCAGACCTGGATACAAAACCCCCAAATATGTCATCATTTATATCTCTGATTATAGAAGGATTTCATAATAGGGTGAAAATTGATTTGTTCTTTTCTTCAGGTTCAAACGGACCACAGTTGTTCACAGTTGAACAGTGGGGTACCCCTGAAAAACTGCCAAGAGCTCATACCTGGTGAGTCTTTAATTCAGATAAATTATGACCTCTAGTATAAGTGATAAAATACTTAAGAGTTTTCATCTGTTTTTCAGCTTTAATCGCTTGGATTTGCCTCCGTATGACTCGTTTGAAGATTTATGGGATAAACTTCTTCTAGCGATTGAAAACACTCAGGGTTTTGATGGGGTTGATTAAGACACAGATATAAATTTTGTTGGTCCAGTGCTGCAATTTTATTTTAAGGGTTTACAAACAAATCTGAATTTTCCAGGGACTACCATTGTATTTAGTCACATGGCTATTGAATCTTCATAGTGTGTAAAATAACTAAGTATTAAAAATTGCTAACTTTTGAAAATGTATTTTGTCATTTCCATAGTTTTGTGTATTTGCTGATACATGCAATATACACATTGGATCAGCCAGTGCCAAGTAAGTAAAAAACTAAAGTGTTTTTAGCAGTTGCCTCTTGTACAATATTTGAGACTGTCCTGCAGTAAACTACTGAAGTAAAGCTGTGAAGAAATCTTTGCAGAGGATTTAAATTTGATTTGCTGCTTTAAGAGGAGCAACTGAAATTGTTAAACAGTTTTTTAAAAACCCAGCCAAACAAAAAAAACCCAACAAACTTCATGTATTACAATATCATAATTTGTGCTGCTTCAGGCTCTTTGCAACAGATCTGCCCAAAGCACCTTATAATTCAGCATATTATATAAAACATTGGAAAACATTTGTTTGCAGAACACTGACTTGATACAGTTGTTAGACTTCTGTTTCTAACTTGCTTTTGCTAAAACAGTGTAACAAACCCAAGATTTTTATACAAAACAGACAAGCAGCATAATTCTGGCTTTTAATGAGAAATTATATCCATTTTTTTGTTTGAATTTGTATACTGATGTTGGTTTATTGAGTGTTCATCACTTTTTTGGATAAATTTGTAGTTGAACGATAATATTTTCAATTCAGCCTTTTGCAACAAATCAATCTTAAAATGAAATTTGTATGGATATCACTCAGTATTTAGTTACTGATAGTTAGAGGCCTTTATTATCCATTCTTGCAGTATTGCACTACATAACAATAAAGAACATGTTTACAGGGTTTTCTGGGCCAAATTCAGCAGTCTGTTATGTGCAAACTCCTGAACTGCATGGAGGTTATGCACATTGATCAGATGCAGAATTTGGTTCTGTGATATGTTTACAGGTTGCTAGTTTCTACAGCTGCATTTTTGTATTTTTTTCTCCAATTTTAGTCTAGAAACCAAATTTGTTAATACAGTATAACCAAAGTCATAACCAACAATGTGCAATTTATTGTAGATCAATTTGTCATATATAAATATTAGTTTGAGTTCTTTTGTAAATGTGGGTCTTTTTTGTATTAATATTAACTTTTTTTTTGAGCAAGTGCTGGTTAAAATGATTAGCAAAGTTGGTTCTGAAAGAAAAAAATGGTTCGTATACCTGGCTTGCTCAAATTTTAACATTTTATTACCAATATGATCTGAGGAAATGACAGTACCTAGCTTTGGCCACCAAATTTCTGTTTAGTCACAGTCTTTATAAATATGCAAGAAGGAAGTGTAGCACATCTCTCTCTGAAGATATGTAAATTATGTAACAAATGTTAATGGGTCTTAAGGGATATTTAAAATCCCACTTAGTTTTATCCTTTGACTAGGTCATTAGGACTGAGAGTATTACATGTAAATAAAGGTAACTTATACAAATTTCCCAAATCTATATGCAGTTTTGTAAAACGTGAATGATATATCAGTAAATCTGTATAGATTTGAATGTAGCAGGTTTTGTTGCATACTTTGAAGTATAAAATAAGGATCCTGAGAGCAGTAAATAAAAGTTTATTCTAATAAGTTGTGATTGAGTTTTTTGAAGTGCAAATCAGTAATCTTGAAATAGCAAGAACTGAGTCATTTTTGTACTCCCAGGTAGGCCATGGCAGTAGTTCCACCACATCATGCTGCTGCTTTTGCAGAGCAGTGAAGATGCAGCAGTGCTGTTCCCTGCTGTTCTGCTCCTGAGATGTGCAGCCTTGCAAAAACACACATTGTGTTTTTCTGGAAGCTCTGGGTCACTGTTGGCCTTCAGTGCATGGCCAGCCTAGAGATGCTGAGGGGAGGCCCCTCAGCAAAGCCACTGAGCAGGTGAGGCAGGGCCAGGCTTCTCCCTGCTCTGGGAACCCTCCTGGCAGGTGCCCAGCTGGGTGGGGAGTGGGAGAGGGGCCCTGAAACCCTGCCCCAGCAGCAGGGAGTGCCCAGCAGCTGCTCCTTTCTGTGGGCTTTAAACTGTGTTTGTGGGGGAATGGTGATGGCAGCTTGTGCTTAAGTAAAGGAGGGCTTGGTGGTGCTGAGTATCCTAGAATGGTCTAGGTGGGGAGGGGACCTCGAGGATCATCTAGTTCCAACCCCCTGCCATTGGCAGGGACACCTTCCACCAGACCAGGCTGCTCAAAGCCCCATCCAACCTGGCCCTGAACACCTCCAGGGATGGGGCAGTCACAGCTTCACTGGTCAACCTGTGCCAGTGCTTCACCATCCTCCCAGTAAAGAAGTTTTTCCTAATATCTAATCAAAACCTACTTTCTTTCAATTCGAACTCTGTCACTACATGTCTTGCTCCATCTATCCTGTAAGTTCCCTTTTGGTTTTGGAAGGCCACAGTTAGGTCACCTTGAAGCCTTCTCTTTTCCAGAACAATCCCAATTCTCTCAGCCTTTCCTTAGAGAGGTGCTCCAGCCCTCTGGTCAGATGGGACAGGGTGATGGGAGTGGGGCAACCTTTGTGGAGGATGGCACAGGCTGGAGGGGACCTGCCTTGTGTGCCTGCACACAGAGCAGCCAGGGAAAAGCCAGGGAGGAGTAAAAGACAGGACTTGTATTGCTGGATGGAGTGAGGGCTGCAGAAGGGACAGCAGGCTTGTGCAGACCCTTGTGGGAGCATCCTGGTCAGGCCTTGCCCTAGGCTGCTGTTTGTCATGAGGAAGGAGCAGGGTGGGTTTTCTAGCTTGTCAAGGAATTCTGGAATTGTAAACCCTGGCTTTTAGGGGAGACTAAATGCCCTCACATCTGTGGGCAGGGCAGTGCAAGGGGAAGCAACCTGGGAGGTTTCCATAAGGGGTCATGGGCAGCCAAACAAGGATAAGTTTTGGGCAACCAGGGAGATGCTCTTTGGGATCTGCTGCATGTCCCTTTGCACTTGTATTTTCTGCCCATCAACCTCTGTATTCCCTGAAGCACATACACAGAGAGAGAGGGGAAACTCCAGAGATGCTCCTGTGAACACCCGTTTTTTTCACCAGAAACACAGATCTTCATGCCAGCTGCAGATTTCTTATGTGCCATTGCAGAGGAGAGGTTAACAGCTGCTTCCTTGTGAGCCAGCATCCAGCTCTGTCCCACTGATTTTATTGCTCTTAACACCCTGCTGAGGTGCCAGGTGAGGGGTAAGGAAGGAGAGTTTCTCAGGCAGTTAAGAGCTAATCTGCTGGGGAAAAATGGATATAGGGTTGATGCTTGATAAGAGACTTTGTACAGATCTGGTTAAGAAATATTGATCTATGAAGAAACTGATAGATGAAAAAGATCTTGAGAAAAATGTACATTCTAGGGCAGGGGATGTATCACAACAGGAGGAAGAGAATGACTGCAACAGGAGTTGTTTTGCTTTTCTCAGTTTTAAAAACACCACATTGAAAATTCAGGGGAGTTTGTGATTGTAGTATTCTGGGCTGCTCCAAGCTGGAGAGCTGTAAGCAAAACAATTCCCTCCTGTTGCCTGTGGCTTCTGCAGCTCAGTGCTGATTCCAGGCATCTTGTATAGAACCTGGAGACTTCAGTGGAGGCTCTGGCTGGGAATTTGAACTCTTGGCTGGCCTGGGAGTGGCCACCGGGCCTCCCTGGGCGCTGGAGATGGCTGGGCCAGGCCCCCTGGGCTCAGTGGGTGATGGAGCACAGCAGGGATGTGAGCTGCTGGCACAGGGGTTAGATGTGTTAGGATGGTGTGAAACCTCTGGGAAACTTTTCAGGGGCTGAACTTCCCTAGGAAGTTAAACTATTCCTGTTGCATGTTTAATAAGGCTGGTAGTGGTGTTTATTTGCGTGTTAATTATTACAGTTATATAGTAAAGGGTGTTTCTGAATAAATAGTTATGATGCTTTTGAAAAGAATTTTTTCAGCCTAAAAAAGGTAAGTGTATAGATTAACCTCAACAAAGACTTGCAGTGAAACCTGAAAATTTCTCCTTTACTCTGAAGGTAATGTCTGTGTAACTGCTCTGCAGTCCGGTGGTAGGGAAATGAGACTTTAGGCATGAGCAAGACACATTCAACACTCACTTGGATGTTTGGGGCAGTGGGTGTTGTTGGTTTTTCCCTTCAAAGTGAAAAACAATTTCTATAGAAAGTGCCATTGAGTCTTTACTTATGCAGTTTGAAGAACAAATTACTTATTTAAAATTACTGTTAAACTATCACATCTGTAGCATATCAAACAAGTTGTTGTGTTTTGGGGTTTTTTTTTTTGTTAGAGACTAGGACTAATGCATAAAACCTGGGCAAAATACATGAGTGTAAACTACTAATTTTCCTTCTTTATCCTGTTTCTCTCTCTCTCTAATCTCACTATTTCATACATACACTTGCTTTGTAAGCTATCTAGTGCCTTGCCATTTGATTTGTTCTTTAGATCCGTAGCACGTTTTGGTGCTATTTCACTAATTGATGACATCTTTACAAAAATCTGCACACATATCCTTGAAATCCACGGCTGCCTCTGGCATACTGTCAGTGTGGAAGGTGTCCTGGATCAGAACACGTTTCCTTTTTTTTTTCCTTGTGTATTTTTTTTCCATGCAATTTCAGCATTACTTATCAAATACGTGATCCTCATCAATTCCCTAGGGTAGGAATTGTGTTGTGGCAATGGTAACTTGCTAAAACATATTAAATACTTAAAACTGAATTTGTGTACTTCTGAATGTTGTCTTCAATTTAGGAATTTCTTGTGGGGCCAAAAATAATGTCAGTTGTTAGGAGATGAGATTCTTCTGTCTGTTAATTTTCATGCTGTTCATGTGTGGTTTCTGTTTCTCACTAATTAGTTTGTTGTGGTGCTTGATTTCTTCACACAGGGTCTTATTATTTTTCCATGAGATTTTGTTTTTATCAGGCAGTTTGTTTATTTTAAAGTATCTCCCCTTTTTTATGAACTACTGAAACTCACTCTGCAGTTCTTATGATGTGAACTGAGAGGAACTCATTTATCTGCAGTCTGAGCACCACCAAGGAGCATACCTTGGCCTAGAAGCATGTTTTTGAAATGTCTATTCATTTAAAAACAACCCACATGTACCATCTTCCATGGTTATAAAAGGGAATTAAGCATTTAACAGCTGCCATTTTGCTCTGCAGCATCACAAAATCAGTAGGAGATGCAAGCACAAGCTTTCGTGCTCTTACACTAAATCATTTTTCTTTGAAGTGGAGACTTAATTGCTTTTTCTCTGTGGAACATATATCACTAGCACGCTAATCAGAATACAAACAACTCACAAAGGGGATAATGAGGGAGAACTTCCATGTAATGCTTGGTTTATTGTCCACGTGATTCTGTAGAAAAATGTTTTGTTTTGCTGAGCTGCCCTTAATTTGAGGTTTCTTGCTTAATGAGACTTCAAACAAATTTTGCATTGTAGGTTTCAGGTTCTCATCCCAGAGAGAGGCTTGGGATTTTGGGGAGGGGGAGGCCAAGTGGCTTGGAAAACCTAAACAGACATTAAGTAAGTGAGCCTGCCTCCTGAGGAAAGACAGATAAGGCAGCTTTCCCAAATGTGACAGAATGTAAAACTTCCTGTTGAAATACACCAAAGTCTAAAAACATCCATTACAATTTGTTTTTCTTAACCCATTTTGAGTTTAATTCAATGGCAAATGTTGTCATAATTGTTAGCTTTTCTGATATTTTATACGAGCTGAAATATTTCTGATTAGGGTTTTGTTTTTAGGGCTGGGAAGTATGACCTTTCAGAGGCTGTGAATACACCTCCTCCTATGCACTGCTGCTTGGGAGTATGCAAAATGCTAAAGGTTTAAATCAAATTGCCCCGAGGACTGCTTACTGACCTTTTGAATGCAAAGCTGTCAAAACCTTCAACTAGACATCAGCTAGAAAAGAACATTTAAGGCAGATCAATGCAAATAGAAAACAATGTGGTTTTGACTTTTGGTAATTCCTAGTTGGTGAAAAACAGTTCCTGTGCTGCAAGAGCTGCTGGAAGAAAACCCACACTGTGAAGGAGTTGCTGTGAGTAACATGTAACAGTTATTTTTCAGGGAAAACCTTTTATAATCTACTTAAGAAATTAGAAGTTTTCATTAATTGCCAAACCCTGATATAGTTATCTGAGCAGGATGCTTCATTGACTTCAAAGGGATTTTTGTCTACTTAAGGAATGCAGGGTCAGGCCCTTAACTAGTGATAACTTTCTTCAGTGGGTTGTCAGATATGACAAACTATGCCACTTTAATAGAAGTTACCCAGGCCAGACCATGCCATGCCATCCCTTTGTCTGGAAAATCTGCTTTCTTCCTTTGCCCAAGTAAAGGAGTTTCTCTATAGAAGATATTAGAAATTACTCTCTAGATGTAGTTAATGAGAATATATTTTATTTATGATGAACAGCTACAAGGCATTATTTTCTAGTTATGATAACTATATAATAAATTCGGTTTCAGAAAGTGTTTGATGAAGTTATGAGCCCCTCCGTTCTATGTATTGCTGCCCAGCAATTAGGTGTCCATCCTTAATAGATTTATGCCTAATTAATTGTTCATGCGCTGTTGCTTGCTGTAATGCAGAGTTTTAAATAAATGCCTGCCTTTCTATGTAGACCTACAGAAATGGGCCCAAAACCAGGGATCTGAGACGCTGTTCATTCCTATTTTGGGTCTCAGTCTAGTAGTTAGAGACATCCTGTGCTGAAGACTCACAAAAAAATTATTTCACAGGTTAGTAAAAAGTAATCCTTTGTGCTTTATCCAATTGTTATAAGTGCTTTTCTTAGTATAATTAGAGGTTAGCTATCAGGTGAGGTGCTGCTTCATCCAATATAATATAATTGAGCTGTAGTAATATGTAGCTAAAAATTATTATTTTGCAAATTAATTTTGTTATTCTCCACACTGAGAATTTGGCATCTGACTGTAAGCCTTTCTAAGAACAGATTTTCATTTATATAGATGTCTACAATTTTGTCAAGATAAGAGGTGAAGTTGAAATTTTGCATGCTTGCATAGACCTGAATTTGAACAACAAACAACATCTCGGTCACGTAAATGCTTTTCTGTACTGGAAAAGGTCCAGCTATTTAATTGACTCTGAAGGTGCAAACAGGCTGGATCAGTTGATCTCTCACTGGAGAAAGAAATTAATCTTGATCAGGCTGTATGTAATTGAAGCAGCTCAATCAGTTGGTGTGGGGCTGCAGCTGCTGTGGGGCTGGGCTGTGGTGGGAGTGGGCTGCACGATGTGACTGGGGGTGTCCTGCACTGGGGGTGTTAACAGGGCAGGCTCCAACTGAAGCAGCAGGAGTTTGAGAACCCAGCAGGATTCTGTCTGTGTGCAGAAGGTTTGCTCTGGTTAGGCATCGTGCTTTGGGTGCTGCAGCTTGCTCAGGCTGGGTGGGACAGACCCAGCTGCTCCAGAGGGGACTTCCACTTAGTGGCTTGCAGTGGCCTGGTCCTCAGTGAGCACATTAGGCAAATTTAACTCCCTAACTTGTCATAACCACCCCACACACATGGCACACATACTTTTTCCCCCTATTTACTTAGCATGAACATTTTGGTATGTATTTAATATGTGTATTATTTAAACGACACAAGTTCCATCATGTGCCAGCATCTGGCCTCTGTGGTCTTACAAAGGTATCTGAACACAAATAACAGCAAAATGTTATTTAGCATTTAGCAAACATAATCCTGGCCTAATGATTAGCAGCACAGTTACACAGTTACAACTGAGCAGCTTTAACTGCTGGTTGCTCTCCTGATGCATTATGCAGCCATACCTGTGTATACCACACACTGAATTGAACCAGGGAATTGAGTCCAGCAAAACAAAGCAAAAGAAATTGTAATTTGCCCCCCAAGTTATTTCTATCAGGATTAGTTCTCTTGATTCCTCACTTGGCCACACAACCTCTTTGCAGCTGGCAGTGCCTATGCTGGGGTGGCAAGTGCTGAATTGCATTAAACTGAGGGCACCTGGGGATGTGCTTCTGATCTCCTCCTGCTGTGCTGTGCCTGAGCAGAGAGCAGCTGGAGACCTAAACCAGGTTAGTAACAATGCAGGGGAAGGAGGAAGAGGGGTGGGCTGCTTTGTTTCCCCCCAGTCCCTTGGGCCACGCAGGGCACTGTGATCCAGCTGTGTCTCCTGCCTTCGTATCCTGTGCAGCGCTGGGCAGACAGTTCTTCCTTGAGTCTTTAAACAGGAGAGATCCCCACAGGCCCCCAAGTGACTCCTGCAGCCCAGCTGAGATAAAATCCCAGCAACTGCAGCTGATGGAGGCAGCAATTTGGGCATCAAAAGAAATCACCCCTGCAATGCCCAGCTTTTGGCTCCCCTGGGTTCACCCCCCTCAGCTCGCTCCTTGCACTGGGGTGTTGCCTTTAGCGGGTCAGCCCAAATTCTCGGCAGAGCCATTTTGGTGCAAGTCACAGCTTCGTGTGGCCCTTCAAAAACATCTCGGTCTGCATCCCCAGAGCCGCCTTGTGCACAGGGGCATTTGCAGGCCGAGCCTCTGTGTGCATGTGAGGGGGAGGAGGTGGTGGGAACATGCCTTGAAGGCTTCAAATCTGTTTATCTTCACACTCCTGAGAGGCGATCGCTCTCCCGTGACAGGGCCGCGAGCTGGAGGGAGCAGCGCTGGCAGCACCGAGATAAACCCGTGGGGCACAGCCTGCTTTGGCCAAGTGGCCTCTCCCTGACCAGCAATTCCTTATGTCTCCGGGAGATGAAATGGGACAAGAGCAGCAGGAAGCCTCCCCCAGTCCTTCTTTTTAATAGTTCCTTGGGATAAATTGTAGATAAGAGGAGAGACCACGTTGGTAACATGCTGAGAATGCAATGACAAAGGAAAGACAATCTTTCACAGCAAAAATAAATTGGTATCTGTAGCACGGTACATTCAGCAGTGTGTCCAAGTGCTAGCGAGTTTCTGACTTGCCTTGTTTTTAATTTGTTTTATTTCTAATATTTGTTTTATCATTGTAAACATACCGAGGAAAAGAGGAAGAAATTATTTGCCTGTTTCCTGTTGTAACAGCAAAATGAAGGTAACCTAGGGATGAAAGGAGACCATATTTCATGCCTGTTGCTAAACAAATAGCTGCAGAACAGTGGGTTATCATGATAAGCATGACAGACTAACAAAAAGCTGCCTCTGAGAGATTCCTTTGTAGATTGAAACATAGAAAAGGGTAACCTAGGAGATATTTTCTTTCTGTTGAGTTATTCTTGGTCTGATACTTATTGTATCAACCCAGTGCCTAAACACTGATTTATGGAAGATAACATCAGAGTACAGTACTCAGCATTTCCAGGATTTTGTTTGTTTCCATATTGGGGAAAAGGTTGAGAGAGGGGACTGTACTGAGCCAATTAAAAAGTATATACTTTGCAAATGCATTTTATGGGACAGTTCCCATAAAGTGGGAGTCTCCACTTGCCATTCCTGTGCCTCACGATTTCTATGTAGGCATAAACCCTATTTCAGTGTGCAAATTCCAGTTGGTGCTGCTGCCAGTCTGCTGTCACTTTGGTCCCATGCCAGCCAAGTGGAGAGGACTTTCCTCCCAGGAGTGCTGAGCACCCCTGAGCTCAGAGGAAATAAATGGTGCTTAGCTCCTTGTTTGGAGGCCCAAAGTGGCATGGGAGAAGTGTGCAGGCTCCCTGGCCTGGGAAATGTTCATGGTGGTTTGGCTGACCTGAGCCACTGTCCCATGCTATTGCCATGCCTTCTGCACCATGTTGCAACCCTTGGTGTTTCTACACCTAAGAGCCAGGTTAGGGAGATTAACCAGGAAAAAACAAGCTCTACTGAAAAACAGAAAGGCTTTTCTGGCAGGTTATGTCTTCAGAGAAATTCACTGAAGCAGAGGAGCATTAACTGTGGCATGAAGGCCAGAAGAGAGAGCTTGGAGCTGCAATAAATCCAAACTCCCCATCATAAAGTCTTTACACTGTATATGAGGGCAGGCGTGCATCTGGGATCAGGTATGTCCCTTTCTCTGTAGCTGTATGGTTTGTTAAAAGTACCAACAAGATCTAGTGGCTTGCATCTAGGAAACAGCAGGCTGACTGACCAAAAATATTTAGGTGTTTTTCACATCTTCCAGTAGCAGCAAATGGGTATAGGAGAGCAAGGGAATGCTTGACTTTGCCAGATCCCTGTGAGGCTGCTCTTCCAAACTGCCTGTGGTTACCTCTGGCAGCAGGGGAGAAGATGATGGGATGTCATCTATCTCCTGCTGAAATTCATGGCAGGGTTCCTCTTCATTCTGGTGTGATGAGCCTTCAAGGGTGGGGGGGTAAACATCTGGAGGCTGCCTCTGGGGCACTGTGAAACAATTTGGCAAAGGTACACCACTGATTTGGGCCAGTGAAACACTGGAAGGTTGCTAGAAGGGGAAAAATGCTAATATAGCAAATAATTTTATTGCTTTCTCTTTGGAGTTGTTTTATGACAAGATGAGAACTGTGTTAAAATCCCTTTATCAAGGTGTTCTTCTCCTGTACGTGAAGGCTGCCTGGAGAGAAAGTTCATTAGCATCCCAAGGGCTCCGCCCCAAGTGTTCTTGCCCATCTGCTCATGGAAGGAGTGGATCTCTGCTAAGAAGGCGATGGAGATGGTAACTGTACACAGGTTTAGAATGAAACAAGAATCTCCTAAGTAACCAAATGTGCCAAAAGTAAACATTTTTATGGTGGGTCTTAATAGAATTAGTGTAGCATACTTAAAATCTGGGAATGCAGTTGTAACTGGGTCAGGAGTTTGGCATGAGAAACAAGAAAGTGTCTAAACATGCTTACAGTGACACCAGATCAAAAACACTCGGAGCAAGAACTGTAAGGACAAAAGGGGCTACTCTGAGAAGAAGAGTTAATGACACCCTGCCAGGAGTGCAGCGTCGTGGCAGCCCCTTAGCTGGGCTTTGGGGACTCTGTCTGAAGGCAGAGCTGGCTGCTGCAAATTGCAGTAATTCCCCTGCAATTAATGGGTCTCTGGCAATTACCACTGCTCCCAGCCTGCCCTGGGCTGCAGCTCCTGTACTGCTACAGCCACACTCAGCTGCCTGTGCTGCAGGTACCCTGTGATGCCTGCAGCTCCAGTGTCCTCCACACCAGCAGTGACCCCAGCAGAGCTGGAGCATGAGCTGGGACCTGGCACTGGTAGCTGGGAAGGGCTGAGCCCGTGGGGGACCAGGATAATGATTGTATGTCTGTTTAAAAATGGATTTGGGCTCCAGGACCCCACTCCCACATCTTATGGGCTCCAGCTAATTGAGGATCATGATTGCACATATTCCAGTGGAGACACTCTTAACTGCTGTAAATAACCCTCTCCCCACCTCTCATTTCCCACCTAGAGGTGCTCATTCCCCTCCTTTTCTGTTCCATGACATGGTGGTGTTAGAGCACAGCCATATGAAGCCAAAACAAGAGAAAAGATTGTGTCAGCAAAACCACTTTCCCATTTCTGAGCTTGCTAGATCGGGTGGGATGCAGCAGCATGTGGGAACCCAGCTCCATCCATGCTGCTGTGACAGCTTTTTCCAGGCCACAGGAATGAAAGAGCTAACACGATGCTATTCATTTTCTCAGATAGAGGTGAAATGCTCAGTGCAAAACTGACCATAGGCTAAACAGGACTGCTTCTGGTTTAGTTGAAGGAGGTGTAAATGTTCTAATGTCAGAAAAATTGTATTCTAATGTGGAAAGAGCTGCATTCTCCATCCTGGGTTTGGGGCTGCAGTGATCTCATAAATACAGAGTTCACATTGGGAAGGTCCAGTTAGTGAATTCCCAGCTTCCTTCCTTTTCCTGAGGCTGCTACATTCCATCGCAGGGAAGACTCCTGGCCATCAGTTTGCTTTCTAGACATGTTGGGAACACTTTAGATAAAGTGTATAAGAACCACAATCATGAGATTTCATTCATGTTTGGAGAATCCTGCTATTTGGTTCATAATAGTACCAAAATTCTAGATTTTGTAGCCCTAGCTCAGTTTAGCACTCCTGGATGTATTGCCAGCTGCAATATTGACATTGAGTCAGTTCTGTTCAAGTCAATCTGATTTTTTAAATCTTTCTTTCCAGGAAGCATATAGATCAGTCTGGCCAGGGCTGGGGCTGAAATGCAGCACAAGGTAAATCAGGTTATTTACAGACAGCAACCCTGACAGCATGCTGTTGTTCCAGCTGTTGATACCACTTCAAAGAGAGTTCTTACATTAAAAAGGGTTTTGAAAACTAGGGAAGTTTGGATAACCAAAAATACAGCTCGAGTCAAGAAAAAAAATCTGTGTTGGTGACAGAAGAAAAATTGCTAACTTGCAGCAAAGTAGGTATGGCTTTGTTTATATTGGCTGCAAGATCTTGTGCTCCTGGACTGCCTTTCTGTCTTCTCAAGATAGTGCTTTTGAAATGGTTGGCCAAGTAGATAATTGTGTTCATTGGCTGCATACTTACAAATGCAGTGTATTTGACAAAGTTACAACTGGCAGTGCTTTTAAACTGTGGTTCATTGAGTTTATCAGTTATGTATGAATTTAGATATGCTATCACAAGTCTGCACTATCTCTTACCCAATTAATTACTGGGAAATGTGTTAAAATAATGAATCCTGACAAATTAAAGAGGGAGAGTTTATACTCATCTAGCTATTGAACTGCTTAATTCTAGTAGGAATTACATTACTTATTTTGTTAAACAGAAATGTGAAAATGAAAATATTGGTGCTTGTAGCTGTCCAGACACAGGCACAAGGAGCATTCCAGAGGGAAGCACTTGCTTTGTTAAGCCATTTAAGACAAATATTGCATTTGATCTCATGAATCAAAATCTCCTGCTGGCACAGTGTAGTTCAGGGAGATGGTAAAGCACTTTCCTCATCACAGCAGTGAGCACAGATGACACAGATAAGGCAAACCAGCCCATAAGTAGGACAGGACTACAACTTGCTGTCTCTCTGTTGGCTTTTCTTTTGTCCCCTGGTCAGCGCAGACCAACTCCTTCAAAAACGACTAGTGAATTGGGCAAGGAGGTGTTCCCCTGGGACAGGCGGGGTCGTGGCCAGTGCTGGGCAGTACAGCTCGGGCACCTACTCACACCTGCAGGAAGCAGTGCCAAGGTCTGCAAGGAAATGACCTTACATCTCCCAGGGACAGCTCCAGCCACTCCACCGACTGACTGAGGCATCTGGCATAGAAATGTTACTGGATATTGCATTCTCTACTCTGTTTTTCTTGTAGATGTGCTGAGCACCTCTAGTAAATTTCAAAGCAGGTCACACTGATGAAACAGAGTTTAGCATAAGCTGCAGATGAAAGTTGTGTGCTTACCACGAGAAAGAATGAATATTTAGTCCTTAATGCTCAAAAATAATACAAACAAAACTGACTGTGATTCTTTTTCATAGTTCACACTTTTCTGATTAGATAAATTAAAACACTGAAGAAAACTGAAAAATATTTGGTCAAGTGGATCCTGTTGCTGTATTTGGTCCTATTTGGACACCAAAGCAGTGCATGTGCAGTTCTGCTCTGCAAAGTGAAGCTGTCTGGATGCTTTCTGGGTTAGTGATTTGCGTGTCAAGCAAATATTTCCTAATTATCTCCCCTGAAAACTCTGCTTATGTATTTTTGACAAGTGAGGAAGGTGATGTAGATCAACCTATGGCTTACATCACATTTTAATAGATTGGACTTTCTCCCAAAGACTTTCAGAGGAGTCACTGACTCAAGCTGTAGCCAGTCCCAGTGATGATGCAGCAGAAGGGGCTGGTTTGGCTGCCAGCTCTCAGCTCTGTGAGCTTTGCAGTGCTGGCAGGAACAAAAAGCAGTAAAAACTTGCCTGTCACTGAAGTCAGCAGCTCTCACAATGAATGCAAACATAGGGCAAATCTGCTGAGTAAGAAGATGCCTTCCTACATGGTAACTTTAGAAACTAGAACTCTGAACAGACAAAAAAAGAGACTAGAAATTGCTGGCTGCAAGCATGGAGTAAAATCAGGGGTGGAACTGAAAGCCTAAATGATAGTGGCAGCATCTGATGGTATCTCCCATAGACATTATCCAGGGGGTACTGATAGCATAAATTCTGAAGCCATGTCTTCTGTTTAGGTTGCATTTTTGCAAGCTAGTTTGAGGCAGATGTAAACTTAAGTCTGTTTTCTGAGGATATAAGTACAGGGCAGCTCATCCTCGACAGCACAGCGCTGTCCCATGTGGCCTGCTGGCAGTGGTTTTATCGGTGCTGTAGGATGGGCTCAGTGAGAACTAGTAACAAAATTAGTTTTTTATTTCTGATCAATGCCCATCCTCAAGTCACTTGTCTGCATGTGTGAGAGGCCGGTTTTATCTGGGTGTGAGGGTGTTCTGGCACACCTGGACAGTTCAGCACCTGCCCCAGGTGGTGAGGGTCCAGTGCTCAGCACTGGTTCGGCGCTCCGGGCGGGAGCTCTGGCACAGCCCTTAGGTAACGCCGCGCCAGGTCCAGCGCACGTGTTGCCGATGCTGGCCACGCCGGTGAGCCGTGCGGTGTTCGGGGGAGCCCGGCGAGCCGGGGGGAAGGCATGGCCGGCAGCTCCAGCCGCGGCTGGAAGGCTCAGCCCGCCCGCCCAGGATCACAGCCGGCAGCGCCCGCCCGCCTCGGGGGTCGGCGGAGCCGCCGTCGGTGCCGGTGCCGCCCGGAGGGGCCGCGTCTGCGGGGCCGCGCTCGGCCCAGATGGCGGCGGAGCCCGCGGCCCCTCGTGCGCGCAGCCGGCCGGCCCCGCCGCATTGTCCGCCGCGACCCCCGCCCTGCGGCCCGCCCCGTCCAGCGCCGTCCCTCCCTCCCTCCTCCGGCCGGCCCTGCCCCTCGCCCCTCTTCTCCCCAAAGGCCAATGGAGACGAGATGCAGAGAGTAGGGCCGGGACGGGCGCGCCGGGGCCGCTCCGTCCGTCCCCAGTCTCCTCCCCTCGCCCGCTGACCGGTGTGTGGAGCGGCCGGCGGGGCATGCCAGCCGCGTCCCGCTGAATGGCGCCGCTCCGCCGCCGGCCGCTGCCGCGGGCGCTGCTGCTGCTGCTGCTGCTCCCGCTGCCAGGTGAGTCCGGCCGGCCCGAGCCCCATTGTCCGCCCGCGCCCCGGCCCCGCTGCGGCCGCCGCACGTGGCTTTATTTATCCGGCATCGGCGGGACCGGCGGGGAGGGAGCGGGAACCGGCGGCGGCTCCGCGCTTTGTTCGCGCCGCGACGGGGCGGGGGGGAGCGTCAGGGGCGCGGGCGGTGCGCGGCGCCTCCGCGCTCTGGTGAGAGGTTTTCGCTAACGATTCCTTGTAAAATCAGCCTTTTTACGACGCGCCCCGCTCCGGCTGCTTTGGCAGGCTTGTAAAATTAGCGAGCGGGCCGGGCGGAGCGGCCGCACCTGTGTGGCCGCCCCGGCGCTGCGCTGCCCGGGGGCCACCGCGCCCCCCGCCCGTGCCGTGCCCGTGCCCGGGTCGGTCGCTGTGGAAGGCGCTGGTTCTCCGGCTCCTGGGCTTTTTACAGCCCGGGGGCTTCGCGCCGCGTGGAGTGAGTACCAAGTTTCCCCAGAGTTGTCCGAGTTGGGAGCGCTCGGAGCGTGTGTGATAGCGATGGCTTCACCTCGTGCTGCGGGGATGACTCGCAGCTCACAGTGCGCTTGGTAACGTGCATGTCTCTGCTTACATGTCTGTCCTTACAGGCAAAAACTTTTTTTTTTTTTTCCTTCTCTCTTAGGAGTGTGGTGCTTTAGTGAACTGTTTTTTGTGAAAGAGCCTCAGGACGTTACTGTGTCAAGGAAGGATCCGGTGGTTTTAGACTGCCAAGCCCGTGGTGAAGCTCCTATAACTATCACATGGCTGAAAAATGGAGGCAAAGTGTCTGAAAACGAACGGATCTACACTTTATCTAATGGCTCCTTGTATATCAGTGAGGTAGAAGGAAAGAAGGGAGAACTGTCTGATGAAGGATTTTACCAGTGCTTAGCTCTCAACAAACATGGGGCCATTCTCAGTCAAAAAAGTCACCTCACACTAGCAAGTAAGTCCCAGCTCTTGTTTTTTAACCTGTTCCTGAGTTTGTGGCAGCAATTCTCTGAACAGCACACAACAACCTATCATTTTGGGTACCTGAAAAGTTAAAATGTAAAATTATGGAGTAATTCTACAGAACCTTTATTTCTTTTTAAATGTATAAAGATTATGGGAAAAACTTATGGTGGTCCCTTTTTCAGTCCCTGATGTGGCAGAAGTGGCACAGGCACCTGTGAGACCTCTTGGGCAGTGGTGCCTTGTGTGGGTGGCTTAGGTATGTCACTAGTCTGGAGCAGGTGGTGATGCCGAGTCATACTGACCCAGTCCTGGGGCTGGTTTCCCAAGTGCTGTTCTAGCAGCCTTGCAAGGGTTATCTACAGATCTGATTAAAAAAAAAAAAAAATTCCTTGTTCAATAGCTTGACGTTGTGTTGTGCCATCTTGGGGCAGGGTGGAATGATTAATGTAGATGTTTATCTCTGGGAGAGGAAAGAGGGGAAAAGTTTTGTGGGCAACTGTAAGGCCTTGCTTTTCTGACTTGTGTTCAGCCAAGCAGATGTGGGTGCTGTCCCACCTGGTTCCTCTGGAACCCCCATAAGGGCCTTTTGTGTGGTTCCAGTGGGAAGGGAGAGTGGCGTTTCTGGGGTGGCTCCCTACTGCTGGGTGAATGGTGAAGGAAATAGTTGTGTCTAAGTGCCTTTATGGCTTTAACAGACTGACCCCGGGTGTTTGTTGCCCTCTGTTTTCCTATCATCTTTAAACATTGAGCAAGAGATGTGTGTGAGGGATGGAATGCTGTGCCTTTTTCCATGGCAGAGCAGAGCTTTGCCACTAGACTACGTCTACAACATGATCTCCCTTTGCTTCCCAAAAGTACATGGGAATGCACTTTTCAAAGAAAAGTAAATTCTAGCAAAGTAAAGAAAACTTTCATTTCAAAGAAAGTATAACACAGAGAGTACACAGTTTATGTAGTCTTCTCATGTTCCCTCTATAATGGGACTTAACTGATGAACTTAATCTAATAGGAAAAGACTTCCTATGACCTCTTCGACCCTGTTCTTAGTAACAAGTTGAATAAAAGTAGTGCTGGTACCTCACTGAAAACCTGACATTGATTCTAAGTTGCAGCTTTTACTAAATTCAACCTGAAACTAATTAATGAAATTGGTATATTGCATTACATTAAAAGACGTGTGAATGTTAACATTTGTTAGTTGCTTTCTGTGTGCTGCTGACCTGATTCTAAATACTGTCCACGAGATGGCTGAGGAAGGTGTGAACAGCCTTGTTCAGTGATCCCGAGCACTGGGTGGTTCAAAACCATCCTGGAAGCAGGTGGCTCCACGTGAGTGCTGAGTTTTCACATGCTGTAAGAATCTGAAGCTCTGAAGTCTCAATTTCAAAAACCTGCCTACATATTACTTTTTATCTTGCTCATATACAGGATTGGGAGACTAAGTAATTCACGGGGGTTTTTGGTAAAATGGTGAAAAATTAAGTATTACAATTTTTAACATTTAACCTCACTAAGTTTCAGAGTGTCAGCATGATTAAAAATTAGACAAGAAAACCCTCCTAAAGAGGATAGGATTTTTTTGTTGTTGTTAACCAACATAAACCTAAGCAGAGGCTGATGGATTCTGTGGGTAGGACTGGAAAATTCAGGGCTTCTTTAAATTGGAGGCATTGCAGAATGAGCTCCATGCTTAATACCAGAGAACTTCTGGAATAGTACAGAGCACTATAGTAGAATAGCTTGGTAATGCAATTGTAGTATTTAATTTTATTCAGACTATACTGGACTTGTGTAAATGTTTGTTTCTCACATGCACATTATTTCATCAGAAGGGTGGTTTAATTATGCTGATTTTCACCAATAAAGTCTTGTGAACCTATAGATTGTGTGCTGTGGAGTGAGATTCTTGTTTTGCAGCCCTTTTTTTTTTCCTCCTCCCCTTCTCTGTAAGACTGTGACAAAAGGTTTCTTTTTCTTGTTTGAATACTTGAAAGGCTTTCTATGGCTGTTGGAGAAAACTGGAAGAGATAGCGGATCCGTAATGATCACAGTAGGTGTTGTTGACTTAGTGATTAAGTGGTTAACTAGTGGCCAAACATGAAGTTATCCTATGTAGCAGTCTCTTCTCTTTAGTCATGCACCAATCTGACCCGTTTCAGAATGTCATCTTTACTGTAAAGCTGTGAAATTGGGCAATAATTTGTATTGTGATAATTTGGACCCCATAAAACACGTGCAAAATTAGTTTTCCCTCTCATTTTCACAGTGTTTCTGCCTGCTCTCATGAACTGATTGAACTTTGCAGACATTTTAAGTGAAATAAATGAAAGTCTTGTGGGGGATTTTGTAGCTTTACAATTTTTCTTTTTAGAAGAAGTTGTCGGTTGCTGCAAAGGCAAATTACCTTGTGGTCAGGGTACAGAAGGAACTATACATATTAAACAGGTGGAGAATAGGCATTAAATGGGCATTCTTTCTTTGGAGGAAAAAAGCAAATGCTCTCTTCAGTTACTGGTAGCAGCAGGGTGTGAGGATGTTCTTTTACTTTGCCTGGTCAGAGGTTTTGCCAATAAGCTTATCTTTTGCTTCAGAATTGTAATGTTTAGTGTTGCATTTGGAAATCAAAAACTTTAATCTGTCCAAGAGTTTAAGATCTGAACACACAAGGAGATCAGGTCTTGGTTTCTAAAGTTAGAAACTGGAAACTGAAGGTTGCACTCTTGGCAAGAATTCCATTATTCATGTGCAAATTAAGAATTCACAGGGTTAAAAGGTTAGAAACTGGCCAGGATGAGGTTTACCCTTGTGATAAAGAGCAGATGACCCTCATTCATTGGCCAAAGCTTTCATGTAGCTCCTCTGCAAAGTTAGTGATTGCCATGAATTGTTCTTGAGGAATGCAGAAATTCAAATGTGAGCAGGCCTTTCCTTAAGTGTCACTATGGAGCCTTATCTCCCGAGCACATCAGAGTAGGTCTGCAGGGACAGGGTTCCTCCCCAGAGGCCCCAAGGCTTTGCTTTCCTGTTGTTCATCCATGCACAAAAGAATTTGACTAATTTAGGCCTTTTTTTTTGGTGAGATCCCCCTACTTTTTAAAAGGAAAGTCTGGTGCTGAGGTAGTGCTTAGGTAAAACTAAATATTAGTTTCAGTACATGCTTGTAGTTACTTCCAGAGCTGGCTGATTGATGTGGGGGCAGAGGAGGAGGTCCTGTCTGCTTCTTTGTGAGGGGAAAATGGTACTGCTTAAGAGCACGACTTACTCAAAATTCAACTTTTGCCACTGCTACTGAGAGAGATCTCTTTAAACAGAATATAAAGGGGTGTAGACTTCAGAGAAAGTCCTTTTGGTACAACTTTGAATCAGTTCAAAAGTAAACAAGCTGAGATTTTTGTTTTCTTGCATTTTAAAATTTTCATTATTCAACAACAGTTAACTAAGATTCTGTCTAAAAAATAACGCTAGACTTCCATTAAAATAGTATTCAGGGGAAATGGAGAAGGTAGATCATGTTCTGAAGCTGGTAACATGGGCATTGTGCAGTGATTGGATAGGTCACTCACTGTTTATGTCCTTTTCACAAAAAGTAGAAATTGAAGTCTTGAGATGGTTGGATGGTATATAAACAGCATTCCTGGATAACCTTTTCTCCTCTTGTAACTTGGCTGAATTGATTTTAATGTTTGTGAATTAGAAGAAATGTAAGCCTAATTCTTCTTGTACGGGTTGCTGCATTTCACAAGAGTGCAAGGTGATGCAAGCAGGAGGTTTCTGGGAACATGCTCCTGGGGGGAAAGTGTGTGTGAGCCCACTGCGCTGCAGCTTGAGGAGCGCTGGGCTCCTTACACAGAGCAGCCTGGACTTGGTGGGAAGTTCATAACTTTGCTTACCTGCTGAGGCAGCGATCAGGTCCCGCTGTCCTGCCAATAATTGGCCATATTTCTGTTTTTATAGCCTAATAGCATCTTTTGCTCTGTTTTTAAATATTTGCACTGAAGAGTGCATCCAGCTGAGCCTCTTTCTGTGCTGTGGCAATCATGTTTCCTTAGCAGTTCCAGCAGTTTGTTCCCACTTTGGCATTGTGCTGTTCCTTGTGTGGGCACAGCTGCATGTGTAGCTAACTGAACAGGGAACTGGTTCTGGGTTAAAATAATACAATTAAAACAAAAGATGCTGTTTAACCCAGATGAGATGGTTTGTCTTGGAGCCACTCAGTGATTGCAGTGGTGTAACTGAGAGGACTGAAGTGGAGGTGGAAAGGCTTAGTGGGGACAGGGGAAGGTTAATGAAACTTACACTCATCAAGCTATGGCCTTTGTGAAACGTGTAGGCAAAACTTCTGCCTCTCTGCTACTGATTTTTTAAAAAATAATCTTCATCTTGCCTTAAAATAGCAGGATTAATAACTGTGGTCTATCAATATAGTTTTTGCTTTCCATGGAATCTGTCATTTCAGGTGTCTTCCAAGCGCATATAGATTTGTTTTCCTGCATTTAAAAATTTTCATTATTCAACAACAGTTAACTAAGATTCTGTCTAAAAAATAAAGCTAGACTTCCATTAAAATAGTATTCAGGGAAATGGAGAAGGTAGATCATGTTCTGAAGCTGGTAACATGGGCATTGTGCAGTGATTGGATAGGTCACTCACTGTTTATGTCCTTTTCACAAAAAGTAGAAATTGAAGTCTTGAGATGGTTGGATGGTGTATAAACAGCATTCCTGGATAACCTTTTCTCGATTTTAATGTTTGTGAATTAGAAGAAATGTAAGCCTAATTCTTCTTGTACAGGTTGCTGCATTTCACAAGAGTGCAAGGTGATGCAAGCAGGAGGTTTCTGGGAACATGCTCCTGGAGGAAAAGTGTGTGTGAGCCCACTGCACTGCAGCTTGAGGAGCGCTGGGCTCCTTACACAGAGCAGCCTGGACTTGGTGGGAAGTTCATAACTTTGCTTACCTGCTGAGGCAGCGATCAGGTCCCACTGTCCTGCCAATAATTGGCCATATTTCTGTTTTTATAGCCTAATAGCATCTTTTGCTCTGTTTTTAAATATTTGCAGTGAAGAGTGCATCCAGCTGAGCCTCTTTCTGTACTGTGGCAATCATGTTTCCTTAGCAGTTCCAGCAGTTTGTTCCCACTTTGGCATTGTGCTGTTCCTTGTGTGGGCACAGCTGCATGTGTAGCTAACTGAACAGGGAACTGGTCTGGGTTAAAATAATACAATTAAAACAGAAGATGCTGTTTAACCCAGATGAGATGGTTTGTCTTGGAGCCACTCAGTGATTGCAGTGGTGTAACTGAGAGGACTGAAGTGGAGGTGGAAAGGCTTAGTGGGGACAGGGGAAGGTTAATGAAACTTACACTCATCAAGCTATGGCCTTTGTGAAACGTGTAGGCAAAACTTCTGCCTCTCTGCTACTGATTTTTTAAAAAATAATCTTCATCTTGCCTTAAAATAGCAGGATTAATAACTGTGGTCTATCAATATAGTTTTTGCTTTCCATGGAATCTGTCATTTCAGGTGTCTTCCAAGCGCATATAGAAGTCAAAGTTATGTTTAATGATTTTAAATAGCAGTGGAGAGAGGTACAAATTGTGAGAAAGAAAGATGGTGTTAGGGGGCAGAAGTGGTTTTGGGCTGAGGTGGAAGTGAAATGGCTGATGGCAGCTGTAGGCAGTAGTATTGTACTGAAAAAGAGCAAAGTTTTAGTGCTGCAGAACTGGTGTGGTTACAGACAGCTCAAGGAACCTGGTGGTCTGGGTTTTAACAAGTGCTGTCCTACTGCTGTTGCTTTGATTAGTTGGTTGAATATCCTGAGAGGAAAATTTCCTTCTGAGCTGAGAGGGCACATGGCTGATTATTAATGCATTTAAATTCCAGTGTTTTTGGGCAGGAGGATGAGGTTCCAATGTCTCTATCAGAAATGTCAGTTGATAACAGTTAAGAATAGTAAGATTTTTGTTCTTTAACTGAGGTATCCTGAAGAAAAAGAAAACTGGGAAATACTATCTTGTTAACCCTTTTATTGGAGTATTTTCCTCTACACCTCCCCTGGCATCTTTTGACCTGAAGTCCTGCAGCACCTTGACAGAAGACAATGATCAGCATCCTTTTAAGACATAGCCATTAGTTACTTTTTTTTGTTGTTAGTACCAGGGCATTCCCTCCTTTTCCAGCAATGACTGGCTCCACTTGTAAGAGCTCGTCACAGAATGAAGAATGGACTTTTATATTGTTACCAAGATTAAAAAAAAAGTATAAAACTTTTCTTAGTGCACATGAACAGTGTTTGTTTCCACTACCATGTCACTTGAGAGGTGAGCTTTTTATGGGTTTCCTCAACACCTCAATTTCAAATTTGTGTCAAGCCCAATGCCAGACTGAGGTCTTCTATGCCCTTGCTTTTATTCCTAGCTAGTCAGACCAAAGCTGTTAGGGTTTATTTACTAGTTTTTATCAGAGTAACTTTACAATGTATAAAGTTTTTTTACTAGCTCATTTTTTAGAAGAATGCTCAGTCTTTTTGGCAGTGCACTCTGTAGCTAATAAAACTTTCACCTGCATGAGGAAAGTTGAAGGAAAACACGGTGCTGTGCTAGATGTTGTTCAGAGCTGTGGCCCAAAGCACTCGCTCCTCACCTGGTGTGAGTTCTGTGTGTGCTGCGTGCACAAACCTGGTGAGATTCCTTTCCTGCTTGCAAAGCAATGGATGGCAGCAAAAGATGCTGGTCTGCTCCTGCAGTGCGCTGCTCCCCCCCCACTGCTCCCTTTCTTCCCCCTCCCTTTTTCTCTGCATTTCTTGGTGTAGAAATTGTTGAAAGGGCATTCAGTAAGGCCCCCTTTTGTCAGCCAGCTCTGATTATCCTAAAGAAAAGGATCTCACTCTGAGCAGTTGTTTGCCTAGAGACTTGTTGTCACGTCTTCACAATTTAACAGCTGTGGCTATTGATGGTGTGCAGAACAATTTAGGACAATGACAAAAGAGAATCTTGGAGGAAGAATTTAAAAGTTACTAAGCGTTTTCCTACAGAAATATGGTCATGCCCATTGTTGGACAAACTTGTACTTAGTATTTGTTTGTTTTCCTCAGCATTTTGTATTTTTTCCACACTTTATCTCCAAAATTGTGAACATAATCTTTATTTAGTTTTGCTTTTTTTTTTTTTGTTTTTGTTTCATCAATAGGCCCAGCTGTTAAATTGGGATTGATTACTTCCAGTCTTTATAACTGGTAATCACCACCTAAGTGAAAAAGTAATCAACAATGTCAAGACTCCACATTTTGTTGAGTAAGTGTGGGTTGTATGGTCAACATTAGTTACTAAGGTCAACCTTTAGGTAGCTTTTAAGCAGCAGCATTTTAAGCAGTGTCTACATTTTAAAGTTGATTGTCTCAGCAATTGAGTTAGAGGTGGAACAAAAATAGCTCTAGATCATTTGTGTTAGGAGTTAAAATCCATCTGGCAGCCTTCCAAAACCTGCATCTATAGTGGAAACAATTTTTGGTTGTATGGATTAATGGTTACTTTTTAGACACAAACAGCCGACTTAGGGAAGAGATGTCTGTGAAACCACCTGAGTATGGACAGTTTGCTTTTGCCTTAGTGTACGGGATTACTGTAAACTCCTCCTCTGTTTTTTCTGTATGTAAAAACTTTGGAGGGAGATGGCCTTCCTAATTTATTAGAGGAAAATATAAATAAGCATTACTAGACAGATGTTTTTTTTGTTGCTTTTACTTTGTTTCATAACTCTCAAAAATAATTCTATTGGTTTTGTTGTTTTTTTTTTTTAACAAAATCAAATTTGGTCTTAGGTGAGTGGAAGTTTTTTTTTTGTTTTTAACAACATAAACACCATCAAAGACAAAATAAACTAAGTTGCCTCTGGATAATGCAGTTAACATCTCAAGGCCCTGTTCAAAGTGCTTGTTTCTCAAGTGCCCATCTCTTGTAGTTCTGGTAAAGGTTTCTGACATATCAGACCATCTGCAGCATAGGGAAACAGAATCTTGGTATCATTTTCCCAGAGGCAGACAGGTCTGCTCCCGAACTTAAATTCTTATTATCAAAACCCAACAATGACAGAATGTGTAATCTTTGTGTTTTATGGGCTAAAAATTTCAGGGTTCCTGAGTCTTTCTGTGCCAGTATTGCACTAAACTTTTAAAACTCCCACTGTGGTCAGGGTCTCTTCTGACTTGGGCTGATGAGAAAACTGTAAATTATTTGGTAGCTAAGCTTGAGCAAGTTTGGTTCTAGCCTGAGCATTGTAGCAATAGCATTCAGTAAGCAGCTGCTTGTTTACTGGATGTCAGAGTGGTAGAATGCAATCTGAGAAATGAAATATTGAAAATGAACTTGTAAAAGACATAGGAATGCTGGCAACGAGCTTTATAGCCAAAGCTTTTATCAGGATTTAATCATTTGAGGCAAAAGATGGTGGCGGGGGCAACAAGGCTTATGTGTGAGACTTTTGGAATTGCAGCTTTAGGTGGAGCAAACAGTGTTTTAGAAAGGAGAAAAGTCTGTCTTAGCTGCAAGCTGCTCTGAATGGTGAATTGATGACAAAGCAGCAAAACTTACCTTGTCCTAGTCCTCTAGCCTCAGAACGTGCTAAAATTATGATTTAGATTTTAATAATAGCAATAATTTACCTTGGCTTAGAAGTGTGTTAGAAATTTGCTCTTTAACTCAGAGGTGCAGTAGTTTAATTTTGAAATTATTTGCTGATGAGAGAGAGTTTTAAAAGAAATAAAATTACTGATTGACCAGACAAAAGAGGTACTTTTTTACAAGAGGTAATAAGAGGTAAGTTATTACAAGCATTAAACGTGTCATTGGGTGTTCTATTAATACATAGCTGGGGGGAAAGTTAAAATAAGTCTTTACAGCTTGTGGTGTGCATCTTGTATATAGCGATGAATGAATGTTGGAAACTGGAGAGGATTCTGTGAATAGAAGCATCTTTATATTTTCAAATTTGATTTTTAGTGTCTTCAGATAATAATCCTGATCACATTGATTGCTTACATTATTTGTCCTCATTCTAGTAGACCAGCATTTCTTGTGTAAAATCTTCATAATTCCTGGGGTTTTCTTGGCTCTACTTTCAGACCTTTCAGATTAAAGTCCAAACAAGTTAAAAGAAGTTTAGAAAACCAGGTTACATCTCAGCCTTTGCAGCATGTGAAGTAGCAATGCTGTCTTCTCCCTCTAAAATCATAACAGCTATCTGTCAGCATGTCCATATCACCATATTTTACAAAGTGGGTTTGTCTGCTCTTTTAAGCTGTATCAGGACACTTTCTGTACACCTTAAAATGGAGAGGAAAACATCAAATAGCAAAGCATTGATTTGCTGATCTGTTCTACCATTGAAAATTTTCTCATCTTTTGTTTCTTTCCCATGTTTCCACTCTTTCTTCTTTCTCATGTCACATGCAGGCTGATTTTTCTGCATTTAGTTAGTTTTTATTTTTTCCTCTTCTCTTATAAATTGTCATGTATGTGCTACATCATTGCTTTGGATCTGCAAAACTGCTTCTGCTGACCCTCCTTGCTTACTCCTGTCTGATGCCTGGAAGGAGGTGCTGTTTTCCAGTGGAGCTTATTTTCACAGCTGTGCCAGAGGAGGGAAGTGTCATAAGATACTTTGAGGTCAGTTTTGACCCCAAATTTAGATGAGGTAAAAATGATTCTACAGAAGTATAATATCTTGCCTCAGGTGGTCTGCCTGTCACTTAAAATCAGACAATAATTTTGATTAAGAAAAAGCTGTTTTAATAGCCCTTGCAATAATGTACAGTAAAGCCAGGCCAGTGTTACACAGTATATGTTTTTTGCTTTGCAACTTGTTACAACTGGAAGTTTTCAAATAACCCGTTATCTTTTCAAAGAAACCTTAAAATTCAAGTCTTTGAACATGCAGAAGAATTTGAAATGCTTACTCCTGCTTGTACAATCTTGAACATATTAATAAATTGCTTAGATGACTTATCAGCAAATTAACTAGGGTAAATTATTAAATTACCATTTCACCATCCACATCAAGATCTCTAGTAAACCCCTAATAACTGTACCGTGTGCCTCAGGCAGAGCTGTGCATTATGTATGTTCTTTGTAATGAGAATTCGTTGACTTCATGAAGCCATTGACAGCCATTTATCATTTTGTTCATTAAACTTGTCTGTGACATCCGGTAAATTGATGTTAACTGGAAATATTCTCTGGCAGTTCTGGCACGACTCTGTCATTTTGCCTGAGGAGAAACTTTGTACCTAGCATGTCCCAAATTACAAGGGTGAAACTTCCTTCCCCCACCTCCTCTCCAGAAGCCTAAGTGAGCATATGACCAGCTCTTTTTTCCCCTCTTGCTTTTAATGCTTATTTATGCAAACACCCCTGCAGCCCACAGTTTGCAAGCAGATTTATCATTGATCTTCAATAGAGGTTGAAAGTGGATCCTGCTTTTATTAGTTCAGCCAGTCTGGGCCAGGAAGGCAGCTCAGTTTTATCCCACAGAGTACAAAAAAATTAACTGTGGAATTCTTGGTAGCATTGGTGGGAGTTTTGTGACATTCCCAGCACCTGGCAATTAGTTAATACTTGTTTTTAATGGTCATAATCTTTACCCAGTGTTGCTTACTGCGGATTCTTACAGTGTTTGGTAGGTGACCAAGTGCATTGCTGAAAGCCTTTCTAATAGTGCTTTGTGTGGTCTTTTGAAATTCCTTTGTTTGGAATGATGAACAATCTTTCTCTCTTTTTTTTTTTCTCTTGAGCACCCAGTGTGGAAAAAGTTGCACACTTTTAGTACCTGCCAGTGTTTGATTCCTGTGGGATAGCTGTCTCCCTTCTAGTGCTCCTGTTGTGCTACCTGAATCCAGCTCTGTTAGGAATCTTTCAAACAGAAATGAGTGGACTAACAGATTGTGCCATAAGTGACCAAAACATTTATTAAAGGGTCTGAGATACCATCAAAAAATTGAATATCCAAAAACTCCATTACATAAATTTTTTGTCTTTTGAGCGAAAGAGTAGAGCAGTTGGCTCTTGAAAATATATTGTGTCTCACTACATAATAGTTCACTGGATTAAATGAATTTATTGATTTCTGCTTCTTTACTGACACACATTTATGAGCAGTTTCTTTGGCACCATGGCCACATGTCAAAGGTCATAACTTTCCTTCACTGTGGAAGAATAAAAGCTTTCAGATGGTGAATCCCTGAAATCTAAACAGGGCTTTATCCTCCCTTCCCCCCTCAATATAGTTACTGGTTTTGCATGGATTTATTTAAGACAAATATACAATAATACTAAAAAAAACTACTGAAGGCATATCTATATTATCTATCATAAAATAGCTGCAGGAAACTCTATACATGAAAGGCAACATATCTTATCTGCAAATAGGTATCATTATGGAGCACATGGTAGTAGATTAGACTCCTTTATGGTCAGAGATTTTATTGAAAATGGTCATTTTTTAGAACAGAATAAATATTTTTCATGAAGAATTTTATTAGCTATAGTTTACAAACAGTATTTGTTTCCTTTTAGAGTTGTGGATACTTTGTGCACCAGAGGAGATTCTGGAAGTAGATCCTACTGAGAGAATGAGCATGTTCAAAATCTGTGCTTTGTGTTTAGGTGTATGTTTATAATGTTGACATTTTCTTTAATGACCTTCATTAGTAGTAAGTAGCCTGTGGGGTTTTTGGTGTGTACTAGATATGAAAGTCCACTCCTGATATAAACATGAAGTTATTGGAAAAAAGAAACTTCAGTGAAACATAAAGTGAAGTTTAATCAGTCCACTGGTTCGTTAGAGGTGAGTAGGCAGGAGTAGTGGGTGGGGCTTTGGGTCTATCTGGGAAGAACTTGTCTTCTCTTTTTGGCAGCTACTGGCTGATAGATGAGCTCTGA
Organism: Emberiza elegans; assembly: GCA_024865655.1. Classification (NCBI taxonomy): domain Eukaryota; kingdom Metazoa; phylum Chordata; class Aves; order Passeriformes; family Fringillidae; genus Emberiza; species Emberiza elegans. The sequence continues at coordinate 13,389,225 of JALJVW010000398.1, read as the reverse complement.
CCATCTCAAGAAATAGCAGTGTGAAGGTAACCTCACCAAGGTGTTGATGTAAAATAATTGAAATATTTGTGCTAGGTTTGAATTGTTAGCGTGGTCTGGCTGTGGTCCTCTTAGCAAAGATGTTTCTGAAGGAACAGGAGAGCCTGGAGTTCTAGCAATGGCAAAAATACCCCATGGTTTTCTAAGAAGGCATAAACAGTCACCCCACTGCCTGCCCTCAGAAAGAATTGTTTGCCAGACTTTATTTTTGCATAGTAGAGATGAAACCTATTGATGCTTTTAATCATGTTTCTTAAAAAAAAAAAAAAATCAGTGGTAGACTTTTCTTCTGCTCTAATATTTATGTGTGTGTGTGTGTACAAATAGTGATCTTGTTCTAAGGGGGCTATTGGTACTCTGATCTTAAATTTACCAAAATATTTTTATTGTGGAACTGCAGTTGTTAATTTTCTGACATGTTAACTTTTTTGATAGAAATTTGTCATGTCAATATTTATCTCTGTTTTTTAGATTTTTCTAATACAGTATATTTCATCAGGACTGTTTATCCTGTTCCCTAGAGCAAACTGAAGATGAAACTGCTCTCTCAGTATTTTTTTTTCACTAGGACAGCATGGAAATGTCTACTTAGGGAACAGAGACATGGAACTTATTGGTCTCTCTGTCTGGAAGTAGCTTTTGTTGTTGCTATGACTAGAATTGGTTGTCCTGTAAGTTCTGAGGAAAAATCTCAAACATGTTTTTTTTTATTTTGGCGTATGTTCACACATCTTTACTCAGCTTGACTAGCTCAGGACAGGAGGTGATGTTTGTGCTGAGCCTGTTGCTTGTGAACACCAAGCTGGGCTTTCCCTCTGAGCAGTCCTGGACAGATGTAGACCTGCTTTTTTTCCTGTTCTGCATTAATGAGGAGCTAAGTGTGATCTAACACCGCCCGGAGAAACCAGCTGGCATGGAGAGCTGGAAACAATGCTCTAATTACCTGGAGAGGAAGTTTGGGAGGGGAAGGGGTGAGGTGGAGGTGTGAGTGGTCTCATGTGTCTGGAGGTCAGGCAGGGGATTGGTGGGAAAAGGCGAATGCTGAGGAGAATCTGGTGGAGTGAGGGGACCTGGGCTTGGCTCCTTTGCAGATTGCCATGGGTACAAGCTCAGAGTGGAAGAGGGATCTGGCAAAGACAGACACAAGAGAGCAGCTGATCTTTCAGGATATCGAATGTGGATCCAGGAGGCCTGGACTTCCCTTGGGAGCTTCAGAGAAAGACAAAGAATAATCTCCCAGTGATGCCTTGCGATGCCTGAGGCATCACTTGTCTGGGCATCTTTAGGATATTAGAAATGCATTTCTGCTCCAGCCAGAAGCTTCTGCAGTATATGACACAAGTCCACTTGTCCCAGATTTCCATGGGAAATCTTTGATTACATATTTCTTATGGCCTCAATGTTTGATACCAGGTTCTGAGGTCTGGTCACTTGGAGCTGCAACAAGTTGGGGGAGCTGTCCATGACTGCAACACATGGAGTGCTGTGAAGGATCAGTGCTGTGTCTTGAGTGCTGAAATTTAGTGAATATTTCAGTCCCCTATCCAAATGTTTGTCCATACCCAACAGTAAAATTCAAATAATAATAGAACATAATCTCAAGGTGTTGTGATGCAGTAACATTTGTGAAGAACTGTAGTGCAGAGCCCTGCAGGGAAGGCCAGAAGGAAGCTGGTAACTCTGGTGAGGGCAGTGTTTAACACAGTGTAATAAACAAGGAATGAGGCCACACACTGAACAGAGAGGAGAAAACAAAATATTGAATAGATGCTCAGTATGTGAGCACCATTCATTTGGTGCTGTGAATAGTGGGGAAGTGTGATTGTGCACTTGTATTGTTTCCTAAAGCATGTATATAAACAGAGCAAATCAGTTACATAAACAGAGTATTTTCTTCAATTTCCCAACTTCTGAGCATTTGGGAAATTTTCATCGTGTGTGTATACACACATGTAAGAGATATGTTGAATGTGTGAGTGGGAAAGTTTAGGGATTAGCTTCATTTACCTAATGATGTATGTAATTTAAAAAAAAATGAAATAAATACGCTTGAAAGTATTAGAGCTTTATATGGGCAGGATGTAATGAAGAAAGGTTTGTAACAGAGTGTCTTGGGACACCTTTTTAAACAAGTAAGTTTGTCAGAACTTTCTGATTCAACCAAAACATGGACTGGTATCTGAGCAGGTATTCAGCAATAACTTTAACTTGATATTATTAGTCCTCAGGTAATATTTTTTAATATATGAGTAAGTATGCTCTTCTATGCACTCTCTGGTGTTTGTCAGTACAAAATTTACTTTTTGTCATCTGACTGAGATGAAATCAGATATATTGCTGGTGCAGAGGAGAAGAGCTTTTCTGAGGTGCCAGGCAGGACTGTGGGCTCCAGCGCTGTGGAGGAGTTGGCCCCTGTGGGTTTCACCTCCTCTTTCATCTGCTCTGTCTCTTCTCTCATATATTTACTCCCCACATAGCCTAGAGCACCACCTGCTTGCTAGGCTACAGGGCTTATGTTGAGCCATAGGGCAGTTTTTCAGAAATACAGCCCTGCAGTCATGACCTGAGAAAAGCTCCAATAGTTGTTTGTTTGTTCTTTCTTTTTTTTTTTCCTCATTTTGTTGCTTTTCCTGATACATTTTTGTGAAGAATCTCAAAGGCAGCAGAGTATTCAAGACCTCTTGCCTTTGATGCAACGTGTACATCTAGATCCTCTTTGGGACCTGTACCTTTGGGTGCTGGGACCTTCTTTCTCTCAGGGTGTTTTTCACAGGCCTGTTCAGAAGCTGGAGTTATGGGGAAGTTTAAAGCATTGTTTTTATTTATTTTAATTGTTCCTTTCATCACCATTTAGTTGCTGCTGTGTTCACCATTGTCTTTCGTTTATCTAAATAATGGTTGCCTGGTCTTTCACAAACTTGTGATGGGGAAAGATGGTGACCACCTGAAACAATAATATCTGTGGCAGAATAGCCTGAGAACTTTAAATAACCAAAGGGGACCGTTTCCAAGGCAGCTAAGTGACCTTTGGATCCCAGGAGTAGACTATTCATAGAGGCAAAGCCTTTGTCCTGCTTTGACCAGTGGTCAGTGAACTCTGGCAGGCCCCTCGGCTCACCATCTTGGCCCTAGCCTAGCAGCTGGTGATTGATTCATTTAACTGTCCAGATTCACATTCTTCTGTCAAGGGCTTGTCAAGGAAGAAAAAGGTTCTATGGAGGGCTATTCATTTTACTAAAAGGAAGGGGATGCATTATATGATTGAGTGGATTACTTTTGGGTCAGAAGAGTTCCTGCATTGCTCCGTTTTAATTCGGCCTTCAATCAAAGAGAGATTTAGTTTATCAGTGCAGTGGGGAGCACATGTAGAGGGACAGATAATTTCAATTCCATCAATGCAATAGGGTTGTTTTGTTTGTTTGTTGTTGTTTCCCCCATCCTTTTTGTGATTTGTCCACCCCACTGCACTTTCTGCCAAAAGAATTCCATAGATTTTTGTGATTGGTTGATATGACAAAGTTAAGAATATTAATTACTATCAATCTCACTCTTAGATTTAATGTGTGTGTTATATGAGTATTAATGTTCCTAACTACCTCTCATATATGGTTTTGAGCAATGCAGGAAAATGTCAAGTAAGTAAAAGTTCAGTGTGTTACCTCTGTTTTGGATGAAGAGAAAAGTGAGAACAAAGTAAATTCAACAGGATCAAATTAATAAATTACTTTCCTCTAGACAACACAGATGATAGTAAAGCTGAGGGCAGAACCTTGTATTTTCTATCTAGTACCTGCTTTCACCTGAAATAAGTTTGTTGTAATAATTCAGCATTTTCTAAATTCTCAGGAGAGCTGTTTCCCTTTCCTTGTTTAGAATGCCCTTTTTTGTAAAACTAGCAAGGTGTTTCCAGGCATTATGAAACTTAAATTGTGTTTTCAGTTCTACAACTAACGCATCCAAAAAAGCAACTTTGAATTGTGCTTGAGAGGTGTGTTTCAGCTTCAGTGTGTGTTGCCAGCTCCTCTTTCCATGTGCCCTCCAGCTGGGTTGTGTTTCCTTAGCTTTAGGATTTCCTTGCTGCTCCTCTTCATGAAATACTGAGCAAAGCACGTTGTTGCTTGGCTCCTTCCACTGGAAGTAACAGGCATTAGAGAGCAGATCCTGCCAGTTAACCTTCTGCCTCCCTTTGAATGAGCACCATGAGCTGCAGCAGATGAAATACGACCTTCAAGTTTCTTTTCCCCACTCTCATAAGCTATGTATTGTTTTGATTTGGCTTATTGAACGTATTATGAGGGATTTCTGATTGGCTCCAGGCCAAGGTATTTTACTTCTGCTGATGGAAGTACAAGTGCATAATTTAGAGGAAAATACGGTGAAGCTTGATCTGTTGTTTCCTTTTCTCTCCCTCTTTTGTGGGGGAAAAGGGAGAATTTTGTATTTGTCAAGATAAATGAATGGCTTAACTACCTTAAGAGCACGGGGGAAGGTGGAATTCTGAGATAATCTAACCTTGCTAACGCTTCTCTGTTATACACCTCCACATATGTGTCAGAAGTCTGGGATGAGTAAAACACCTGTTGAATAGGCAGCCTCCTTTCGTGGAGGCCTAGTGGTATTCCTGTCCTGCCAGCAGCTGCATTTCCCAGGGAGCAGCCCCTTGCTTGGGACTGCTTGTTCCAGGCTGGAGTAGGATGTCTTGGATGGGGACCTGATAACATCTCTCTCAGTGCTTCCCTGGTGGCTTTGATTCATGGCCTTGAGTTGGAGACAGACAATGAGGTTTTAAAAATAATGGAAAGGAAAAATGGGTTGTCATTGTATATTGGAAAATATAAGTAATCTAATAACTAGATGCATTACCTACTTAGTAGAACATGGCTGTTTGGTTGTGCTATGACTGGGCAAACTGGAAATCCAAGAGTCCAACAATTGTGTGCCACCCAAGCAGTCGATAGCCATAGCAAGGTGACTTCTTCTAAAGACATTGAAGGCAAAATAGTTTTTTCTGGAAGCTGCACTTCTATTTGTTTAATGTGAAAATTGCAAGAGTTGCAAACACTTCTCCCTCCTGTACCTCTAGAATTTTTCAGGTAAACATCTAATTTGAAGATTTAAGTAGCTTCAATAAACAGGTAGTACTGACAGTGTCTTTTGTTGCCTTTTTTTTTTTTTTTTTTGTGTGTGACCTTTGTTTCCGATTTTCTACCTGCTGCTCTCAAAGTTTAGGATATTCAGATTTTAACTGTTAGTTACTGCTCTCTACTGAAAAACTGTTCCTGAGTGAGATCTCTGGGCTGTGTAATGCAGTAGTGGGCATTTGGTGACAGGGAAATGAGCTTCAGGCATTTGGCCCTTGAGAGTGGAGGCATTTCTTCTTTCCTTTCCCCGTGGGAATGAGGAAATGTTGACATTTGGAGAGGGGGCTGAAGGCCTTGAATTCCCAGCACCCCTGCTCAGCGTTTTGCATTGAAATGGTCTTTCATCCTGGGATGCTGATTCTGAAACACTGTAAGCAAAAAGTGGAGAGTGCTCCTATCTCTCAGGAATAGCATTTCTGACAGTCTGGAGACTTAACAGCACCACCAGATCAACTTACACGTATTCATGTGGGGATGGTGTCAGTTTGCCACTGTATGAAATGGAGCCCCTTCCTGTGCCTTCCCCAGATGTGAGCGAGGGCGCAGGGTGGGTGGTGCAGCACAGGAATGTGTGGGGCCCCACTCCTGGCCTGGGATGTGCTCTCTGGTGCTTCCTCTGATTGATGAGCTAGGCAGGGTGAGGTGAAGAGTGGCTTTTGCATTCTGCTTAGGGTCTAGTTTTATTTTAGCCAGGAATAGCATTTATTTATTTATAGAGATACAAGATCGATAAATAGAGGTCTTACCCTTCTGCTGGCATCTGCAGTGAAATTAATTGGTCAGAATGGAGCAGATTTATGCTTCCAGTGCTGCAGACTTTTGTTGCAAAGCACTGAAATTGTCTTTTCTGTGTTGCACTGAGCGATTATTAAATTTTTCTTGTTCTTTGGGGAACTTTAGAATCATAGCAGTCGATCTTTAAATCTTTCATGTTCTATTCTGATTTGTGTGGGTTTATTTTGGTTTTGTTGGTTTTTTTTGGTTTTTCTTTTTGGATGTCAGATTAGGTTAGTTGTGAAGGGACACATCTTTTGTTGCAAAATCCTGCTTGTGTTCTGATCCTTGTCTTCATGTTGTAAAGTGCAAAACTGTGCTGGATGTTTCCCATGCAACAGTTGGGCTATTAAGCAGAACTAATTCTTCACAGAATGGCAGCAGCTCCAAAGAAAGGCATCTGTGGGATTAAGCATAGATACTAGAAGGCAATCACTGGGCAAACTGCTGAAGGAAATCAGTCCTTGCAAGGGAGAAAGTGGTGTGTTCTTTCTCCTGAATGCATGCAGCCACACAAGTAGAACAGCTTTGAAGCTGGTTAATGTGGCTTACTGTGTGCCTTTTCTCTTCTATTTCCTATGCTTCTTGTCTGCAGAAGAGCAGAAGGGAATTCCTTGATAAGTGCATTAGCATTTATTGTGCCTTCTGGGGCCACACACTGTTGCCTGGATGATAGATAGACTGAGAAGGGAAAACCCCAGCTGGGATGCCTTCAGAAGTGAAAAGATCAAATCTCTCATGCTTGTTTACATGGTTTGGTAAGGAATGTCAGTCACACCATCAATAAACTGTTGAATATATAGAGCCACATTTTTCAAAGCCTCAAGCTTTTAATTCCTTTAAAACAGTGCTAGTGATAACTCCTGAGGTGATATGCTTGTCTGCTTTTGTTGGGAGGGGTGGTAGCGGTACATTTTTTGCCTCTTATTAAGTAATTCAGGTGTAGTAAGGCAATATGTGTACTCATGTGAGTACTTGCATGTAGCTGCAAGAGTGGTGGCATTTTTGCAATATTGGCAGCTGCTTCTACCAAGGTGAAATAGCAAGATCTGAATGTATTAGCCTGTATTTTCTTCCCTCACAGATTGAGAATTCTGATGCATGCCCTTGCATTGCAATATTGGATCTCATTTCAGTGTGGCTCTAAGAGGAGCTCATGGGCAGGAGAACAAACTGTAAAATAAGGCATTCAGTGGCTGGTAGTGTGTCAGTGATGATCCTCCTGTTATTTCCTCTGGCACATTGCTGCTGGCCAGGATCCCATTTATTGTCACAATTATGTTAATATGGCATGGATAACAAGTTCTGTGGCTGTTCCAGTGGTTTGGAGAAGGGAGGAGGGAACAATAAATTCTAATAGTCACCTTGTCAAATTGTGCCTTTCTGTTCCTGCATGTGTGTTTCTGCATTGAAGAGACCTTTTTGATGAGTCATTATCCACTTCTGAGGACCCAGTTTTATTCAACTGTTTTGAGATTTTTTCCCATAACATACTGAGTGGACATGCTAATTATGAACTCTTTCTATTGCTAAGGTTAACATTTTCCAAAATTTAGTGCTACCTGTTTAGCAAAAGAAAAGAGTATCTTTCCTAAAGTACAATATATCCTGAGAAGAAATGATTGTGTTTATTTTTGAAAAAATTTATCATTATCAGAAAGATTCCTGATCTATTGTGATGCTGTTGAGTTATTTGTTCTTAACTTTTCAATATTTTCCATCTTTCCTGTCAACTGTCTTCAAGATGCATCCACTTGAGACCTCTTCTCTTGACTTTCTGCACTGGAGTTGATCAGAAACTTGCTCACACAACTTTTATTCTGCATGTGGATATAATGAAACCAGGACAGTGGAGAAGACAATATATTTTCCTACTCTCTGAGGATTCTGTGAGAATGAAGGAATAAGGATATAGTGGAGCAAAGAAAGGATAAATGAGTACATTTCCCTAAAAACCTGGTCCAGAATAGCCTAGATGACTTCCAGGATTTCAGGAAGAGAAAATACTTAATATGAAACTTCAGACTGGTCCTAGCTTTGAGAAGCTGGTGGTGAGAACTGTCTGTGTGTGGCCATAAGCACTTTTATAGTATCTAGTCCCAGGCCAAATGATGGAGAGCTGAATGATCTTCAGTGGACAAATTCAGACTTGGTTATTCCTGTACAGGGATTTTTAAAATGATCATTTGTCAGCCACTGAATTAGGAGCTTTAAAGAAAGGAGCAGGGGGACCTGAAAGTGTTAGAGGAAACAAATGAGATTGCAGCTGACATCTCCAAGGGAACTTTTGTTCGAGGGTGCTCAGGCTGTTGACCTCTTTGCTTCTCCATTTCATTGCCTTTAGATTATAGCATTCTTCAGTACCAGAAGAGTAGTGGGTAGTTTGTGAATGGGCAATTTTAAAATTTTGGGTTTTTAAGCAGAGACACTGGACATTGCTGTATAGAGACTTTAAAGCACAAAGAAATAGTTTTGCTTTGTATTTTGTAAGTATAGGTTGTTATGAGGCTAATGATTTCTTTTCTCCCTTGTCAGAGATTGGAGAGTAATTCCTGGTGATCTGCATCTTAGTTTGGAATTCATGGGCTCTCAACATTACACTTCTTAGGGAGGAATGGATATGAGGGAGGAATGGAAAAATGAGAACATATAACTTTGTTTCTTACCTTTTCCATTACTTTCTTTGTTGCATTTCTCACTCATTGTTTAGTTTAGTGTGGAAGTAAGTATGCGGTCGGCTCAGAGTGATTGTTTTTGCAAGAAGGTGACCATCAAGTTTTAGCAGAGCAGTTTCCCAAATCATCTGGCACTATGTTGGAGGCAAACTGCAATAAGCTGTGCAAAGGAGTTCAGCCTTTAGCTGAGCAGTCAGGGCCTTGGAGAAGATTTGTCCAGAGCTGAAGTAATGAATGGAGAATAGCAGAAAGGGCAGATGGCCCAAATCCTCACTCATCACCTCATCCTGGGATCTTCTTGGTATTTATCAGTGAAAACTTTCTTTAATTACCCCTATGTGCAGAGCATTTTCTGGTTCCCTCCAAAACTCAGAATGTGATTTTGAAAGGGTTTTGCAGGCTAATGCCTCAGAAAAATTTGCTTCTTAGATACAACAGTACTGTTCTGTGAACTGAAACGTGAGGAGCACATGGTGTGAAGGATCAGTTTTGTATAAAGGGAATGTCAATTTTCAAATGGCAATTTTCATGGCCAAACCTGGCTCATGTTCTGTGCTTGTGTCTTTCACGCTGTAGAAATGGGGTTTCTAATCTTGTTAGCTTTTTGCAATATTTGGGCCTTTAAAAAAAATTAAAATTAATGTTATTATTATTTAGGTTTGTGTTTTCAGGAACCCAAGTTGTAGTGCTAAGCTAGCAGCTCATAAAAATGCAATTCTGTAATTTCCTACTCTGCTGGGTTTTCCAGAGCATCAGAATGACTACTGTAGAATAACATTGTGTTCTGCACAAGCTGCATTCTGATCCAACTTCTCTAAAATGTTAAAATGCCTGCTAGGAGATTCTAAATGGCAAATGGTTAAAACAATTGTGGGATAGAGAGATTATTAGGTTTCCCATATCAATTATTGATAGTGTCAAATCAATGTGGCAGTTTCAGTCTCATTTAACCTCCCTGTTATTTAATTGTGAGGTAATAGTTTGAGTCTGGACTCCTTTTTCAATGCAATTCTGAACCATCATCCTTAAAATTGCTGCTACAGTTTTCATGCTAAACGGAAGGATTTTCTTCCTCAGATTTGATATCAGCAATTCAAGGCATGCTTTTTGATTTGGTCTCTCTTTTTTTTCTTTCTTCCTTCAAATGTTTCTCTTCTGTTATGTAATATCTGATTTGAGTGTCATTTCCCCCCACACTTTTTATGTGTAACCTCTAGATTTCCCAGGAAAGTTGTTTTCTTTTTCATATTGAGAAATTACATGTCATAGTCATGGCAAATCAATGTGTTTCTGTCATGTTGTCTTACGTCTGTCTGTCCTGCCTTCTTTCTAAGAGTGAGTTTGTAGTAAGCAGCTTCAAAGAACAAAGGAAAAGCAGGAATTAAAGCTAAAATAGGAAGCTGGGAAACAAACCAACAAGGTAAAATGAATGCCCTTTAGCAGGATGACCACATTTCCAGGCAATTTGTGTGCATACTGATTTTAAAGTCATGTCTGACCGTTTAGTGTTAGTACCTCATTAAAATCCAGGGATTAATAGCAGCAATCTCCTTGTTGCACATTAAAAGGATTTAGTTTAATTTGGGATTAGAGGGTACAAGGTGCCATTCCAGCAAAGCTTTTCCCAAGATATCAGTGAGGTGAAGTGAGATAGCTTTAAGACTCTGGTTTTTCCAACCATTGCAGTTATGCTTCACACACACACACATATGGATTTTAAAACTGTGGTGAACTGGTTCACTAATCCTTTAAAATGTATGCTACCTTTGGAAGTGAAATTGTCTGGAAAAGCTTGTTTGAAGTGTAAGGAAAGGCAGTTGGAGTTGGAAAGGCACTGAAGGTGTTGTGGGGCCTGGGGTTACTTTAAGGACATTAAAATCTGTGGGTCCTGGTGTTGGAGATTCCATCTGTAGTCAAGACTTCCCTGTGCATTAGATAAGGATAATGTGCAGTATTCTGCTCTCCTCTCCTGCAGCTACACAGGGCTTGGAACAGGATGGGTCATTATTCTCCTCCCTTTTCCCCTCCTACAGGTGTTTCTCAGCATGCAAGTGAGAGAAAACCATCCTGAGAGCCTTAAGTTATATCTGAGAAAAGGCCTATGAACACTATGGTCCCTCCCTGGTTTTAGATTTTTGGGAGAAGGAGGGAACAGTTGTTTAGTTGTTTTATTACTATCAGCTGCTTTTTGTACTATCAGTTGCTTTTTCTTAGGCTAGCACACTTATTAGCATACCAATGTGTGATAACATTTACTGCCAGTGATTATTAATACAGAGAAAGTAAGATACAGTTTGAAAAGTCTTGTGTAATAAGTTAAACATCTAATATTGCATTCTCCAGAAATTTCATTGAGTTCTTAACATGTGGGCAGTGAGATCAGCAGCCTGTATGATTTATCTGATTATTTATTTATTTAATTAGTGCCACCTGATGTTTGTAGGTTTGTTGTTTTTTGAAAAAAGCAACTAATTTTGTTCTAATTAAGTTTAAGTATTAGGCTTTCAGCATGGTTTGATTATTAATTAAAACTAAGTCTATTAAACCAAAGTTTTAGCCAATAGTAGCATGAAACCATGCAATTTCAGAATATCTCTTTAAAATGCAAGGTTATAGAAAAAGTGTATTTTAGTTAAGCTTATTTTTCCAACCATTCTGGCAGACATTTAAAATAACAGCTGACTTTAGTGAAAAAGCCACACTTTGCATTTTATCAGAAGAGTTAAATCTCTGGTAATTTATAAGAATGCCATTACCAGTATGTTGTTTGAATTACCGTGTTTTATAACAGTCAGAATGGACTGACACTTTTCCTTTGTGCCTGAAAGGGCCAAATGTGTTCTGGATGATATCACTTCCTCTTCAGAGGGAGCTCAGTTCCATCTCAGCTCAGTTGTTTGCCTTAAATAATGGCCATTAGAGAGTGAGATGTGCGGACAATGAGTGAGATAAAGTCTTTGTAAATGCATTTGCCTCCCTTGTTTGCCTGTTCCATGCCAATACATTTCCATTCAGCAACCTCACCTGAACTTCCCATGGCTGGAGCTAAAACCTCTTCTTGCTTTTTCTGGTCTTACAAATATACAAAGGGGTATTAGGGAAAACAGGGAGCAATGACTCTCATTAATCAGTAAGACTATCACTTCTCTCTTGAGATTCGTTTCCCAGAGCTAATCAGATCCCAGCTCTTTTAATCTTTCCTTACAGGTCAGGTTTTTTTCTCCTGAAATCTCTTATTTTTATGCATCACATTTTAAAAATAGTAATTCTAGGTCAAATAACACTTGGTTAAAGTTCTAAGAGTGAGTGTTAGAAATCATTTCTCTTGTGGTAGCCCATACAGGATGCCCTTTCACAGTAATCCCTTTTCACTTACAGTTATGAAAATCTTTACCCATATTGCTGTGTTTGTGTGACATTCACCTCTGGACTGTATGTAATAGGCAGAATTTGGGCTCCAAAAAACTTAATTTTTGCTAGCATCTCTTGTGAAACTCAGGGAAGATTCACCCATTGCATCACTCGATGACAGCCCCAGTTCTGTGTGCTCCACATGCTTGGTCAGAAATGAGGAGAAGGGCTGTGTGTCTGCAGTCTTGCCAGGTGTCTGCATCTGTCAGTATATACTCAAATAAAGTTTATTCCAAACCCAGATCCAGACCAAAGTGTGCCATTTGAGCAGCAAATCATTGGAAATGTGTGTCTGTATAGCCAAGAGGTATAGCAGAATGCCTTTTTTCATAATCTCTTCTAAGCCTCATTCCTAGAGAGTCTCACTCCAGAGAAACTGCAAAACTCCAAGAAAATATGTGCAAATTGGCTTTGGTGTTACATTATAATACACATGTGTATTTGTTGGATTTTTCAACACTATTTCAGAGAGAGTGCATCACAAAAACTAGATCAAGAAGACAAGAGTTGTCATGTGCTTCCCTGAAATCTATTTCTTTGGGAAAAGCCATAGCTTCTCTTTAACATACAAGTTGATTTTTCTCAAATGAAATCTCTTCACCAGAGAGTTTAAAAAAGTGGGAAGATTCTTGGTTTCACTTGAAGGGTTAGGGCTACTGTGAAATTCTCAATAGCATTAACAGATGCCTTGTACAAATGGCGTTATGCACTTTTGTCCTTTCCACCTGAGCAGTTCATGTCTGTGAGTGGCCATTATCTCTTGAGAAACACTAAAGCCTCACCATCAGGTGCTGCAGTTTCTCAATATTTGGTGCATTCTGGTTACTTGAAAACTCTGCTACTGTTTCAGTTCTGGGTTTGTCTTTCATTCTTACAGGGTTTTTATTTCACAGTTTAGTCCAGTCTTGGGCTAGAGTCAGCTGTGATGAAACAGTAATCAACATGTTTGTTATTGGAATTTCTTTTGTGTCTTAGGAAGCTCATTCAGTAAATGAGTTCATAATGACATGAAGTGTGTAAGTAGAAAGTGCAGTGTGTGAGGGAGCAGCTCACTGGATTTGTGTTGCAGCAAGCTCCAGGACTTCATTTCAGGAGGGAATGAAGTGGGTGTGTGTTATGCTTCTTTATTTCTTGCTTGTTTGGTCTTTTTCTTTCCATAATTAAACTCGGTGAAGGACTGCTGCTGCATACAAACAAGCAAAAGGTGTGAGGCATCAGTTCCTTAAGTTTGACTTCTTCATACCTTAATGGCTAAATCTGTAAACCTGCTTAGGTGCACAGAGAGTTTTCACATGATGCAGGGTAGTAATCAATCCATGTGCATCAGCAGCAGTTCTCTAATACTTCATCAGCGTGTCACAGAAAGCATCATTTGAGTTTGCACCTGTGGATATTTGCCTCAATGGTAAATGAAGGAACTCATACCTGAACTGAAGTCTGATTTCTCTCTGCATAGATAACATTGATGGCATAAATCACACAGTTCTGCCCAGTAAACATCTCCATTCTCAGAAGTAACATGCACCTATCACATAAATTTCAGGAATTTATACAAGTAAATACAGTTTCTAGTTATTGTCTTCTGCTGCTGTTTGATATCTTCCAAGTTAAAAAGGGTGAGAGCATCAGCTTCTCAGAGTAGCATTAATCATTTTCTTTTAGCTATAAATCTGGGAACAAAATGATTAAATAGACTGGAGAAGTGGGGGGGAAACTCAAATAAAAAGGCACTTACATTTATTGCACTGCAGGGTTGTTTTTGGGAGCAGGGTATGTCTCTTGAGACTTTGTTTCTTATCCATTTTATAGAGCTCTGGCCTCTTAACAGTGCTGTTTTAATGACTTGTTCTTGGGTTCTGAGCTGGAATCAGTGCTTGCCAGGAAAACAAAGAGGTCAGATTTCACGAGACAGCAATAGACTTGTAAAAACAGATTTTACTGGAACAAATAAAGTCACAATCAAGAAGAAATCTGAGATGTACATAAAGAAAGATGCAGAGTGAACAAGTATTGAGCTAAACTGATAAACAATGTATGAACCTAGGTAAGAGGTAAGCGAGGATTTTGTTTCTGAAATCTCCATTTAGTAGCATTAATAAGTTTTTTTAAGATTTTGTGCAATTCTTCATAGTTGTGACTTTCACTGTCTTTAAAGATGAATTTTCAGGGGAAAGACATTGTTCCTGCTCAGGTGGAAAAATGTTCTTTGCATATCAGCTTCAATTAACAACTTGGACTGGACTTTCTATACAGTGTAGAACCTGTTCTTGCCTGCCATTGTGATGGCATTTTGTGGTCTGTGAAATACTAATTGCCTTCAGTTTGCTTTGTAGTTCTGCAGAGTGTCACTTCTGTCTTTAATCTACAGCTGTAATGTACTGAGCGCATGCAAGTAAATAATTATTTTTATATACATAAATGAAAACCTATATTGTGTTTCATTTGTCTCACTGTGTCTCTTTAAGTAACTGTACCAATATAAGAAAATTGTAGGTAATTTATAGTTCCAATGGAGATGAAGCTTTCAAAGCTGTGAAAGAGCTTTGCTTCAGTAAAGCCTGTATGATTACCTTTCTGCCTTGTTGCAATGATCCTTTCTAATGCCACTGGCTGTGATGCAGCTGTGCTACAGAATGGCTCTGAAACCCACATTGCATTGGTTTGGATTGTTCATATCATTTATGCCTTTATTACATTCCTGGAGATTCTATTTTGAAATGTGAGCAGACTTGGCTAATTTGCTGCATCATAGTTTCAGTAAATAAATGAAGAATGCAAAGCATTGTATTTTCTGTTAAGAAAGAAAATCTGTTAAAAATGGCACTAGGGAAATATTATTCTGAATCCAGGTGAACACATATTTGTGTAGGGAGAAATTAGAATGAAGAAGAAGGGAAGAAAGTAACACAAGCTTGGATTCCTTTTCCATTAATAACCAAGTAAAATAGAGAAATTATTTAAACACAAAACTCGAATATTAAGATCTTGAATATTAATATCTATTGCAACCATATTTCTGTATCATTTATACAGGACTAGAAATTTAATTGGAACCTGATTTTTTAAAAACAAAAGAAGTACCATTAGGTTTACAGAGATTGTTCCCTCTGCAGTTACAGGGGGTGGAAACGTGTGAAATTATTTGTGTTATCCAAAAGGAGATGCTTCTGAAGAATTGTTCTGTTAGTTGTTGTATAAGTAGCAGTAAATAAACAATTAATTAGCAGGTTTTGTATTACTTTCCCTTGTTTTTGAGCAACGAAATCCAACAACTGATCGATTTCTTAGCTATTAGCTGCAGAGTATCTATTGATCTGCCACTTCAGTTGGCTCAATATTGTGAACTCCTCAAGTTGTAGATGCTGAAAATAACATTGATGCTCTGTGCATCAGATGTTAGCTTGGTGACTGCTCAGACTGTTGGGATAAAAGTGTTCTCACCTGCTTAAACTTATTTTGTGATTTTTTAAAATTTTAATTTCTTTTTCTTACCACACATGAACTTCTACAACTTTGCAAATGCTTTGTTCTATTAAAGTGAGTCAGGAACCAAAAGTTGTTTTGGAAATTTCCTATTGCAGTCAAATTTTTTAAGGCTGTCCCAAACTAGTTGAATTGACTTGAACTTTGTTAGTCTAATAATTGATATGGTTTCCAGCTGCATGCCAGTCAGTTTGTGTGCTTAATTCTATTTGAGCATGTCATATTTATTTTCATTGAAACATTTTTTTTTACTGAATTAGGTTAAAGCAAAGTTATTTTAAGTAAACCTTCAACCAGTGAAAACAGGCTATTGAGCTAAGTTGACAAGGCAGTTAGATCCATCTTTCTTTGCATACAGAAGTAAAAGGGCTATGTGAAGTATTTCTGGGTATTTTTACAAGTTGATCTATGAAATAGAGTTTGTTTTAACCAGGATTTTTTTCTCACTTTAGTCCCTTAAAATTGCTATTCTCTTATTTTTAGCCATTTCTGCATTTGAAGTCCAGCCACTTTCAACTGAAGTCCAAGAAGGTGGAGTAGCTCGATTTGCCTGTAAAATAACAGCAAACCCTCCTGCCACTGTGACGTGGGAAGTGAATAGAACAACTTTACCCTTAGTTATGGACAGGTATGTAGGGCTACACATTTTAGAATGTGTTTTATTCTTTGCTATTGTTTTGATCCAGTTACAAGAAGAAAATCTGGATACTTGCAATGCCATTACATTAAAAAGGTTCCACGTCAACTATTGAAATGGCTGGTCATAGGTATGTTGCTAATGAAATTTAAATAGGTGTTATGAGTACAAACCAGAGTCACCCACTGTCATCTGCACAGCAATCACTGATCTTTGAATTCTTATTGGTGAATTTTGTATGAAGTCATCCTCAGGAGCAGGCATTGCAGTGGGGAATGGAATGGATGAGCTTTGGCTCTGGGGGTGGCTGGAACTAGTGGGGTTGCTTTCACTAAAGAATTGATGTTGAACTTGTTTTCTTTAGAGGGACAATAAAGAATTATATATACAGAAAATTGAGTTAAAACACTTGAAATCAGGAAAATTCTATGCAAGGGGGTCTTCTCATGAACTGATGAACATGAAGAATACAGTCTGTTCTCTGCTAGATTCTTTTCCATGTCCTGTGCTTTTTGACTTGTAACTCCATTGGAAGGTGTCTAAGATACCCTGCATGCAAAGGAAGGAAAAAAGAGAAACTAAACCTTGAAACCTTAGGTGGGTTTCTGGGAACTGTACACCAGTTATGCCCATATATCAGGGACCGCTGTAAAAAATCAGCCAACCTGAACAGTATGAATGTAGTAGCAGGCTAAAGAAGGCTGGGATGGTTGATTCTGAAGGTGAGAAAGATCTGCTTGTTGAAAGTAAATTCCTCGGCTCTCATTGTGGTGCTGAGGGGAATTTCTCCTGTAGTTCAGAAAGGCAGGAAGGTGAGTCATGTATTGGGAATGTTTTTGAGTTTCCAGCCTGCTGTTCCCGGGTCAGTGTAGCAATGGCTTTTTGTAAATCAAGGAGTTAATTCCACGACCGTGTTCACTGGCTGAATGTTTATCTACATTTCTTATTTTTGGTTTCTGTGGCAGGATAACTGCTCTGCCTACAGGAGTGCTTCAGATCTATGGTGTTGAGCAGAAGGATGCTGGGAATTACCGATGTGTTGCCACAACTGCAGCCAATAGACGTAAGAGCACCGAGGCAGTGCTGAGTGTTATTCCAGGTATTTACCACATGAGATTTCCTTTCAGTGGCACCATCTTCTTTTTCTTACAGTATAGCAAAAACACTTAAAAGCCTTAAAAAGCTATAGGTGAACCACTTGTCTAAATAATTTTGCTTGCTTTTATCTTGTGCTAAAATATTGTTCAATGTAAGTTTTCCCAATTACTGAAATAAAGCTTTGGTGTAAGTGTAACTCTCAACATCCCTAAAAAACCTGTTTTATTTCATATTTGAGTTTTTGTTCAACTGTGCTCACTTCTTGTCTTTTTTTTTTAATCTCTCCAAAGCCTCAGACTTGAAGCCTTTTCACAAGCCATCCATAATAGCTGGTCCTCAAAACATTACAGCATCTCTTCATCAAACTGTCATACTGGAGTGTGTAGCCACAGGGAATCCAAAGCCAATCATCTCCTGGAGCCGGTTGGGTAGGTCTTAAAATTACAGCATGCAACCTTCAGCCTGTGGAGAGGAAGTAAAACTGGAAAGAAAAGATTTGAGCAATTAGGTTTCTGTTCTGAGGCTTTGTGCAGTAGGTAACCATAAGGAGGTTAAGGTAGGATGAGTGAAGCACTTTCAGTTCCGTGCTTCAGTGCTGCTGTCAAAAAGCCCTGAGGTTTTCTGAAGCTTTGGACTCCCTTCTTCTGCTGTCTGTCTGCACTGCCCCGGGCACAGGGTGGGCACAGGGACAGGCAGGGTGGTGACCTCCAGGGATCTGGGACTGGAGTAGAACTGGTGGTGGGGGCAGGTTGGGATGGCTGCATTCCATGAAACAGACCTGTAAGAGTTCCTTTCACTTTTCTTCTTAGAAGCCCTGTGAGAATGTGGTTTGCACCTGGTGCTCATGGGCCATTTGGACTATGAATAGATAAACCCAGGACAGTCAGCTTGGAAGGGGAGAAGGGAATGCAGTGAGAATAATGACATTGAGCAGTGCACCACAATTTTTTCATGAAATCTGTTTTCATTCCGACATGTACCTAAATGTGGAAGTCAAGACTGTACGTGTAGAAGCAAACCATGAAAATTTTTCCTTCATTATTATTTCTCAAAGTGTACGAAATAAATGTATCTTTCCTGGTTGATTCAGTGGCTCTTACAGACAAGTAGGAAAGAAGTTCACATTATAGTCATAGAGGATTTGGTGTGAAAATAGGAGAAAGTCCATGGTGCTTAAATGTGTTAGTTTTATCTGCAGTGTAATTCAGGAGATGGTTGATCACTGTAAAGATGATGTGGATGTTGGTAGTGATGAACTGAATCATAGTACTAGGCAAATGGGAGGTTAACTTCAACTGAGGTGGTGAATTCCAGATATAAACCACTTAAGAAGTGGTGAAGCCCAGCCATCTGAATGGTCAGGTAGCTAGTGAAGAGCAAAGTAAATGCAAAATGGAAACCTCTGGAAGCTCAGCTGTGATTTCCTTTGCATTTTTTGACTTTTATATACTCTAATCTAAACCATCACTGCATAGACAGCCCAATTTAGTTCAGTTATTTAGGTGAACAGCCTTGTAACCGACTTGTGCTGCTCTCTCCCACAGACCACAAGTCCATTGATGTGTTCCACACGCGGGTCCTGGGCAACGGGAACCTGCTGATCTCGGACGTGCGGGTGCAGCACTCTGGGGTCTACGCCTGCCGCGCCACCATCCCCGGCACGCGCAACTTCACCGTGGCCATGGCCACCCTCACCGTGCTGGGTGAGCCCCTTCCCTCCGCAGTGTGAGCGCCCTGTGGCTGTCCTTCTGAGCCTGCTGGGCGCTGGGCTGATGCTTTATCTCAAACATCGTGTGCCAGGGGCTGTAGGGAGGCTGCAGAGATTGAACGGATCACAGAACTGTGGCTGCCTTCTTCTGGCTGTTGACTTAGATGGGAAGTGTCAGATACTCCAAATCTGAGTTGTGAACTGGCACTTGGAGATACCCAGGTGCAATGTTTGCTCTGGGAAGACAGGCTTTCAACACAGAAAAGGACCCTGTAACCGAGCAGAAATATGTAACATATATCTGTGAGAGAACAGAATGTCATATTCTGGAGTTTGATTTGTTTGTATCCATAAGTGCATGAACAAAAAGCCAAAAACACTATCTGTGCAGATAGGGTATCTTTAAACAAATGTGCTTTGTCTACAAGGAATGTGCTTTCTGCTTGTGTATATGTGTGTTTGAGTGGCTTGACAAGAGAGGTTTTTATTTGGAAAACTAATTATTATTATTGTTATGACTGTCTTGGCATTTGTAGGGGCTTGATTTTTAAACTATTTTTTCCTCTTGTAACTTATCTGTAGCTCCACCTTCATTTGTGGAATGGCCAGAAAGCTTAACAAGGCCTAGAGCTGGTACTGCTCGTTTTGCTTGTCAAGCAGAAGGAAATCCTGTCCCCAAGATTTCATGGTTGAAAAATGGAAGGAGAATACACTCCAATGGTAGAATAAAAATGTACAACAGGTAAGATTGCAATTGCTGTAGGAGAGCTGCGCTACCAAAAGATGACATTACAGTAGCTAGCTATGGACAATCAAGATAGAACTCAAGTCAACCTGAAATGGGGCATTAAATGTAGTGATGGATGCACATTAATCAACACCTAAAATCAGAAAGGCTTATTATGGTAAGTGCCTTATCTGGCAAGGAGGGTGGGCAGGACTGAACTGAAGAGTTTCACCACAGAGTTACTTTAGATTTACAGAGTAGCAGAATCTTGCTACTACTTCTGTTGAGTGAGCAGTTTATATTAAAGAGTTGGTTAAGGAGTTACAAGCTAAAGGGTCTGCTTTTTGCAGAGGGAGGAAATAGATGTGCAGTTTTGTTTTCACTGTGCCTGGCTTTGCAGGCACAAACAGAAACATGACAGATTTTGCAGACTGCTTCAAGGTGCTGAATTTCACTGCTAAGCATCCATTTGTAATAGAAGAATTTGTGGCATGTAAGTCAATTATACTAAATTTAGGAAGCAGAGGCAAACCTAACTTGTTTCACTTATGCAGAGCTAAGTTTATCCAAGATGTGAGCTTCTTTTCCACCTCTTTTTCTTCCTTTTGGATGCAGTAAATTGGTGATTAACCAGATCATTCCTGAAGACGATGCCATCTACCAGTGCATGGCTGAGAACAGCCAGGGCTCCATTCTGTCCAGGGCCAGGCTGACAGTGGTGATGTCAGAGGACAGGCCCAGTGCTCCTTACAACGTCCACGCTGAAACCATGTCCAGCTCAGCAATCCTGCTGGCCTGGGAGAGGCCACTCTACAACTCAGACAAAGTGATTGCATACTCTGTGCATTACATGAAAGCTGAAGGTAAGCAGTTTGATTTCAATGCCATCTCATGATGTGAATGTGACAAGAGCCTGAATGTCCTTGCAAAGACTGTCAGATTTGAATGGTTCATATTCAGGGCTGCATCAGAGCATTCCAGCATATAAATGCATACTGCAATCAACAGGGGAAAAGTGCTTCTCCCACATCATCTCATTTGTGGGACTGAGTGTTCTTCCAACTTATGTGTGTCTGATGGCTCCAGTGAGCAGATCCTGAAGTTAGGACAGGACCTTGGAAGCTGGGAGCTCTCTGGATTTCCCGGTGTCCTCAGCAGGAATTTCTGCCTTTCCTCTTCAGTGTGTGCACGGCAGGGAAGAACAGAGCATACTGCAGAGTCCTGCAGGCTTACAGAGCTGAACTTCTCACCACAGACTGCTCTTCTCTCTAGATCCCTAAATTCTTGTGACTTTACTGGCTTTCATATATTTTGGAGTGGAATAGTTGATACTTTGTCTTCACTACCTTCTCTTAGAAGGATTATTGGCCAAATGGTAAAATCTATTCTTCTCTCACCCCTTTGGTCTCCTGTAAAGAGAAAAGTCCATTCAAATGCTGGATGCCCATGAGTGGCTTATCCCAGTCTCTGAAATGATACACAAGTTCCTGTATAGAATGGAATGGGTAGTTGGAATAAAAATGAGTAACTAGACATTTTAAATTCCCTTAATATTATGTAATTTCTTTGAGTTAAGGTAATTAAAGGTGGTAGGAAACAGGCATTTTTCAAAAGCAGAAGGTGATGGCTTAATGACTTGAAAAATTGTTAAGTGCATGGCTTCAAGTAAGGTGCATTGCAGCCCTGTTTTCTTGGAGTGATTTCTGTTTCCATTGCTATTCAGTAAGTGGTTTATTCAAGGACAGGACTGCAGATGCTCAGCTCTGTGTGGAATACCAGCCTGCCATCTGCTAAGCAGAGGACAGGAAGGACAGCTTAATTACTCTAATGCTGATGCAGGAATAGCCGCATTTGCTTTTGCAAGTGGGATATTTCAGGACACAGGAGAATTTTGTCTGAAGGAAGGAAGGAAGGAAGGAGTTTTAAAAGATAATGAGAACAAGAGGTGTGGGAAATTACCCCCTACTCTTTCAGTCACTGAGGTATTGTGCTCACAATCCCCTCTTAGAGCTAATATGAATAAAGTCACACTGGATAATTTATCTGGATAATTGTGGAGAGCAGAGACCAGATAACTTCAAAAAGAACTGGGAAAGTGTCCTTAGGGAAGTTTGTGCAGGAAATAATCTTGCACAGTAGTGAAAGGAGGTATCTTCTGGAATATGTTTTTTGCAAAATAATTTTGCAATCCCTGTGTTATTTGCTTCCTTATCCAAAGGTTGTATTTTGTGAAATGAGATTATTGCTTGTCTTGGTGTAAAAAACAAAACAAACTTCAAACAAAAGCAAGCAGTCAAACAGAAATCTCTGATTTATTTGAACGTACTTTCCCAAATACCCATTTTTTTCATCTTTCCTGACTGTCTTGTAGTATTTATTTTATTTAATGTAATGTTGTTGTGCATCCTTTCACATTAGTGAAAAAATCCACACAAGGAGAGTGGAGAGGGCTGTGTAAAGAGGAGTAATTACAGTGGTGAGATTCAAAATGTACGTGATCTGCATGTAATTTTGTAACATGATTGCACTGTATCAGAAATTTACATCAGAACTTAAACATTGCTTTTGTCTTATGTTATAGAAAAATGTTGAACTTCAAGGACTAGTGGACTGCATTTCTGTAAAAATAACAACTTCCTAAGTGATAGAGTGGTAGCTTGTAAACCTTTCTGAGGATCTTGCTCTCATATTAGAGGCATTATTGAAAGTCTAGAAAATATCTTTATGAAAAATTATCACATCAGCCATCTCTCTAATGTAGATTTAGAAACAACTACATTTCAATAAATGAAAATTAGATATTAAGGAAAATATTTTTATGAGATCCACCCCGTACCAGGTCAATTCTAACATAGACTGTTGACGTTGTCAACATCTTATTTACTCTCTAAGAATTCTAGATAATTATCTATTAATGTATATATTATGTATTAATGTTGCTTTCATTATTCCTTTTCAGCTTGTCTTTCCCCATTCCACCATCACACCCTGTTTCTGACTATAATGAAGGTTAAAAATTATCTCAGATACATCTGACCTGACTAGGTTTTATCTTTGTTTGAAGCTTCTTATGAACATAAATGCATAAACAAAAAAGTTCTGGATGTATTGCTTTCTTGTTTTAGTTAGGAACCTCCTTTGCAAGTGTGAGGAAAGAACAGAGTATTGCCAAAGGAAAGCAGTGCTTCCCAAATCTCCTAAGCTGTACTGATGTTTATCATTCCATGAACTTTAAACAGAAAGCAAAACTGGATAATGCATGAATTTTATGCAGTTTTAAAGAGTTTTTTAAATAGACGTCATGGTGTGGTAGGTGCTTTGAATACAAAAGATGCCATCACTTATTGTTACATTTCACAACTCATGTATTCTGGTGTTTCACTGTAAATACAAGTTCAGGTTCTCTTCCCTATATAAAAAAAAGTTAGTGTTTTAATCAAGCTAGTTGAAAAAACTAACAGGTGTGGGTTTTGTGTGTTTGTTTTTTGTTTCTTTTAGCAGAATATTTTACATTCAAATTGGGGTCATAGTAGCAAGAAGAATAAGGGTCTGATGAGCGTGCATGTTGGAGTGTGTTAATTCCTTGTTAGTGATTTAGAAAAGGCACAAAGGGGACACTGATTGTGGTGGAAGGCAAGCCTTGTTCTCTATTATGGCTGTTTCATTAGGGCCTCTGCATGAGGCCCAGCAATCCATTCAATGAGAGAACAAGTCCTTTTAATTTGAGCTCAAGGATCTTGTTTAGCAGGTCAGAAATCGTGCCTTGCAATTCCTAATTAACAAGTCATTAACTAGTCTGTTGTGAGATGCTCGTAATCTTGTCTAATTAAAATGCTATCAAGTTAATTCATAAATGTGGGAAAACTTAATGGTGGAATTTGCCTTTGGTTTTGTTTATAAATTCAGTTGTGAAGAGGAGGAGCTGGCTCTTACAGAGTTTTGATTAAGTTGACATGCACTTGGTGTGAATTGTTCCTTAACACAGCAGCTTTTACCACACTTGCTCCACTTTATAGCCTTCCTCTATAGGAATAAAGCCCAAGAAAGACAAGGGCTGCTGCATGCATTGCTATGCATATTTTAGTGTGAATTGCTGACAATTTTTTTCTTTTTTTTTTTCTTTTTTTAACAACTTGCTAAGGAGCCAAACATTTTTGAAGATTATTCTGGTCTGTTCTTATTGGTCTTTCTCCAAATTAAAATAAAAAACGTGTCAATTAAATGTAATAGCAGTTGTAGGGCTAAAATGAGATCCTTTTGCTGAATAAATTCTTTTTGTTTGTTTCTTTTGGGGGGCAGGAGGGTGTTTGTTTTGTTTTTGATGGAGTGGAGCCCTCACATTCCTCACAGTCTGCTATAGAAAGGCTCTGTAAATAGGTTTTGAAAAAAAAAAACTGACTCTAAACAAATAGATTTAGAAGCTGGGTATGAATGATAAGGCTATTAGAGCTTGTCTGTTGTGTTACTGTACAGTGAGCACAGTTTGTTGTGACTAATGCTAAATTGGGTTTAGAGCTGCATTCAGCATCCCTTATTGAAGAAAATCCTGAAACACCACAACCTATACTGCAGCAAGACACAGTTACTCCTGTGCATAAAAGAGCTTTTGCTGAACAGGGTTGAAAAAAGAGGCAGGCTGGGGAAAAGCATGAAATTAACTTCATAAGATCTTAAAGCCAGGATACTGTGATGTTGGAGGATTTTCAGGAATTTTTGCTTGTCTAACCCTTGTTCTCTACCAGGTTTAAATAATGAAGAGTACCAAGTGGTGATTGGGAATGATACAACCCATTACATCATTGATGACTTGGAGCCAGCCAGCAACTACACCTTCTATATCGTAGCTTACATGCCTTTGGGAGCCAGCCAGATGTCAGATCATGTGACTCAGCACACCCTTGAAGATGGTAAGAATTATTGTGGTGAATGTTCTTATCTGCACTGACACAAACTGTGCAGTCCAGTGGGAACAGTTCTTGAGGGTCTTGAATTTCTGGCGGTACCAGTGAGACTTCTGGATACCACAGTGCAAGACAGCAGCTCATGAAAGGAATGAGAATAAATAACATTCTGGCAGAGCAACAGTGTGTATTACACAGAGTCTCTTTCTATGCTGAAAGATATTTCATTAAATCATGTCAATAACTATTCTAGTTATTGACATCCTTTCATGATGAGAATTTGACAGTAGCCTAGGATTTCGTTTCTATGACGCTCTCTTGGGCATCTGAAATGTGGATCTAAGTGCACACCTACCACATCTTTTGCAAATTTTGTAGG
This sequence comes from Emberiza elegans, assembly GCA_024865655.1. Classification (NCBI taxonomy): domain Eukaryota; kingdom Metazoa; phylum Chordata; class Aves; order Passeriformes; family Fringillidae; genus Emberiza; species Emberiza elegans. Next base: position 13,364,252 of record JALJVW010000398.1, on the reverse strand, counting down.
AAAATATGAAATACAAATTTGCCATATGGAAAAAAATTAACCTGTTGTTTTTTTTGGTTTTTTTGTGTCTATGTGCCTTTTTTAGTAGAATCAGAATTTTGTAAAAGACCCTGCTGACTTATTTCTGCGCAATGATTTAATTAATCTGAACATCATGGCAACAACACACTGTTTAGTGTAGATCATTAGATCTGATTAATAAGTTCTGACAGGGTTAAGCTTTGGCAGCATGGAACACTGCCATTTCTAGCTGTCTGCCAGTCTCTTGATCAGAACCCTCATTCCATGATAAGTGGAAGAAAACGTGCACCAAGTGTTTGACTGCAGGTTGTTGTCTGGACCCTGGCTCGGAGCTGCTGCATCAAACCCTGGCAGGCAGTGTGTCAGAGCAGTCAGGTGCTGATTGCCTTTGATTACTGCTGGTAACAGTAAGAGAAGAAAATGTTGAGAGCCTTACAGAAAAAAGTTTGCTTAAGCTGTTCTGCATGCAGCAGGTGAGAAGTGTGAGAAGTGTCCAATTATCCTTAAGAATCTACAGAACTTGTTGGGTTATTTAGTCTTACATTACGGGCATCTCATTGTAGGCTGAGGTATCAGACAAGAATTTTCTGTCTTTTCCCTGAGCTCCAAAGCTTTCTCTTTGCCTTTTTAGTTCCCTTGAGAGCTCCCGAAATCAGTTTGACGAGCAGGAGCCCTACAGATATTCTCATCTCTTGGCTGCCGATCCCGGCCAAGTACAGGAGGGGCCAGGTGGTGCTGTACCGAGTGTCCTTCAGGCTGAGCACCGAGAGCAAGGTGCAGGTGCTGGAGCTGCCGGGCACCGCTGATGAGCACCTGCTGGAGGGGCTGAGGCCCGACAGCCTCTACCTGGTGCGCATCACCGCGGCCACCAGGGTGGGCTGGGGAGAGGCGTCCTTGTGGACCTCGCACCGCACTCCCAAAGCCACCAGCGTCAGAGGTGAGGCTTGGCAGGCTGGGCACTCAACAGCAAGGGCTCGGGGGCTGTTGGACTTCTAAATTTTCTCAATTCTAATTGCATAGAACAGAAGGAAATGAGGCTACAAGCTAAAACATCTGAGCTTTAGCTAGGTGTTTCCTGTGATATTTCTGAAAACTAGAGTTTCCTATGCCATTTTCTTCAGTGTAAAATACATTTCTGCAGACTGGAGTGATGCACATGAGCAGTGTAATGTTCTAATAAAGGATCTGAGTTGATTCATGTGTGTCTGTATTATAAAAAAATGCATGCATCTTTTGAATATGCAAATTGATGATACGTGAAGTCTAATTTGTTATAATTGAGCTTTGGATTTTATTATCATTTAGTAATGTCATGCAGAAAAACATTCATCTTTGCACAAATAGCCTGAAATCTATGCAGATTTGAATTTTTAACTTTATTCCTTAGCTGTAGTCCATATCCTTCTGCTTTGGATTTAATTGAGTTTTGACTGCTATAGTGAATTATTAACGCTTGATGAAGTGTGATGGTATTGTTAATCATATTTGCTTTGGCTCACTTTAAAGCAGGAAGTGACTTTGCAATTATCTTCGGAATGTTTTAATTTTTGCTTAAAAGAACTACCTCGTATATTTGTTTATTTATTAAGATGCAGAATAAAAAGCAGTTTCTATTCTGTTGTATTCTAAATTAAGTTGTTAGATTTAGGTTATAGTGAGTCAGATATCATAAGGATGAAATAATTACATGACTACACAGATGAGTTAGAATCAAAGTCTGGAGTGAAGTTTGGACTGATGGACATCCAGATTTTTGCATGAAAAATGCTTTTTCTAGGACACAAGACTATTTTCTGTCTGTATTTCTGTAACCCCAGCCCCGAAGTCTCCTGAGCTGCGTTTGGAGCCCATGAACTGCACGACCATTGCTGTGCAGTGGCAGCAGGATGCTGAGGACCCTGCTGCTGTCCAGGGCTACAAACTCTACTACAAGGAAGAGGGGCAGCAGGAGAATGGACCCATTCTGCTGGATGCCAGTGACCTGGAATATACTGTCAGTGGTTTGGGTGAGTGTACAAAATACTTCTCAACTCTTTTGGGAGATGGTGACACCTTGGAGAGCTTAAATCACTAGATCTGTAAGGCAGCAGAGTTAGGTTTGGCCACCTGTTTTCCCAGCAATAAGCTTTGCAATCTTGAGTTAGGCTGCTGAGGGAATAATCCTCTCACAAAATATGTGTTGCACAGCACTTAGATAACCAGATCTTGTAAATCTTGTATAAACTGGAAGGTGACCCAACTACTTATCACAAGATATAGAACTTAGTTAGTAAATACTGCTAGTAAATGACATGTCTTTTTAATATTCACTTTAATATGCAGATTTTTAATATTTTTGGTGTTTATGCCTGATCTAGGAACAGTGAAAGATTAATACAAAACACCAAAGCTTTTTCTCTGCTATCTTTAGCCTATTTCTGTCTTACTCACAGCCTTTGTCACAGGTATACTGCATGACAAGCACTGCTTGTTCAACATAGAAGCAAGTAGCTCTTGTGCATGCTATAATCCTGTTAATATTTTTAAGGAGTACTGGGAAATATTTGCAGGACTGAGCACAGAGCTTGCTGAGTGCCACTGGAGTCCTTCCACTGATGCCCTGACTCCCTTTCCTCCTGTAGCTCTTGCAATGTGTATTAGCACAGATGTGTTGGGATCATCCCAAGGTAGAAGGTACTTTGTTTTCATGTAGAACTGAGAGTTTCTTTCATCAAAAGATGCAATCTATTACATAATCAGCAAAAGTAATACAGGACTTGACACTTGCTGTTTGAAAGGTGTTGAGATAGTTTACTTGATGGTATTGTGGAGAATTAATCTTGACTAAATTATCAAAGTTGACCTGCAGTCTTAACTAGGTCAAGTGCCTTCCTGACCATGCTCAAATAGTCTCACCTGCTGCATACAGCTGAGATACAATTTTAGGGGAGATTTGAGAGGAGTATTCTGGTCTGTTAACTGGACAACTGACCATCTGTGACCATTTCTAACCAGAGCATCTGGCAGTGGCCTACTGTTTAACAGAGCTGTGAGACAAAAGAGCACCTCTGAGAGCACAGAAAGGATGTGGTGTCTGTGTGTCCTGGGACAGAAGTGCATAAATCTTTTTCTTATTATGCAATAAAAAGCTCTAATTTCAAACATGTGCAAACTTATTAATAATGTGATCTACATGATATGGGTTTTCTCAGTACATTAATAGTCTTCAGATGAAAATACTATTTTACAGAATTATATTAAAATGTATATTATCTGTGTGGTTTGGTTGGATTTTCTTTCTATTAAGCATGTAGACAGATGGGAAAATGAAAAAAAAGTGAGTTTGGGAATTTCAACTTTCACATGGTCACAGCTGACTGAATTGCAAGAAGGAAGAATTCATGTGCTTGAGTTAACCATTCAGTCATGATGCATGTGATGTGCTGAGTGTTTATTCTTTATCATAATTCTCAGTATCTAAATATGGTGACCAAAACATGATGCATTCCATATACTGTGATTACTGTAATTTATATTTTTCACATCTACATAATTTGTGCTGCTGCAGGCTGGTTTCACTGAAGAGTAGTTGTTTGGTTTTTTTTAAAATGGGATGTGTATTGAGTTACTTGAAGTGTATATCAAATATGAATTTTCCTAAGTTTCTTTGCTGGTTTCTTTCCTTTTTTATTATTTTTTATTTTGCTTTATAGCATTTATAATAAAAGGCATTCATCCCTTCAGCTACAAAAGACTCAGCTCAGGAAAATTGATTTTTGTGATTTTCCACTGCTAAGATGATTACTTGCACTGTAGCTTGGAAAGCTCACAGAGACTTCTCGTAGTGATAGTGCCTGTCTGATTGCCATTTGCCAAACTGCCTGCTTGAAATCCTTGTGCATGCCAAATTATTTCTTAGAAAGCAGCCAATCTTCTGCCCCTGGCAGCTGCACACCTGGTGGTTATAGCAGGTAGAGTTGTATGCAGTACATAAATCCACAAAGATTGTAGCCACATCCACACATTAAGAAGGTGATTTGTTCATCTTTATATTTCTTGTGAATAATCTAAGTAATTTGGACCAGCACATTTATTTATTTATATATTTAAAAATTCAAACTATTAGTTATTAGGAAGTGGTCCTACCTGGTAGGATTTGAGGTGTAGCAAGGCAAGCCACCACACTGGGGTTTGTGACTATGGTAAACTGATTTTTCATGAACTGGACAGAGGCTTTGAGGACTGATGTTCTGTCATCCATTTGCCTCTCCTGAGGACACTAAACTACTGATGTATTGACAGAGTCTTTAAAATAAATGTCTTCATTGTGAGCTACAGGAATTAGAATACTGCAAGTGTGAAACTTGAAGGGGAAAGGTGTGTGTTAAGACTTTTGGTGTAACATATGTTGGATAATATGGTCAAAAAGAAGAGTTATTCCTAATTTGAAAGAATGTGCTCACAGTCCTAGGTTCTTCCCAGTGGCAAAGAAGGAGCAGTTTCTCATGCATTATCTGTTGACACTGAATTTATATAGCTTCCAAACACTCCCTCTTCATGTCTTTGCCATGACCTATGGCTGCCCTACATTCCCTGTTCTTTTGCATAGTTAATAAACTGCAGATAGACTTCTAGTGACATTTAGAGCATGTCAATCCATCTGTCCATGGAACTTTCTGCAGATGTTGGTACAAATGCCAGTTGTGCAAGATATGTGTATTAAAGAGGACATTTCACTTACCCTGTGGCAATTAGAGTGTATCACAAAATGAGAGTTCACGATTGTCTCTAACCAGAGAGAACATTAGCATTGTTATTACAAGCACTGTTGATTGCTTGGTTGTGGGTAGCTTTGATATGACTACTGTAAATGATTGCAAATGTCTACAGGAGGACGCTTGATGGAAGTATAATTATGATAGCTAAAGCAGAATCAGCCACGTTAATGTGAAAGAGATGACAATGGTTAAACATGGAATGTAGCAATATGAATATTATGCTGCATATTTTTAGTCTCTTGTTGGTTCCCACCTTATGTTCGGAGACGTGACCTCTCTTTCTCCAGTGTATGTCTATCCAGTGACTTCTGTGTGTTTTTAAACTGGATTATTTACATGATAGTCACCACATAAATAGAATTAAATGATCTGATAATTTATTCTCAAAATAAATATCCACAGTTTCACATAGACATTTGTTTGTGTTAAAGCTCTTTGCATTTATTTTTCAATAGCAGGGCATTTCCTAGTCCAGTGTAAAATTCCATTATTACTTGAATGTGCCACAGGAGCAGACCCTTGGCTGCATACCATGCATTTTTGCCTCTATTTTTAATTCCTCCATTGCTTCCTCCTGGTCTAGAAAGTTTTCCCTCACAGAAAGTCTTTCATTGTGAGGCTTGATAAGTCTGCTGGTGCCAGGTAATGGTTCCTGATGTGTGTTCAGAAGTTGAAGCGAGATTTGCTGGTGGAAGAGTTTGTTGGGAACCTTCTGACTGTGCAACAGGAGAGGGGTTGGCAAAACTTGAAAGTTAAAACAAAGTGTCCAGAGAAGCTCAGCTCCCCCTTTAAGTGTGTTCAGATTGTTATTGTCAAAGAGTATTTAAACCATGTGCACGTGCATCTGTGCCTCCATGAAGGTGGTATCCCTGCTGGCTGAGTGTTTGCCTGTCAGAGCTCACTGGGTTTGCAGCTGTATCACTGGTGGGAAATGGAGCCTGTACAAGGATGGCAGTGACTCAGCAGAACCCATCTGAAGCTGGGAGGATATTTCTATATATATATATATATTTATCTGGGAGGATAAAATCAAATTCAACTTCTTGGTTAGCAAACTCAAGAAAGTGTGATCAATTCTGGTGCTGTGACACAAGAATGTTTTTCAAGCTGCCTGGAAATCTTAATTACTGAACTTCGTTGTTCAGTCCTTATCATGCTGTAATTAATTAAATGAATGCCACTGGTGATGTTCATGTGCCTTTAGCCTCCAAGCCTTCTATACTTGGAGGGAGGAAGGAAAGCAAGAATTCACTCTGCTAATTCATTCTTCTCTGGCTGCTGTGATGACAATGTCATTCAACAGCTGGCAAATTAAATCAGGAAGTTGCCCTTTAGCGACAAGGCAGATGCAGGGTCCCAGCAAATGCACCCAAACCCCTGAGGCCAGGAGGTACTGGCAGAGATGTGTTCTGTAGGTGCTCTTTTGTTTTTTGCTGCACGATGATATCGGAGTAACGCCTCTCACACAGACACCTTAGGGGATGGAGAAACGAGTCTGTTTGCTTTGGTGAGAATGCCTTGAGCTGGGAGCCCAGAGCTCCTTGGCCTTTTCCTGGGAGGGCCCCCCTGCCCAGGACAGCCTGGGGGTGCAGTGTCCTGTGCTGGGAGCATTGCTGCTCCCCAGGGCCTGGGGCTGCCAGCTGTTGGATGGCCATGAAATGGAGTGTATGGAGTGTGTTAGAAAATAAACCATTGAATTAATATATCGGTTGATGATTCTTGAGAGGCTTGGAGACACTGCAGTGCAAACGTTCTCTCTGGAAAAGCTTCTCCTGTGCTGATGGGGTCATGTGAACTGTTTAACATGAGGTGCATAATAGCCCTGGTACTTGTCCTGTGTCCTGGTTTGAGGGGAAATGGAATTCTGGGAGTGTGTCAGTCCAATTGGAGATGTAGATTTGCGATTGACACCTGTTTTGACCACTGAGAGTTGGATACGCCTCTGAGAACACACAGGGGTTAAAAGCAGAGCTCTGCCCCTGGGAAGCCCTCTTGGGACTTCGGCGTGGAAGAGGAAGGACCTCTCCCCCTGCTCCAGCTGTCCCGGCTGGGCAGGGGGAGGGGCAGCCATGTGGTAGGCCCGGGCCTGGATCGAAATGGGGGTAGGCCTGGCCTGGTTCCCCCCCCCCCCCAGGGTGGAGGAGAGAGAGACACCGGGAGAGACACCCAGGGTGGAAGGGTGGAGGAGAGAGAGAGACTGAGAGCGACTGGGCAGCCCCCCCTCCCCTGGGGAGACAGAGAGAGAGAGGCTTTGGCCTTGAAGCTCGATATCGTGGGCTGCCAGCCTGCCCGGCCTGTGGAGAGGAGGGGGGGTTGAACCAGAAGGAGTCCGGCTGCTTGTGGGTTGTGAGCTATGGAGTTTTAACCCTTTTCTTGGACAATGAAAGCTTTTGCAGAGTACTGACCCTTCCGGGAGAGGAAATGAAGGAAGATTTAAGCAAGTATTTTAAAGGACCGAGCAGGGGAGAGACTGTGAGAAGAACCTAGGGTGGAAGAGATGTGGAGTGGCATTCTTTGCTGGACGCTTTTTGTAGAGCCATGGACTGTTCCTGAATACAGAGACTATTTTCAGGGGGAGCCACCGGGTCCCAGAGTTAAGAAGGCAGTGTGGGAGCCTCCCGCCCAGGAGGTGAAATAATGGGGGACAGATGTCCCAAAATGGAGACTGTGCCTTTGCTTTGGAGGGGACGATGGAATCCTTAAAAGACAACCCTCAAAGTAGCTCTGGTCCATGTTCAGTGGTGAGAGCACTGAAATGGGAGGAAGGGGTCACGATCTCCAATCCGGTGGGGATATGTGACCAAAAGCCCAGGGCATACAAGAAGGACTCCTCCTCTTAAGGAATTCATGATTGAGTGTTTGTAAGGGTGGTTTTTGCTGGACTGAAAGATGTAATTGTATTGGGAATTTGGTGGGGGGAGGAGGAGGAACTGTATTCTGTAGAGTTTTCATTTTCCTTGAGATTGTCTTTTCTTTTCTTTCCTATTGTAGTGTGTAGTTAATAAAGTTCTGCTTTCTATAGTTTTAAGTAGAGGACTGCTTTGCTTATTCCTAGGCACATCTCACAGCAAGTACCAGGGAGAAAGTATTTTCATGGGGGGCACTGGCACTTTGCCAGGCTCAAACCATGACATCCTGTTACCCTGGTTTACATTACCCATTGGCATTTTTGCCTGCCCCAATCTAGTACTTTTGGAAAGAAAATTAGATTCTGTCAGACTCATGTGTGTGATGTACTCCAAAAAGTTTGGTCTTATCAGAAGCTTCCTGAAAGCTCTTCTATGTTCTGCCTCTTCCCAGTTACAGAGAGGAGAAATAAAGCAAAGTGCATTTCCCAGTGTTCCTTGACTTGGACAATATTTCCAAGTGAAGAATTTATCAAAGTCTGAATGACACAAAGGCACGTTTTATGACCCTGCATGGCACTCCCCTTTGGAAAGGGAGCTTCTGCTGAGGAATTAGCCAGCTACCTACTACACTTAGGATTCCCCCAGAGACTTGGCCTTCAGTTGTTTAATTTCCCTGGGATCTATTTATATTGTGTTACAGCCATGACTGTAGCTAAGCTTTAGTCCAGGGCAGCAAAGATGACAAGGTCATTCAACAGTCTATAGAAATTAAATAAGGGTGTGTAAGAAGAGTCACTGCAAAGAATTCCTCCAATTGAGCTGCCTGCTGCACATCACCCAAGCTTCTCTTGTAAGGATCCTGTTAAAGTGCTTTAAAGTTTCATAAAGCAGCTGATAGGGTGCTGAGATAGCACACAGCAGTTTCATTTGCACCATATTGCAAATGAATGTGCTGGAAAATGTAAGTTTTAAAAACTTAGTGGCATCTCTGACAGTGTTGATGCTATCTTTCTTAAGAATTGTAAATGCTGAGATATTGAGAAGGAACACTAAGTGCATTTCACGTGTTAGAGCAGTTATTTCTGAAAGCTGGGGCTGTAATTTCAGTTTTGTCCCATGTTTTGTTGCTGTCAAAATGTAGTCTCACATGCTTGTATTTGGCAGTTCTGGAATACTGAAAATTGTGTATATGGGAATTGATACTGCTTTTTGTTTATAAGTTACTGTGGAAATTTAGTTTGGAATTCCCATACAAATTCAAGGAGCCAGGCATTCCTACAGTTTCATGAAGTGATGTGAAAGAAACACAGGTTTTTCTTGTTAAATACTCTTTTTTTTTTTCATTGTTAACTGTTCTCAAATAGCATTAAAGAAAATATAATTTAGTATAACAGATGTACTTTTTTCTGCTTGAGGTATTTTACATCAGATCAGGCACCCACAGTTAGTGAAATGCTGACTTGAGCAAAAAGACAGCTCTGTTAAAAGAATCAGAAATTGCTTTAGTTCTTAACAAAGATCAACTAAAAGCTCAGTTTTCTTGCTTGGAAAGCCAGATGATTGCACTGCCTGCTGTATGTACTGTGGTCATTATATTTACATTGTTACATAGTGGAAAGTGTGTAATAGCTCAGTAGGTGACCAGGACAAATATTATCATTTATTTCCACTGTTTACAGCTGGGTCAGTCTAGTGTTTACTCCTGCTGATTACATCCTTAAACTAAACCTCTTATCTGTCAATTCTCCTGATTGTGTGTAACAGCCTTGCTACTACTACTTATCAGCTAAAACATAAGGGATTTGCTGAGAGGGGAGGAGGAATTGGTCAAATTGCACAGGAATAAAACCAAAAGCCCTGGAAGTAAGCTGGGTATGTTTAAAATCAGCTAACTGTGACCCCTTTCTCTTCCCCAGCCTTGGCAGATAATGTATATTTGTAGCTAACAAACCCAAGCTCTTGCCTAGTCCTGCTATGAGAGTGCCTCTGTGGCACCTCAATAAACAAGAGACACACATTCCTTGCTCCAGTCATGAAAGACAGACCTGTCACCACTCTAAATGAGTCTGTCTTCCAAATGCAGACATGGCATATCTGCATATCATTTTTTCCTGTTCTTTTTTCCTTTCAGGTTCTGAAAGTTAGATTATAGATCAGAAGAGAGAATGGAGGGAGCTTTATTACCCTGTAACTTTTTTACCTGTAAGATATCAAAGCAAATGCTCCTTTGATAAGCTTTTACCTCTTTTATATAAGAACCATATTGCATTTTACAGGCTGTAAATGCACACAGAGATCAAACTGGGTTTTGTGTTTTGTTGTGATTTACAAACTGCTGCATCGTGTTTTGTTTCTAGTGTATGGCAGTGCTAGTAATTTCTCCAGGGCTGTTTGTAGCAGAGAGCTCCCTTTAGGCTCAGGATTTACCATCCATGCTTGTGGAAGGCCAGACTGAGTGGCAGAGGCAGGGAAGGCATCAGATCTCTGTCCTGTGTGGCATTTCTGCTCGTGTGTTGTTGGTCTGTGTGCAGCTGGGCTGTGCTGGGGGAGTAGCAGGAGGCTGCACAGTGCAGACACCCTGACAGGAGGTGAGCAGACACTGGTTCCAGACTCACCCACGGCCTTCATGCCTTCCTTATGGAGGGAAAATACTACACTGCTCTGCTCAGGTGAAAAATTGATTCATCGGGGCTGTAAATTGAGTTCTTACTGGGCAAAACTGAAGCTGATGTTGAGGTCTGTGGCTCTTTGTTGGAGCTTGTCAGCCTGGCTTCCATTGCATCAACTGTGTCTTGAGCAAAACTTTGTTTAAGCGCTGAGTGGGAATCCCAGATAAATATCAGCTTGTTCTGAGCAGATTTGCTGGGGAGTAGCCAGTTAATGTCAGCTGCTAATGCTGCATACCTTCTGTGCAGTTCAAGTGACACATCTGTAAAAAACTGTAATGCCTTCCTTCCTGTGCACTTCTGCCATTATTTGTTTTGCGTTGTGCAATATTGCAGATTTGTATCATTATTGCATTCACTTTAATTTTTGTTCTTAAAAAGATTGCTTTGCCCTCTATGTTTTCTGTCAGAATTAAATTTACCTCTATTAAAGAAATTGGATTTATATGCTTTTCTAAATCACATCACAGTTATTTCTGGCCATGTTTTTTTATTTTTTGAAAGTAAACATTATTTTCATACAGTTAATTTCTAGTGGAAAGCTTTAATTAATTTTTAATGTATTCACCAATTTTAAATTACATCATCAAGCCTCTCTAGGTTACCAATTTAGTCAGTAATCAACTGCACTAGGCATTGGAATACTGACATTTGTAACATCTGCATTAGCAGTATAACTTGTTTTGGTGTTGATTAAAATGTTGTGTATGACAGACCCTATGAAGAGAAATCCCTGGGCTTTATTGTACTTAACTACAGAGTCATGGAATGGCTCTAAAACTTGTGGAAATATATTAATTTGTCAGCATGATAAGCACTTAATCTTGGGTCAGAAAGATGCATTCTTTCTCTCTTAGTTAAAATCTTTCATGAACAGGTAGTTTGTGTTTTGGAAGGATTTTTTTGTCTAATGTATTTTTATGTAACCTTCTGGAACATGCTCTGGTCCAGTTTGAACTCAGTTATCTGGGAAAATAGCCATGATATTCTCATTTCAACAGGCCTTGACAACTTCCCAAGTTAGTGGCTCTTTAAAGGGGAAGGATATGGCGTGGGAGCAGATCCTCAGTGCAGAATAAACATTGAGTGTACTGTACTTGAAAAATCAAAATCAAGAGTGCTAAGACAAGCTAAGCCCTGCTCTAGAGAGACACTGTGAGCTGTCAGGATGAGGGAAGTGTCACTGTTTGGGACAATGCCTTGTAGCAGTGTTAAAGGTAATAATGTAAAGATAAGGGCTTTGCTAAGGCAGCAGGAGAAATTATGTTCCACGGGCCCGCTCCAGCAGCATGGAGGGCTTTTGCCTATTTTTGAGACTTTTGCCTCTTTATCAACCCATAACTGAATTGGACACATTTTTCTCAGGGGATCAGATTAATTGTGTAACAACTCAAAGAACTGGAATCAAGGGTGCTTCAAAGTAGGAGGAGAAGATTTTTTGCACTCTGGCAAAATAACTTGCCAGCCTGTAGTGAAACAAAATGTGTTGTCCTCAGGGTATTTAAAGGTAAACTTTTCCACGGTGGGAAAGCGATTAGAATCTTGCAGGAAATGCTCTCTGCTGCTCTGTGGTCCTGGGGTAGGAATTCCAGCATTTAGAGCTAAACCTGTGTGGGAATTCAGCTGGGAGATTGTGTCATGTTGATTGAGTAACAGTTAGGATGCATGCAAATAGTGTTGCATTGTTCATTTGCTGGAGCTGAAGGTTAACATTTGCTTCATGAAAGGACATATTGATCACTCCTTACAATAAGAAGGTAGTAAATAAATTTAAATTCAGAACCACCAAAATGTTTTTAAGTATTACAATAAGTACATTTTGGTAGCTGTAAAGTAAAAGTGACCACTAAATAAAGACTTAATCTCTTGAAACTGGAAATTAAGTTAAATGTATAACCCCCATTTAAAGCTAAAAATGAACAAGCAGATAATGATGGCAGGAATGGCCAGATAAGTGATAAAGTTTCTTAAGCAAACAAAAGAACCCCAGAAATCTGAACTTCTATGTACATTCCTGCTGTACAATCCTTTTTAGATTTAAACAGAACTTTAAATATGATGGGTGGTTTTTTTTTCCCCTCCTTTTTTTTTCCTGGAATGAGAGGATTTGTCTCTGGGAGACAGCATTATTTAATTTGCTATTTATTGGACTTCATTAGTAAAATACTTAAGTCCTGGATTGCAAAGAAACTGCTCCTTGGAGAAAGCTTAGAGAAAACTCCTGTTATAGGAAATTAAATCAACATTGTCCATTAATCATACTGCATGTCAACCCCCAGACCTCTCTTGATTGTTCTTGGTGAATGTGAGGAACCATTAGATGTGTGAGGTCCTTAAAGGTCTGAGTAAGTCAAAGGGGAAGAGTTTAAAAAAATGCCACCATTAGCACATGAAAGAGACTTCAGAGTGGACAGAAGAAAACATTTGCTGTACAGGGCTAGTTACATTTCTTAATTTTTTTTCCCTTTTTATGTATTATTTTCTTCCGTTGTTAAACAACAATCCAGATGTTGTGATCCAAATGTTAATTTAATTCATCCTGAAGCTTTTTTTCATTAACTTTTTTTTGGGGTCATGTTACTAGTTGTAGTTGTATGGGAAAGGTAAGAATAGGGGATCTTTGTAATTTCTGTGTTAGTGATAAGTAAACACACTTCTAAAGCTGAGCTAAAATGTCTCCCGGTAGCTTCCCTGTCTTGAGTAACACCTTGGTTATATATTTGCCATGAAGGCATTATTGCTAACAGAAGCATTTTTTCAATTTTGGGAAAAGATGCAATTGTGAAAAGTGCGTGTTTGTTTTTTTCAGGCTTCCTGCAGTCACACTTCTGTGGCAAATGAAGGGGGGGATGCAGGAAGCAGGGAAAAAAACAATCTTGTGTTGGAAGAAGCCCCTCTTGCTGTAGAACATCTCTTCCAAACCTGGGATTTTAATTTTTTTTTTTTTTTTAATTTCTTTGGTTTTGGGTTTTTTGGGTGGATTTTTTTTGGGGGGGGTTTGGTTGCTGCTTTGGTTTTTGTTTTTTTGTTTTTTGGGGTTTTTTTTTTTTTGGTTGGTTGGGGGTTTTTTTTGTTTGGTTATTTGTGATTGTTTTTTAGGGTTTTTTGTTTTGGATTTTTTTTGGGTTTTTTTTCTAATCTAGGAAAAATATTTAGTATAAGTAAGATTTGCATAAAAAGTGTATTTCAACATTGATACTCACTTTGTTTTTTTACTTTTATCATAGCCAAATATTGTAACCCTGTTTAAGCTGGTTATCATTCAGAACCAAACCACTTGTTGCTGCACGTGCTTGTAGAAAGCAGGACAGGGAAATCAATCTGATCCTCTTTGATAGATCTGTGAAAGATTTGAGTTTTCTGCCTCTGATGGCATCCAGTTGTGCATGCTGGGGGTTTTTGTACATCTGACACTTTTGTATACTCAGACAAAGGAGGAGTATACAGAATCCTATATGCAAATACACCTTGAAAATGTGGATTTTTTTTAAAGGTAGTTGAACTGGAGATGTTTTGGGGTGGTAGGCAGGATGGTGTGTGTGGGAGAAGAGAGAGACAGATGGGTAGGTGTTGCACTCCTGTGCCTTTAGTCCATTTACCAACTTTCTCCCTTGCATATTCAAGGTGCAGGGAGGGCTGTGCTCACAGCCTGCTGCCCAGCCCAGTATGTGTGTGTCCATATTTGCATGTGTATATAGACACAGTGGGGAGAAAAACAGGATCTCTTTTTTATCCTCTTTGTCTTAGTCTAGGCCAGCACTTCTCCATCACAAGCATACCTCTCACTGTGTTAGTGCCTTGTATTAATTGTTATTTCCATGATAATTTCTAATGGCCTAATTTGGCCTTTTTTTCTCTCTTCATGTCTTGGCTGCCTTCTTACAGCTTCTCACCTGCCTTTATTTAATATCTTATAGTTTCCCATCTGCCCTTGTTGCCTTGGTGACAATCACTTGCCTTAGAAATCTCCATCTGTAGCACTCCCTACCAGTTGTTCATGCTGGAAGGTTTTTCTCAGAGGTGGCTGGGATGTATAAAGTCTGTATGCTATCCAGGCAGAGTAGGCAGGCACACATGGGCTGTGTTGGGTATCACTGTCAGATAGGCAGGGATCTTCATCCTTCTCCCTCAGAGCTGACAGCCAGATCTTGCTTCCAAGCCAGTCAAACACCTGAAGGAAAGCACCAAGCACAGCCCAGTTGCAGTTCAGCCAAGTGAGCTGCTCAGAGTGATTCAGAGTGCAGGCACTGAGCAGGGCTCTCCAGCTGACCCAGCAGTGCCTGCGCCTCCCTCTCCCCTTGAGCCTCCCTGCTGGAGGATCTGGCTCTCAAGGGTCATCTTCCCCCTTGCTGGAGGAGCCTGCCAGTGGGACCTGAGATCCTGTGCTGTGCCCCTGTGCAGGGCAGCTCTGCCTGCAGCACCCACCTGAGGCAGTTATTTCCACTTTGCTAATAACACTTGTTCCTCTGCCTGCGCTGAGAACGCATGCTGTGCTCTTCCAGCAGTTTGTCAGCATTCCCATGAGCTTCACAGGTGAGTGAGTGTTCACTGTCCCATGGTACACACTGGGTACCTGGAACACAAGGAAGAGAAGGGCCCTTTCCATGGACTGCTCAGGTACTGATGGTTTAAGCTGAGTGTGACAATGCTGTCCCTGCAGTCTGAACTGAGCTGGGAGCATGCAGCTTTCCAGCTTTGCATTCAGTCTATTAGATAACAGCTCCCCCTTGAGGGAAATGTCTTTTGTTAATAAACTCATAGCTCTGGGATCAGTGGAGTTTTTTGGGTAGTTTTGAGGGTCACAGTTTCACCAGGCTGGACAAAACAAAGCAGGCTCTTGGTGGCTGTGCTGAGTCCTGAGCAGCTGCCAGGGCTCCCTCTGCTGCCTTGGGATGTTGTTCAGCTCTCAGAATTCATCCAAGTGCAGCTCAGAGCACCATGAAGTAGCAAAAGGTGGCAGTTTTGGAAAAAAACACCCCACGTTTCTTGTGTACTCTGAATTCATGCTGCTGCTCTCTGTGCTTGCACACTTGTGACATTTGTGTCGGGGCACAGGATGGGTGGGAAGTGGCAGAGGAAGGCAGCAGGGAGTGCTGAAGGCTGAGGGGAGCAGGCTGGCTTCTTTCAGCAGCAGCACAGCTAAAGCTGCTTTAAAATGTTCATCAAACTGCAGGCTCAACAGAGCATTTGTAAAGCTGAGTTGATGATGGGAAAGCCTTTCAGTTGTACAGAGGGAGATAGCTGGCTAAGAGTTAAGTAGCTGTGTGTTTATTTTACTTGAGAAATCAATCAGTCAGGCTGCTTTCCACTTCCTAAGTGTTGTATAAACTTCATATGCAGAGGGATTACATCAAGATAATTTTCTTCTCCTTTTTTTCAATCAAGATATTGATATAGGTTGAATTTAAATCTTGAATGCATTAGAAAAGTTAACAAAAATAACTTCCATTATTAATTGTATCCTACTAGTTTGCTCTGTACCTTTCAGTTTGTTAATACAATGTTTGACAGGTATTAAATGCTTGTTCTTCACAAAGCTATTAAATAATACAGTAGGTAAGGCAGAAGATTTACATTGTAACTTGTCTGTGGTCAAACATCTGGACAACAGTAGCATTGCTTCCTACAAAAACCAATTTTGTGTATTAAAAAGAAAAGTTAAGCATTTTGAAGGAAAAATTTAAACCAGAACAAATTCCCATGTATATAATTATGGAAAATACTTTACAGATACAAGAAACTTTCTAGAAGAAAAGGACACAATCATTAAAATTCTTCTGCAGTTTCTGCAAAGGTTTACTTTCTTTCCTATGTTATTATTGTTATCCTTTAGAGTACAATAGTTTTTACCTGTAAAATGTTTTTAAATACTATCTATATTAAAAACATGTAATGTTGTAACCCATTTCCACATGGGGAAAGATACACTTTTGTCTTTATGAAATATCACAAAGTGTAAAATAAATAGCAGAAGTTGTGTTGTCAGCCAGAAGAGCAAAACATTTTCAAAAGTTTGAGGAAGTCTGAAACCTTTTAGGCTACTCCTCTTGTTTAGGTGCTTCTTGGTGAGGACATGAAGCATCTTAGTAGAAGGGTCCTCAGGCCACAGTTCACTCACTAAAGGGTTTGAGCACCTGAGAGTATTAGGTCCAAATTCAGATTGCACATGTTGACCTCTTTTACACCACCTGCAAGATTTGTCTGTGGTGCTTTCAAGAGCTGGTGTTTCAGAAACTTAGTCTTAATTAAATAGTCTTCAAATAAACCATTAACATCTATTTAACTAAAGGCAACAACATCATTAACTTGCACAGCTGCTGCCACTAATATAGACTGAGTAATCCTCCTGATAAATTATCTTAGAAGAGCAGAGTCTTGGCCTGGAAAGAGATGAACACAGGATGTCATTGAAATACTGTTTTGGGAGGAATCAGTGTGGAGATGAAAAGTTAGTATAATTTTTACAGAGAAGCAGGTTGTCCTGGCATTCTAGATGGGTATTTTCAGCATACTGAAAGCACTCACAAATGGGTGTAAGTATGTAGTATATCAGGCTTCATTGCCTGGAGACAAGCTGTCACTTACTGTGTTCTTTTAATAAATGTTTCTGTGCAAATTCATAGCACAAAACTCATTTACAAATAGCTTCTGCCAGTGTGCCATGGAATGTAGCAGTGGTGAATATTAGAGCCAAGGATGTAATAGGGTCCTGGATATTTCTATTGTCATTACAACTGGAAATTTTCTTTAGGGCATATTTTAGAAGTTTGGGATGTGCTGTATGAAAATGTAAAGGGTAAAAATAACACTGCTGTGCCAAACCATTAGGGAAGTGCTTCAGCATAATCTCAATGTAACTAAAATGAATACCCTTCCTAAAAGTCAAAGATATGCAGCCAGTCAGAGACAGTGAAGGGAATGAGGCCTCTAAGAAGATAGGGAGGGAAAAGTAACAGACATGTTCATGTATGGGAGAGATCCTGCAATGCATTTCACAGCTGAGGAAGCAGAGCCCTGTGTCCTCAGGCCATCACACTTCAGGTGGAGCTGCATGCTGAGCTAGGGCATTTGAGATGAACTCTTTACAAGTACTGTTAGCTGTCTTCCCTGCTTCCTGTTTTACTAATGTGTAATTGGAAAATATTTAGCATTATATGATGGATTTTCAATGAATAACTTATATTAAAAGTAGTGTAATAGAGAAAGCTCAATGCCCCCCTTTTGTAGTTGTGGGGTTTTTTTAATGCCTCTAGATTTAACTTCAGCAAATTAAGTATGAGAGTTGTAATATTAGCAGTAAATGTACCAGTCTAGCTGACAGCTCATGACAAATGGGCCAGTTTAGCAATTTCACTATAAAATTTGTCATCTGTCTGGGTTAGCTTGCCCCCCTTCTCCTGTATTCAACCAATGAGTTCCAAATTTTGAGCTTCCTGAAGAGGCTGCTATATTTACATGTGCAGACAGTCGGTATGACAATAGTTCAGTGCCCACACAACTGTGCATGCCCCCAGGCCCATGGGCACAGTGCAGCTGGGTGTCTGTCTGTCCTGCAGTGCCCCTTGGCCGCTGCTGTCCCTGCAGTGGGAGGGAGCCCTGTGTGAGCAGAGCAGGGCCTGTGACACCTGCAATAACAGAACATCCTGCTGAAGGCTGGGCCTAGTTGCAGATGCAGCTGGATAGAGCCCATGCAGCCAAAATTTGCCTTAAGAAAAATACAGTGGTGGTTTCCCCTCACATGTATCTTGTTTGTTTTCCTGTCAGGATGGACTTGTTTGACACCTAACAAGTGTTTTAGTGCACTAACAAGTGTTTTACCCTCTGAAGGAGGAAAGAGACAGAATGATTTTTAGTTACTCTGCCTGAAACTTTTGCATCTTGCAGTCATGCTTGCAACAGCACAGACCTTAAAGCCTGAGATCTGAGTCACCAGACCACAGATGTTTTTGCAATGAAACCGTGCACCTCCTACAAAGTCACTGTGGTGCAAGTAATGATAGATAGTGTTTTCATTTTGCTGCACAAAAGGGTCAAAATGGCACAGGGAGTCCATGACAGAGCAGCAGAAAATGTTGGTTCTGAAAGAAAATTTATATCATAGCTCCAGGGGGAAGTTTGGGTGCTGTGAACAGATCGCCTTTGTCATTGTGTGCAAATGTGTTGTTTGTAAGGTGATGCTGGATGTCAGGCAGTCAGTGCATATGTATGATAGATCTTAGTACCTAAACAAATGTTAAACCAAATTTGGTAAAGTGCTTGTTGAATTGTGTTTAGGCGTATATTCTGGAAGCATTCATCTTAGCATGAAGGCCAGGCAAATTGTCTAAACATTCTTTCTATCTGCAACCTAGAAATGTCGTTCTCTGTTGGGGAGGTCATCTTTTCAGCCTCTTGCATCTTACGGAAAAGACCTTTTATAGCATGCTCCTGTTTTGTAGCAGTGTTTCTGTGTGGGTTGTTCCTTTCCCTTTTTCCTGAGCCACTGTAGTAATGTTTGATTCAATGTTCTGTCACTCGTGCAGGGCTCACTGCTGTGTGTAAGGGAACCTGTTGTGTGGGGTGGCACATCCTGTTTGGATCACTGCATGAATTCTCAGTGGACATGTGTGTGTTAGTAACTGGGTAATTACAGCTCTGCTGGCTCCTTCGGACACTCTCCCTCCCCCCTCTCCCTCCCTTTCTTCTTGCAGAGATGGCCTCTCTACATAATTCCATTAAAGTGATTGTGCTCCGAGGGGTGGACTCAGGGGCAGTGCTCTCATCTTTCAAAGCAGGACCAATGAGCTATGTGCTTTCCACTGGGCAGCAACAAAAGAAAAGGTCTCTTAGAAGAAAAGAAGAGCACAAAAGATCAAAATTAGGTGTTTGTCCAGGCCTCTGGTATTGCTTTCAAGTTAGCTTTTGAGGGCTCACTTTGAAAACGGTGAGCCAGGCTAGTTAACATAAGGATGTCTGCTGGTTTGGAGAGCATTGTTAGAATAATATTGGAAGAGAGCTTTTTGCAATTGAACAGTTCTCTGAAATGCAGGAGAAACACAGGGACTGGTGGCAGACCTTACAGGCATGGTGGGAATGTCCTACACCCGTGAGGAAATCGGGAAAACTTAAAATCCTTGAGATTTGCTTCACTTATTTTAAGAAGATTAGAGAGCTTTAGATAGTTGTTACTCCTGCGGGCCCCAAAGGCTGAAATGCTGTGTGCTGGGAGCTCATCCTGCCCTGCCAGCCCTCGCCCAGCCGTTTGTGTATGAAGCTGCTGGTGCTGCTGCTGGGCAGTAGGAGAGGAGATGTTTTTACTGCAAGGGGGTGTGAGGTGTTGTTTGTCCTGGGGCCTCGGAGGGATAGCACAAAAACAAAAAAGGATACAGACCCTTTTCACATTTAGACAAATAAGCCAGAGCCGTCCAAAGCCCTGGAAAGCCAGACTGTTTAGCTGGATCAATTCACATGTGTCGGTTCCAGTTTCCCCTTTTAAATGGCTGAAATGCTTGAACAGTTCTCTCTGAAATGCAGGGAAACACAGGACTGGTGGCAGACCTTACAGGCATGGTGGGAATGTCCTGCACCCGTGAGCCTTAAAATCCTTGAGATTTGCTTCACTTATTTTAAGAAGATTAGAGAGCTTTAGATGTTGTTATCCTGAAAGGCTGAAATGCTGTGTGCTGGGAGCTCATCCTGCCCTGCCAGCCCTCGCCCAGCCGTTTGTGTATGAAGCTGCTGGTGCTGCTGCTGGGCAGTAGGAGAGGAGATGTTTTTACTGCAAGGGGGTGTGAGGTGTTGTTTGTCCTGGGGCCCTCGGAGGGGATAGCACAAAGCTACAAAAGGGATACAGACCCTTTTCACATTTAGACAAATAAGCCAGAGCCGTCCAAAGCCCTGGAAAGCCAGACTGTTTAGCTGGATCAATTCACATGTGTCGTATGTTCCAGTTTCTACCAAAATAAACTTTTACAATGTTGTACAAAGAACAAATTGCTTCATTTCTACTTCAGTTATTTGGTTTGCAAAGGAAAACATGAGTATCACAGGCAGTCTTTGTTCTACCAAAATGTTTAAAGTTACTTTTAAATTGAAAAAGAAGTCACGACATATAAAATATTGGTAATGTGTAACTATCAAATTACCTATGTGATACTTACAAATTACCAATATTTTATATGTCATTTACCTATAGTACCTATTACTATTACAAATTATCAAATTTGTAACTATCAAACTATTTTAAAGTGATATTAAAAGGTTGTTATTTAAAATTTGATCCATTCAGTTGCACAACCAATTGCAATTCCAACTCATTTAAAATAAAAGAAATTAAATATTATTTGAAGCTAGTAATAATGCTTAAAATTGCATATATAGAGCTTAAACAAGTTTTAAAAAACTGTTGATTAACTGTGTTCAGTTGTTTAATGATATGTATAAATAAGGTAAAAGGGCATTTTTTAGAAAAGTGCAAATAAAATCAGTACTGAAAATCTGGGAGGGAATACCTGCTTTAGGGAAGAACAGACCTGAGTCTGTATCACCCTCCTGCCTCCCAGCTCTGTGTTTGTTTGGCTTGATGCGCTTCTCTCTGTCCTTTTCCTCTGCTACATTTGAAATGTATTTGCTTATTTTCCTAATAAGTTTCTGCTGTATTTACATTACTTTGCTTCAAAAGTACATTTTTAAGGATAGTATTTCTCAGTGCTCTTCCTTTCCCACCCTTCCCCCTTAATAATTCCCCCGGACCTCTGTTGCTTGGAGCAGACTTTGGCTAGCCCCAGATTCGGTGTCAGAGGCCGTGACCCCATGTCAGAGCAGCCCATGCTGCTGGCCTCCTCTTTGAATAATTATCTGGAGTTTATTGTGTTGAAGGGATGGGCTTGGGGGCAGCACAGTCACCCTGGCAAACCAGACCAATGAGCTCTCCAGCCAGACCACTACCCAACAATGGACCTGTAGGTTACACAAAAAATCCAGCAGCACAAAAGATTAAATTAGAAATGGACATTTGGACACGGAAGTTTTCTCCTTAGAACAACTATTTTTTCAGTCTACTGTGGGTGTCTACTTTTAACTGAAAGGAAAAAATGTATTATTTTAAATTTTGTATGCAAGCTAGAATGAAGTTGAAATATTTTTTTTCTTTCCTTAACTGTTAGAATTGCCATACTGGCTGTAACTTAAGAAGTTGTTTCTAGGTTTTTCAATTACTGAACTCTGCTTAAAACATCAAGACACCAAACCTTATTTTTTTCCTCCAGAAATTTAGTGTTGTACCAATTATTTTATAAACAAGAGCCCTCAGTAGTTTAATTTCTATCCATATTTTCCTTTTAAATTGTTGAGAACAGGGATGTCCAAAACAGGCATGAAAGTGTATTTCAACAGTGAATGATAGTAAAATGTCCATTTTCTTTCATCTTCCCTATCTTTTCCTCCCTGCAAAGAGGACTTAAAATGTCTGAAATCCAGATTGTGGGGTGCTGTCTGCTCTTATCAGGACTGAATAAAAGGCTGCTGGAGGTGGACTCACTGTTCTGGAGGGGTGGAAAAAAAAAAAGTTCTTTCATGGTCTGACCTCGGATTCTTTCTTAATTTTATCTAGCCCTGACCTGTTGGCTCTGCTCTGGCTCCTTTCAAGGCCTTCAGAGCTTCACAAACATGCAGCAGCTGAAAGAAACAATGACAGGGCTTTTAGGGGCTGCAATATTACACTCTCTTGTGACCTTGGCTAAGTAGCCTGTAAACAGATGCTTTCTCTGAAGCATTTGCCAAAAAGCCAAAATTTTGCCTGTGTTGATATCAGCAAACACTTTTAACACTTTTGGTTTGGGATTCCTGATTTTATATTCAATCTAAGCTTCAGCTGAATGAGCAGTTACCCAGAGTGTGCCTCATGTGTACAATATATAAATGTGCTGTTACAGGTTTTATACTCATCTTTAGTGCTGTGAATTTACCCAGGACAGAAGAATCGTATGAAAACAAATTATCAAAATCTGAATGGGATAAACTGATTTGAAGATAGTGTTAATATGTAACCAGAACATTTGTATTTTTCTGTATTCTTTTGAGAGGGAAGGATGGAACTATACATTGATTAGGATTTTTCATTGGTTGTTTTGTTAGTATCATGCTGCTTTAGTCTTAGAGAGTTTTAATAATGTAATACAATATTGAAAATGGAATTTTGTTCCTGTGAACGTGAAAGTGACTTTATTTTTTTCTCAGTAACTTTTTCTAAAAGTTTGGTCCGTGCAATCTTGGTAATTTAAGAATGAGGTAGCTGCATTATAAAGTGCTTCACCAGCTGCAAAGTGATTATAAGCACGTTTCTGGTTTTAGTGCTGTAAGTGCAAATACAGGCATCTAATCTTTGGTGCCTCCCGTTTTTCCAGCTGTGTCCATTGGAGGTGCATGAGGACACCACCTGAGCTGTAACTCTGCCAGATGGAATGAGCCTTCCCCTCCCCATGCCACCTTTATCACTTGGGAATGGCTTCAAAGCAGAAAACCTCGAGTTACTTTTGCCTACCACTGTGTCTATATTTACTGGAGCATTTATACTATCCCAGGCTTTCAAAACTAGGCTCTGAATGTTGAATCTGTACTAAAATCTTAAGTGTTGGAAAAGAAAATGGGAGTATCTGAATATGAATATGAATATTTCTGACTGGCAGCTGTTTTGTAGTTGCAAGTTTTCCCCTTCCTGAAAGAGAAACAGAAGATGTACATACAGGCAAGGCTGATGGTAGAAGTGAAAAAACCAGAATAATTCCAAGCTGGTGCAATAAAATGTTTATGTTCCAATGAAGTGTAGAGCAACAGAACTGCTAATAAGTCTCAATTCTTGGTGATATTTTTGCAGTTTCTCTATTTCTCACATCCAGACAGATAAACAGCTGTGATTCTCCCTCCATGCTGGGAAATGAAATGAGTTGTCTCCAAACCAGGTTGGAACATCTGAGTGCACTGTAGAATTTTTCTTG
The DNA here is from genome assembly GCA_024865655.1 of Emberiza elegans. NCBI lineage: Eukaryota > Metazoa > Chordata > Aves > Passeriformes > Fringillidae > Emberiza > Emberiza elegans. The sequence goes on along the minus strand of JALJVW010000398.1, from coordinate 13,340,985 downwards.
AAGAATCTGTATCTGCTGTGACCTTCCTGTCTGCTTTCTGACAAGCTAAATATAATCTCTAAGATTATATCAGGGATGTAAGACAGTGAAACACACCAATAAATCATTGTCATCTGAATTCTTACTGAAATTCAGCTATTGCAATGCTTTAAGTTTTTCCAAGTTGCAATCCATTTTTAAATTATACTTCAACTTAATTTTTTTTTTGCTCATACTTGCAGTGTTTAACTTTGTTCTAGTTTTACTCTGAGGTGTAGAACCCATTCATAGACTCACAAAATGAAGGCAAGGCTCCCCCATGTGTCTCTTTGCTGAAAGACCTACCAGGCTGGATCTGCAGGGCTCACTGCAAATGTTTATGGGGGAATGAATGGCAGGATTTGGGGTTCCAGAGGAATATCACCAGGGAGCAGTGACCTACCTACAACAACTGCCATAGGAAGATGAGGCTGAGCCAACATAAATTACAAAACAGTGATTTTTGGGACGGTATCTATTTTGATATTTGAAATTAATCAAAATAAGGCATAAATAGAGGACATAAGATACTTTTTCCTACTCTTATTTTATAGTAGTATTGTTGCCAGAAGCAAAATTTGTGCCTCTGATGGAAGTGTTATTCACATGTTCTTAATGCTGATAGGTTTTGGTTACACAAAAAAGTTGTGTGCAGCTGATCCCTTGAACTGTGTGAAGCTACTCCAGCTTATCACATGCTCTCTGTGATGTCTTTTAAGTCAATCTCTGTGTGTTCCAGAGGCACCCTTGTAATAAAATTTATGAATTAGCTTTAGTGTGTTAGTGTGAGCATCACTGCCACCTCCCTGAGTTGTACAGTGCAGATTTTTTTGTCCTTTCCACCAGCTGATTTAAGTAATAACAATAACAATGCCTATTAAAGACCTCTAGGTGCTGTGACAATTTTAACACAATCTAATACTAACCGCACAAAAACCCCCAACTTATATTTAACAGAAACAAATTTAAAAATCCTGCCAGTTGGTAAATAGGCTCCAAAATTGTTCCTGTTCACCTTAGGGCTGGGAACAAGCCTTCAACCTCTACAAAAATGCTGGCAATTGTAAGACAATTAATTGAAACAATTCAGTGTAACCAGTTATTTAGAGAAGTTTTGAAAATGCAGAGATGAAATCTTGATGTGTGTTTTTTTTTTTTTTTACTCAGGCTGAATTTATGTTGAGCAGGTTGAGTAAATTCCTGCACCTGCTTAGTTCCTGAAGAGCTGAGATTTTCTGTGGAGGGATGTGCTCCTCCTGAGTCTGTTTTGAGCAGGACTGTTCCCTCCAAGCCTCCTGTGCATGGTACTCACTGGATTTAAGACTGTCAGTCCCCAGGTGGCCATGCTATCCCCAGTCTTTTATCAGTGATTTATGTGTAAACTACTCGAGATACCTGTGCTGGTTAAAGATAAAGCTCCTGAAGTTTGTTTTCTCTCTACGGATGTGTCTGGCTTGGAGTGTTTGATCCAGCTGGTAAACTGTGAGATGAAAGGTGTGTGTTGGGATTGCCACTGAGCAGTAAATCATATCAACAGCCTGAAAATGAAATGTAAAATTGTAAAAAATGTTCTAAACAAAGGCTACTTCAGACAAAAAATATTTCCCATCACCTCCTAAAACAAATAGTGAGCAAATAAGTGTTGGAACTGAGGCAGGGCTTTGGCAGAGATTCGGTTACTGTGTTTGGCACATGGTGAAAAGAACTACCAACGTGGATCTGCATCTTGGTGGTGTTTTGGTCTGGTCCTTCCTTGCCTTATGTATGTACTCTGTGAAGCAGGCTTCACATCAGTTTCTATTGCTGCTCAGTACACTGCCTTTGGTTCTTTTCTATTCTCCTTTTTAGGTGACCGTAGCATTTAGGCTTTCCTAGGCCAGTACATAAATACTCCTCCCTCCTCAGTTGCTATTTCAGTTCTAGAAACCAGCAGATGGGTTTAACCATAGATGCCCAAATGTGTGACAGCTTAAAAATTCTGCCATTGCTTTTGGCTAGAACTGGTCCTGCTACCAATTAAACCATGATATCATAAAGTGGAAATAACCCTGTTTTTCAAATGGTATAGAGTAGTTGGGAGATTTTACTTTTAAAAAGGTTTTCCTATATAAAGAAAATTCTGCTTGAAACTTGTGTTATACAGGAGTTCAACAATAGCACTCAACATTGTGCTTCTTCTACATGTAGAGTGTTAAGGATACTTAAAGTAAGATTTTAAAAACATGTTTTTCTCAAAGACATTTGAATTTTTTTGGTGAGAGTTAGATTTTTTTTGGCCTTTTTTCCACATCCCATTATTCTTCCTTTTCTCCTCAATCAAGTGTTACTGAAGAATTCTGTTTAAAAAAATGCGGTGAGGATAAACAGACCTCACAGGCTCCTCATTCAGCTCAGCAGGGCACTAGAGCTCGGCTCTCCCTCATTTCACAGTGAAGATGATCAGTTCTGGGTGAGCACTTTCAAAGGGCAGGGAGTTTTTGAAGGTGCTCGGCAGGATGATGGATGGATGGCCGTGCCTGTCACGCTGTGTCCTGCGGAAATGCGGCGGGGGCTGCGGGCGGAGGGGCACCGGGGGGCTCCGGGGCGCTCAGCCCTGCCCAGCCCCGGGCTCTGCCCCAGCCCCGGGCTCTGCCCCGGCCCCGGGCTCTGCCCCGGCCCCGGGCTCTGCCCCAGCCCCGGCTCTGCCCCAGCCCCAGCCCCGGCTCTGCCCCGGCCCCGGGCTCTGCCCCAGCCCCGGGCTCTGCCCCTGTCCCGGGCTCTGCCCCGGTCCCGGCTCTGCCCCAGCCCCGGGCTCTGCCCCAGCTCCGGGCTCTGCCCCGGCTCCGGGCTCTGCCCCAGTCCCCGGCTCTGCCCCAGCTCCGGGCTCTGCCCCGGCTCCGGGCTCAGCCCCAGCTCCGGGCTCAGCCCCAGCCCCGGCTCTGCCCCGGCCCCGGGCTCTGCCCCAGCCCCGGCGCTGCCCCAGCCCCGGGCTCTGCCCCAGCTGTCGGCTCTGCCCCAGCCCCGGGCTCTGCCCCAGCCCCCGGCTCTGCCCCAGCCCCGGCTCTGCCCCGGCTCCGGGCTCTGCCCCAGCTCGGCTGGCACAGGGCCCTTGTTCATAGCAGCCTCCGGAGCGTGGTCCCAGCGAGGCGTTAAAGGTGTCCCGGTGAGCTCTGATTTAAATCCGGCTTTGTTTTTGAATCCTTGGTTGCACGCTAATGTGTTTCCTACCTCAGGCTGAGAGCCTGGGACGGTGTTTCTCCTTTCTGAGATGCGTGCTGTAATATTCCTCAACAAGGCACCCTAGATTTTGGTGTATTCAAATCACTTGAAACTTGGAAAGATTTTTATCATTTATCCTTTTAGTTGGGCTAAGCATTCTTAAATTCACTTTGCATTTTTACAATTTTAAAAAAAGATTGCAATTCTTTAGAGATTACATCTTACTATTTTTCTGAATTTTCAATATTAGAATTCCATATTTTCTTTTATCACATGCTTAAGATTATTCTTTGTGTTTGTATCCATCTCCTTTTTTTCTGATTTGTAATTTGTTGCCTAGGAACAGCTGATGTCATCTGTTGTGAAAGTGCTATTGTAAAGTGAAAAAACCTTCAAAGCAAATGAGAATTTTACTCTAGTTTAAAAAATATGTTTTTCTCTCTTTTTTTCTTCTACATTTTTTATTTACATTGCCTTCTAGTGATGTTAAAGTCTTCAAAAAATGGGAATGCCCTCCTCTTGCCTATTTTACTATTAAGATCAAACACATCCAAGAAATTATTCAAATATAATAATCCAAATACAGGAGCCCTTTTGCTTTTGCACCTATATTTGGATTTTGGTAAAACAACCTTTCAAAAAAACCATAAAATGCATAGAGATGTTAACTCTATTTAGCGATATCTCATTTACAGCTGACATGGGTAACTATAGCACAAAAAATGTCTATTTCAAAATACATACTGAAATATTTTATAAAGGGCATTATTAGGAATTTACTCTGCCACCTTTCCAGAAGCAAAATCATTTCCTTCAGATGGTGTTGCTGGTGCAGTGACTGCAGAGGGAGCCAACGATCTGATGGAAACAACAGTCCCGTTCCTGGTCAAGGAAAGTCAGGACTTTGTGTTCCTGTTTATTTCATGAGAGGCCTCATCAAATCTCAGCTAAAGGGAGAAAGAGAAGAGCTTATTTTGAGAAGGAACAACATTATGGTATCTTAGTGCAAAGAAAAAAGACATGAGCAAGATCAGCATGGTTATATAACATCTGAAACTTCTGAAAATCCTAATTAAAAGCAATATGTTCATGTTATTAGAAGAGGAGAATATCCCAGTACCCGCATTAGTCCTGGGGTGAAGTTTAGCTCATATGAGTTGGTAGCAAACTCTGCCACCCTGCAAATCACTGTTGAGTGCAAGGGGTTGGTTGCAAATGCAGAAGGGAGAAGCTGCAGGAAGCAGAGCAGCCACCCTGGAGCCTGCACCCAGCCTCCTGTGGGTGCCCCACACCATCACCCCTTAGAGAGCTCCAGGGCCCTTCCCAACTCATTCCTCTGCAGCAATTTTCCACTTGGATCAAGGCCAGTATATCAACAGAACAGAGGAAGCAGCAAACTGAAATGTGGCCACCCAAAGGTGTGGGCAGAGAAAGGGAATGGGGAGATCCTTCCAGTTTGGAATGGTGGCCCTCTAGGACTGCCAGAATCAGCTTGCAAGAAAATATATGGAAGCAGAATTTCCTAGTCAAAGCATTATTAACAATCCCTGTTTTTTCACAGTTTATCACCTTCGGAGCCTGGAACCAAAACAGTTCTCATGTCTTCGCTGGGTACTGTCCTGCCATTGCTTTGACTGCCCTGCTTCCTTGCAGCTTGGAAGAAACAAATGTTGGTCTCTGTGGACCTCCTGCTGTTTGTTGTAACAATTTTTTTCAGACCTTTATTAAAGGTCTGAAAACAGTATGCTGAATTGTGCTATTAAATCCAGCTCTGTAGCTGGGAAGGTGTGGCGTTGTTACAGATAGAAAGGTGATATTTGTCCTACTCCCATTGATTCTGCTACAAACCTTTGCTTTAGGCTATTGCAAGTGACATCGGGAGATAACTGGCTGTTTCTGAGCAAAGAATTGGGGGAATTTGAAGGGTTGGAGAAAAAGACAGGCTTCCAGGCATTCAGCCTGTCCATCAGTCCACTGCTTACAGCAAACAATTTTGAAACAAACTTTCAGGAGCATCAATTTGTCTCACTATCTGTAAAGTCCAAATATCCTTTTTTTTTTTTTTTTTTTAATTGTCTCAAGCTTAATTATTCCTTTGCTCTTTCTGCAGATCCTAGAAGAAAGTATCATGTAAGGCTGCTGGCATACAACAATATGGAAGAAGGTTATCAGGCTGACCAAACAGTCAGCACTCCAGGATGTGTCTGTAAGTGTTGTAGGTGTAGAAAGAATTTATTGAGGGCTGAGGTGTTTCAGGGCCCCAGCAGCTCTGTGTTTTTAACTTTTAAAGCCAATCAATTAATTCTGTGTAAAACAGACAGCAAGAAAGATCATATCAGTGACAAATACTGCAACTGAGACAGAGTCCTGTGTTCATGAAGCACAATTCAAGAAAGAAGACAGCACAAGCACATTTCCTTCCCTTGCTGAACTAGCTGCATCATCTAACATGATGTGTCTGTATCTTATGAGAGATTTATCTCTTTTTCTTGTCTCTGCTGATAGTTTTGACTTAATGTTTGAATAAATGAGTAGGATTGCAGAAATAATACTGGACATGTATTGGGTTAGGAGGGATCTCTAATGGCTTTAACCAGATTCCTGTGTCTGAATACCAGGTGGTGCTGGGTTAGGGAAGATTTGTATCTAAACCGTGGGCTCAGACCTCTCCTGTAACCAGCATCTGTGCCCAGTGCAGTTATTGACTCCTGCTCCTGTTTTGTTTTGACAGCTGTCCGTGACCGCATGGTGCCGCCGCCACCGCCCCCTCACCACCTGTATGCCAAAGCCAACACCTCCTCCTCCATCTTCCTGCACTGGGGCAAGCCTGCCTTCACCTCTGCCCAGCTCATCAACTACACCGTGCGCTGCAACCCCGTGGGGCTGCAGAACGCCTCCCTGGTCCTCTACCTGCAGACGTGAGTGCACCTTGGACTCCTGGATTGCCAGCTCCACATCCTTCCTGCTCTCTTTTCATTTTCTTTCACTAGCAACAACTTTTATTTCCCTCAAAGGACTCTGTGTTTTGCGCATTGGCTGCTAGTTAAGTTTCTTGGGTTAAGATATACTCATAGAACAGCATTCTCTACTGGCCATCCTTGTGTTGGGTCATCGGGCTAGCTCTTTGTTTAATGTCTTTTTAGCTGTCTAGGTTGAATTTAATTCTAAGCTCCCCTTCAACTGTACAAAAGATCATACCTATTTTATAGGTAGCTTGTCTGGGCAAAGATGAGACTTAGTCCAGTGTCTGATTTTAAGACCAAAAATGAGAATTTTTGAGGGGTTGAGGATTTCATTGTGGGAGTGCCATGTTCCTGAGTGTGTGGCACGCTGCCAGGGGAAAGCTGAGTAGGATTGCTTGCTCTGCAGAGAAGCAATGTGTGAGGCACAGAATGGCTGAACAGACAAGGGAGCCTGCCTTGGGTTGGTGTTCAGCCTCTGCCCAGCTGGTGTGGGAGCAGAACACTGCTCCGTGCTGGGGGCTGTGGGGCTGCTGAGGGAATCCATGTGTGTAGCTCCCTCAGAACTTCAGTTTACTCAAGCCTCTAAATAAGAAAAATGCTGTCTTAAAGCATAAATAGTTTCCATCCTTATATTCATGGTTTTCTCTTCCAAGAACACATCTGCTGCTGTATAACTCCAGGCTTAATGATTAGACACAGTATAATCACCATGTAAAGTTCTTAGTGTGCCATGTGGAGCATAGCAATGAGTGCTGCTTTTTGTGATTGGATGAGGCTACTGCACGTACTGGTTACTGCCCCTGCAGTACAGAAGATGAAAATATGAAATGAGATTTAATAAAGCAATATCTGTAGAGTAAGACCATTTTAAATTGAGATTTAATCTTGATGGGGTATTATTATCCAGAATTAACCCTGGCATATATGAAGGATTTCCCTCTACCCCAGAATCAAAGTAAAGTGAAATGTCTACAACTGACTTTGTGATCAAATTATAAACTGCAGTATTATAATTAATAGAATCAATTCTGCAATTAATATTTTACTAAATATTGCTACCAGATCAGTAAGGAACATTCATACTCATCCCCTAAACATGAGGTGTGGAGGCCACAAGTGGAAGGGATGTTGCCTACATAGCCTCTGTGTGTGAACTGGGAAGCAGATCCATGTGCCTCGCTGTGCATTGGTTGCAGTTTGTAACTCCAGCTTGAAGCACAGTGTCCTATGGACGAGGGTGGAAATGAGCTGAGTTTGGGATGCCTGCTGGTGATCCAGCCAATAATACTCTTTGTGCATCAGCAAACAACATTTATAAAAAGTTGAGCTCACATCAATTGACAGGAGATACAGCATCCTCCTAGAGCTCCAGGGCTGGTGCAATCGCATTTCCAAGTAGGCAGCACAGATGTGCCATTTGTCTGGACTTGGACTGGTTTGTCCTTTGTGGAACTGACATGGGAATCCACTCATGTGACTGAGACATCTGATTTGGGGATCTTCAAGTCAACTGCTGCTGTTTAATACATTTTATTCCTTCATCTGTCCAGGTCTGAGACTCACATGTTAGTTCAAGGTCTTGAGCCAAAAACCATGTATGAATTTGCAGTTCGGCTGCACGTGGACCAGCTTTCCAGTCCTTGGAGTCCTGTAGTCTACCACACTACCCTCCCTGAAGGTAAGGAACCAGGAGAGGGCCCCTGTGGTCCTAAAATAACATTTTGTAAAACAAATGGCCCAAAAATGTGCTTATTAATTTTAGGCTGTGTGTAAGAGAGGGAAATCCTTTCCTCTGAGACACAGATAGTGCTCTTTTCAGTGAGAGATAGAAAAATACTAGCAGGGAAATCCCTGCTTTAGAACTGTGAAATAATTTTTCAAGAACCACCCTAAACCAGCATTGATTTTTGTATAAAGTGTGGTGCTTTCACTACTAGCAGCAACAGACTAGAAATAACTTGAATAAAAACCTTAAAATATGTATGTATTGAAGAGGTGTGGCTGATTCATAGGCATTTATGAAAACATACTTTAAACCCCAGAAGTTTTGGAAGCTGTAAGAATATTACACATCTATTGCCTTAGCTGCTGGTTTGATTTACTGTCAGCTTGGTAGGAGAAAATCCACACCTGCAGTTCCATGTTCTCACCAAAGCAGTGTTTGGGATGTACTTGTTCACAGGATAATGAAGTGGGAGGTTGTCAGTAACTGTTTATTTCTGGAGATGAGGGAAAAATACAAAGCTTGCTTTTACAGAATCTAAGCTATTGTGTGGCTCAGAGGTAACAGGAGAGTGTCTCTGAGGAGCTGTATGTGGTGGCTTCAGTGTGGTGTCTGGGATGTAGCAGTAGCCATTAGGACTGCACATCAGTTCCTTTCTGAGCAATTTAATTGCATGTAAATTGGGTTAGCCTAATAGCATTGTGTTACTGTTCTCACAGCACCATCTGGCCCTCCAGTAGGAGTGAAGGTGACTTTGATAGAGGATAATACTGCTTTGGTTTCCTGGAAGCCACCTGATGGTCCTGAAACAGTTGTCACACGGTACACTATCCTCTATGCATCCAGGAAGGCCTGGATTGCTGGGGAATGGCAAGTGTTGCACAGAGAAGGTAAACTAAAATCATCAACCTATGAACTGCATGAACACTGATGCTACTTATAAGATGCTTTGTTACTTTCAGCAACCTTGGACTCCAGTACTACTATGAATTATGAAATAAATTCATATAAATGTTCACATGAAAGTTCCAAATAGTTTATAATTATTGCCATGGGAAGATGTAATAAAAAACAAGTTCATATTCAGAAGGTGAGAGAGAAGGGACTCTCTGTGTTGCTTTGCAGCTCAGTGTGTGCATGTAAACCAAAATGTCTTGTAAATCCAATTACATCCATCTTAGTTTCGTTGTAACCATGATTGTGATGATTTCATTTTGCAAATGCACTCTTTCAAATCTGAAGTCTCTGAGATGTTTAACTGTGGCTGTGTGGGTTTATAGTTTCTGTCGATCACTGCCAATCCAGTTAGCTCAGTTTGCTTAATGAACTTTCTCCTACTCCCAGTAAATCACTCTGCAAATTCAATTTAACTCTCTGGCTCTATTCTACTGCTGAGCCCCAGCTAATCTCACAGTACCTTGGGTATGCTGACGTGAACTGCAGTCACATCTCTGTGATTAAATTTAGACATAGTATAAATTTTTGTAGGCACTTTTCTGAATAATACTGGGATTTTGAGATCTGAATCAAGAACAGATTTCTACTGTAGCCAGAAAAAAAATACAAGACATTTATTGTTCTGTTGATAGTTAAAATAGACAGAGGTAATTCAGAATAGATAATGTTCTAATAATGTCTTAAACCATAGAGGAAAGCTCAGTGCTAAAAAGTAAAGTCATGTGCTTGAGTAGCCTGTTTAAGAACATTGCCCTGGAAGAGTTACTGTTTTGTTGTTCTGTTTTGTTACCTGGCTGGAAACTTCGCTGTCAGCAGAGACTGAGGCTGTAAATTTTCTGTGGAGATAATTCTAAAAACTTAATGAGTATGCTGTCACAGAGGATAATTCATTTCACCATCATGGAGAGTGAGCTGTTCTAGTTCAGAGCTGTTGTTCTTCGTGCTGCTCCTGAAGAGAGGACAAAGGACCAACAGCCCCTCTGAAAGGTGGCAGTGCCACTTTGTGTGCTGCAGCACAATGGAGTTTGTCAGGCTGGCCTCAAAGAGAATGGGCAGCTCTGAAGAGTAACAGGAAAAGGACTATTAAACTAAATTTGTGAGAAATAGCTAGTCTGAAATATCAATCAGGTCTAACTACAGGGGAAGATTGAGCCCATGGGTTTTCACTATTAAAATAGTTCAGTGAAACAGTAATTTAAATAAAGTTGTCCAACTAAATTGTTGGAATAAACAGTGATATTGTTATATTAAAGGACAAATTTAGTGTTATTTTTTACTCAATAAAAACCCCAGCAGATTTAAATTCACAGAGAGCTTCTACTTGAAGACTAAATCTTGTCATTCTGTTGATGATACACTGTATTTGCTGCATGCAGCAAAGTGGCTGAATTGCTTTCAGATGCATTGTTCAGCTCAGTCATGCCTGTGAAACGGAACAGCATCTCTGATAGTATTTCACCAGAGATTTCGATGGCAGCATGGCAATAACAGTAAACATTTTCATGTGTTCCCATACTGAAAGTGTTGGAGGGAATGAGCAAATGGAGAGCTATAAATCTCAGTGTATTACTGTGTCCATCAATGTTAGAGCCACAAATTTTGCATTTTGACAGATATATTGGGGTTTGAGGCATGGTGTGGAATTCAGGCATCTTGACACACTAGGACAATCTGTTATGGTCTTAGTTAAAGTATAGATGAAAAGGTCTGTGAAAAGAAATTAGTATGTAGAGATAAAATTGGGCACATACCCTGATCAGCCCTGTGACAGTCCTTTCATAGGTAATTTGAGGTAGAAGCAGGGTTTGGGTTTTTTAATGCGTTTATTCTGATTAGATCAGTTAGCCCTATGCAATAAAAATCTTTTGTCTTGATGCTAAACTTGTTCTGCAGAAGATTTGTGAAATCTTGACTCCATTCCATTCTCATACCTCCAGAGAAATCCCCTCAAATAAAAAAAAACCCCACAAACAAAAACAAACAAACAAAACAAAAAAAACCACCAAAAAAACCCCACCAAAGCAAAAAAACAACCCCAAACCAACCCTGCCACTTATAAAAGTCCTAGCATGGGCTTTAGTTTATGCAGGGAATTTTTTCCCAGTCCACCCCCTAATTTGACTGAGCTTGTGTTAGGCCTGGCAAAATCAGAAAATATGACTGCATTTTGGTGCTGATTGATGATGTGAGTTATGTTCCAGCCACCTCCCCCTTTTCCCTCGCTCTCTTCAAGTGGATCAGAAGTTACAGCCCTTGCACACTTGTTGTGCAGTAAATCAGCACCAAGTGCTCCCTTGCTATAGCAATGCAGCAGATTGGAAAGGAGCTGGTGGCAAGGAGCCTGTGATATTGAAATGTGACCTTTCACCCGTGCTGGTGCTAAATATTACAGCTCCTTTGGTTACAGATACCTCACATTTTACTTCAAATGCTTTCAGCTAATGGGTTTTTTTCATGGAAGAACTGAAACAGCTTTTGAAGTAGCTTCCTTTTTGCCAAATGCATAATCTTTTCTGTAACCAAACAACCTTATTTTTTATAGGCTGCCATGATACTATAAATTTTGACTTCTCAAACTGATTTAAAAAGTTAAAATTTTGACTTCAGTCTGAGAAAGTAAGTGGAATATGTGAAAGCAAAGAGATAGATTTAGTGCTATAACTGCCACTGTAGGGAAATAAAAGCAGCACATTTCTGTGGTAGCAAGAAACACAGGCATTTTAGAAATGAATTGGAATTCTAAGCGGTAGTTGCAGTCCCTGGGCAGGCAAAGCTCTCATTGACTTTGATAGGAGTTTTGCCTGTCTAAGGACAATGCTAGTGAATCCTATTTATGTTCTTAATCTTTTTTCCTGCCTTCAGGGACTTTAAGAAATGAATCCCTAGCATACGAAAAAGACATTTTCTGTAATATTCTTAGTAGCACAGCTTAGATGCACAGTAATCAAGGAAGCCTACACAGGTCTAAATAGGGTTTAATTTTATTTTAAAATCATGATATAAAGTACTCTTGCAGAGCTTCCTGTTCATTTAACTAGACCTGAAATTTGATAAACTGAACCTGGATTCTTTTGTTATATCTGTACTAAAATTTTGCTTCTCAAACTGATTTAAAAAGTTAAAATTTTGACTTCAGTCTGAGAAAGTAAGTGGAATATGTGAAAGCAAAGAGATAGATTTAGTGCTGTAACTGCCACTGCAGGGAAATAAAAGCAGCACATTTCTGTGGTAGCAAGAAACACAGGCATTTTAGAAATGAATTGGAATTCTAAGCGGTAGTTGCAGTCCCTGGGCAGGCAAAGCTCTCATTGACTTTGATAGGAGTTTTGCCTGTCTAAGGACAATGCTAGTGAATCCTATTTATGTTCTTAATCTTTTTTCCTGCCTTCAGGGACTTTAAGAAATGAATCCCTAGCATACGAAAAAGACATTTTCTGTAATATTCTTAGTAGCACAGCTTAGATGCACAGTAATCAAGAAAGCCTACACAGGTCTAAATAGGGTTTAATTTTATTTTAAAATCATGATATAAACTACTCTTGCAGAGCTTCCTGTTCATTTAACTAGACCTGAAATTTGATAAACTGAACCTGGATTCTTTTGTTATATCAATTTTCATTCACATTCATGGTACAGCCGGTGGAGAGAGGCATATGTGTTCTATATGAGAGAGGTTTAATGTTCTGGTTTCTCTGCCTGACAGTCTGGTTAGTGCTGGGTGCATCTCCTTGCAGATGGGATCACAGCATAAAGGCTGTCACACTGAAATGCAGCTGTGCTAGATTTGGGGTTGGTGTGCTGTGTGCCACAGCCAATACTTGAATCTTGGTTTTGAACCATACTGGCACTTCACAGTGTCCTATGTTCAAATAGAATGGAGAGAAAGGAATCCATGGATGAGAAGGCAAGTCCAGTGTGCATTCTGTAGCTTGTATATGCAGGGTAGAATGTATCAAAGTGGTCACAATCCTCAAGCAAGATTTAGAGGTGCTATTGGGGAAAAAGTGCAGGTCCCAATGTCTAAATCTGAATCTTTCCCCAAAATTTTGTCAAACTGAACTGTTTATTGTATATTTTCCTAGGAGCAATGACCATGGCTTTGCTGGAAAACCTTGTAGCAGGAAACATCTACTTGGTTAAAATAGCAGCCTCCAATGAAGTGGGAGAGGGACCCTTCTCAAATGCAGTGGAATTTGCTGTCCTGCCAAAGGAGACATCAGAGTCTAACCAGAGACCTAAACGTTTGGATTCTGGAGATTCCACAGGTCAGGAGCAGTGTTTTGATTACTCTGTCACAAGTACTGGGGAGAAAAGATCCCTGTTTGTTTTAGCTGTGACCACTTTCTGGGTAAACCATTCTGTTTTATGTGAGGCAGTCCTAACAGTGTGGCATTTTCTTCTTCTAAATGAAACAATTTTGGAATTTTTCTCTCAGTTCAACTCAGACCTGGTCTAATTCTCTTGCTCAGAAATGGAAAGTTTGCCTTTCAAATGAGAATACATAACTGGAATTTTTGAATTTTACATCAGTGACTTTGCAGCCAGTCTTCTAAGGCATTTCCTTTAAGTCCTTTATCTGTACCAGTAGCACTGGGTCTGTCCTCTTCCTCTCCTCCCAGGAGTGCACTGACCAGACACTCCTCTGGTCTGCAAGTTTCATTTTCAAAAGTATAAAAATGTATGACAGAGAAGACCTGGAAATCTCATTAGAAGGAAGCATTTGTCTCTGTGGTTGTAACTGTAACCATATTAATTTCCTGACAGGGAGCAGGGGTTAACTCTTCTTATTTACTGAGCCTTTCTGTGTTCCTTTTTGATACAGCTTATTCTGACTATTACCATCTGGACCAGAAATCAATGACTGGCATTGTTGTTGGGGTTTGCATAGCCTTGACCTGCATCCTTATCTGCATCCTGATCTTAATTTATCGCAGTAAAGCCAGGTATGTTTTTGTTCTCAAAGACTGAGCTCTTTTTCATTGCACTCGCTCTTGGACATGCCTTCTCCTCCAAGAGTTCTCTGAAGTACTCTGTCTCTCCACCTGTTTCTACCAGTGTTGGAAACAAAGCACTTTGTTGGTTCTTCCTACTCTGCCTGAGCCCCTTCTCCAATGAAAAGGAGGAAGAACCCGCAGAGTGCTGGTGCTTTGACAACTCAGAATGAGGCATGTTTGCAGCTGAACCCCCAGTTTGGGTCAGATAAGCATGCTGCTGTTTGCTCATCATCTGCTCCTCCTGCTGAGCCCTCCAACCTGCCCACATCTGGCTGGCAAGGCTTTAACCCCCTGGTGCTGCTGGACAAGAGGAACTCTGACATAAAGGAGTTCCATGATGCATTTTCTTTGCAGTGCTGCAAACCACCATCCATGTCTGTCATCAGCTGCTAGAGGGTATAAACTGGCCTAGTGACTCTACCCAAAACTTTGGGATCAGGACAAATATAAGTCACTTGAAATAATACATTTAAAAACTCGCTGAAAGTGTTTTCCAGTAACAAGGGCTTTTTAGCTTACATGCAGGAAAAAGTATGGACTGGGAGACAGCTCTCTGTAGTATGGTAGAAAGGTCTTAATGTTATTAATGGTTACTTCCTCCAAGTAATATTAGTAATCATGACAATTCCTGTCTGCACATAAGCTTGTAGCCTACTGTGTATGATTAACTGGAAGCAGATGTTATTTTTATCACAAGCAATAACATTTAAATTCCGTGTGAGTTAGGAGTATCATATAACAAAATGTAAATGCCAAGAATATACCAGGATTACTTGATTAATAATAGCTTTGAAGTTTATCCTTGATTTTTTTGTATTGTATTCCTGTGGGTCAATTTTATTCCTCCTTAACATTGTGTAGGAAAGCATCTGCTCCTAAGGCTGTGCAGCAAAGCACTGACCAGCTGTCACATACCAGCATCTCATTAGCCAGTCCTAATGAGGTGGAGAAGAATATTGAAGGAATTGCAGAGAATGAAGAATCCTTATTGCCAATGATAGTGGGAAACAGCTTCATTGATGCTAAGGTACTGTGAGTTTTGCTAACTCCCAGGTCATAAATCTTTCTTAAGAATTCATTGTTATAATATCAGAGTCCTTATCAAAAGTAAAATATATATTCTGTGAACCTCCAGGAGGCTGTTTTATTTACAAGCACAAAGTTGGCAATCCAGGCTCAAATTTTTAAGACTTAGCTGCGAGTTCAGCTGGAGATCTGGATGAGTACACTTGTCTTCAACTGTGCTCTGCAGATTGCAGAGTTTGGCCCTGGCACAGCAATAAAGAATAAAGGTTCCCAGACTGCTCTGTGGCCTGTGCTGGTCCCAGGAGAAAAGTGAGAGTTCCTATCAGCACCTGGCTCAGTCAGTGCCTGCGCACAGTCTAGTCAACTATGGCACTAAGCAGGTGCTCAGAAAAGTATTATTTTTCCCTATATTTACTGGTAAGACAAGGTTGCAGTTCATAAACTCATACTCAGTCACATTATAAATTGGCCTAGATGGCAGAAAGTAGCAGTGGATGTGCAGAACCTTCAGTCCAAGAGTGTGACACTGCCACAGTGGCCTTCCTTCCACATGCAGCCAGACTGTGCTCTGTTCTGTTCACACTGCAGACTGGAGCGCAGCTGCTCCCCCAGGAGGTGTGTGAGAGCTGAGACATGGAAATGGATCCAGCAGAGGCACAGACACTGCCTAGGAATGGCCTCACTCTAAGTACTAGAGCAGGAGCTGGAATATTTGCTGTGTGCCTGCAGTCCTGCAGCTTTGGGTCTGGACAGAAAGCTTGCCAGATTTAGTGTGTCTGTTCTTGACTTGTCCTGAGCAGATGTGTACCAGACCACAAAAATGTGACTCACTGCTAAGGCTTCATTTGTCCTAATTTTCAGTATGGAACCAATAGGTAGGAATAGAAAATTATTTTCAAGTCTTAGAAATTTATTTTATTAAAATAAATGTCTGCACTGTCCTCTGTTGTAGGGAGGATCTGATCTGATTATTAACAGCTATGGGCCTGTCACAAAGACTAATGGCAAGAAAAGGTGGTTGTTCTTCCAAGATGCTAAGAAGGCAAAGACTGAAGAGGTAATTGTTCTAATGGGCAGAGTTGCACAATCTTTACTGTAATATCCTCTTTGCAAAGGAAGATACATTGTCTTCTGATCATGGAAAAATATATTTAGTGGTCTTAGTATTAATTGGATAGTTTCAGTTGTGTAAGGTTGATGGTGTTTTATCTCACCATAGTACAGTCTTACAGAAATTTCATTTTCTGACAGATATTGTTGTCAGCACACTGTGACTCTTTACAGTTGGCAGACACTGTAACTCCACTGTTAACTGATGGCTTACTTGCCTCTGCCTTTGTATCTGTGAGCAGAAGGATTTCTGTGTACTTTGCATTGCATGAACTACTTCTGCATAGACTCTGTATAAATACAAACACAAATTAAATATGTATTTACAAACAAAAATAATATTAAAATAGAAGGAATCCTTTCCTACTCTGGCAGCTAAAATTTGTTTTGGCTGAAGAGAAACAAAGGGAAACTAGATGATATACCCACAGTACTGAGAAAATTGAGAACCTGAATAGAACTGTCTGGCTTCTGAAATTGTTGGTCTGGACATATTTGTTATTTGGCTGAGAAAAAAAAGCAGTTTTAAACTGAAGAGTTAAACCAAATCTGGAACATTACTATGCAAATTCGTACCTATGGAGCATATAACCATTCTTCATTGCATTTTAACATGTACTGTGCTCCTGTGTGTTTAAGAATTAGAAAGTCTTGATATCCATGTTGTAAAATCGTATTGAAAAATATTTCTATAAACAGCTGTTTATTTCTGATGCCTGTATATGAAAAATATTTGCTATTGCCTAAGGAGTAATGCTTAAAGAATATGCATGAGGGGATGGGAGGGAGCTCTACTAAGTGTGTTTTTAAAAATACTCTCCACGTCTCTCCAGTGAAATGATTTTTTATTAGCCATGCTTATCTAGAAGGATTATTTCATCTACTGTGGAAAAGTATGAGCAAGATTTGAGATTGATTATTTTTAAACTGCTCTAGGAAAGCCCTGAGAGAGGCATTCTGGTGGAATAGGAGCCAGGAAATGCAGTAAAAATCCCAGTTATAGCTCATCTTTTCTGAGGCTCTTTTCTCTGTCTTGTGCAGCCGCAGCGGAGGTTCGTGTGCCTGTACCAGCCGGGCCCCGCCGTGCTGCTGGGCCGGGCCAGCTCCCCCGGCTCCCCGGGCCCTCAGCCGCCCTTCCCGGGGCCCTTCGGCGCGGCGGCCGACACGGAGCACTCGGCCAACAGCGAGGGCAGCCACGAGACCGGCGACTCCGGCAGGTTCTCGCACGAGTCCAACGATGAGATTCACCTCTCCGCCGTGGCCGGCGGCACCCCCCCGGGCAGCAGCCCTCTGGCCCGCCGGGACTCGGCCGCGGGCAGCCCTCAGGGCGGCAGAGCCCCCCGGCCTGGGCAGGGCCTCCCCGCCGGGCCCGACTGAGCCCGTGGCCGCAGCTGGGTCTGTTCGAAGGACAATGAACAGGGAGCCAAAGTTGCGCTGTGGAAAGCCTGGCTGACCTAGCAGGTGATCCATAGCTCTGTTGAATGTTGGGTTGTTTTTTTTTTTCTTATGTTTTGGTTTGTGTTTTTTAAAGCTCACTCATTTTGAATGTTCGGTGGTCAAAAAATGTGAAAGGAGTGAAGATTTCTGCCGAAGGTTAAAAATATGTCACTGGAGCAAAGGGAAGGCCGTTGGCCCTTTTGCTGACTATCTACCTCAGTTTGCCGAGAGGTGAACTCTGAATGACGACTGCTTTACCTCATTTGTGTTCTAGTTGGTCTCAGCTATGGAACTGATGATACTTCCTAGTAGTGTTGTTTTATTTTGGGGGGTTTTGTTTTCATTTCCCTGCCCCAAGTGGTGTGTAGAGAGAGAGTGTGTGTGTGTGTGTGTGTGTGTGTGTACTCAGTGATCAGGGAGTTGTATAGGTTGCTGGACAAGATTGTTTAGCTGAAGCTCTGTCTTTAAAAAGAAGGAAACCTCAGAGTATAAAATGTTACGATTTCATGTGGTTGACACAGAGTATGTTAAAAACTGGGAGAACTGGGACTTCCACATATACAGCCACATGAAATCTTTTGTACCTCTTGATTTCTTAGACCCTCAGTAAGCCTAGGACAGTGCCTTTCCTCAGAACCCTGTGCCAGCAGCTGCTGGCAGCATATATGCTGTATCCCTGGGGCTCTGGGACATGCTGGATTCCCCAGTGTGACAGATATTGCCCCTGTATTCACAGGTAAGGCTAAAAATCATAGCAAAATGAAGACTTACTCAGCATTTTCAAACATCTTGGCTTTTTGCCTGAGAGTTATGGAATAGATAACAATGCTGAGTATTCCAGTATCACAGTACTTCTTAGCAGTGGTGCCTTGCATTATATATTATGAAATTACTGATTTGCCTTATTCCTTTTTAGCATTCATAAAGTTCCTTTGGAGTACAGAAAGATGCCTTAAATGCTTCTTAGATATTTTAAATAAGCTGTAACATGAGTTTGTAGTTCATTTTTACCCATCTTTGAGTGCTGATAAGCAGTGCTAGCATTGTAGTATGTTTCAGAACTGTTACTAGGATGCAAACCTGCTCCTTGCCTTCATCTAGTGTGCTATTAGCCAGGAATTTTAGCTCAGGGAGTGACTTTATCTATATGCCAATCTAAAACTCTGATTAGGCTACCATGAGAAATAAAAAAGCCAGAGCTTTAGTTGAAGAGTCTGTTGAAAGAGGTGAGTACTGCTACTGCCTCAAACCCATGCAATTCCTGTTTTATACTACCTCCTTTAAAAATGATTCTAGTGTTTTTTTGGATTTTGTTGTTGTTTTTTCCTGTACTCAGGGAACAGTTTGTTACTTTTAAGCTGCCTCACGGAAACGTGGAGCAAACTGACAGGGTATCATTTTGTGTTTTAATAGGAGAGAGTGAGAGGGAGGAGGCTGGAGTCATCCAATGTTATAAACTTGCCTGTATCTATATCCAGTCCTCTTCTCACTCCTCCTCTCTCCCTATTCTACTTTTAAAAAAAGTAAGAAAGAAAGGAAAAGAAAAAAAAATTAGGCATATGTTTTTACTTTAAAAAAATGTTTAAAATATAATGTTGTGAGAAATCAACCATAGGAACTCCTGGCTCTATTTAAGTCTGTCAGAACTCCCAGTGATGTTATTGGGGCTGAGATGTCACCTCCAGGTGTGCCAGGCTGACTCCTGTGTTGCTCCTCAGTATCAGAAGTTGTGGGTAAGCCCTGCTCTCATGGTTGGATTGTGCTGAGGGATTGGGCTCTGGTTCCTGGAGTTCTTTCCCCTGGAGCTGTTGCCAGTCCTGCAGCACACAGTACACACTCACCAGCGGCCATTCAAATGCTTGAAGAATGATCTTGTACCAAAGACTTTTCTGTGGAGGAGAAGGAAGCCACATATTATCCAAAAGGAATTGAACTAGTTAAAAAGCTATAGGTTTGAAGAGCTGAATACATTTTATTGTATAAGTAGTTACTAATAAAAGCCCAATAGGACTTCTTGATTGTAGTAGCCGACTGCATAGGTGAGTTGTATTCAACAATTTTAACTACCTTGTTGTTACAAGAGCCTTTAAAGAAAGTTAAAATGCCAGCAGATATCTCCAAAGAATTCCAAGTGTAATTTTTTTCTCCAGCTTGTAGTTGATGAACAGTACAGTATTAAGAAAAGTATTTTTAAACAGTTTTTTTACTACTTGCTGAAGAAAAAGAAAACTTCACCAAAGATTTATTTTCAGTCTTGTCAGGCAGAACGTGTAGTGTACAGCAGAGTACTGTTATTAGTTAGCTAGAGTGTGAATTAATCAAAACTAGAGTAAGAATGTGTAACTGTAGCATGAAGTTTCACACTTCATCTTTCAGAGTAGCCTCTTGTGTTAGTTGCATTCAGAAAGAGCTGATATGCAGATGGTAACTGCTTCTCCAAAGACTTGTTTGCTGTAAGTACTGGCAGTGGGGTATAATGTAATGATCCTTGTTACAGGTAAATACCATAAATCCTAAACTCTTCCTTCCAAAGATTCGTTCTGTAGTTTAACCTATGGATAATCTGAGAGAAACAGGCTTCAAATAAAATCTGCCAATCTGATACAGATGCTTGAAGTTCAATAGCCAAAGAGTTGAAAATACTCAGTGTATTAGAGAGCAGCACGTCCAGAGCTGGATTCATCACTTAATGCTTTATCAAGGTACTTCTTATCAGCAAATAAAGAAAACCAAAGATATTTAAGGTTACCTCAGCGTATAGGAAAGCTTAGTTAGGCGTTAATTATTCTGTCTTTTTCTTTATTTTTATGTTAACCAAATATAAAACATTTCTCCAGAACCCAGTCTACATTCATGTGCTTCCCTTTGGCACAGTCATGATTTCTACAGAACAAAAATCCTCTCCTCAAAATTCATGGCCTAGTACTAATATATCACAAGATTTTGTGAGAGAAAATTTGTCTTATGATTGAAAACACCAATAAGGTAAGGTGAGGAATATCCAGAAAAATTGTAGAAATTGATAATGTCTCTATTGAGTTTAATAGCAGAATCAATCCTTCATAATTGTAACAGTGCAAAATTAAAAAGTTTAAATGCTTCATAGCCTTGAAGGCAATGCATGTAATTATAAATATGATCTTACAGATGATTTTTTTTTCAAAGTCTATACTCCTGGCTGTCTAAGGGTATGAGTTTTTCTCTTTGTTCATTCCATTTGCCTAGAAAGAGCTGGCAGAACACAGCAGGCAGACTGGTTCCAGGTTTTTTCTTCTAGGTTATGTCTGTAGAAACTGGGTCCTGGAGAAAAAAATATAATTTCTTAATTATGAATTTTGCTAAATATGTTCTGGAAGATGAACATAAATGTGGAATTTAGTGTTACACTATGTGAATTGATTTTGTTTAAGTGTTGTAAGAACTAAGGGGCCATGGCAGGTGCAATGAGTGTATGTGCAACCCTTGTGTTTTAAAAAAAAGCAAAAAATGTTACCCTTGATGTGACTTGAAAAGCATCAAAACTTACAGAGAGAACCTCAAAACTGACTTACCATGGTGACAGTGTTTGTAAGAGAGGATCTGCCCTTCAGTGCCACAGCAAGGTCTGCAGTTAAAACTAAATGCTCAATCTGCCCACAGCTACACTTGTGTGCTTCCTTCATGTTGAACAAATACAAAGCACTGCCATCTCTCAGGAGCCAGCCAGGACTGGGAATGTGTGTGCTGTGCAGGACAGGGCACAGCACTTGGTTACTTTTTCATAGCTCTGCTTTTGTAAGAGAAACCTGAGAAATCCACGTATCACTTTCAGTAATTTCCTGTATTAGCTCTCCATTTTTTGGACAACTGATGATATTTTTAACAGAAAAGGTATCAAAAGATTGCTTTGCCTGTTTTTAATTATTCTTATAGTTCATTCCTTCTCTGGGTTTAATCCCAAACTTTTGATAAGAGTTTCATCTTGTTTGTCTTATTTAAATCAGGGTCCTCATCCTGTTTCTTTTTAAGCCAATGGGAGAATTAATTTGTATTTCAGTTTGCATAGTCTGGACAAACAAAATAAGTTTCTGTTTGTTTTTTAAATTTTCACAGTACTATTATTTTAGAAGGACAGAAGTCTTAGAACTCTCCATGAATCTGGTATTAGCCTGTAGTAAACACTGAATATTTCAAGTCAGTTTACCTCTTTTTCATTGCAAATCAAGTCACCTTGAATGCCTTCTCATTTGCTGCAGTCTGGGTGTACACAAGCATAGCTACTGCTGGCTCTCAGTAAAATGTTACTCTGAGCAAACTCTGAGCTTTTGTTCATTTTCTGAATTTTTGCTCATTTAATGAAGTTCACGCAGGGAAAATTCCATCTCCTAACATGGGGAACATTGGTAGGTTTTGCAGGGCACTCCATGTTTAGCCCAAAATCCCATTCATGGCAACCAGAGAGAGCTGCCCAGAGGTGTAATGCTGGTATTTCACAGAAATCAATTAACTGACATTATTCCCATAATATTGAAAGCAGAATTACACTTAGTAATTGGCAAAAGTGGTAGTCTTAGCTTGAGCAATTGTTACACCCTTGCCAGTTGCTGCAGCTCTGCTAATGGTAGGCAGCCTCTAAAGCAGAGGGATTCCTGTCTGCAGGAAATACTGAGCACCTTCCTACAATAACTCTATGTAGCATTTTGGTACATGTGTTTCAGAAACCACAGTTCTTCAATACAAGTCCAGATCACTTTCTGTTGACAGAGAAAAGAACACAAATTCAGTTTGGCTCAAATGCAAGTTCATTTCTTTGAAATTCTTCTAGAGTTATGCTGAGCCCACTCCTGACTGACTCAAAAGGGATATAAAAACATGCTTAAGGCTTTGCTGTGTTGGGCCCTCTGGTTCCATAGGGCTCCTTCAAAAAAAACCAAGTTTTCAGCTTTTCATGGTTGCATGTACCCACATTGCATCTGCCTGGTGTGTTTTCAGTGAAGACTTAACTGTATATGAAAAACTGATTTATACAAATGTTGCTTTTTGATTGTTTGGCTTCTTTTTTTTTTTTTTTTTTTCCTAAGTGGTGAATGACTTGCCAGTGTAGGAGCCAGGTGTGTATCTGACATTGTGGTGGTCTGGATCCTTTCACTCTGTGTGCCATTTTCTTCTAAGGGCAGCAATGGCTGACTGGCTAATGGAGGATGGAGCTGAATTGTATTAATTTTATATTTGTCTCAGGGGATCAGCTCCATGAATTCCATTGCATGAGGGAAGCTAATGTTTGCCCTGATTTGAATGTAACTTTTTAATGTCTTTTAAAAACTATTTTGTTTAATAATGTGGATTTGTTTTTCTTTTTCTAGCATTCTAGTAAATGTTACCTAGTGTGTTGGTTCATTTCTCCCCTCCAGGGTTGTTTAAATACTACCCCAAGGTCATGCCAAAAAATAATAGAAGTTTAAATGCCAAATGTTTATGAAACTGCTGTCTAAATACTGATTGATTGCACAGTTGAAATAAAAGTTTTCCTTAGTAAAGGTGTTAGTTGATATTTTATTTTCTGTGTCTCTGAGGAGTGGCTCAAAACAAGGAAGATAAAAACTGCAGCACCTCATTTCAGGCTGAGCAGATAGGGTGTTGTTGGCACTTGAAGTCATAAAAAGAGGTAGACATTAAACTGAACTTATAATTGAATTTCATAAAACTTGCCCAACCATGTATTCATTTATCACTTATGTACCTGGAATTGTTTCCCACCTTAAATCTGTGTGTCCCACTGCTGAACACCCATGGAAAATCTCTCTTCTGCTTTATTTTCATGGGGTGTGAAACACATGGTTCTCAGTGCAGTTGTTCTCCAAAGCCTGCAAAGCTGCTGACAAAGCTGCACTGCTGAGTTTCCCCAGCACATTTACGCCTGTGGAACCCCATGTTCAGTGTATGACAAGACTGAAAATGCAGCTGCTGTTGGTCAGAAGGCAAACTGCTGCTCTTACAAAGGGCTGCCTGCTAGATGGACGTCAGTCAAGTTCAGTTAGTGAGGAGGTTGTGTTCTGGAGGGATTCAGTGGTTTCTGTTCTGGCAGGTTGATCACTGATTGGCACCTGAGAGCAACGAGAACGTGGCTGGGCAGTTGAGAGCTGGATTTAGAGTAGCGGTGCCCATGCAAAATACTGGAAATGAAACCACAGAAATTACTGCTGTCATTTACAGGGTCTCTAGGGAGACTAAAATCAAAACATCAGTGGAAGTGGAATCTTGCAGTACTTGGTAGGTTTGACTTCAGTTCTTGTCTATGTTGTTCCCTAAAATATATGAATTTTTACTGGCGCTGGATATACTTAATGGAGACGGAAAATTATTCATAGGTATTTTGAAGCTTTGAAATCACAGTATTGGGAATTGAAGATTTGAAATAAATGTCTGCTAACTTTTTTCCATGTCCAGGAAATTACTCTTTCTGAATACATTTACTCTTATTCTGACCATCTGTTAAGAGCATGGGCCGTGTCATTTCTGGGTGCCCCCAAGAGAGGGCACACCGAACACCCCTGGGAGACAGAGCTTCTCTGCTTTGTCAGTGTCTTCTGCTGATCACTTGGGATGCCTGAATTCTGCAGTAGAACCATGAAGTCTCTTTCCTTTTGAATTCTCAGAAGACAAAGGAAATCCCAAAAGCCTCATAATGCTTCTTTATGAATCACAGCTGTTCCCACCTGCAGAGTCTGCTTATAGACCAGTTCTTCCTAGCTTATATGACATTTATCCCTGGGAGTTTTAGAGCACCAGCTGTGGAGATTATTTATAAAACCAACTCTAATCCAAAATTCTTTACTCCTTATGTTCAAATATAGGAGCACTGAAATATAGTTATTGAGAGATAATTGAGAAAATCAGACCAATGCTGAAAATATGATCAAGTATTTTAAGAGAGTATTTGTAAAAAATGAATAAATTCCAAATAGAGTAAATAAATTACATTTTAAAAGGTAACAATTTCAAATAACTAGGGAGCAGTCAGTCTTGGACTGTGCAGTGATACAAATGCTCTACCAGTGCAATCCACCAGAGATGTTGCTCTTTCTCTATGTAAGAACCAACTGCAGTTTCCAGTTATGTTCCAGGTTCATTTTACAGTCCAGAATTCTTGTTCTCAGTAGCAATAACTAAACAGTAAAGCTCCATCTTCCAAGGAGTTACTGTTGCAAAGAAAAGCTTAGAAGCAGCCCTGGTTTGGGGTCTGATGCTGTGCTACCTGCCTGCAGTCTGCCCCCAACCTGAATGGCTGAGCTACAGACAGGTGAGTGCTGTGGGCCACCTGCACTGAAGGGCCACATTCCTTGAGGTGACAGCATTGCCATTGCTGTTTAGTTTGTCAGTGACAACAAGCTACAGTCTAAGCTTGTCTGTTTTTTTGGATAAAGGAATCAATAGCTTGGAATATAAAGGCCTGGGCTAAGAATTTCCTTTGCACCTGAAGCCAAACTTCACATCTTGGTATATATGAAAAAAGACCTCTGCTTTCCTTTCATTTATTAAAGTTACTTCTTTGAATATATACAAGTAAATCCAGTTGGGTTTTCTGTTTGGGGATGCATAAACATTTATTACCTGTAGGCTTAAACTGTACCTTATCTTATTTCTGATATATGTTTGCACTGTGCAGCCCAGCCAGTTTTCCCTTTTCCTTCCTCTGCAGTCATGGCTCAGCACTGCTTGCTGGACAGTAAAGCATATCCTCTGTCAGTAAGAGAGAAGCTGCAGGTGCTGACGTTGCTGCTGTCCATGTTGCAGGGTCCTACTCTTTCTATAACTGGTGTATTGAGACTTCACCTTTCCCTCCCCACAAAGCAAAGAAGATGGGATTTGAGCCCCTCTCAAAGAGCCTCAGGTAAACACAATCAGATTTGACAAGGACAGATCAAGTTGTTTCTGGATGAAAGAGGAGTGTAAGCTTTATTTAAATGCCGTAATTTAAATCCCGTTCACACAGGAAAGCACCTTTAAAACATGCAGAAAATAGAAATAATTCAGGATCTAGCTGTGCTCAGTGACAGAGATGTTGTTCATGGATATCCCTGGTCCATAGGATCCCCTTGGCTGCCAACAGAGGCCTGGGCTCTGACCTCTGAGAGACTCCTGCCCATCCTGGTGGCTCTGGGGCCCCTGCAAGAACCAGCTGAGACGGTTTTCTGGCAGTGCTGCCAAGTGGCCCAAGTTCCTCAGGTTTCTCTGGAGAGATGACTCAAGCATCACTGGAAGCTGACCAAAATTCCAGGTGGGTTCAGGGGGTGCTGGATACTGTAATTATCCACGGTTTTGAAGGGTGAAAGTCAATTTTTATGGGCAATGGAAGATAATGTTTCCTATTATACTCTGTGGGACATTTTAAATCACTGCCTAAAACATTGGATTGTACTTTAGCTGGAAATAAAATGGGGACTCCCCAGAGCTCCTGTTAATAGAATGGTTTTGAATTTCCTTTTATCTGCATAGCAATACATTGGGAAAAAAAGATTTTCATGAGTAAAGCCGCAGATTTCTGGCTGGGCTGCCAGGCTATTGCACCACATGAAAGCAGGAAAAGTGTTGCATACACTGCAGCTCACTACAGCCTTTTAACAATTTGAAGTTTGGTGTGCTGGTCTAGGAGATTAACCCCCCTGGTTTGCTGAAAACTATCACCAGGGGGTGGGTGACAGACATCAATCTATGCTGCCTCCTCACTTTTTGCAGTTTTCAGACACAATAGCATAAAACAATCCCACTGAACTATTCACTCATAGCCTTCCTTATGATAGGTTATACAACTGAAGTTGGAAGTAAGATAGTTTACAGCACAGACTGTAAAATAATAATAATAAAAAAAATTCCATTAAAATTATTCATGTTAGCAACCATCCTGCTTTGGAATAGGTCCTGAATATTTAAAAGTCAGTAACAGCTTGCTTGGGCTCTACCAAATAAAACAATCTGGCTTTGCTTTACACAAAACCCACAGTCAAGGCAGAATGAATCCCTTGAGATTGAGATTTCCCAGCTTCAAAGGATAAGTAAACCCCAGGCTTAAGTTTCTAAGTATTTCAATTAAAATTCTTCTGATAAATCAAAAGCAAGACAACCCCTAGTTCATAATAGGAAGAATTCTGGCTTTTGAAACACTTTACAGAAAAATGGCTTTATTAAAGAGGAAAGCGCTCTCAGTTTTTATAAACTGCTTCTCCATCTCTGTGTGTAAGCAGGATAGGGTAAAATCAGTGGGGAAGGTCAGTGTGTCAGAAGCCATTGTAGCACAGCTGACAATCGTGGCCAGTCCCCAGGAGTTCACCTGAGCTGGGAAAGGCTCAAAGGTCACCTCCATGCTGGGCTGTTGGGCACAGGCCAGGGGTGGGACCCTGGCACCCAGCAGCGCTGGCTGCTGCCACAGCCTGGGCTTCAGAGGTCTCAGCCCAAGTGGGGATGACTGGAAACAGCCTTTTAATAGGAGCACTCTGCAGCTTGGTTTAGCATTCAAGGAGGTTTTAAGAGTTTATGATGATATTTCTTTTCTGTAGCTCAACTGGGCCAAAAAATAGAGCCTAGCCCTGCAGTTGCAGAGAAGAAAATGACAGGATCCCCAGAGGAACAGCTGTACAGCATCCTAAAACCTCTGCCTCTAAATTTCTGATTTGGAATTGTCCCCACTAAACATAATACATGCCAAGTAATTTAATCCAGTTTGGTATTTGCAGACAGATAGTGCATATCTTTTAAATAATTCTACATTCTTTTCTTGAAATCCTGGATTTCATGTGAATTTTAGCCTGGGGATTAGGGAGGCTCCTCTCAGATGCAATGGGTGAGTGCAGTGTCTATGTAACTAGGTCACGGTGTACTTAGGCATATTTAGTTATCTGTTCTTGTGTTCTTCCCCACTTTAGTGGCACAATAAACAAAGAGGGAATGAAGATCGATTTGTTATCTCCTCTCTTAGGATGGTAGAAGAGATTTCAGTGGAGGTTTTTTGCTACATTTTCTAACAATGTTTGTGATTTTTCTTTTTTTTTCATTTTGCATTTTGTAAGCAATGAAGTGCAGGAATTAAATGCTTCTCTTCTTTTCATCAGACCATGATAAACAGGAATATGCAAAGGATTCCAGATGATGATCCAGAAAGAGCAAGAAATTGCATTTCTTTCCTTTCCCCACAGAGTGTCCCCATTTCACTGTTCGTTGCTCAACAGGCGACCACCTCTGAGTAGGCAGAAGTCCATTTTGCAGAGAAGCCTACAAAGGTTACTCAAGCATTTATTTGTCCCTTTCCAAAAGGTATTATATTGCACTTCACATGGCAAACTGAAAGTTGCCTTTTACTTATCAGAGAGATTTTATCTGTCTTGGTGACTTGAAGATCAAGTGAGGTTTTTTAATGCATATACACACACGCTGGATTGCTTGTCAAAATTTTGTTCTTTGGTGTATATATAGCTGTAAATACAATAATTAAACTTAAGTTCCTACGTAATCAATATCATCTTTATATTTTAATTCTTTAGGTACTAATTAATTTTGATATATTGGATATAAAATTTTATAGTTTAAAACTAATGGAAAATAGTAGGTTTTAACTTTATAAGTTTTGCATTGTTGGCAAGAGTATCTGAGTGCACGAGGGCTGCTTTTTCTGAGATACTTCAGCATATACAAGTTTTAGATGTAAGCTGAAAAAATAAATATGCACTCAGAAAAAAAAATCAATTAGTCTCACTAGGTTTCATAACTAAGAGCTTGCTTTGAACTTTACATTTTTTTTTCCAGTATAGATATGACACTAGAGTGGCCTTTGTACAGCTGAGACATTTTTTGATCAGTTCACTAATAACTTGTCTTGCAAAGCTTAGAAAAATGTGTTTCATCAGTCAGTGATTTGCAATGTGACTAGACAAAGGCATGATCATTCTCAGACTTGTGTCATATGGAAGAAACCTAATGTAATGGGCTACAGATAAAAACTTACATTCTTTCATGGATCAATTCATAAGTCAATATATTTTGCACTTTTTTCCTACAAACTGTTTTGTATTCATTTCAGACTGAAGTTAAAACATGAATAAACAATTAATTAGATTCTGGTTTGTATTTTGTACTTTATATTATGTGGCTAAATGGCTAGTGCAGAAGTTTAGACAGTCCTAATTTTTGCTGATTAAAAGCAGAAACTAAACAGACGTGTGCTAGTGGGGCCTGGTTTGCATCACCAGAACAGATGCAGCATTCACCAGCAGGCAGAGCAGTTTGCACTGAAATGGCTTCAGTGACTCATGCTCGAAGTGTTTCAGTTACAGCTACAGCCCAGTCAGGTCGGCAGAGATGCTCTGCATCTGACAGAGCCAGAAGGGACCTGCTTAACACATTTTCCCAGAGTAATATCAGCTGCATAACCAGCCAGGCTGAAAAGGCATAAAAAGCACATCTCAATGTAACTTATAAACATGCACGTGTTCAGTTCTACTACCAACAAAGGGAGATGTGGAGGAGGGGAACAAATAAGTCTGGAGCAGGGGTCTAACTCCAGCAGAACAGCAAACCCAGATTTTTGGTATTGTCTCAGGCCTGACAGAAACTCCCTCCAGCCTTGATAAACAGTCCTGTTTATCACAGTGGTGCTGTGAAACATGTACAGGGTTGTAGAATTAACACTTAAATTTGTTTAACGTGAAAAGAGGCATTTTAGAAAAATGAATTATTGTATTTTTTCCCTCATAGCAAGTGGGGAATAGAATCTACTGATGCTGGAATACTGTTACAAGCTAAGACTATTGCAATCCAAATTTCCTTAAACGTGTCCCTTTTTTCCAGAAGAAAATTATTTCAGAATGACAGCACCATTACAGTTCAAAAGGACTTTGGAGGTCTTGCCTTCGAGTCCAGCATCTTGCAGAAAGCAAGTCTAATGCTGAACTTGGACCAGGTAATTCTGGGGTTTGCCCCCTTGGAAGCTCATTTCAAATTATGAGTCTAATTTTTTTGGTCACATTCTTCCGTGAAAAGAGCTTTGTCTCTCTTTTCTTGGTAACTTCCACTTAGGTGTTGGAAGGTTGCTAACTAGCTACCCCTAAGTCTTAGTTAATGCCAGCTTTTGAGAGGAAGAAATGTTGGGGTAATTTTAAGGCCAACCAATGAGCAGTGAAGGCTTATCAGGTGGTGAATTGTGTGTCATAATGAGAACTTCTGTAGATTATTGGCAAATATTTGGGATGCTGGTATAGCAGGCACCTGAGCCAGTGAATAAGTTCATTTCAGATACCATATCAGCTATTTCCAATGAGAGTTTAGAAGTGAGTCCAACAGGATTCCCATAGACTGCTCACAAAAGACCTGAGCCAGTTAAAAGCTGAATTTGGATGAACAGCAAAACAGACATAATTTTTTGCAAGTAGAGCACTGGGTTAAATCTGAATTCCCAGCTCCCATTTCTGATGCAGACAGTGTCCCCGTAGGAATCTTCACAGACTCAGTGACATCAATCTGCACATCCATAATTACAGTCTACATGCCATTACACGGCAGCCATGCACAAAGCTCCTGCAGCCTGGGGAGAGTCAGCTGGGCCTGCAGCAAGCTCTGTCACACAAAATGCAAATCTCTTCACAGATAAGGCACATCTTCCTCCAAATATAGAGAAGCTCACACCCACCTTGCTAATATTCTCTTCAGTAAGATTATACAGAATCAAGCAGCGCATCCCATGAGAATACTGGTGGTGTGCTGTACTTTGAGGTATGCGCATCTGGGATCGCTACAAAGTAAGAGACTGTGGACAAATAAAAATGATGTCTAGGGAAGGACAGAAATCAACATACATTGAATTACTATTACTTTCTCCACTTTACTTTTGCATTTTGCATAGCTAAGAGCCATACCAATATCTTAACCTTTACATGAATGTAACCTTTTCCCCTCAGAAAAAGTGTTTCAAGTACTGGAAAAGTATCGACTATCCATCTAACAAGAAGATACATAAAGAAATAGCACTGACAAGTATTTCGAAGTCAGGCATATAATCAAACCCCTTACTGTACAGCTGAGCATTTTTTATCCTTATAGGGAGAATAAATCTTTATTCAAATGGTACTTTTAATGCAGTTGATTAACAACTAGATCAAGAACTGCATATGTAACACTCTAAAACTCAGCCACTTCAGAAGATGGGAAACTGAGGCAGAATGTGTTTGTTTGCACAAGATTACACCGACACCGGCAGCGATTTATCTGTCCTGTGTGTTTTTAAGGGTTCGGCAGGGTTTACCGACGCCGTGGGGGCACCGGCTGGGCCCAGTGGTTTGCGCGGTACCCTCAGGCTACCCCGGCCGGCGGGTGACAGCCGGTGTGGGGAGCCGCTCCATGCGGAAGGTCCCCCCGCCTGCCCGGGAGCCGCCGGAGCGCGGTGCTCCAACGCTTCAGACACCCCCGCGTGGGCAGGAGAACGGGAGCCGCAGCCCGGAGGCGGAAAGCAGGCGTGAGGCACGTGCCGCACCGGAGCCGCGCCGTGGAGCCCCTGACGGCCCCGGACGCGGTCCCGGCCAGCGACTCCCCCCGCACGGCGGCCGAGGCGGCCCCTGCCCCGCTCCTGCCGCGGCTCCCGCGCTCACGGGCACTGCCGGCCCCGGCCTGCCCCGCGGCTGTCCCGCGGCCGGACCGAGTCCCAGCGGTGGCCGAGCGGAGGGTGGAGGCGCCGGCGGAGCCGCCCCAGCGCGGCGCCTTTGTTCCGAGCGGCGGCGCGGCCGGGGCCGAGAGTCCCGCCGCGCTCATGGCGGGAGCAGGGGGAGCCTCGCGGAGCGCCCCGCGGGCGCTGCCGCCCCTGCGCGCCCGGGAGCCGGCGGGCAGCGGGGGCTCGGCGCGCTGAGCGGCGCCGTGTCCGGCGGGGGCGCTGCGCGGGGCCCGGCAGCCCCGGCGGCGGGGGCCGGGCGAGGCGGGCGCCTGCAGCCTGCGGGGGCCCTGGCCGGCGCGGATCGGCGCTCCGCGGACCCCCGGACGGCCTCCGGGCAGCGGCGCTCCCCTCGCCGGACCCCGCCTGGCCTGGCCCCCGCCGCGGGCTGTAGCGGAGCCCTCCCGCGCCCAAACTTTGCAAAGTCTCGTAGCTCCGCTGCTGGGGCGGCGGCGGCGAGGGCAGCGGCGGGCGGGGGCGGCGGCGGAGGAGGCGGGGGCGGAGGGGGCGGGGTGCGGGCCGGCGGCGGCGGCGGCAGCAGCATCAAAGAGCCCCGATTCTTGCCGCCCTGGGAGCCATGCGCTGCTGTCTGTAATGTCAGCGGAACAGGAGAAGGACCCCATCGCGCTGAAGAGATCCCGAGGTACGGCGGGGGCTGGGCCGGGCCCGGGGGCGGCCGCCGCTGGGGCCTGGCTCCCGTGCGGAACGCTGGCGGAGCCACGGGATGCGCGCACCGCCCGCGTCGCCGCTGCCCGCCGGGCTCCCCTCGCCGCGCAGCGCGGGCCGGGCCGCCCCCGCCGCGGTCCCTCCCTGCGGCTGCGGCGGGGCTGGCGGTGCGGGGGGGCCGCTCGAAGTTTGGTCCGTGGGGCCCGGCCGGGCCCCGCGGGCTCCCGCAGCCTGCGGGCCCTGAAAAGCAGCCCCGGGGCTCGCCGTGCGCGCAGGTGTGCCCCGCGGGGGAGGGCGGCGTGCGGTCCTGTCTCTTGTGTGTCTGGGGATGTGCAGCGCATTAGTATGCAGCGAGCATACTGCTGGTGCAAGGGAATACGGCGGCAGTGCCACATGTCCGAGTTCGTGCTGATGCAGAGCCCATAAATTACACTTGAGTGTTAGCTCTTCTGCCCCCAGTCCTGGCTTCTGCGCCTGAGTCTAGTTGGGGTTTTGTCTTTCCCTTTTCGGGAAATGAAAAAATAAAAAAACCGAATTATTATTCTTTACTTATAGCTCTGGTGTATGGCTCTGGTGAGGTTTGAGGTATGCGTTTCTTTCAAAGGAGTAGGGAAAAGGGCAGAAATGCAGGGTCTCCTCCGACTTCGGCAGTGCAGCTGACTTTAATGGCAGTGGCACATCAGCCTGCGTAGCGATTGTTGTGTCCTTATAGTCCTTAGACACAGAAATGCCTCTCTGAATGAAATAATCAAAGACAGCAGGATGGGTCACTGAGTTGGGTGAAAATCATGGCAAAATTATAAAATTCACAATTTAATGCTTCTTGTTTTCTTGCCTCCTGTTTTGCCCCTGGAATTCTATTGTTCTTGGTGTTTTAAGCTTTTTTTCTGGTTGGATAAGTGGGAAAAGGTGTGGATTCCACGGTGCATGTTGTCAGTGATTTACAGTTTGCTTTTCTAAAACTGCTATAGTAACAGCTGGATTGCAAGCTTGAAAATGAGAGAATGAAGACACACAGCAGTGTTACAAAGGAGACTGGGATTCATTAGACTCCTCCACTCTCAAGCCCTGATTCTGCAAATATTTAAGCATATATGGTTTCACATGCTGGAGTTACCCACCGAGTTCCACCTGATTACAGCTTATTATCAAAACTGTTTACAGTCTCAGGGCCACAGAACAGGCTCACCAAATTTGGTTGAAATTAGACTATTTTTAGTTTTTTGCCTATAATGAAAAGTTTATTCCGCCATTTATGTTTCTTGGGAAAATGTTCTTACTGAGATAAAGTACTAAAACCCTAGACTGAGATTTGTCAGTGAATATGAAAATATTCCATACTGTATTTGTAGTATGTTAAGTATGGCATAAATTACATGCAAAGTAAAAATCCCTTAATGTGTAAACCAAACTACAACTTGCAGTTCTCCTAACTAACACTGAAAATGCCCATCTTAGGTATGTACAAAGTAAAAGAGAATATGAGGCTTATCTCTTCTCCTTTGCCCAAGTGTGAATGGCTGAAATTAATTTTATCTGTAGTTTAATAGGGGAATAGTTATCAGATGGGTATTTGTATCTTTAGATCCATGAGATAGGTGATGTCCCAGTCAAAAGGATTGTATTTTTTCCCAAAAAATTAGTCTTGGACAATGAATAATTTTTCATTAGTTCAGCGTTCCAAAATGCTTGGTACTCCTTTAATGAAAGTCTGTGTGGTAGGTACCAAAAGTGACTTTGGAAAGTTTACTTTGGCTTCATGAAAATGAGCCTTATTCACTCTTTTTTTGGAGGTATGCTAGGACTAACATTCTGTTTCCTTTCATGTATAAATTAAATCATTATAGAACCCAAAGGGAAAATATAAATTCTTAGGGCTGAATTAAATCATTGGCCTCACACAGTGAGAAGTGAAAATACAAAAGCTTTGTGCCTTTCCAGACACAGGGCTCCCTTCTGTAAACCGAAGCATGTGAATGGCTTTGCTGATGGAAGTAATTCAGATAGAAATTGATGGAACATGTCACTGGAATTCTAATGTTCATATGCTGATGCTTTTGAAGAATGATGTCCCAGAGAGGGAATTTATATGTAGTTTCCTAAAGTCTTAACTTCAGCTACTGTAAATCAGCACTTGTGTATGACCCTAAGTATTCTACTTGATCACAAATTTACTGATGTCTGTGCTGCTAGTTGTTGAATTTATTAAAAGAAATCTGGATATTTGGAATATTTTGCTATCAGTAATTAACGTCAATTATTTTTTCAGAGTACAGGGCCATGAAAAGGAGTGTCATTTATGCAGTTTTGAGGATTAGTGTTCACAGTGCAATCTTACACTAAATTTAGTATGAACTTATAGGAATGCTGGAGAAGAAGCTGATAGAAAGTACAGGAACAGTTTTGAGAAAATTGATTATAAATATGATGATTTATAGAGTTGAAATTTAGGGAAAATTTGCCATCATTCTTTATGTAAAACCTTATACTGTAGTCATTTAGTATCTACAGGTAATGTAGTAGCAATGCTTCATAGCACACTTAGTATGTGCATGATTTTATCTTCTAAATCAAGGCAAAAAGGTCTCTTTTTAAAGAGTAATCCCTAGTTTCTCTGATTATACCTTAGTCCACAACATGCTATGTGCAAACCTGAATTTATTTTGAGACCTTGATTGTGACATCATGCCCTTGTCTTTGAAATTCAGACTTAAAATTTGATAGGTGTTGATCTGGGATGTCCATGTATCTTCCTTATGTATAATGAAAAATAAAATCAAATTTTAACAGTGACAGCTAGAGCCAAAAGGAACTTATTAAAGCAGAAGCAGAACTGGATTCCTACTTGAGGTAGGACTGGTAAATTCCCTGAAATCTCAAAACAAAACAAAACCAAAACCAACCAAACAAACAACCCCGACAAACCAAAAAATCCCGGAGGCCTGGGGGAAGTGCTGGGAGTGGAAATTTGTCAGGCCTCCTTGATCAGGAGTATTTCAAACTACTTGGATACTTTGGTCTGTGTACATTAGGACTGCTGCTTCCCTGAGAGAAGAGATTTTGTGTTATGTTGCTGAATATTCCTAAAGCTGGTTTACCTGTCTGCTGGGACCACTTGTCTAACAGAGCAGTGTAATGTCATACATTGTGCTGCTTTGCATAATACTGTTGATAATTCACAGTTATCTCCAGGTTGTCTTTGGTAATGAAGACCTGTGTGTTCAGCTGGATGCTTGCATCTTGATAAAGTTTGACTCATATTCTGAATATCAATTTTAAACAAACAACAGTAAATTTTTTAGGTTGGATTGCCTGCTTACTGTTTTGTGCTGTTGTTATATATTTATATAAAAGAGCAAATAAGCTATTATCCTAATAGGCCTGGGAAAAAAAAGAATTAATATAGTTTCTTAGTATAATGATGTTAGTACTTTAATATGTGTTGCTCTGGTATTACCTGAAAATGCTTCTCATACTTCAGCTCAGGGTTTTCTTTGCATTCCCATATTGTGGCAATTTCTCTTGAGCCTGTGGAGACAAGCTGACTGGGATAATAATGAGATTGCTACATTTATTTTGCACTTATGGTCTAACTAGGGTTTTTAAATGGAAGCCACAATTTATACAAATTTGGGAGCTTGTCCCACTGTTGTGAAAGGTGGAGAATCCCAGGGGAAGTACAGATATCTTTTTGTATTGCTCAGGGTGAAATCTGATTGAGCAACCAGTGAAATGAACATTCCTTACCTTTTTTTTTTTTGCTAGGATAGCCTTGCTCAGTTATTTTATAAGGTTTCTGCAGAGGTAAGCTGATTCACTGATTATTGGCAAGTGTCTTTTTGTTTGATCAAGTCTTGCATTTAGTGAAATTTAGATTTGATGCACTGGAGATTAGTCTAAATAACACGGCAAGTTTTCAGTGGTTTTTGTTCGTGGATCTACTACTGTTGGCTTTTCTTTTCCTTCATGGTGGATTGTAACAATCTGTTTGTTGTATATTGCTACACTGAGGCTGTGTCTATGTGAGTTAAGAGGTGAGTCTTAGACATGGCTTTTTGCAGTTCTTTTGGAAGTTTTATGATTTATGCAAACAAGAAATACTTCTAACTGGTGATGTGGACATGTTAAGAATCAAGGGACAGATAAAAATAAAATAAATGGAAATGTCTATTTCAATAAGAATAAGCATGAATGGGACATGAAAGTGGTAGCAGACAGAGGTGTAGGAGGGATGTTAGCTTACTTCCAGGTGTGTGCTCCTTTAGCACTTGCAACACAAGGCACCAGAGTCAATGCAAATTCAGTATTTGTAACAGATATCTGAGGCTATGGTATTTAAAGACAGACTTACAATACAGTCTGCAATAAAATTAATGTACGATTACACTGATTGATATCTTGTAGGTGGTGACAGTGGATTGGATGGGTTAGGAGGACCAGGAGTTCAGCTTGGGAGCCCTGATAAGAAAAAGCGCAAAGCGAATACACAGGTAAATTCCCTTTGCTTCTTTTGAATTCTTAATAAACAGTGCACTCGAATGTTGTTTTCCGGTATGAGTAGCTCTCATTGTTCAGAATATCAATTTCTTGTCACAAATAGCAGCTACATACCAAGTATTTCAGTTTTACTTTGAAGTTGAAATCTTCCTGAATACTAGTATTTGCGCTGAAGTTATTTTAATCCCTGTAAGTTGCCAAAAACATGTAAAGAGAGGAGCACAGTGAGACTGCAACAACTGGGATTTTTCCCATAGGGATTTGATTTTGAGGCAGACTTTTTTTTAATGAGTTTGTAGCCATTGGTAGAAATCTGTACAGCATGAGTAGTTGCCATGAGACTACTTATTACCTTCCCTTCATTTCTCTATGTGTAGGTTTGTGGGCTAATGAATCAGTGCAGTTTGTTAATGCTTTGACCAAGCTCTTGGCATACTCCCCAGGTGATTTCCAAGCAAAAGCTAAGTCAGGCAGAGCTCCTTTCCAGTGAATCCTTGCAATGTGACATTTCCATGCAGTTGCTCTTTCCAGAAAAAAAAGCCTCAATACAAAATATCTGAAGCAATTGGGTTTCTATAGTGCCGAGTTTTCCTTTGTGTGTTCATTCAGCTTTGAGTGAGAGTATCTGTTAATTTGGTACTGCCCAGTGGGAATACCTTTATTTATGTAGGTAAAACAATCACTTTCTCTTAGGCCTATGCAGAGTCCATTAAGAGGTGGATCTGTTTTCTTCATTTTTGTTTTGTTTTAAAGTAGTCATGCTGAAACTTGCTCTGAGAAATATTCCGTTACTTTACAAGGATTCACACCTCTTTTTTCAGTGGAGTTTCCTTGTGTTCTGGAATGGTAATAACTCTAGAGGACATGCAGATTAGCTTGTGTTCCTTCTGACCAGGTTAAAATTTGCACAGAAGCATTTTTTTTAATAAATTTTGAGTCTTGGTTCATTAGTACTCAGGAGGAAGTGCTTTCTGTGAGCACAGTTAGTGTGAGGGTGAACCCAGCAGGTGTTCCCTACAGGCTAGTCTAGAATGAATTTCAATTGTATGAGTGCACTGCTGACATTTAAACAGACTCTGGGCTCCATTAAACACTTGATTATGCTCTGTAACCAGAGCATAATCCTCGTGTTTCATACCTACTGACTATGTTTTGCAGACTGTCCACAATCACTGAATGCTGTTTGGTATAAAAATGTACAGCATAGAATATTTCACAGACTATAGAAAATACCAGTCTGCTGACTCCTATATGCTAAATGCCTTTTTCAGGGTTATAGTACCGTTAGGTTTGTATATCCTCATGGAAGTGGGGTGTCTTATGAGGTGTATATTCAGTAACATGAACCCAAAATAAAGTTAGGGAAATGCTTCAAATCTGCTCTTCAACATTTGGAAATACTTTGTGTATGTGTTTGTGACAGTTGGATTTCTGTATTGTTGCTTGTCTTTTGTAAAAGATTATGAAATAGAAGTCACATATCAAGTATTATTTTCAACTGCAAAGTTTTAAAAACTCTGAAACTACTATAAATCACCACATTATCTGGAGCCCAAGCTCCTCTCCTGCCTCTGAAATTTCAGACAGCCTGGCAGGGTACAGCGGGTGAATTTTACACAACAGCTGAACAGTTCTTTCAGCAGTTGTATTGCTAATCCAGAGCCTTTGTGGTTGGTCTGTCTTGCAGGGAAATACTAAAACTAATCTGAGTGTTGTATTTAAAATATTTGTAGGGGTCGTCATTTCCTCCTCCATCTGAATATGCTCCACCACCGAACCCAAGCTCTGACCACCTTGTAGCTGCAAATCCATTTGATGACAACTATAATACTGTGTCTTATAAACCACTTCCTTCAGGAAATCCATATTTTAGTAATCCTGGTTATCCTGGCTTTGGAGGCTATAACACTTTCAGAATGCCACCTCACATGCTGCCCAGAGTGTCCTCACCATATGGTGGTTCTTATTCCCTCAGAAACCAGCCACATCCTCTTCCTCAAAACCCTGTTGGCATGGGTTTTAGTCGACCCCACTCTTTCAGCTTTGGTCCTCATGATAATCCAGGTTTTGGGAATCAACCACCTTATGGCAGTGGTCAGATAAATCAAAATGTCAATATGTCTGCTCAGCATTTCAGACCAAATCCTGGGGAGAACTTTGGCCATTCTGGTCAGATACCTCACCCTGATGTGCCAACTAACTTTGGTCCTGGAAACAATCCAAATTTTCCAAATTCTCAGCTAGAGTCAAACCATTCTTTTGTTCCTCCACCAAACACGTACAACCAGACAAAATCATCAGCACAAAAGCAAGACTTTAGTCAAGGTGCAAGCAAAGCATCCAGCCAGAACACTGCTGCTCATCAGCATCATCACAGGACAGAGGACGTTGTGAGTCAAGGTAACAGTGACCTGAAAAACGTTACTCGAAACAATGTGGTAAATCAGGATAACAGCCATTCTAACAGTGCTGAGAACACCAATGCTGGCCACTCAAATGGGACCCAGAGCAAGTCCCGCCAGCCTCGAGGTACTGCTGAAGGATGCAACTCTGAAAAGAGCAGCAAAACACCCCTCCATCCCAGTCGTCACGGACACTCGTCCTCTGAACCCGTGTACCCGTGTGGAATTTGTACACATGAAGTCAACGATGACCAGGATGCCATCCTGTGTGAAGCCTCTTGTCAGAAATGGTTCCACCGGATCTGTACAGGCATGACAGAGTCAGCCTATGGGCTCCTCACGGCAGAGGCGTCGGCGGTGTGGGGCTGTGACACTTGCATGGCTGACAAGGATGTGCAGTTAATGCGCACCAGAGACACTGCAGGACCACCTGCACTGAACACAGAGGGCTGACAGCCTGAATGGCTGCTAGTGGAGCAAATACTTGCTATGAAAATTCGGTTACAAATTGGGTACTTCACTTTCTGCAGACAATCAGTTGTGTTTGATTGCTGTCATCTTTATTCTCCCTAATCTGTATTCATTCATAAACTTTCATCTCAGCTTTTGTACTCTTAGTTTTATGTGTGCAAATGTTTTACAGGATGGAATATTTTTTGTTTCTGATTAAACTGTAACTGACAATTGATCGGAAGTAGGATGAGCATTGACAATATTATTGAAGGAAAAAATGTGCCTGTATGAATAGCCCTAATTTGCTAGTGTATATTAATGTGTTAACTGACACTAGCATTTAGTGCTTGGTTTTAATGGTACTATATTTGCAAGTACTCATTACTTTTTTTTTTTTTTGGCATGAATGTCTGTTATTGATGTTCTTGCTAGCCTTTCTTTGAATATAGTAGAGATGACATGGAGGAATGTGCAGTACTAATAGTTGTTATTTTAGGGTAAATACAGAGAATTTTGTATGTGCTTTTCCCTATTTTTAAGTAAAGCATTAATGTGCTATTCAAAAATCATGAATTCATGCTTAGTAACACAATGAAAACCGCTAACTGTTACACATTTCTGTTTCCTTGAAAAGGCAATAATCTCTTGACTTCTCAGCAATTACATGCTGAAGGCTCTTGCTAGGCCTTGCTTTATTTGGGAATTGTTGTGAAATAAGATTAAATTGGAAAAAGAATACATCAAGTTTATGAAGTCCACTGCTTTAAATCTAGAGAGTGCCAGAAGTAGGGTTGCACATGTAACCTTAATTCATCTATCTTGAGGACATACCTTGGGATGCAGTCTTTGCTCTGTCACGGTTGTGCAGTCATGCACC
Organism: Emberiza elegans; assembly: GCA_024865655.1. Lineage (NCBI taxonomy): Eukaryota > Metazoa > Chordata > Aves > Passeriformes > Fringillidae > Emberiza > Emberiza elegans. The sequence goes on along the minus strand of JALJVW010000398.1, from coordinate 13,300,998 downwards.
TCTCTCTCATTCTTTCTCACTGATGGTTCCAGTCTCCTGCCTCAGTGCTGCCCGAGGATTGGGGATGAAGTAGTGCACAGAAAATCCTGCCCAGCTTCTAGGGCTGTCAGCTCCAGCCTGCTCAGTCACCCTGAGCTTACACAGCCCGCTTGGCATGAAGGAGCGGGCAAGGCAATGGAGTGTGCTCTCTGAATTGCTTGATAATTTGGCTAGCAAAGTCTTAAATCTAAATTCCCATCACTGCCTCAGCCAGTCTTGCAGTGAGGGGGTTGGAAATCTAAAGTGAAGAAAGAAAATACAGCTGTCATATCAGGTGAGTTTAGCTCACATCAGAACTAAGTAATCAGAAGTTTAGCTCCTTTGCTAAACCTGATATCCTACTGACAAGTATGAATGGCACTAGAGCTTCGTGTGTGATGCTAAGAAATTCTATTTTAATAAGGGTAATTTGATCTTATTCTTGATCTCAAAAATAACTCCCCTTCTTTTTTGAATGTCGGGAAGCATCTAGCCTTGAACAGTTCAGCCTTAGAAGTATGATGAAATTGCGCATGCAACTGAAAAAGTTTATTTTGAGAGAAATATTGTTTGGAATTAATAAAATGAGGCACTGTGATAACAGATTCTGCTTGGAATATGTACCACTGTGCTGGAAAGTCTTTAAACAGCAGTTAAATAATGTGTCAAGCTCACAGGTACTAGTCATGTTCCTTAATGTGATAAATTTTTCAAGTCTGTGATGATGAGTGATACAGGAGTTTATAGAGAATTCAGTCATCCAATAAAGAGGTAGTTTTCATGGCAAGCCATGCTAATGAGTGAAAGTAAGGCCTGTTTGACAGTTCACCATTGTTTTGATTTTAAATGGGCTCTACTGTGTACATTCCTGGAAGATCCTGTGCAGATCTACACAACTTGTTTTATTTTAAAAGTGAAAAGTTTTGCTGTATAAGTGCAGTATTACCCCACCACTTTTTTTGTTGGGGTGGTTTTGTTTGGTTGTTTTTTTTTTTTTGTTTTGTTTTGGGTTTGGGTTTTTGTGTGGTTTTGTTGAGGTTTTTTTTTCCTTTGTTGGTTTTTTTTTTTTTGTTTTTTTTTGTGTTCCTCTCATCAGGAAAAAGAAAATAATATCTGGAGCGTAAGTGACATATTTCATATCTTGAGAATTTTCCTGTATGGAGATGTAAAGTGTAAGATAGATCCAGAGCTAGACTTAGTCTTGTTTTGTTAGAGGTGTGATTTTCAAACCACCAACAAAAAACCAAACAAGCAACAACCTCTGTTAAAGAGATTTATCTTCAGTAGTGCTCCTAATGACTGACAGACTGTTTGAATTTGCTTTTGCTACCTGAAGTAGCAATTAAACCAAACCTTGTTTAGATAGATTTGTTCCTCTAGGAATCAGTTTAATCTCTGCAACAATTAGCACTGTGAACATAATGGAGCTGGTTCACACCTACAGTAATGTAAGTGAAATCAGAATTTTGCTCAGTGAAAATTCAACCAAAGCTCCAATGATGATATTATTACCTTTCCCACTCCCACACCCCATGCCTCTTGTGAGATTTTGGGGCATTTGTCTCAGAAGTCTAATTCACGTTTTAACATTTGGAGCAGACATTGTATTTAAAATAGCCACGTATTTCTTAATCTTTTCCTCAACCCAGCATGAAGTTAGGCAACTATTTTCTAGATTTGCTGTCAGGACATTAGTATTTAAACATAGTGTTCTTAAATACTTAAAATCATCTGGAATATCATTTTATAAGGCCTTAAATTGTGTATTTATCTAAACTGGTATTATATTGGGTTTGTAACCCAGTAAATTTTCCTCATTTATTAATTTGTAAGTTCAAGGCATTAGCAAATGCCTATGATATGAAATAAAAACAAATGAACAACCAACTCCACACTTGTTAGGACAGTGATCTTAGAGATAGGACTGACAAGGATCTCCGGAAGTCATCCAGGCAATATGCTTGCCCTATTGATATGCTCTTGGCATACTTGAACTCTTTATCTAGAGAGCAGTTATATTTTGGTTTTCTCTGCATGTGTTGACTAAGTAGTAGTTCAAGTATGCACAGGAGAAACAGCAATCATGTTTAATTAGTGAGGTACTAGGAAAATGTCAGCTGATTAGCATTAGAAGTTAGTTCTAGAATGATGGGTGGGAGGGAGGGAGGGTTGGCTAGAATAGGTGAGGTTTTTGTAATACATGAAACAATTTGTATTGAACTCTCATGTGCTTCTTTCATTACTGGTGATTTAGATTGTACTGGTGCTGCACACCAAAAATATTGCAAAGATTTTGTAAATCTTGCAAACCTTAACATTTTTGTGGGAAATGCCTGTGTCCTTTTACATGGTTTCTGGTCATGATCAGAAATGCAGCCTTATATTGCTCCCAGATTCCCCCCCCCCCCAGGCTGAAATAGACAGGTATAAATTGGATTGTGCTGTCCTTAATACTTTTTTTGCTAGTGACCAATTTTAAATGAGAAAACATGGAAGTGACAGTGCTGGATATAGACTAGAGGGCAGGTAGCAAAAATCCTGTTTCTTCCTGTTTTACTCATTCCTTCTACAACTTGAAACTAGCAGGTTTGTGCTTGTCTCTTCTGAAGGAAGATGGGACTGATGCTTACTTCCAAAGGTTGTTTAGAGGACTAGTTTTTATTTGAGATCTTCTGATGAAAGAAGCTAGAAAAAAGTAATGAAGTTTACTCTACTTAAAAGAAAACTATAATTTTGGGGGCTGCTCAAAGAAGATTATACTTTGTGACCTCTGAAGTTTTTAATCTAAGAACCAGTTTTGTAATCACATTTTTCAGGCTTAATTTCAAGCATGTGACAATTAATGAAGTCAGTGAAACTGCATGCACACAGTCAAGAATGTTTTAAAGTGTTTGCAGTTTGGGGCCTGTAATATTTGCAAGTGAAATGCTTATATGGTTTGAGATTTTTACAAAATCATTGGTGTTAAAATGTAGCACCTTTTTAACATTTGTCTTTATTCCAACTTAATACAGTAACACATCTGCATTAAATATATTCCTCTCATTTTATAAATAAACATTGCCTGTCAGTAAAAGTATTGGTGTAACATTTTTAAAAAAGGAAGTCATGCTTCTTATCATGTTGTATGTGACTTAAATGACTGTTTCATATTAAAACTAATCTTTCCTTATGTACTGCTTAAATATACCTGTTTTGGGATATCAGTTCAGTACTTTTTATACAATCTTGAATGTGTTCCACATTGGTGACATGTATTTTTGCAACAACTTTTTTGTTTTGATTTTAAATTAGAGCATGTCTGATGTAATACATGCATTAGTGCTGTGGTGTGTGACAAAGTTAATGTATGTAATTCAAATTGGAAAAGTTTCCAGACTTTGTCCAACATTAACCCTGTGGCCAGGGATTAAATTACTATGTAATACAAATTATTTCATACCATGATGTGTTTTAAGCTACTCTATGAAGTATGTGAAACATTATTGTTTATGGATTGGTAGCTGGTGAGGTGTCTTGCATAGAATGAGGTATGATAGATGGTAGCAGTTAATAATTAAAACTGAGTACCTTTCAGAACACACAGCACTGATATGCATTATCATCTTGTTGCCATTACTTAATATGAATTTCTTAATATTATCCACTGATAAATGGGTGAACATTTGGTAATCAGCTCTTGTGTGTAAAAATTCTATTCTAACACTCTTTACTGGTTTCACAAAACATGTATTTTTTTGTTTGTTTAGAAGGTATATAATTTTTTGTCTATTGGATGTGATTAGATATATGCAGGAGGATGTAGAACTGGATGTATTTTAAAGTTATTCTGCAGTTGCTAAGTTTTGGCAGAAGCTTTCTATATTAGAATAGACTCTTCCCTAAAATTGGAAACTAAGTGTACTTAGCAGAACTCTTTAAGGCAATATAAATATCCTACACTACATCTTGAGTTATGCACATTCATTTCTTTATGTGGAAGTGATAACTTCTGCTTTATATAGAAGAAAAGAAAGGTCCCTTTAGTGGCCTAGTGCTGTGTGTCATCAGTTCTGGGGTAATTAGTTCTGAGTGGTGTTCAGGCCCTCAGAGGTGCTGCCTCTAGCATAATGTTTTCAGTGTCACCCTTTGTCTCCTGGTTTAGAAACGGCTTATCCCAGCACCATGGGGAATAACTATTTCTGCATTGTTTACCATACATAATTTTCCTTTTCATGTTCAAAGAAGCTGTTTCAAAAATTTTTTTTGATCCAACCCCACCTTTATCCTTGGAGATTTGTGCACTGTATTTCAGGAATTGCTGTACTGGAGATGTTTTGGGATTGGAGTTATGAGAGTTGTCTGTTCCTGGACACTCACCTTTTCCTCTACAGAATGCTCTAAATCTGAGCTTCCTTATAACTTAAGGAGGGCAAGCTCTTAATATGGTATTTTTTCTTTTTGTTTTTCTTTCTTGATAGTTTCTTTTCTTTCTGAAATGTGAAATTATACACAGTTGTTAGGGATTTTTATTCAAAACTTGGTCTTTCCTCCAAGCTTGTGTTTGTGGCCTTTAGAGCAGGCACTGTGGTCTTTAGGGCCTTCTGATTTGGATTTTTTCGTCCATATTCTCCTTTAGAGTTAAAAGTGAGTAGAAAAAGGCAAGTTACCAATCTACTGCCATCCAAACAATGCAAAATATAAGCTGATTAATATTGTTGACATTTAATTTTTTTTGTTAATAATGATGTGATATTTTTACCTTTTAGAAGAACATCTATCAGAATCTGATTCAAGTGTTCTTGGAAAATGTATATGGTAGGCTTTGTCCAGCACTGTATGTAACTTTGTTGCTTTCTGTTGTCTAGTTTCGATTTCTTTTAAAATAAAGATAATTTTTGTGGGGAAGTTGCCTGTGGACTTTCTGAAGATGATGTAATGCCTAGATGGATGTTTCCCATATTCTGCCTGTGAGAAGGCATTTGGATTAGGTGTAATCCTGCAAGAAGCAGCATGAGGTCATATGGATCAGAAAATACAGCTCCTGCCTCTCTTGGAGAGCTCCAGTGTTCTGTAAAGGTGTTCATCTGCAGTGACTTCAATGCAGATGGGAAAAGATCTTGTGCCTTCAGCCTGATTCTTTCCTCACAGGATGGAAAGGAAGGCTCAAGCACCATTTGTCCAAATAGATTTTTTTAAAATAACTTTCTGCACTTGGAAAGTGATTATACAAAGAATTATTTATTCCAGTTTATAACATTATTACTAAGCTCTTCCTGTTAGTTAAAATGCCAGAACTAACACATTCTAAATCACTGCTTTACCAATAATTTTTCAAAGTAACTGATATAGGTCCCAAGCTACACATGCAAAACAGTTTGTTGGAATAAACAGAGTGTCATAAAATGTTTCTGCTTTTTGTTAAAAATATGGAGAGATGAGAGAAATGAGAGAGAATTTAGAAAGGATGTGAGAAAAAAAGGTTAATAATTAAAGGTAAGAAAATGTAAACTATCTAAATTATTTTTCCCCCCCATATTAAAACTTCTGAAGCCATTAGAAGTGAAATAACCCCAGAAAAGACCTATGTATGTATAGGCAGCTGGAAGGTGCAGAATATTAGTAATATTATTAAGGCTTGTCTGGAACATAAATCTGCATCCTTCATGGCAGGGGAGATGGGAATTTAGGAATGAGCTTTTCAATGGAAAAAATTTATCTTCTTTCACTGCAAACTTTCCACTGCAGACTTTTGACTGATAAAGTTAGTGCCAGCAGAAGAACCACTCTGCATGAGTGTCTCTTATTTAGTTTTCAAGTGTGCCACAGTGAGAGCACAGCAGCTTGTCCAAGTAAGGCTGTGGGGGTGGTGGGACAGAGGTAGTGGTTCTGCACACACACATCAATTCAAAACTTTTAAGGTTGATCCAAGACCTTGCTGAATCCCTTTTGTGTCCTTTAGCAGCTAAATCTGCTACTTTGACATAAAAACATGTTAGTGATATTTACTGTTTCTCCTACAAGCTTTGCATTGCAGATCTAGGTTTTAAGTAAGTAGACATTTTGGTTGATGTATGGGAGATCTTTTGTGTAATATGAGAAGACTCAATACTGGTAACCATAACTGTGTCTTGTAAAGCATGTATGCATAATATAGTTCTTCTAGCAGGAATAAATAATAAGCTGCTTCATTTCAGTATATTCTCTGTGATTAAACTAAAAATGACACCTGGGTGACCAAGGCAGAAGACCTGCACTCAAAACCTCTGACTTTCTGGATGACTACAGCTGGAGTGGTAGGAGATTTTGAGTTACTGCATTATAATCATTCTTGTCACCCTCATATTCTCTGAAAAATCCCTTTGCCAGGATTTCTTCTCCTGGGAAGATGAGAAGCCTCAGAGAAAAAACAATATTATCTCATTTGCTTCTCCCTGTTTTTCTTCTTTGGAATGTGGCTGGAGATTGTTTACCAACAGGTGCATGTTTGATTGGTTTCATGTGATAAATGACCAATCACCATCAGCTGTGTTGGACTCTGAGGAGTCAGTCATGCGGTTTTCATCATCATTCTTGTTAAGCCTTCTGTCTGTATCCTTTCTCTTTCTTTAGTATAATTTTAGTAAAGCATTCTTTTAATATAAGTACATAAAATACTAAATCAGCCTTCTGAGAACATGGAGTCAGATTCCTCATCTCTCGCCTTGTCCTGGGGACCCCGGCAATCTCAACACATTCTAGCTGCTGCTGCTATGTACTTGGAATGTTCTTGGAAAGAGGAATTTAATTCAATTATCAGATTCCAGTCCATGCAAGGATTCTTCCAGATGATACTGATGTTGGGTGAGTGAGGGTGGAGAATAACCCAGAAGTCATATGAGTTGTGATGGATTTCTTGTTCTAAAAAAGTTATAAATCTCTGCAATACTTACTTTTATATATAAACAGTACTTAGAAGTAACCTCTACTATTTGAATATTGCTGTGTATTATATGTAATAGAACATAAAAATTAAATCTTCAGTGATACACACTAGAAATACTAGCTAATATGAACCATGTTAAACTCCACTACTCTTGGTCTCATTTTAAAAGAAAGAGGGAAAACTAGACTTTTTGTTTATGGATTTTTCCTAATATTTCTAGGTAATTGTGTACTTTTGAGGAACTTAAGCATACCTGAATTTTTATCCAGCTGTGTTTGGCTCATCTTTCAGGCTGTATTCTCCAGAAGCAGTTGCTTTCAATATACTAGACTTTATTTTGGCAGATACAGTGTTACAGTTTGTTTGAGAAACATGCGGTGGTAATGTGCAAATTACCTCCTGAATTTTTGGCAGAGACAGTGCAGCAGACAATATTGCTCAGCAATAGTGTGGGGCTGCCTGTATGGCCCAGTTATTTTTAGGGGACATGTGGAAGTTTCAGTGCCAGCATTGCCAGAGTAGGTCAAGGAAGGTGATCCTGTCCTCTGCTGAGCCGTGGGGAGGCCACACTTGGAGTGTTGCAGTTCTTGGCTCCTCACTACTGGGGACATGGAGATCCTGGAGCGGGTCCAGCACAGAGCTACCGAGTTCATTGGAGGGTCTGGAGAATCTCTCTTACAAGGACGGGCTGAGGGAGCTGGGCCCGTGTAGCCTCCAGGAGAGGTGGCTGGGAGGGGACCTCAGCGATGTGTGTAAATGCCTGAAGGGAGGTGCCAGGGCATGGAGCCAGGCTCTTCTCAGCGCTTCTGAGCAATACAACAAGAGGCAACAGGCAGAAACTGATGCTCAGAAGGTTCTGCCTGAGCTGAGGGAGAACTTCTCTGTGGGTACAGGCTGCCCAGGGAGGCTGTGGAGTTTTCCTCAGTGGAGATATTCCAGAACTATCTGGACACAATCCTGTGCTATGTGCTCTGGGGTGACCCTACGTGAACAGGGAGGCTGGACCAGATGGTTTTTTGATAAAACTAACGTTTGATAGTTTTTTCAGCAGTTTGTCTCTTTCTAGAAATGTACGTGGATGACACGAGCTGCGTTCCTGCCTGCCCTGCTGAGCTGCGAGCGCCGGCAGCCGCAGCCGTGCCCGCGGCCCTCAGGCCCCTGGGGACTACAGCTCCCGGCGTGCGCCGCGGGGCCGGGGCCGGGAGCGGCCCGGAGCTGCTCCGGCCGCGGCGATGCCGGTGTGGCTGCGGGAGCACAGCTGGCGCCAGAGCCTCACCGCCGTGTACCTCTCGCTGCCCCTGCGCGGCGCCCGGGCCACCGCCGCCAACATCTTCTGCAGCGAGCAGTACCTGAAGGTGCGAGCCGCTCGCCTCACGGGCCTCCTGCCGCGCCCGGCCGCGGGGTGACTCCGGAACCCTGCTCAGCGTGCCGTGCACCATGGCAACCCTTCAGATTCAGAACCCTTTATCTTCTATCATCTCTTTATGGCAGAACCCTTTATCTTTTATCATCTCCCTCTGCCTGCTGCGGGCTGTTAATGGCCCGTCCTGCGGCAGATCATGGCTTTAGCGCTGCTTATTCCCTACTAATGCTCTTCCCACTCAACAGGTGCCACTGCCTTTACTCTCATACATGGACTGAATTTATACATCTGCTTATACTGTGGATAATCCTAAATTTGCGATCTATTGTAGTGCTGAAGAACCGACTTTTTCAATCTCATTAATGAAATATATAACCTTGTGATGACCCACCCTTAACTGGAAGGAAGCGCCTTCTCTGGGCTTCTACAAACCTCCACAGTGAATTCTATCTTCCGTCAATTCTGTCTGTCTCTTGAGGTTTACTGTGTGCTTGTGCTCTGTTTTGAATATGTGAGAGTTAATTGAAAATAGTAAATATTAGCGCAAATTATTTTTGTAGGTAAGCATCCCTCCCTTTTTGTTTGAAGCTGTTTTATATGCTCCTATTGATGACACAAACAGCACAGCAAAGATTGGAAATGGAAACATTTTCTTCACTTTGTATAAAAAAGAACCTGCCATGTGGGATTCCCTAACTCTAGCAAATGGTAAGTTTCCTACTCAGAAAACTAGATTCTGTGTAAGGAAACCATACTGAGAAATTTCTGCTAGCAGATATCTGCTCAGTTCAGCCTTGTTCATTATTAAAAATAGAAAGTATGGGAGAACAAATAATATCTACTACTTAGAATATCTTCTAGTTCTAACGTGTATGAAATAGTATAATATTTCTTGTAAAATTTACATTTTGTGTTTAGGCAAAACTTAATTTTTCTCTTTTAGAGATCGGCTTGGTAGACCCTGGTTTGTCAAATTGTAATCATTGTAATGTTGTATTTTGCCGAAGTAGCAGAAGAAATCATGTTTTCATTAACATGTTATATAACAATAGAACATCAGGCCTAAATAACTAAGATAGTTTATTATTTTAAGCTGGCAAGGAGAAACTACAACATCTGAGAGAGAATGCTGTTCTAAAAGCCCAAGAAAAGGCAAAAGAGGAGACAGAAGCAAAAAAAATTACAAAACAGGAAAACAAAAAATATGCTTTGGAGGCCACAATGAAGGTAGGTTTAGAAGAAGCTCTGCAAAACATTCATGTTAACAGGTACCAACTAATCTGGCAGATGCTTTGTTAAATATATGATAAAAAATAGGAAAATTTCCAATTTTTATTGTAGTGGTGGTGAACCTTATTATTATTTCTTTGCATTTAAACCTATTTATTACCAAATATGAAAATGTTACTGACAAAGTGCTTACAAGTTGCCACTTTCTGTGAGTAATACTAATGAAAGTTTTTGGTGACAAGCTCAGATTTATGTCTGTTCAAAGGAGACTACAGTCATGTGGCAAAACTGTAGTCTTTTGTGGCCTTTGCAGGTGTTCAGTCCTTTAGCACTGCGAAAAAATACTGATTTTAAAAATTCTCACTTATTCTTTGTTGCATTTTATTTCAAACTTGCTTTTTTTTTGGCTTTCGTGTGTTTGTGTCTTTGTTATTCTGCTTTTTATGCGTATTTTAAGATATGTTCTTAAAATTTTTATGTATATAAAAAGTCTGGTCCTTCACTTGTGTTCAAAGGATTGTTTTTTGGAGCAGGCAATGAAATTTTAAGATTGCATAAGCAATATTGACCAAAAAGAACTACAGTTAGTGACTTAGTAACAACGTTGTACCTCTTCTAGATAGGTAATAATCTCAAAGAGGAGCAATAAGAAACAGTGTGTCCAGATCATCACATATATTTTACATTTCTGTATTTTCCGGAGATCTACATTGGAACATGGCTAGGATTTTCACTGTTTAAAAGTAAAACTTATTTATTTCTGAATGTTTCTGGATTGTACTTTAGGGTTGTTAATGAAATAGTTTAAAGATTAGACCTCTAAAGCTGATCAGAAATCTTTACTCTCACAGGCATTTCAAGCATCTTAATTAACTGTGCTTGTATGGTCACATTATTGGTTACACTATGCTTGGGATATGGAACTAGGAAAATAATGGTAACTTAGTCAAGTCAGTATTATCAGATGATCTGTATCTCATAGGGGTTTTTTTGTTCAAATAGCTAGAGGAAGCAGAAAGAAAAAGAATTGAAGATCTAAAAGAAAAGGAGCGGCAGAAGGTCACTAAAGAGTTGGAGTTATGGAAAAACCAACAAAAAGATGGTGATAAATACAAGAGCATCCAAACAAAAGAGGAATTACATCAAGAAATAGAGCCATTAAAAGAGAGAAAAAAGGAAAAAATGAACAAAACTCAGATTCCTAATGAAGCAAGTTCTAAGACAAGACTCAAATCCACAAGAGGTTGTATAATTGAACTGTACTTTGTAATTCTTTAAAGTGTGGGTATAACTTTATTCCCAGATATTTCTAATTTATCACTTATCTTTGTCTCCACCATACTGAACCAGTTCTTTTAGCTCAGTTATTTAAAAATTCTTGTTTTCAGATAATTTATTGAGCTAAAGCACATGAGTTCTTAGCTCTTGTTGAAATCTTTGGAAATACAAGGGTGGGTTTTGTTCTAAGCTTTAGAAAAATAAATCAGAAAGCCTGTCTGGCAGTGTAATGCAGACTTCCTGGGGTGGGGTTTCTGTTACCCAAAGTTACCTAATTTTAGATTTCATGGAATATTCAATCTCCTTTTGTGCTCTCTGTCCTGTGACTTGGATCTATGGAGAGCCAATTCAGGGAGCTAAACCAGCAGAAGACATTTAATTGTTTGTTCGTTTGATTTGATAAGTTAGTTTTATCTCTTATTATTGCCCTGTCACAGCATCTTACAAACAACAAAGAGAGAGGTGTAAGAAGAGTTTAAAATTCATTTGTGACAGATGCTGTATAATTCCATTTATTTACTTGCTACATTAGGAAGAAAAATTGTTTGAACCTTCTCTTCAGAAGAACAAGTCTAAGCTTTTCTCAAGCAATTAGACGTTTAATTCTAGTCTGCCACATTTCTAAGGCAGGTGTACTTTGGACTTTAGTAGAAAACCAGAAAAATCTCTTGCTTCATTTTTCATTTCCAGTGCTCTAACTCTTTTCATAGGTCATGGTTCCTGTAGTATATTTTCACAAGATTTAAAGGAAGAACAGTTGCCAGCTCCCCGAGCTGCTGCTACAATTAAAGTCAACTTTACACCACGAGTTTTTCCCACAGCTCTGCGAGAATCTCGTGTTGCAGAAGAGGAGGAGGTAAAGTGGGGATTTAATTATTGTGTATTCAGTCAATACAAAAATAGTGTCAGTGCCAAGGAATGTTACCTGTGCAATATCCTCATCTTCCAAGCAAGGCAGTCTTATTTAAATTAAGATATAAAGAAACAATTTTATACAAAAATTCTTTTCACCATGTTGTGTAGATTAATAAATAACATGTTCCTTTTTTGTGAGGGGGAGAAAAGGCAGTAATATTAATTGAATTCCTTGAAGTACAAAATTTGAAGTGTCTTAACTCTTAAATATAAGAATCTTTCAGTTCTGTCTTAAAAGAAGCTCACAGCTCTTTTGAGACAATTCAATTTACACAAAGTAATTTTGAAAGATCAAAACAGACAAGTAAACAAAAATGTATTAGAGATGTGGTAACCTGACTTCTCATGGCAATAAAATATTTGGGGAAGCTTTGAAGTTTTTCATAATGGGCACTATCAAATATTTTCCTGTGTCTGAAATACGTGGTCAATAGAATTCTTTTGATAAGTAGGAGCGAAGAGATGAAAATAAAATCCTTTTTTGGATTTGAATTTTTGCTTCAGAAATAATACTAGCACATTTTGTATTTATAGTGGCTACATAAACAAGCAGAAGCTCGAAGAATTATAAATTCTGATTTATCTGAGCTGGAAGATTTAAAAGAAGAGGAGAAGAATCCAGATTGGTTAAAGGACAAAGGAAAGTAAGTTACATTCCACTTGAAGATGCATTAAAAATGAATTAGTTTTATGGTGTTTGTCTACTGTTCAGTTTTGGTATATTCTATTTATTCTAGACAGAGTTGGTGAATGTCTAGAGTAGTCATGGTAGTTGTACTGGAGATTTTGACAGCTTAAGGGGTTAGAATCTGATAGAATGAGATGCAATTGTTGAAGCTCATGATGAACAAAATCATTGTAAACACATTATGTATATTCTTCTTTGAAGAAAGTTTATGTATATTCTTCTTTGAAGAAAGTTGAGGCAGTGCATTATTATATGGAAGTGGATTTAATTTCATTTGTACTTTTTCAGTGAGACATTAAATATCTGTGTAAAATAAACTTTAGGGACTTTATACAAATATTGGTTTATTTATATAGCTGTGTTATACAGAAAGCTTTGATTAGACAATCATAATCAGATATACAAAGCTTTCAAAATGAGTCCTGTGTCTACATAAATGTGTCCACTCTTACAATCCTTCATTGCTTGTAAGCAGTGACTATTTTTGTTGTGTATCTCTAAGCTATCAGCAGCAAGGTGCACTGAACTTCAGCTCTGTTGTTCTCAGAAAAGGCTATAAAGGGGCATTTCAAAGGAGAAGATGCTAAAACTTCAAATTTTTGAAAATGAGTTAACAATAAATAGGTGTTTATTTTGTATTTATACCCTTCTTTAAAGTGCATGTTTCATTTTTTTGTTGAATAATTAGCAAAATGTTTGCAATGGGAGACTACCTTGGGGCTGTAAACGCCTATAACCTTGCAGTGAGGCTGAACAATAAACTCCCCCTGCTGTACCTGAACCGTGCTGCTTGCCACCTTAAACTGAGAAATTTGCACAAAGCTATTGAAGATTCCTCTAAGGTATAAAAATCCAGGAGCTCAGGCTGTCATCTTTTGCATTAATGTGATTTGTTACTGTGATGGTTCTGTTTTAAGCAGATCTGTAAATACATATTAGTGCAATTCAAAGTTTTAGAATTAAAAATTGATATAATAAAGCCATGGTGAAATATTAAAATTTGATAGTGATGAATGAACTTTCAGAAATTAAAAAAAAATGACAATAAAATAAACCCTAAACCAGGCTTCCACACATTTGTGACAAATGGCCATATATTGGCCAGTATGTTTCTTTACAGATAAAAATATTGTAGCAATATGTACACTTGAAAAAGCCCACGACTTGGAGCAGAGAAAAACAAAATCAAGTCTACTCATACATTTTCTATTATGTTGTGGTGTGCTTCATTTGGCTGGGTGGAAAAAAAAAAGTGGTGGTGATGAGCAGGATACCTTAAAAAACTTCCAACAAACCAAACATTTTTAAAGAAGGGCTGTATTGTCCTGATGTTTTAGCAGCTCATTTTGAGGAATGATCTCAAATGGCACCTGAATGATGTTGGAAAATTTTCCAAGAATTATTACTTTTTGAACTAATAAGTACTTGAGTCTTGAAACTTGGGGGTTTTTGGTCTTACTTTTTCTAGTAACTACTACTAAAACACATGTGCTTTTTTTAGTGCTACCTTTAATTTTTTCTTTTGCTAGCATGATAGATTACATGATGTATGAAACCAGAACACAGTGTTTAACTGCAATAAACATTTAACATGGCATTTGTCAGTTTTTAGCCATGGCAATGTAACTGCAGTTGGCAAACTGGGGTGATGGATACAAATCTTAATGACTAGAGTCACAAGCCATTTATAGTTAAATTTGAATAGCTATTTTCTATTTCTGTTTGAATAGTTATTATGTTACTGTATAATAATAGTAATTAGGTGAGAGAAGTGTTTGAAAGCTAGGAAAAAACCCAAATTATGGAAAACCTACATATCAATACTTTGGGTGTTGTCATTTGTGAAGGCTCTGGAACTGTTGACACCACCTGTTCCTGATAATGAGACCGCTCGAGTGAAAGCCCATGTGAGACGTGGAACAGCGTTTTGTCAGCTGGAATTGTACACTGAAGGTGAGGCCTTGGTTTTATGGAAACATGCACAGGAATTTATAGTGACGTGCAAGTAACTCTGTTTAGCTCAGTGAGGCTGCTCACACCTTTATGTTTTCAGGAGTGACTTTGAAGGAGGTTTATGCAATCTATGTCTATTTGTTAGGAACGTTTATACCACATTCTTTATTTTTTTTAAATGTACTGGATACTTGAAACATCTTTACAAGTTAGAGAAAATGGATTGCATTCTTAATTTAAGGAGTTTTTCTACTGAAGATATTAAAATAACCTGGAATATTTCTAAAATACTTGTGCTTAGTAACATCTTTGTAAAATGGTAGGAAGCCCATATTAATGAGTAAAATGATTCATCAAGTACATGTGATTTGTGTGAAAATAACTGAATTTATGATGTCCCTATTCAGTTCCTCAAGAGTATCAGATCAGTTTTGTAAAGCAAATTTAGAAGTGAAAGTTGATAATAGAAATTGAAGAATATTCAAAATGTCAGTGTTGAAGCACTAAGCTTTGGCCATTGTTTGCCTTTTTCTGCAGGCCTCACTTGGTTATTCCCTTACAGCTTCATTTGCAAGTTGAAACCTTATAAAAAAGAATAACGTAGGCAAGATTTTACTTCCTATACTCAGGATTTGTTTTCTTCCCCACAAGCTCTGGTTTTCACTCTTCATGTCTTTTTTGTTCATATTTTCACACAGGACCATTTCTTCTCTTCTGCAGAACACTTTAGAACAGTCCCATCATGCACACACACATATAGGTGTGTATGTGCATGAATGAAGAGGCTCTATTTTCATATTTCAAAACCTGAAAATATTTATATGGTAGAGTGTTTCCACTACAATTATTTTGTAAAATAAGATAAACAAAATATAAATTTATTTACTGATGGGAGCCAAACTAATGTCATTGTGATGCCATCTTACTTAAGGACAAACCTCAGGATCAATAATTTATGCATATGACTGGGGAGTAGTTATTTCCAGTTAGTTGCTAAAGAGGATGCTCTTGCATTATTGATTGATATTCTTATTAATGTGTCTATATTAGGCCTCCAGGATTATGAAGCAGCTCTCAAGATTGATCCTAAAAATAAAATTATAGAAAAAGATGCTGAGAAGATTCGACAACTAATTCAAGGAACAATGCAAAGTTCTTAATTAAAAAAAGTATGAAAAATAAACTTTGATGCCTTTGAGGACATCAGAAGGAATCTTGTTTCTCTTCAGTGTTTGTTATCTAGACGTTTTGCTGCTTCACTTGGAACACTTACAAAATTGGTAAAAGATTGGATATATTATTGGAAAGTATAGTATTTTAAACATGATTAGATATATTTTATATAATTTTGATACAAAGTTGTTGTATTTTTGCTTTTTGTTAGCATTCTGCATTACTCTGACAATTTGAAACCCTGGACTTGAAGTGGTTCCTTTTTTAAGTGTTCTTTCCAAACTGGGGCCATTTCAACTACACTCCTTTCAGGAGCAGTTTTAGCAGACTTCTGAATTTTCTGCACCAGTCTCTTTCCTGAATACCATTTATGACTGATTTCTGTCTTTATAATAAAGTATTTATCATGCAGATATATATTATTGTGTGCAAATTTTCCAGTGTTGTACCAGGGAGAAGGTGGCAGGCATTGTTTCCAGCTGTTTTACTTAGAGCCTTTAGAGGAGTGCTGAGGTGAGTCAGAAATGTCTGGTAGGAGAGCTGCTGCCTCTGCTTTCCTACAGAAAACTGCTGCATTGCACTGCAAGGGGCTGAAAACACTTTTAGAACAGCTGGAAGGAGGGCAGTGCAGCAGTTTGAGTGCCTCTGTTGAATGCTGTACTTACAGATATTGTTGTTTGAGCTATACATACAGATATTGCTGTTTTCTTTTTATAATTACTGAGGGGAAGTGGGGGCTAAGGAACAGAGACACTGGCAACAGGAGGAAGATCATGTTAGTCAGCCCTTCAGCTAACAGGGCAAAGCATTTCAAATTTGTCAACTGTTTTTGGTCAGAGCAAACATTGCTCAAGATGTGTATTGAAATACATGCATGGTGGAGAGTGAGGAACTTAACATTTTGACCTTATTTAGTAAACTGTGGAAAGTGGTAATTTGATTTATAATGACTATGGAAGATAGTAAAATTTGAGATTGATGTAAATTTCTGCATTAGTGATACTCTTGAGCATAGAAAATATCTTAATATGTGTGGCAGAAATAGTTAGTATGGATAATAAAAATATGAATGAGAGTAAGAATAGAGTGAGACTGTGGGTGATTTGATTTAGTTCTGACCTTTTTTTCTAAGAACCAGGAATATGAAAAATAGAACCCTAGAGAAATTTACAAGTGACTGTGCTTCCTCACTCATGTTCACATGCAAGTATTTTTAATATTTTTATTTTTTTCCCCTGTAGGGAGTGAGTTATCATATGACAAATACTTTTTGGTTTGTTTATGCAAAGTGCTGTAGTGCTGCATTGATGAGCCTGCCATAAAACTTCTCTGAGTGAGGTACCTCGCTTAGTGCTGCTGAGCAAGCCAGTTACAACCTGCTGCTCCTCAGAGGTGCAGTGAAAGCTTTTATCTTTGTCTCTCAGTCTTGTAAGACATGAAGCTGACACTGACCTTGCTGTCTTAGATAAAACTTGGTTAAGACATTGCCTTTATTAATGAGGCCTGTTGTTGTCAATCTCCCATTTATTTTTTCTTCCGGTATCAGAGCACTGTTGGGGTCTAAACCTCTGGGATTTTGGATGATCTGCTCTGTTTGTACAGTGCCTGTTGGTGAGATGTGCTCTAGGAACATGGGTGGGAGTTAAGAGCTGCCTTATCCCCAGTCTGAGTGGCTCCTGGGACAGTTTCTCCTGAAGCAGCAGGGCCTGTGCTTCGAGGAATCTTTCCAAATTAGTTAATTCCCAGTCACCAGAGTTATTCCACCTGAGGCTAGAAGAATCAGAGATTTGTTGTCCATGCACAGCCCCTTTGGGTTTTGGTGGGTTTTTTTGTTGTTGCTGTTTCAGGTTTTTTTTCGGGGAGGGAGCGGCATGTTCTGGGGTGGTTGGTTGGTTGGTTTTTTGGGGGGTGAGGGTGTGGGAGCTGGTTGTTTGTATTTTCCTTTCCCTCAGTACAGGCGTTACTGACATGTATCGGAGCGCGTCTCCTCAGAGCTGGCTGTCGCTGAGCCCGGCTCTCCGTGATCACCCCGGCACAACGCTCCCCGCGCTGAAGGGGCCTCCAGCAGCCCCCGCCCGGCACAACCGGCGGCGGGGCCGCGGGGCCCGCGCTCGGCGGCGCGGCGTTGCCATGGCGGTGCCCGGGGCGGGCCGCGGGGCGGGCCGGGCGCTGCGGGGCCGCTCTGGGCGCTGCGGTGCCCGGGCCGCTCTGGGCGCTGCGGCCGCCGGGCCGCGGCGGGGCGCGGACTACGCTCGCCAGGGTGCTGCGGGCGCCGCCCCGCGCGCAGGCGCCGGCCCGGGCGGGCCGGGTTGTTTGTGACGGCGTCACCGGCGGCTGCGGCCGCGGCCCCTCGTCCGTGCCGGGCCCCGCGGGGCCGCGCTCAGGTAGGCGGCGGGACCGGCCCGCGGGGGCGGCCGCCCTGCCCTGCCCCTGCCCGGCCGCGGGGGAGCTCCGGGGGCGCGGCGGCTGCCGCGGAAGGGGCCGCCCGGGCGGGGCAGAGCCCGGGCGCCGGGGCCGGGGCCGGGCGGCCGTTCCTGTGCGGGGAGCGGGTGAGCGCGGCCGCGCGGGGCCGCGGCGCTGCTCGGGGGGCGAGCGGGCTCCGGGCAGCGGTCACCGCCGTGCCGGCCCCGGCCCCGGGCGCTGGCGTTTGCCAACTTCCTTCTCTGTCATCGCCTGCCGCTGCCTCGGCGGCTGATGCAAGGTGCTCTGTTTCATAAACACTGTGCTGGCGCTTTAACTGCGCTGGCGCCGAGCCGCGCTCCGGTTCAGGTGCGCTCCAGGAGCACCTGCACGGTGCAGGGGATAGGGACTGAGCAGGGAATGCCCAGCCTTGCGGGAGTCTGGCTTTCCCTCATAACAAGAAAATATTCTATATTCGATATGGGTTGCTAAATATATTCTTAGAGAAGAATGTTACTTAGGGGAAGAAATTACCACTTAGAAGAAATAATAAACTTCCATGAGAACGCTGAAGTTTAATAGTACTGAACCTGTTTTTATTTCTGTTGTGCAACAAAGAATCGATTGTAGAAAAGAACGGAGAGTTTTTACTTGGAATGACAGCACAGCAAACTCTCTAGAACACATTCAAATTCCTCTTGGTGCCCATTACTCATCTTTGTCAATGCTTATTGAAGGTTATTTCTTTAGTCTAGGAAATCTTTTTATAAGATAATTCAGCTTAAGGGTTTATTTGGTTTATTTAGACTGGAGTGGTCCTTCTGTTTAAGACTGGTATTTATTTTGCTTCACAGTAGATAAATAGGATGTGGTATCTCAGATTTATTTTTATATACATATCTGGGATAACTTAGTATTGTGTTATCAACAATACATATGGTTGTAAGCTTTTCCACGTTATGCTTCTGGTCTACATTTCACTAAGGATAGGAAAATAGTTAATGCTTCTCAGTTCCTGCCCCCCTTCCTCAAATACATACAAATTGCACTCTGAGCATAATGGATGTTTAATTTGTCCACACAGAAATGAAGAAGGTGATGCCAAAAGTGGCAATGAAGATATGTAGTGAGCATACAAAACCAGTGCACCACGGGATTGATTTTGGTTGGTTTTTTTTTCCCAGTCTTTCCTTCTGGCTTGGCCTGGCATACAGGAGACCTGTACCACCCTAGTGTGTCCTTCAGTTATCTCTGCTGTTACTGGACTAGAACCCATTAGTGTCATCTTGATTCATTAGGAAGTTTGAAGGCTTTATGTCTTTTTAATTCCTACTCGAAGCTTTTTTTTTTTTTAAGTTGCTTTCAGGAAGACAGTGGCAGCATTTCCAGCCCCTTTAGGCTGGTTGGAGAAGCATATTGGTTCTTAGTGGATCTTTGTCATTTGCTGGAGAATCAAACTGGAGAAGAGTCTGTGAGTGGGTCAGTTTAGCTATTGGGTTCAAATTAGTCTTCTGTTTTTCAGTGTACTTAGGGGATTGAATTTGACCTTGGATTGAGTTATGATTATGTGCGTTTTATTAATCTGTTACAGAAATAAGCTGTTTAGCTGATGATTGAAGTTTAGGAACACTGTACCAAGGTAATTTTTTTATTAAAGCTTGTAGGTCTTTTTGATCTTTTATATCTGAGTAATAAAGTGCTTTAATTTTGGTAACTGTTATACATGTGTATGTTTGCTGAATGTACCTGTAGGAATGCATTTAGCCTAGAGATGCTCTTCAGTCTGATGCCATGTTATCTATCTATTGTAATTTGGCTAAATTTAGCAGTTCTTACCATAAACCTTAGTGTTCTTCTGATAATTCATTTTTAAAAAATCCATTATTTTTCTTAATATTAAAACATTTAACATTTAAAATATTAATTTAAATACTAACATAAAGTATTTTCTATTTTGGTGATTTGTTCCCTGTATGCAGGTAAATATGCACTATTAGTGTAGTATTCTGGTTGAATACAAATAAATAACTTCTAACTGAAGGCCATTTATCAAGACAAGTGAGCAATAGGAAATGATGATTGTTTGCTTATTTCTCTGTTTGTTTTATTTAATATATTTTGATGATGTTGGTACCCAGGGAGGTCCTGAAACTTTTGTTTGGGATGGGAAGACAGGTGTTTATGTGGAGCCCAAAGCCATGGTTGTATGTTCAGAGCAGAAGATAGCTTTGTGTTTCTGCAGTTACCTGTCAGTGTGTTTTTGGCTGGACAGGGAGAGCAGCATGGTGTCTCTGTTGTGTTCACCAGGCCCAGGGTGAAGTGCTGAGTTAGCTGGAGGAAGAGAGATGTTGCAATGCCCAGCACAGAGTCCGCTGCGGCAATTTGGGATTTCAGAATCTGTAGATGCACTGGTATCAAACTGTACTGGTGCCCTGAGGTTGTCTTTTAAGAATTCAGATTTCTCAAAGGCAGCCAGTGATATTTCTGCCAGGTGATGAGTTCTGGTGCTGGGAGTTCCCTTCCTGTGAAAGGAATGCTGCTGCTCCTGGATGCCCAGTCAAATTTAGAGTAATTAATGACAGCAAGCAGATGTCGTTGTCACATATCAACTCTAGAACTTAGTCTTTGCCATTTGGACATTTGTTATTTTGATGACTGAAGAAGTATGATTTAAAAATAAATCATGATTTAAAAAAAAAGATCCTTTTATGCAGTGTGATTTAAAAAAACCCAAACAACTCAAACCAAAATAGATTTCTTCCCACCCCCTCCCAACCTGACATACCCTGTTGAGATTCCAGGAAAAGCAGTAATGGAGGAAGAAAAATATCTACAGGAAAATGACAACCATATTCAAAGTAGGGCTTTATAAAAAACCAGAAATTCAGTTTCTCTCTAAGTTTCATACCTAAGTTGATTGTTAGTGAATATTTTTGCTTAAACTGTTGTTGTGATTGTCACTATTGCCTTTTTCTTTGCAGAGGAACTGTAAATATATTAGTAGAAGTTGATGGGAAAATAGTTTTATCTTAGTAAAACATGCAGTAACTACCATAATGCAGGGATATGAGACATGTTTACTGTGTTTTGAAAGAAACCTAAATAGAATTGGAGGTTTTATATTTTGTTGTGCGAATTTCTAGCCACACTGGTGTACGTAGATGTTCTCATTCAAAGTTTTATATATAATTTCTGTGTTGAGAAACCAGGAGTGAAGACAGGATTGATAATAAAGTAGAGAGCAAATAAATTTAAACACATAGATGCTTTCCTCTGTGTTCTTACTGGAATTAACTCAGTGTGGGAAATAAAGCAGGTGTCTGAAATTCTGTGATAAAAGCTTTATTGAACCATGACTTCATTGGCTGTTTTATTATGTTGATGCATAATATAACAGGCAATCAATTGGAAATTGTTCAATTTTGGGAATATTTTTCCCACCAAGATGAATCCATAGTACATTTTATATAACAACTCGATATATTTTTTTTCAAGGAACAAGAAATGTTTTAAACTTCTTTTTAAAGCCTTTTTGACTAGTTAAGGACTTGAAAATTTGATCTGAATATGGTGTTAATGAATACTCTGTGTTCCTGGTAAATTCCTGTTAAAAAGGAGAAAAGATATACAGGCATCTGCCCAGTTCTCTTCTGAAAGTGGCTGCCAGTCATCTGGTAATATTATTTAAAAGAATATTATACTTTGGGTTATTTTCATTTTGTTTTTGTAGTTGCCAGGTACTCTCAATTTTCCTCAGAATCAGTGTGAAGGAGTGAAAGAAACAGGAAACATTGATTTTGCCCAGTAATTGAAGAAAATTAGTTCCAAAAGATCCTAATCTGTTTCTTCTCAAAAAAACTCACAGTGTTTTTCTTGAACAAACTGTAGTTTCTGTGCATGTAACAAAGGAGAAATTATTTCATGTCTTATTTAGCATCATTGTTTTACTTTAATTATTAATTTATTGACAAGCTTTGTGTGTGTGTTTCTAGTCTAAGAGCTTTTTGGCTGGCTGAAGTAAGTATGTGCCTAGTAAAGCTATATTTGCTCCAAGTATAAAGAAGATAATAGGAAATAAGTACAAAAGAATATATTTTCTTTCTCAACTTTTATTCTGTTTTTATTTCTCAATTCCAGAATAGCAATTTGTGTGTTGGTATATTCTTCTGTAACATCATTATTTCCATTCTTCTGTTTATTTATTTTTTCAATAGAGCAGTGAAATTGTGTGTCTTGCATATTAAAAGAGTTTACTTTTACCTGCAGTGTGCTTTGAAAATGTCTGAAAATTCCAGTGACAGTGATTCGTCTTGCGGCTGGACTGTCATCAATCACGAGGTACCCAGTTTCACATTGGTGCAGTTCTGTCATTTAAGGCTATCTATGTGCAGTAAAATACTATTTCAGCTGAGGAGTTCTTGTTTTGTGTGGATCTTGCATACCAACAGAGAATATAGAAGAGCAATTTAGAAGTAAATAATGAAACTACTATTTAAAAAAATGTATACTTTTAAAAATATACTGATACAAATTTTGATATTTTAAATAATTTCTTTTTCTGCAAAGGTTTTACTTTGAAGAGCTGGTAGAATTTTAGTGGCATGCATTCTTCTGTCCCACCCTGCCTGGAAACATTAGCATTCTATGTAACTTGTCTGTTTTTGCTAATATATTTCCTGTCCTCTTGATAAATCTGTACCCTCACCAAAACAAAGAAATTTGGGATACTGGGCAGGAAAAATATCTTGTGCAGAAGGGAATGATTCCATGATTTCCCCAGGTTTTTTCTCCACTAAGGTATCTGATCCTAATTTCAGCAGCGGCTGTTCAGGCACAGCCCTCCATCCTTACATAGTTTTCCTTACAGAAAATTAGGATGGGAACAAGTGTATATTGCACCACCATCATGGGGCAGGTGTCTGGATCTGCTGTTGGTTTCAAAGTTTGCATTGTGTGGATGAAATCAGTGCTGTCAGTGGACAGCAGGAGCCTTACGGCAAGGTCAGCCCTTAGGTTTGATCAAATGACTGCCCTGACTGTGCTGGTTGACACAGTGCCTTCAACACCTGCTCAGGTACAGCAGACACATGAGTGTAGATAAGAAGAGTGTTTTATCTTCCCTTCCCACAGTGGACAAGGCAGGCCTGGGTTGCTCAGGCAGATCTTGGCTGATGTGTGAGTGTAGGATGGGTGGGTTGGTTTCCTTGTTTGGTTTGGTTCTTATGTATTTAGCATTGTCTTGTAAACTGAGGAGGCCATTGAGCCAGAATCCTCAGGACAGATGGGTTGACAGTTTTCCTGGAATGACACTTAGGTATTGCCTGCATCTACTTGTTGCCTGCCTCAGAAAAGATTCAAGGACCAGTGCTTGGGCTGTTTCATTCAGAGGAGGAAAGCAGGAAAAAATGACTGAAAATCATGCATAGTGTTCATCTGTTCTTCATTGCACACTCCCCTGTTTTGCAGATTATAATGAAAATGGGAAATTTGGAACCAAGCTATTACAAACCTGTGACTGCACTCATGTTTTGACAGTTCCTTGTCACAAGTGATACAGTTTGAAGTTTATAAATATTGGGCCATGCTTTTGTTTCTGTTGGCAGCAAAGTGGTATTTAAGAGATGGTTAAAACTTCTTTTCCTTGTTTTGGGCTGGATGACAGGTTGGGAATCTTGTCACAGAAAGGAACAGAAAACTCATGTGCTCCGTTCCTCAAGGCCAAGTGGGCTACAAGAGTGTAACAGGCTGCTGGACTCACAGAGTTCAGATAAAAGTAAAAGGATTTAGAGGTTGAGTTCAGCAATTGAGTTACTCAACTGTGAAGTGCAGACTTTATTTTCATTCTTGGGATGGTTATTTTACACTGTAACTGCAAATGAATTATGCTGTCTAAATAAGTTAACACAACACAAGATTGTAGGATGGCTGGGATTTGTCTAGTCAAAGCAGAACAGATTTCTGTGACATGGAGATTTTGTGTTCCCAGTTATTCATCACTGATTCAGTGAAATAAAAATGGGGCAGCACTGGTGTTTGAGAGCTGCCATTATTAGCATTCTTCTGGTAGGACAGCTTTGAATCTGAGTACAAGGAAAGCAGAATGGATGGGATGGCCAGGTACCCTTCACACACTACTACCCACGGAGGGGGGATGTGGACTTCTGTACACTGCAGTGAATTGATTTGGATATTTATGACAGGGGTACAACTGTGGGTTAGACAAATTTGGAGTACTGAAGTATGATTTTCTCACATGCTGTTGTGACCTGTATGGACGATGACACAGTGGAATCTGTTTGTGGACGCGTTTTGCAGTGAGTTGAGGGGCAGGAAGTGGCTGTTGTCCAGGCTGTGGCTGCAGGGAGCTGGCAGCTGTGGGTGCTGCACTGAGTGTGGGCTTTGGACAGAGTCAGAGTGCTCTGCATTGCTGGGCTGCTCCTGAGAAAGGACTTGCTAATTTTGTGTAGGAGGGTAGGGAGGTGACAATATCTTTTCTTGACCTCTTTGCTATTGCTGAGATGGAAGAGTGAGGAAGGTCAGCATCAGATGAAGTGGATCAGAGAGTTCATGCATTCCCACCTGTGTGTTTTACCATGTACTCAGCTAGTTCTTTAACTTGGGTTTTTAGCTAAAATTGTAATCTGTCTTAAGCAATACTCCTGATGTTTTTCTTCTTGTGGAGCCTGGGCAAACTGAAATGTTGTTATTCTTATTCACAATTTAAGAAATGAACGTAGTGGTTCTATCACACCAGAGAAAATTGTCACATAATAAACCTGTATATCTATCTATAAAACCCAACCAACCTAAAAACCCCAAATAACTTTGTATTTTCTTTCCTGAGATTTCACTCAGATTGTAGTAAATTACTTGTAAATGAGAGGTAAATTTCTGCAAAACACATAAAATCAAAGGTGTGATACTTATGTAGTCGAAAGGAAAAAAGATACAGTGTGTTTAAAAAAGAAAAAAGATACACAGTGTTTAACAGTTTACCAAAGCAGTTTATTTTTGAAGCCTTTTAAAAAGAAGCATAACTTTGTAACGGGATTATAGAATGTATCTTATGCAATTCTTCTTGAGGTATCTAATCTTCCTGAAGTGCAGTCTCCCTAAAAACAAAAGCATACATGTTTGCTTGAGTCCTGAAATGAGACATCCAGGGAAACTGATCTGGAAGTATTGCTGCTACTGTAATTTCACACCTGCTGTTGCAAAAATAACTATCTCTGTTTACAAAAACAGCTCAATTTATTTATGGATCAGAGTGACTTAGGATTTTTTCAGTTATGTTTTGCATGTTTCTAGTTTGCTAATAGCCTTACTGGTGTCTCATCAGCATTTTTAAACCAAAATTACAATATAAAGATTAAATATTTGGAATTGTCAAGCATATTGCTTGACTTTAGTACCCTGCAGTCACCTGGTGTTGTTTATTTGCAGTTCCTGTTGTGTTCTGGTGTTGTTGCTGCCTGGAAGCTTACTAGTAACGAAGGCTCCTTTCTGGATTAAAGACAGAAATCCAATCTAGAGTTTGTATAAATATTTGTTTTTGAGGTGT
The DNA here is from genome assembly GCA_024865655.1 of Emberiza elegans. Classification (NCBI taxonomy): domain Eukaryota; kingdom Metazoa; phylum Chordata; class Aves; order Passeriformes; family Fringillidae; genus Emberiza; species Emberiza elegans. Next base: position 13,275,515 of record JALJVW010000398.1, on the reverse strand, counting down.
CAGAGATGTACTATATAAGCAGCCTTTCAAAATTTCTCATGGGAATTGAGATGGAGTAAAGTTATACATAGTTTTTCCTGGTACTAGTATTTATTGGAGCTCATGTTGATATACTTTAAAGTTCTATTTTTGGGAGGTTGTGTGTATTTGCATACAATAGATGGACCTAGGAGTAAGAATTAGATTCCATATTCAAAACCTCCTCTGTTTCTCTAAATTCCATTTAATAAACAGATCTAATAGAGCAATAAAAATAGTTATTTAAAATACTCAGTGTAGTTGTTAATTAATGCCTAAATTGCTGTCATTTTTCCCCTTTAGATTGTCCTTGTGTAACTTTTTTTAACCTTGGTCATGAGTATTGCACACTAACACTTGTTTCACTCTAGTTAATTAGTTGGTATTTCACTTGCTTTTCTTAGCTCAAAGTCATCTTCAGTTTTAAAAGTTCAGTTTTTCTGTTTCTGTTTTTATTAGTAATATTCTGTTTTCTTTGTAGCCCTTTCTTCCTACTTTACTATTGGAAACCCCAGTAATTGTAATGTCCATTTAAACTTTTTACCTTCAGGGTTCTGACATAGAGACAGTGACCTCAGAAAATGGAAGCACAAATGACAACCATGAGTTTGTTTCAGAAGAATATGTTTCCTTGCAAGAAGAGGAGCAGGCAATTGATGTGCAAGGTAAGATATTAAAAGAGGAGCAGCTACATAAAATAGGTCAATATTTGTTGTAGCATTGGCACAAAAATTAGTATTTTCAATAGATTTTTATGTGCTTTGTGCACCTCTGTCAGGGTATTTGCTTCACCTGTGTTATGGAAAATAATGAGTCATCAACTTTATAAAAGTATTTTTTCCTGAAATGTGTGAAATTAGTAGAATGTCTTTCATTTTGTTCATACTTTAGATGTGTTATAGAATAGTGTGCACTGGTGTTGCTGTAAGATAGTTTATAGAAGTGTTATTGATAAAAGAAGTATTCTCTAGTAATGCCATAGATCAAATTAGAATAATTTGGAAGGAACCATCAATGCTTGTACTCCTAAAAAATAACATTATGACACTGTATTTTAATATTATATGGGTGTGGGCATAATTTATGGTTGCTGCTTTTAATCCCATGTTTGTTTGCTTGTTTATTTCCTCTTTGTATTCATACAGCTCAGTGCAGCAATAATGAAGAGATCCCAGCAGTAGATAATACTCCATCTGGTTTTGAGGAAACTCAGGCAGTTCCAGAGGTAAATTACATTAACAGACTACATTATTTAGAAGCTTCTCTAAGCCCCAAATGTCAATGGCAAGAAATGTTTTGAAGGCATTAAAATAAAGACATGAATTTTTTCCTTTCCTGAAGTAATTTTTGGTTGGTTGTTTGTTTTAATTACTTCATGTTTTTTTGTATCTGAATAAGTCTCACACTGTTCCTTTCCCTAGGAAAATAAAGAAAAAGTTCCTGATGATGGCTCCTGCATTGGAACTATTAGTGATGATTCTGACATTGTTACACTTGAAGCTCCAAAACCAGAAGAAACTCAGAGTCAGGAGGAAGCTCCAGCTGATGGTGAAGAAGCTCAGGGTTCAGAGGATTTTAACATGGGTTCCTCCTCTAGCAGTCAATATGCATTTTCCCATGTAGAAACTGGTAAGAGCAATAGAGTCCTAAGCAACTGTGTGCAAAAATGTCACCAGGGAAAAAACCCAAACCAGTCTTTGGTTAGGGAGCCCTCTTTTTATGGAGAGGGAAAAAAAATGATTTTGTTGAGTACATATCCAAGTATTAGAGTTTTTCTAAACTCTAGGTGCTCTCTACAATTTTGTCTAAATGTATGTCTGCAATTTTTTAATTGAAATCAATCTCTTTCATTAGGTGTTCACTGTTTTAAATGTAAAGTTAATTTGTAGCATATCTTGGAGAATTAAAATTACTTTTAGTTCACAGAATAATTGTAGGTTTTCTCTTGGCATGGCAATATTTGGGGCTTTATATAGAGTTGGCATAAAGGACTTACAAGTGGGAGAGGTTTTTTGGTGGCATGAGGACTAGACAGTATGACTACAAAAACTTTGTACCACCCTCATAGCTATGTAGTGTATATTTATATGTTTAAGATACTCCCAGTGCCTGACTGAAATAAGCAGTGCATTATAATCAGGAGGAAGAGGATGAATATTTGTCCAATGAAGAACCACAAACAAAACCCCAACATATCCAAACTAAAAACTTCCTGTTTTGTTTCTGTTCTCTAGTTCTTTAGTCTTCCTCTGTAATTCTTTTTGGCTGCTTGTTTGTAATCTCTTCTGTTCTCTTTGTTCTCTATGACACCTTTGTATTGCTGATTTTTATCTTTCAAATTAAGTTTATTATACAAGCAGGATTTTACCTAAAATACTGTTTTGTCTTAGGGTGCGATACAGCACCATTAAATGTTCATGTATCTGCATAGCATCCACTGGAAACAGAAAGTGGCAGCTTAGCATCTAATTATAATTAGTGAACACTTGTAACAAAGCTGTCACCTTCTTTAAGTCTTCTGGGGAATCTGACTTAAAGATTAAGTTAAGATTTAGTTGACTTTGTTTTTTCTTTTTGTGATGAGTTCTAAAAGTGTCTTTTTTTTTTCCCCTGTGTTTTTGTACACAAAAAGTCAGTTGGCTGGAGAAGCTGTGGAAGATTCCTGATTGTGTAAGGGGATGGGGAAATGAGGTGAAAGAGCATGTATCTCGCAGTCTTCCTTTTCAAGGTGGTGTGATTACATTTGATCAGCTTGTGCAAAGCTGATTGCTTAAGGCTTGCATGGAGTGTTCTTACAATTTTTGATAGCAATCTGACTTGGTCTTGTCATAGTCATATTCTAGACAGATGCTGAAAGCCAATCCTCCCTGAAGAACTTGGCTAAGCTCTCGGTGTCTTATGTGCTTCTTTAAAAAGATGTTAACCTTGCATGTAGGTTTGGGGCAGACATCAGTAAGGTTTGTAATACATTTTCGTGTGTGTGCTTGATTGTTTCAATGGATAGTTCTTGTTGGATTCCAAGCCTACGTGTGACTGGCAAAAATAATTTCCTCCCTCTAACATAAGCTGATTTCAGCATGGCCTTTAGTGCTGGGCATTCAACTGATCAAGTATTGCAGAAAATGGCAGGAGTACTTTTGTAAGTGTTTTAAATGCTGAAGTGTTAGAGGTGACAAAAACTGGCAACAGAAATCTTTGCCATCCACTTCCTGTTGAGTGTTCTTTTGTGTTGGAAAGGTATGAGCCTTGGATTCTTCCTAATGTAGATACTAAAGCATTCTACAAGGATTTTCTGCCACTTCTTTTTGCAAACCAGTCCCTGTTTAGGTTGTCTTCATCATGCAAACAGAAATGTTTTAATATTGCTTCATGAATGAAGTTCAGCCAGCAGAAGTACCCATATGCTACAGGGAACTGTATCTGAGCTGTGTCTGTGCAGAAATGTCAACTGACTTTATCTGATTGCTGGTATAGATCTGACACTTCAAAATCACAGTAGGAACTAGGATTTTGGGCTGCTATTGTCATCACACTTGGTTTCATTTGTAGTCCTTTCCATCCTGGTAATATTAGAGCACAGCTTTGTCCTGAATTCTTACAGCAGCTGTAAGGCAGTGTCATTCTTGCCTGAAAGTGTAATTGCTGTTGACAACTTGGTTGTAAGTGCTTATGAATGGCTTTAAGTATCTTACAGCATTTTTCTTTCTGATTGTCTTTTTTTTTCCTCCTTTCCTATTCTCTGCTGTCCAGTGTGTATCAAAGACTTTCTCCATTTGGCTAGAAGCAGCTCTTGTTCCATAACCACTTTTGTATTCCATGTTTGTAACCTTCTTTGGTTGTTGAAAAACCCTAAAAAGCCCCACAGATGAGCAAGAAAAACACCTCTTACTCAGTTTGTCCTGTATATTTCTCTATAATGTCTGACCTCTGCATTCTAGGAATGCATTCTGAGTGTTTGCCTTTGTTTTCTGGGATTGGGAAGTATGCATCTGCTTAAATGACTGGGACTAAAATGGTGTCCTTCTCTACTAAGCTATAGAAATTCATTTAAGTGTCTGCATGCCCAAGTCACTGTTTAAGTCTGGTTTGACTGATTTACTAAAATGGAGTTTTTTATTAAGGGAGGAAGTTGTCTTTCATAATCTGTCATGTTGCTTGTCCGTGGACTTAGAAATTAGAAGTGTTCCAGATACTAATTGATAATCTTTTCTGGGCTTGATGCAATCACCTCTATCAAGTTGTAATTTATTTTAAGTGAAGAATCTTAAGTGGTAGTGCATTTTATAGATAATAGCTAGCACTGCTTGGCATTCTTGTCTGTTCAGTGATGTATGCATGGCTTTGCTCAAACAAATGATTTTTCAGTTGTGAACTGTTCAAGGACAGACTTTCTATATTTGTATTTTACATTCTGAGTAATGATGTCTGATAAGAGAATGAACAACCATATTTCTAGGAGGGGCATTAGCACTGTGTGACTGTGAGCAGCAAAATTAGTGTCCAAACAGGAGCACTTTGTCATGTCTAGAGACTTCACTGATCCCATTGAATTTATTCCAGTCAAGTGAATTAGGTACAGAATGTAGATACTTGAAAGCTAGTTTTCCACCCTACTACTGCTTCCCCTTGAAATTTACCTTGCACTTGAAAGTTATGCTTTAAAGGAGGGAAATTAAATAATAATTACTTATATACTGGATTATATAAATCTATTTACAGTATATGCACCAAACATTTGTACAAACGGGAACAAGTAATTACAGCTCTGTTGTTATTTTCCTGGTTAGAATATGTGGCTTTTGGGCCATTAGAACATGAACATACAAATGGTATAATAAATATAATCTTTAAAAAATTCTGTAAAAGGTATTTTTTAAGGTTAGAATTTGTTCTTGTTGCAAATCTTGTCCAATTTACCAAAACATCAGTCAGGTAATAGAAGAGTGTTGGGAAAGAGCAAACAGAAAAGCACTTGAGTGGATTTTTTCCTGTGCAGTAGTGGTTGAAAATGACTTTTTTGAAAGGTGGGTAAAGATGTCAACAGATAGTATATGGTAGATATTAAAAGTAAATAAAATTGCATATTTAAATAAATTCATATCTTGATTTTGACTATTTCTAATAGCTACATTAATGGAACTGTAACAGAAATTTTTCTGCAGTTGCATGCAGATCACAAAATGAAATTTTTTGAGGGTATGTAACAAAACCATGTCTGTCTTCTACGAGGCCTTCTTTTAGCAAGCCTTTATATTACTCTTTCATTATTAAGTATTTCGGTTTTAATAGCTGCAAGAGAAGGAAAACTGAATTCTTTGTCTTTTTACTTCACAGGAATTTGCAGGGGCAGTACATGTATATGCTTTAGGAGGCAGGGTTGACTGAAACACTTTATAATGAGTGAATGATACAGTATGGAATGTGCTATCCAGCTTTTTAGTGATGATTTCTTGATTCTCTGTCATTTAGCTTAAAAAAATTAATTTTTAACTTTGAAAACATTGTTTGCATAATTTCCAGCACAAACTATATCATTAGAATTTTAGTTCTGTTTTGTTAACGTTCTCAAAGATAAACACCAGATCTATTTTGCATCAATATTACGGATCTTAATACTCAGTTTGCTCTTTACCACAGTACTCAATGCATTTTAACCACGGCTGTGTGTTGCTTTTCAGTGTTCTCCTCGCAGGCCAGCCCCGAGGAGTCGAGCAGCGATGAAAGCAGCAGCCAGGGCAGCCCGGCCGTGCGCAAGCGGCGCCCGCGGCGGCGGGGGGTGTCGGGCTCCGAGCCCGAGGGGGCGGCACCGGCGCCGGCCGAGCCCGAGGCGGAGCCGGCCCGGGACGAGCAGCAGCAGCGGCAGTTCGGCAGCGGCCTCAACAGGTGCATCGTCCTGGCGCTGGTGATCGCCATCAGCATGGGCTTCGGACACTTCTACGGTGAGTTCAGGAGAGCAGCGCGAGCACACAGTGCACATCTTGTGCAGCAAATGCTGTTTTACTTTGACTCCGATGTTTTTTCTTGTTCTCTGCTAACAACCTAGACCTAAGGATGAGAGAAAGCAACTGCAGCTGTAGTGGTAATACAGGGAGGTTCTTCAGCAGTGCAGCTGTATGTAATATATATTACTTTGTACAATAATGGGGTAAATAGTGATTTTTCCTGAGTAGCTCTAGTTTTATATGAAAATACACCTTTCTAAAAAGACCTGTGATTCACTTGGAGATGGGGATATCATTCTCTTTGGATTTGGTGTAGACTAATTGTTAGGGATTTAAATCTTGGTGCTTCTTTTGAGATTTATATTAATTTTCACTTGATCCCATTTTTTTTTATTCTTAGGTAAACCTGAAGGTAAGAGTGCTTGATTGATGTACTGTGGATGCTGTGCTTGCACTCAGATTTACTTTTTAAACTCTGTGTGTGTATGTGTACACACACATCCATATATGTATGCATACTTACATTGGGAAACTAAAACAATGAACCAAGTCTCAGGAATTGCTGATGTATGTGGGATTATAGGAACAACTAATCCAATCATACAAACTCATTTTATGTAGTAGTAACTGGTGTGAAAACTGGTTGGTGAGCACTGGCATGCTAGAGGAGCACAGTGACCACACCAGTCTGTGATAGTGCTTGTGGGGGAACATGAGATCTCAGTTGTTAATCACTGTATTTAGTTAGGTGTTAATAATAAATAATATCTTTTTAAAGAACCTGGAGAACTGTGGATGAAAAATACACTTTGAATGTGGACTCAGGGTAATGCATTTTTTAAGGACTTCACTTGTTCATTCATTGAATCTGTACTTCTAAATAAAAATTGTCATCATTGATGACAGCATTGTCATCAATGGCAGTATTTTTCAGTAGAAGGAAGGCAACTTTGTGTGGCTTCAGTTTTTGCTTCTTCGGGTGAAAGTTCTTCATGGTTATGTGATAACTTATCTTTCTACCACTAGAAAGGAAGTGAAGTTCTGCTTCCATCTTCCTGTTTTTAGGTTTGGTTTTTTTTTCCAACACAAACTTGCAGGGAGAATCCATCTCCCTAGAGGACTGCTTTGTAATTTTGTGGTTCAGCTTGGAATGAATGTTTCCCACAGCACTCTTCTAATGTTAGGCTAATTGTCATGTAAGAGGATTGGAAAGCGTAACTTATTATAAAATTACTTTCCTTTTTTTGGGTGAACATCAGGACAGTGTTTTCCTTTTAGCTAGAGCTCTAGGACCCCCTTAAGACTTTCAGAGATGTAGAAAGCAACTAGATTAGATTAATTAATTAATTAATAGATTTAAATCAACAGTTATATCCTAATCAATATTAAACTGAGTTAACTGGCTTTATGATGCTCTAGGAAGGAGAACTGAATGAAGTCAAACTTCTCAGGTAACAGGTGAAGCTTAAATTAGGTAGAAGGTCCTTGCCAGAAAAATGTCTCCTTATGGACATTCAGATATTTAATTTTTTTCTTTAACCAGAAACTGCAAGGGGGACTATAGCTGTAATGCTAGGGATTTGGATTGGTTACTTAAAGAATCTGAAGGAAACTGTGACTTAGAGTACCAGCTGGAAACACAAACCAATTACTGAGGAATGACATCTCAATATGTTAATTTTTAGTGTTGCTAAATGTAATTTTTGCTTAGTGTACTTAAATTAGGATTTTTGATAAGGAGAGAAAGAGAGCTTTAAGTGTTTTCTGTAATTCAGGTTCTACCCAACATGAACCCTTTATGCTAAATGATGATTTTTCAGATGCAGGCTTTAGATTGTTAGGATTGATGGACTTCCTCAAAAGTATCTATAAAAGATAAATATTAAAACCAAATTTACTGTCAGTATACTTAAATTCATTTATGAAAGGATCTGTGCTCTGAAGAAGTGTTTACTAGGACTCTGCAGACTTAAAATCATTGCTGTAAAAATGTTGCCTTTCCTTAGCTCAATTGAACTATTATAGTTCAGCTTGGTTTAATAGAACAGTCTTTTTTTAAGGTCACACTTGACAATAGATAAAAAAGAAGAGAGCACAAAACATTCATCAGTGTAAAGTGTACTTAGAGTATTTCTGCTGTTTACAATATGTCTCCCCCTGCCTTTAAATACAGAAATAGATCTCTGATTATGGTGCAATGGTTTTGAAAGAAATACCTAAAAATTGCTGTTGCCTTCTTCTCTAGAGTCAATTCAAGAGAATCTTAAAAGCAAATATATAAAAACTACATCAGTGTTAGGATTTAGAGAACATATGTTAGGTGAGGAAGTACCAGTCAAGAAGCTGTTCTTGACAAAAAAAATTTGGTGGCTAGTACAGCAAAGATACTTTTTCTGAAAGCCAGGGTGTCTCAGCCTTTGTCTGACAACTGAAAAACAGGACACATGCTTACTCTGCGGCCTTTGCTTATGGATAAGAAGGACAAGACAGGGCCTGCAATACTTGCTGCTTTGTGAGCAGTGTGTAATAATTGTATTTCTGCATGGAAATTTAAACACTGTCCTATAATACCCTCTTATTCATGTAATTCAATTAACAGTCAAGGTTGTAGTTTTGAAGTGGATAATGCATGGACTAATAGTGTCCCTTGCATGTTACTAAAATCTTACAGAGAAGTCACAAATGCTCTTTCCTGCATAACTTGTTGGTTTGGATCTAACTTATTTCTATGTAGTGTTCCAAAATTCCTTTCTTTGTTATTAATGAAAAAACAGCGTAGAAGCAAATTTTTGGGTCTGAGAAATGGTTTATCATTAAAGGAAACAATTTTGCTACAGCTAAACAGTTACTGGTAAGGATAGGGCTGAAATGGCAAGGTAAGAATGCTTTTCAATTTGCAGAGAGAATGGAGATGATGTCTAGGTTCCTCAGTTCCTCTAACTGCTTACTCTAAGTCAGTCTATCAAAAGAAACTTTTTTATCTTTGTAGGTACAGTGCAGATCCAGAAACGGCAGCAGCTGGTGACAAAGACACGTGAATTAAAAGATCTGAAAGATGACCTTTACCAGTGCCAACAAGAGCAAGGAGATCAAGTGCACCACAAAGGGGGGGTAGGTGTGAGCTTAGCTGGAAGTAATTCCATAATTCTGTCATTATGTCTGTATTTTGCTCAAAGTGAAATGAATTTCTCACACAAATCCATTAAATTTTTGTCTTTAGCAAGTTCTTTCAGAGAACTTTCCCCTGAATTGACAAAAGTTTATGTTGATTTAATTTGCTCTCAGAGTGTGTTTAAACATACTGGAGTTTATGTTTGTAGTCTGTAGTTTTATGTTTCCTAGTCTGTAGTCTAGGAGTTATCTGGACACAAAGATTGTTTCCCTATGATACGGTGCCAGGTTGTCATCAATGAGGACAACTGAAGTAGAATATGCTTGTAAAAACTTGTTGAACCTACAGGTTTTATGATTTTCCTTTCTAAATTATCAATAGTTATTAATTTTTTAAATACTTAAGCCATACTTCTGGTTTTTTTACTGTTGCATCATCCAGAGAGAAGATTAGGGAGTAGGTATTTTTTAGGGTTTTTTTATGTGTCTGTTAGCAGCATTTGTACATAATTCAGTATGTTCTAGAGCTTGTCAATGATGCCAACAGACTGGAGAGCTCCTTTTGTGTTAGTATATAGTTAACAAACAGGTATTTTCAGATTTGATTAAAAATCAGTTTGTGAATTTCTGCCCCAACAGCTAAATGCCTTTGCTTCTGCTAATTTTTTTGGTAATCTGTAAATCCAATTTGCTGAACATAAATCAACAGCAAAGATGCACATTTTGATTTCCTTTTAAGATGTTAGAGGTCATGTACCCAACTGACTATTCTTTAGCTAGTTAAACCAGTACAAGTGAGGGGTGATGACCTCTGGCTGGCTGGGAGAGTTTCTCACATGCTCTTTGTTGCCAAGAAAGTGTGTGATAAACAAACCCAGCTGAGATAAACAAACCAGCTCTATTTTTGCATCTTGCTGGACATGTTTAATTGCATCCAAAATGACAAGTAAGCTTTGTTTGGGCTACTTTGGTTTTTCATCTTTCTAGCTAAAATGGTAACATTTCTCATTGTAGTATTTCTGCTTGTTTTCTTTTTGTTTCTTTTAGTCACTCAAGGGAGATCTTGACACGTGTTTGACCTTTACTGAGGTGGAAAAGAAATCCTTTGATTCTCAAAAAAAAAGTCTTGCTGCAGAAAATCAGCACCTAAGAGAATCTCTAGAGAAAGAAGAAAAAGCTTTGGCCTCACTTCAGGAAGAATTAAGGAAGCTAAGACAACAAATTAGAAACTTAGAAGATAAAGGTAGTAGCACTGAATCTATTGTAATAGAAAATCAGAAACTAAGGGAGCATTTGGAAGAGGAAAAGCAAAGGAACAGCAATTTTCTCAGGCAAAAGGAAACACTCTTTGCAGAGGCACAGATGCTAAGGCGAGAACTGGACAAAGAACGTCATGTTACAGAAGCTCTGAAAAAAGAACTAGAACAATTAAGTTCTCGTCAAACACCTCACACTGCTGCTGCTGATGATGATGAGACATTAAGAGAAAATCAAGAAATAGAAACTCTGAGAGGAAGACTGGCAGAACTAGAAAAGAAGCTGAACTTTGAGCAACAACGCTCTGATTTATGGGAGAAGCTGTATGTTGAAGCAAAAGACCAATCTGAAAAACAAGAAATTTATGAAAGTGGACAGAAGAAAGGTGCTAAAGGGCAAAGTAAGAGTAGAAAGAAATCAAAGGAGACATTTTTTGGTTCAGTTAAAGAAACTTTTGATGCTATGAAAAATTCCACAAAAGAGTTTGTAAGACACCATAAAGAAAAGATTAAGCAGGCTAAAGAAGCAGTGAAAGAAAACTTGAAAAAATTCTCTGATTCTGTTAAGTCTACATTCAGACATTTCAAAGATACCACAAAAAACATCTTTGATGAAAAAGAGAAGTCATCAGGTGATAAAAGATATGAGGCAAACAAGAAAGCTCGAACTTTTTACCGAGACCATAACTCCTACGAGAATCTGAAGCACATGCATTACAGGGGACCTCACATGCCCAAAGAATCCAGAAATGGAAGGAAACATCATTTTACAACATATGAAAAAGATTCAGATTCCCAGAAATGTCTCAATGATCATTTGTGTAATAGAAAACATCAGTTTGCCCTAAAGGGCTGCTCTGGTATTTTTGAATGTGCTCATCAAGAATTCCTTAGTCTCTTTAACAGAGTTTCGGATCCCATCAGGGTGGATGAATTTAATCGGCTAATGAGAAAGTATGTGCAGCAAGTTGTACATAACTTTCATCACTGGAGAGAACTAGAAAATTTCATCAATAAGTTTTTTCATAATGGATTGTTTATACACGACCAGATGCTGTTCACTGATTTTGTTAATGATGTCAAGGATTACCTGGAAGATATGAAGGAATACCAAAGTAATGAGAAGGTTTTTGAGGATTTGGACAAATACGTCTACAGATACTACTTCCATTATGATAATTCACCCCAGTATGGACCCAGGTTTGTTTCCATGTTTCCTGTACTTGATAACACAAAGAAGTGTTCTTTGTAAAGACAATCAATGTCCTTGTTGTAATGGATGGTCTTTGAGCAGGTATGTGTATGTATGTGTGTGTATACATATACACACACATATGCTAGATTTCTGAAGGACTTAGTGGAAATATTAGGTTGTGGAAATATAAAGTGGATCTGTAGAACCTTTATATAAATTTTGTGTGTGTGCATAGCACAATCTGATGTTTCTGCTGGGTTCTTTAGAAAACTGGAACTGCCAGTAGGATTTCTTTAGACCAAACAGCTCTGATTGCCTGTCTGATGGAATGAGGAACTGTCTTGGAGCATTAACTGGGGCTTCCCTTTTGTCCTGTGCTGAATGAGGTTTTTGAGTGTATTTAAGGTGTGTCTGAGTCCTGTTCTGGCAGATACATGTCACTACTCTGCTGTAAATTAGCGTAATACTGGGTTAGTCTGTATGCCCAGAGCAGAGCTCATCACACAGCAGGCTTTAGTTCAGACCCTGACCCTAAGCTTTGTTCAGACTTGCTCACAATGCCCCTTCTATCAGTTGTTTCCTGCATTCCTTTCCTGGATCTAAAGGTGTTCTCAGGGCTTTACAAATTTACACTTATATTATTTATCATTTCATGTACTTTACTGCAGCTCAAGTCTGAACTATTAACTACTTTGGGGTTACTAAGTATTATGTAACATAGCACTTTCTCCTATTGAAAGGTGAACCATGAAGGTGATAGTTCTGTTGTCAGCTACCCAGTTAACGTGGTTTTGGCAAACACATAAGTTTATGATTTTATTTATAGTCCATCTTCCTAATTTATTATCAAATGAACTTTATTTTTAAATTAATACCTAATTTGTGAGAATTTCAGTTTGCAGAAAATCAATTTCAAATTCTTTTGCTGATACTGTTATACAGAAGCTTGTGACACCAGCTGCAATTTTTATTTTTAGAAAACATTTTTTTTTGTATATACCATCTTATTGATGATTTAAACAAAGAAATGCCTCCCCCATTTTTCTTACAAGCTGAAGGACTTCTTACTACTAATTTTGTTTTCAATGAACCTCAGAATGTTAAAAGCTGTACTTGAAAATGTAATTGTGTTACAAAATGCTTTTAGTAGTAATAAGCTTTTGTTTACTCCTTGCAGTCGACCTAAAAGACCTTTTACACAAACTGAAAATTCCAGACATGAAAAACAAGCTCAGAAGTACCAACACCGTAATAAAAGAGAAGGTAAATGGCATAAACATGGTCGCACTAATGGAAGACACATGGCAAATCTTGAAATAGAATTGGGGCAACTACCCTTCGATCCAAAATATTGAATAATTTATTGTAAAAATTAAGATTAAAATTCACATGCTCTCTGGAAATGAATTGTTTTTCAACAAAGCAGCAAAATGCAAATTTTTTTTCTGAATAATTTGATTTTTACACATTTTTGTTAACAGGCAGAAGTCAGGCTTTCTGATATGCATATTCTGTACCGTTGCTTTAACTGTTCTTTGGAAATAAAGATAGTTTGGGTGCCAGCAGTATTGTTGCAGAAACTAGGCATGCCATGACCTGTGTATGAAAAAATGCTTAATTGCATTCCATTAGTGTAGTTAAAGCTTGAGCCATGCATAATGTACCAACTACTAACTCCAGTGTTTGATATACTAACTTCATCTCATCCTTCAAAAAATAGATCAACATTGTGGTAATGTATTTGTTAGTGTTCTGTAACCTTATATTTGCTTCCTGTCTTTGGGGGGGATTCAAGAGCCTGTTGAATTGTGAAGAATTTGCTGTGCTGCATTCTAATCAGCGTGCTGATTTAAACACTTGAAATGTCTTGCATATCTGCATATTGTAGAAGAAAAATAAAAGAGACATTGTGGGTAAAAGTCTTTTATTATAAAAGAAACTCAGCATTAGCTGTACAGTTCTATAAAAACGGTCCAGTCTTGTCTGTATTTTATTGCTTAAGTATTCATACGGTAATTTTGGTCTTCCCAATGATTTCTAGTGTTGTAAGGTAGGTCAGGAACCCCACCCTGCCCTACTGCTACTGAAGCTGCCTTCAGGAGGAGGTTTATGTGTTTGCAGGCAGCCACTGGCTGCCTCATGGGACTCCCCCAGTTTCAGGCTCAGTGCTTTCTCCTTTCTGCAGTACGAGGTGTAAGCATAGCTATTGCTATGCAAAACTGATCTCATTGGGTCCGAGCTCTAGCCTGATCTTCAGGGATAATTCATTTCAGTTTTCCTCCTGTAGATGGAGATGTGGCTTCCAACTCGTCCTTGAGGTACATGAGTGTGAAAGATAGTGGCTGTTTTCTCATAGCCCCTTAAAGCTAGAAATGATGATATTTCCTGCAAATGAACATATATTAGTTTCCACAGTAAGAAAACACAGCTGGGAGCATAAGAATAGTGTTCCAAAGTCTCTTGACAACCATCAGTTCAACTGTCCCTGGGAAGCTTTATCCTTTATTTTAGGAAAGCCTGCTAGAAAAAGAAGCACTTATCCTGTTTGATCCTGTCTGGAGCAGATATTCACCAGCCACCATTGTTTGAGTTCATGGACTTCATTAAAGATTTGAGGGGTTAAAAGGTACTGTGACTGCAGGTGTTTTTAGTTTTCATTATTGCTTACTTAAAAGTGCAGTTTCTGGGAATAGATGGCACATTTGTTTTAACATAACTTTGTGGCCTGTAGAATTTGCACAGAGGAGAGAGCATACATGAACATTAACATTCCATAAAGCAGTGGAATGATATCAATAATCTTGTTATGGGCTAGAAGGGTCAATTTTAATATAGGCTATGTTTTAAAAAGCTGTGAACAACAATTTTCAAAAATTTTAACTATAACTCTTCCCTAATTTATTTTGTAACTTATCCTCAGAAGCAGTTTGTTTCATCTTGGTGTTACCATACCTGTTCTAGCACATTGAAGAGGATCAAGTGACTGGGTAATAATGTGTCATTGTAAAACTCCTTGTTCAGCCAGCCAAGTGGGTTAGAGTAAAACACATCTGCTTCATCAATGTAGCTTGCATTGCCAGTTAGGTCTGGGGGACACTGAAGGAATCTCATTTTTAGAGGACAGTGAACATGACTAGGGAGAAAAAAACACATTTCATGATAAAGTCACAGAATCAGAGATTTGAAATGACTCATCACTTCAAATGACACTTCAGTGAAAACAAATATCATTAAATTTTTTTTCCTCAGAGTAGTATTTTTTTCCCTTCATAGTTCATATGAAAGCAAAGTAGAGCAAGCAGACTCAGCTCCAAACTGCTGGGACTGTGTTGTTAGCAGTTAACAGAAAATACATTTATCTTAATTAAAATACCATTTGCACAACATCAGTTTCTTAAAAAGGTATTTTTCCATATCAGCTTCACTAGTTATATCTGCTTTAACATTTTGTTTACTTCCCAGGATCTACTGAAAACCTTTTGCAGTGACCTAAGTCACTGTTGTAATGACATTTCTTTACTGCCTAGCAGCAGAAGTAAAATTAATACATTTTGATTGTAACAATTAGTGTTTAATTTTGCTAAAAATGTTATCATAATGAAGAAGTGTGACATACTTAGTGAAGTCTTTAGACTTACTACATATCCTCATACAAAGCTATTCCACAAAAATGAGTAAAGCTTAGATGCTGAATTTTATTCTGTGGTATGGGCATTTGGCTTATGTCCCCTATTCACTCTGTATGAAAAATCAAAACTCTTCCTGTATACATTTATATATCTCAATTTATTAAGCCTTGGAAAAAGGAAATCTTGATTTCTGATTAAGAGTTTGGATTTTAATGTAGTGCATGTTGACACTTTTAATACCTGTAAAATGGGGTAGAGTGGCATGGCATCAGGATGAAAACAAAAGCTTGTGACTGCTGAGAGTGACTGCAGAGCTGCTGGATGTGACTCATAACATCCAGAGTGCCTCGCTGGTGAACCAAGCCTGTGTACAGGGCTGGGACTAAATTGGATAACAGCAGGAAACTTGCTGCAGTTTTCTTCCATGCTTTCAGGTACCTCAAAGAATATCCTACAGAAACATTTGAGTAAGTTTGGGAGATAAACAATTCATACATTTTTGAAAGTAGCCTAATAACAGTGGCAATACAATTTCAAAACCAATGCTTTGTCTCTTTAAATTTAATTTCTTGTAGTGAAAACCAGTCCGTTCAATAGTTTGGATGAATGATATATGGCAACTTACTGATGTGTTGTGATTCATGCAAGTCCACATAGAGCCAGAATAAATGGTAACTACACCTGCATGGCTGTGGTATTCTTTTTCTCCAAACTGCTGAAAACTACAGCATTCCTTTATTGTTATTAAATTTTGAGCTTCTGGCCTTGGAAAAGCATACTCCATTTTTTTCCCATCTCCAATCACTGCCCCTTTTCCCCACTTTGCTTGAAGGAGCTAATAATGGGAAAAGGCACACAATTGTCATGTTTTTGCAGGAATAGTTTTATCCATGCTAAGGATTCTTTATCTGTGCTACAGTCACTTGCTCTCCCTCATCTTTTTTCTTTCTCTTTTTAACTAGGTGTAAGAAAAGGCTAGGCTATTCTAAGAATCCTTTATCAAATACCTACATTGACCATTAACAGTCTCTCTCTGGGTAAAAATTATATCCAGGTAAGGTTGCAAGACATTTGAAACCAATGCTTACCACAAAAAATCATGCAGAATGGCAGTACTGGATAGATGAACCTGAATTCCTTATGGCTCAGTGTGCTGTAATGAAACATACAGTAGTACAGCAAGAAAGTTAAATGCTTCAGTTCTGTTGACAAAATGTGTTTTAGAGCACAGAGAAGAAGAGCACGTGCATGTATTAAGAAGCTTTTGATATTGAAGCAGTTAAGAGTAAAAATCCAAATTGTCACTTTTGAAGAACATCATAAGTACATTCAAATTAAGACTATTTGGTCAGTTTAAACCAAGCACTGTTAAAAATCCCTGGCTATTACAATTGAGTGGTCTGATTCTTTGACAACTAGATGTAATTTAACCAGTACTTCACCAATCCGTTTTCTGTAATAAGACACAATAAATATTGTGGATGAAAAGCTGAGATTCAAGTGCCCATTTGTATCTAGCAAATTAACAGTCACCCCTGCTAATACAAAAATACACAATTTCCCATGACAACTTTTTGGGCTCTTTTGGGGATTACTGCAACTCTCATGTCTTGGGAATCAAAGGGGTTTTTACAAAACTAAGGGAGGTAAAGTCCTAAAGCCAATAAAGCTACTTCCAGTTTTAAGCTGGAAAGAAGAAATTGCATTTCTGGTCTTGCTACTGTTTTGCTGTAGTCTATTACTATGATAGTATAAAAGTATTTATTGCTTAATATTTATTTACTTGCTCTATTTTTTCATGTCTGAAAGTGTCTCTTCTGTTTAATCTACAGTTAATTCTGATGCTTTAGAAAAAACTTACCTTTTCTTATACTTCTGAGTTTACAGTGAGAAATGCAGCCCTATGGTAGCTAAGAGCTGTGTATAAACTTGTGAATGGAGTAAGTTTTAGAGGTCTAAGAATCTCTCATCTTACTGGGGATGTATTAAAGAATCAAATGAAATGGTGTTTTCATTAACAGGCATCTAGTGAACTCAGTTTTCTAACTAGTTCTATTTTTGTTTAAACACCTGCTGAGTGATTGAGTGTTGGCTTTGGGATTTTTAAAATTTCATTTAATGATGAATTATTTTATTCTTTAAAGGTCTAATCAATTCTAAAAATCTAATAAATTCAAACAGTACAAGAAGCAGTATTACACAAAATTCCAGAACCAGTTTTATAACTGATTGCATTTCTTGGAGTGTTTGAACAGTTTCTGTAAGTTTTCTATCACTTAACTGAATACTACGCTGCTTTGTTCTGGAGAGGACAGGAGCTTTGCCAAGAACACAAGCAGTGAGAGGCAGCAGTTCCCCTCAGCAGAGAGATTACCTGTACACCAGCAGTGTCCACATCAGTGCCAGCAGAAGGATGCGGAACCTCCTTGGTGCCAGCGCACAGCCATGAATAAAGAACGGCAGATGGGGACCCAGCACAACTGGCAGTCCCTGAGTGAAGTACCAGTGCCAGGGGTGAGAGCCATAAAATGTTCCCAAATTCTGCAGCACGTTGAATTTCAAGAAGTTCAGCTGAACCAGTACCCACTGGGAGATAGGGGGAGTTAAACACAAATCCAAAGTCAAACCCAACAGCTACACTGAATTACACAGTTATCACTGGCCCTATAGAATACATTTCACTCCCATTTCAGGTTGTTTTTTTAACTAAGATTCAGCATGGACTTCCTGTATTTAGCAATTAATCACAGAAGTGTGTAAGTTTGTAGTTTGTTGATAACTGTTGAGGACTGAGCATACTTATTTTATGCAGCAGTCCATAATTTGAAATACCTGAGAAGTCAGTGTTCAAGGATTTGTGGCTTAGGATATATTTAGAGATCATAGGCCAGACACTCACAGAAACAAAAGAAGTCAGAGAAATCTGAAATATCTATCACTGCTAAAATACTAAATCCCAACCTTCTTCTTATAAATCAAGTTTAAAACAGCTTACCTCACCAAAAAACACACGGTCAATTATTAAAGAGGTTCCTACTGTGACCAATCTGCAAAAATGGAAAGTTTGTTGCACTGATATTGCCTGAATTGCTTTTTTATCTTCTCCAGCTGTCAAAACTCTGATTCCTAGTATTTTTGAGGTTATCCATACTCATGGCCATTTTACATTTTACTGGTATCCTTGGCACAATCCCAGATTAAGCTGGAATGCTGCTCATGTCTCACCATCATGAAATCTTTCCTGGTACTTTTTGCAGCATATACAACAGTTTAAAGGAAACATGCCCCTTCCTTAAACTTTTGCAAAAGGACTCTGTTTTTTTTTTTTATTTACATGCTATCAGGTTTTTGGCTTGTCTGCCTTTGCAGTGGTAAAACCAATCTTAAGATGTAGCTGTGCACAGTCCCAGTTTAAACTGAGAAAGAACTTACCCAACTGGAATGCAGTTGTGTAGGATAAGGTCTGCTTTCCTCTGTTCTTGCAAAAAATGGCTGAAGACCAAAGGCATCCACGGGACAACAGCGGTGGGACGAATAACAATTGCAAGTGCAACCAAAGCTAAATATTTACAACTAGAAGGAAGAAACATAAAAAACCCAGCAGCTTATCAAAAGGTCTGGTCAATTCTTTTGCAGACAGTGACATTTCAACAACTGTCATGTCTCTAACCAAAGGTTTGTCATACTGCAAGTAACTTTGACTCTCTGAGTGCAGATACTCTCTCTTGCTTAGAAGGCTGCAACTCTAGAATTGCTTTGTTACAATGGAGTTGCTAACTAGAGGTACCTACTTTAAAATAGCAAGTGATAAAGAAAATTGTGACCACCAATTCACCTATATCTGACCCCAAAAAGCTTTTGTTATCTTTCCCAAGTTACTGTATATTCCAATGTTTTAAAATTTACAACAAAACTTCCTATAAAGTCACACTTTGCAAAAGGAAAGAGGAGAATAGCTAATTTTACATCCAGCTATAACATAATCTTAAAAAAATATTTAGAGGAAATACTAGTGTTCCATCCATGAGACAGAACTCGTGCTGCATGAATGAGGGGGCTTTGGTTGCCTTAGATGTTAAGAAAAAAGCTAGCATTTTAAACAATATCTGTAGATTGGTGTCATCCCAAACCAAAAATTATCAGTACTGTTAGGAGAAAGTTTCTCACCTGTTCCCCATCTTGGAGCCTTTTATCGGATAGTAGGAAAGAGCAAAAATGGTAAGAATAGTTTCCATGGTGTTTGTTAGAGTTCTGGTACAGGAATACCATGTAAACCAGGAACAAAGTTGGCAGAAGAACTGAAAATAATTATGAACACATTAAATAAAACAAGGACTCCTAAATGAAGGTGGTAATTCTTCAAGGTGTGACGTATCATTTTGCACTTATTTGCACTCACTTACTTTACAATGCAAAACCAGTGTTTATTAACATGCATAATTTTTTAAAGGCTGTGACTCACCACAAACTTTGCTGTTTCTGAATTTTCAAGGTGTTGCACTAATGAGTAAAGCTTCACATCAGCAAAAGCAGCCAGCACTGCCTGTGCAAGCCTAGGGACCCAGATCTGTGTAAGCAGAGAGAAAACTGTACTTGCAACAAACCAAGTTAAATTCCAAGTTTTAAGAGAGGACTGAATTAGTGAATGACTGTTCAAGTATGAAAATAGTGAATTGGTGAGTATTTTCTATAGCTTTTTATGATTTTAAAAATGAAATAGTAAGGGCCTTGGGTAAGGACAGTATTTCTGCCAAAACAGAGAATGTCTCAAGTTCAACTGAAAGTGTTCAGAAATGGAAAGTAGAATTATCTGCTTTACATCTCCAAAAGAAATCAAAAGGGGCTGTTGTTAGTTCTTGTGGGTTGAATGCAAATATACATTGCTAAACACTTTGGAAAACTCAAGTACTGTGCAGTTATGATGCAGTGGCAAATACAATCAGTATGAAAATCCAAGAGATTGACAGAGACCTCTGCACTTGCAGGCATCACTGTTGTGACTGGAAATCTATTAATGAGTGCTGCCCCCATAGGAAGTCAGTAGGATCTCTGTGTTCACATATCTCTAACTGCCAGACTCAAGGCTCTGCATTTTACTTGGACAATGATAAAAATACACTGTGTTTAAATGCAATACTTTAAAATTGAATTTTAGTAGCAGATGCACATTTTTTGATTATACTCACCAGCAGCTGAACGTTATCCTTAGCCAGCAGCTGTAATGTTTTGTACATGCTTGCAAAGATCAGTGGGTACGAGTAGCCCCTTAAGTTACTTGTCCATTCCCAAGTCAGGTAACCATAATTATGAATATTAAGGACAGATCATGACCAACTGAAAGGAAAAGCTTCACCCGAGCCATTCGGATCGAGACCTTCTGTCCCTTGGGCCAGAGCGGTGGGGTGTTTGTTGCTGGTCAAGCCAACACCTTATTACCGGGGCGAGCCGTGCCCGAGCGCTCACCCGCCCGGGGCACCGCGGGGAGCGATGAGAGGGCGCGGGGGCCGCGGCAGGCGAAGGATATTTGAAGACCATGCGATGGGCCACCTCCAGCGACTGCCAGTACTCGTCCGGGACAAAGCTGGTCTGGACGAGGAAGCAATTGAGGGTCCGCAGCACCAGGGCGAGCGCCAGCAGCGACGCGGGCGCGGCCGCACCTGCGGGGGCGAGGCTGGTCCGTCACGGGCCCAGCGGGGGTCGCTCCTCTGCCGTGCCCCTGCCCCTCCCCTCCCCGCCCCGCCCGGCCCGGCCCCGCTTACCGGCGCCTCGCTGCGCTGCGGCCCCCCCGGCCGAGCTGTACAGCACCGACCGCCGCTTGCGGAGCCGCACCACCTCCGGCATCCGCGCCCACAGCTCCCCCGCCGCCTCCCCCGCCGGGGCATGCGCGACCGCGGGAGGCGGGACAGCGCCGGTACTTCCGTCCGGTGCCTGCAGCCAGAGGAAGCCGGGGCTCTGCCGTGTCCCGCGTTCAGGTGAGGGCGCCGGGGCCGCGGGCCGAAGCAGAGCCGGGGCCGCTCCGCACAGCGCGCCCTCCCGCCCCACGCGTGTCCGTGAGCGCGGCAGCAGCGCCTGCCGGCATGAGGGGGCGGCTGCCGCTGCAGCACGTGGCCGTGGCCGTGGCGCTCGGCGTGGCCAGCGGGCTCTACATCTACGGGCCGCTCTTCCAGCCGCCCGCCGCCCCCCACGGCCCCGCCGCGCCGCCGCCGGACGCCGCACCGGACAAGAGGCCCTGAGGGCGGCGTGCGGCGCCGTTCCCGGGCACCGCCTCGCAGCCCGGCCCTCGGACGCCCCGTCCGTCGGGGGCAATGGAGCCGCTCGGAGCCGGCGCGACCGTCACACCGTCATCTGCCCGGGCCGTCACCTGCCGGGGCCTTCCCGCCCGAGCGCCTCCGCAGCCCGGCCCCGCGCTGGAGCCGCCCGCCTGCTGCAGCTGCGTGTTTGGTACCCGAGTCCGGGACGTCAGTGTTGAATCATGGATGACATGCTCAATGTCTGGAGGGCTGTTTCACCTCTAAATTTAAATGACATCAGAAAACTCGAAAAAGAAAGCTGCTGCTGTGTGGTTATGCTTCATGGGTTTTGTTGGATTGCCTCTGATCTGATCCTCCAAGTGATAAATACCATTTTTCTCTGCTTCTCATGGTGTCAGTTCTTAATACGTCAGCTCAGTTGGGAAAGCCGTTGTGCAAATGGCTGAGAAGGGAACTACACCCAGCATTGGTAGCTTATAATCAGCCCTGGCCATCAGACCTGTACATAAACCATATGTACATAAACACACATACCACATGTACTTATACACAGATTTCATTGCTGACACAGTGAGGCTACAGTAGATATTGAATTCATAAATCTGCCTGGAAAATGGCTTGTCCTTAAGAAGAACTTCAGTGTGTAGCTCAGGAAGGAAGCATGGCTCTTGGAGTAGGATTAGTCTGACAGAACAGAATCTGAGACTTGGGGAAACAAAATCTGTAGATATGTCAAGACTTCAGTAAATCTAAAAGGAAGCCAAACCCAGGAGATCTTGGGACAAATTTATGCCAGGTTTTGGTTTTAACACAATCTTGTTTGGACAGAATGAGGGAAGAAACCAGTTGTTTGTGTGTCTATATTTTAAGCCAGGAACAATGTTGTAGGTGGAGGCAATGGTATAGAAGCTGAGATGGGAGGATAGCAGTAGAAGGTGGGTTGGGAGATGCAGTTGAATGCAGCAAATGCAGTTTGGACATGACATTACACAGCAGTGGCTTTAAACTGAAAGAGGACAGGTTTAGATTAGATATTGGGAAGAAATTTTTTTACAGTGGGAATGGTGAGTCACTGGCACAGGTTGCCCAGAGAAGCTGTGGCTGCCCCATCTCTGGAAGTGTCCAAGGCCAGACTGGACGGGGCTTTGAGCAGCCTGGTTTAGTGGAAGGTGTCCCTGCCAATGGCAGAGGGTTGGAACCAGATGGTCTTTAAGGCCCCTTTCAACCCAAACCATTCCTTGATTCTATAAGGAAATGCTACATATTGCTACAAAAGTTCAGTGTAATCACTGAATTACTGCAGTGACCCCAGCAGCTTCCTTACAGTACCACTAAGTATTGAAAAGGTTATTTTGAAGAGGTGTAGCTCAGGTCTAGAAGGCACTTCCTTTTAGTAAATATCATGACTGGAATTGTCCATAAAGATGGCAGTTGAATTTGAAAAGCCTCAAGAAACAGGGTGTCTGAAGGGATGCAAGTGGAAAGGGTTATTGATGCAACTGAGCTTAAGATTCTCCTTGCTGAATTCTTGAGGCCGCTGAATTGAAAGCGTTTACTGGGAAGATGCTGAGAGTGAAGAGCGCTCTTCCCTTGCGGGGAAGGCAGGCAGCCAGCAGGCGGCAGGAAGAGCTCATTAAACCACAGTGGTGTGCATTAACCAGGCACCGCGGATTTTCGCTGCAAAACCTGTTTTACCTCTCATGAATTCTTACCAACCGCGCGAGATCTTTCAGGGAGATGAGGAGGGAAGGGCTGAGGAGCCAGCCCGGCTAACGCCGCTGAGCGCCGCGCGGTGCTGCCCTCGGGCCGCGCTCAGCCCGCCCAGGTGGCCGCGGCGGGGCCGGGACACGCCGGGGCGGTGCCGCCCGGCCCGCCCCCACCTCGGGCTGTACGGGAAGTGATGTTGCCTTGACGGAAAAGACACGGTCGGAGCCCAAAAAAAAAGCAGGTGCGGCGTGACGCGGCTGCGGGAGCTCCGGCGGCCGGGAGGCGAGCAGGTAGGGTGTCAGGGGAGGCGAGCAGGGCAGGGAGCAGGACAGCTAGGCTCGGCTGGCAGAGGGCTTGGTCAGAGCCCCGGGACGGTGTTTCGGACGGGGAACTCTGCGTGCTGGCGCCCCACGGCTCCGGAACAGCGACCCGAGCTTTGACAAAGGGGCCTCGCTGCGGAGGTGAGAGCGAGCCGGCCTTGGGCCGCCCCTCAGGTGCTTCCCCTCACGGCGGCTGCCGGGAGCGCCGGCGAACAGCCCCGCTCGGGCCTTCCTTCCCGCGCTGCTGCTGCTGCGGGAGCTCCCACCCTCTACACCTGCCTTTCTTCTGCAGAGGAGAGTGCACTGCATGTCTGGTTTAATTTTTTTTAAAAGGCTTTAAAATGGTCAGTCGTTGTGAGAGCACTATAATGATGTTACATCTGCTAGCCGGGACTCAGATCTTATATGTGACTATCCACAGACCTGTTGCTCCTTTCTGAGCACTGTGTGTTTGTGTAAGGGAGGCTTCGTGCTGGGAAGGCCCTTCAGCTTGATTTGTAATGCTTGGGCTGAATTTACACTTTGATGATCTTGGATCTAAAGAAAGCTAAGTCCATTAGAAACACCTTTTGATTTTCCTAACTCTGTAAGTAACTAGAGTACATTAATATATAAGTGGTATTTTTGATGGTGCTAGCAAAGTATAAAGGACATGCTTAGAGCTGTTGAAACCACTCAACTTTTATGTCTTAGACATGTATCAGGAATTTTTTGAGCTTTCTGACTGTTTGACTCTTCTAACACTTCCCTCATAGATGGTGCTTAGGAGGTTTTCATCAGGATAACACATACATGTTTGGAGTTAGTTCTGCTAGGTGGTGTGTTGCTGCACTTACAGGTTTTTCTTTGAAACTCTACAAAATCTATACTGCCTTTCTTGGAAACTTAATCTGACATAGACATCTTCTCTCAGCCCTTCTTTCTTGTCACAGACATTTTTTTCTAGTTTTGTGGGTGTTCCAAGTATTTTCCAGCCAGGGAAAAGCATGTACTGCAATATGCATTTCAAATGTTGATAAGTAAATATAGGAATGGTATTCATGATGCTAAATGAGTGTCTCAAAAGCATGGTTAAAAAGATGGAAAAAAGAACAGCATGTTCCTGTGTTTCTCGTTCAGGGTTCTGATTTTACATCTACTTAATCTCTTGCACAAAGGAATTTGGGAGAGAGGGTGTGCTACAACTTACACTGGTTTAATTTCACAGTTAACAAAATTTCTCACGAGCAACCAGATGTCTAAAACCAGACTCTAAGTTTGTTTTATCACTGTCGTTAAACATGGGAACACATTAATTTATCACTTGATTACACATTTCCTTTTCTTTCGAAGAGAAGATAAGGTGAGATAAAAGAATTCTTAAGTAGCATTTGACATTTACAGAAACAAATATTATGTGCAATAAACCCTCTGTGCCTTTGAATTCTTGGTTGAGCTGTTCCTGCCCAGTATCTGCCATGCTGGTAAATGACCATAGGTCTGTCAGTTTCCAGCATAACCCTGCACTTACAGATCTACACCATTACCAAAATCAGTCTGTCACAGTCAACAGAGGTGGTTAGAATTCAATTTAATCTGAAAAAATAGGCAAAATTTGCACTAGAGGTGGAATATAAAGAATGAGAACTCCTTTTCCCCATTGATGTCTCAGCAAATAATTAAGTTGCATTAATAAATAATTAATCAAATATTCCCATCTGCATTAAAGCTGCATTATTGTGCTCTGCACATGTGGTGGGTCCTGCAGAGGTTTATTTAGATACCTGTAGGTGAATTTTTCCTGGGCTGGGCATACACAGTGCTCTGGAACTTGCCTTTGCTCCTGTTGCTTTGTAGACACCACTCAATGCTGCAGATACAATCTTTGGGTTTACAGCACTGGCTTCAAACATGCCTAAAAAAGTTGTTTAAGTACAGCATGGATAGATAAATTCTAACCTATAAGGCAGCTTTTTTAGCAGAAACACTTTTTTTTTCTATTTATACAAATATATTCCCAATCAGTCTCTCTGGATATAGCATCTGGTTTTGAGGTTCCTTTTCCTCATTTCTTTTTTTTCTTTTCTTAGTCAGACCTGCATCCCTGTCAGGAGGCAGGACTAACTTGAACCATGTTAAATCAGCTGAGATCACTTAATGATTTAATGATCCTTTTATCTCCAGCAGAGCTTTGTGAATAAGTCCTAGCCCTGACTTTCTTTTCTGGAGCACCCTTACATTGTTGTATTTTCATACATAAAGCATCAGAATTTACTTTTGATTTATAGTAATAAGTAGTCTCAGTGCCTGTGATTTATTTTCCAATCTAATTAGCCTTATGGCATGTAGATTAAAATATGACATATAACCAGCATACTTTTTTTCCTGTGGTGTTGGTGTGGCTTCAAAGGGATGGGGATGCTTTGGGGGGGGTGTGTGACAGTTTTGCATATTTTGGATGGTGGAATTCTTTTCCCATACAGCACATTTCAGCACTCTGGAGCTGACCTAACAAGTTCTTCAGTATTTGTCTACAGGAAGAAAAAAAACCAGGCAAATGTCCTTGCTTCTGTGGCTCTGAGGATAATATCAAAGTGTAAATCAGTGCAGTCATATTTTCCTGAGTTTGCAAACCAATTTCTTATAGCTATTTTCTTTCTCTATGCCTGATACTTCTACTGATGAGAAATGGGTAAGAATAAAGCATGTCAGAAAAAGCCACTTCTGGAAGACAATGTGAAGACTGGTAATAAGGTAGCAAAGGGGCAGGAAGCAGCAGTGAAGATACAAACTCAGCTGGAGTACAATTTTTCTAGAAATCTGTGATTTACAACAGACAAATAATTTGGTTAATATGTAATTAGTGTTTTTAAATTAAAAGTCAAATTTGTGGGCACTTGCAAAAAGTATTTTGAAGATAACTACACTTCTGCAGTAATTCTTTGTGTAAATGTAAATGAAAGGACTGTAAGGAATACACCTTGCTGGAATATTTTATGTGCAAATGGAGCACTGGGTGGGTATAAGGACACTGCAAATCAAGTACCTGTTGTATTTATTATACTTCTAGAGTCCCATAGCTTCTCAGTGCTTTCTTGTGAGCAGCAGATCTTCACAGACTCAGGGTCTTCTTAGTCAGGGCTCCTCCAAGGCTCTCCCTGACTGGCCAACCCACCCCCTTTTATCCCAGTTATCTTTACCAGCCACAGCTGCACCCACTGAAGGCCATCGCAGCTGCCGCCCATCAAGAACAACCAGGACCTACCAGGGCAAGGCCCATACACAGGTATTCAATTGCAATGCAGATATTTCACTGGGACTCAAGGGCCACCTATATTTGCAAAGGCCACCTATAGTACCTGGGTCCAAATTAAGTTTGGAGATTGTGCCTGCAGTTTTGCAGCTGTGTACTGCTATTGGTTTAAAAGGTGATAACAGAATAAAGGAATAAATAGCAAAGTAGATAAAAAGTGACTCTTCAGTAATACTTTTCAGGTAAGGAGAGCTCCATGGGTAGAAGTAATGCCTTTTATTAGGGCAGTTTATTTAGTTGGAAAGGACAGGCCTTCAGGTATGTAAGCTCCTTTCAAGGTTTAAATTAGAATCAGCAGAACATAAAACAAAATTGGAAACAATGGATGCACAATTTTTATAATACTTTTATTAGGCTGATGTCATTAGAAGGTGGTGAAGGTTCTCTGCAGAAGGGCTGTTGTCCAAAGTCAGCCAAGTCTTTTTTTAAAGCCTGGCTCATTATTTTCATAACTGTGGGATATTTCATTTGGTTCCCTTATCACCCAAAGACTGTAAGGAAAATGGTTGCTCTGTGAACTGAAAGGAGGAAAACAATTCATTCCAGTAACATCCTTGGGGAAAGGGAATATCTGAACTAGACTGAAGGCTGCTAGTAGTGATAAGGACTAATAAAGCATGTGTGGTGGGTAGGGGGGAAAGAAAACTTCATTCATTTTTATGAAAAAAAATGCAAGTTTTCTGGTTTTTCCCTGTCTCCACAGGTCTTGCTAGTATGGTATTTTATATTGGTAGTTGCTGGGGGAAATGACCTTTCTCCTGGAGATCCCTGCTGATAATTGTGTGACTGTCATGGAGTGTGGTGCATTTTGAGCATTTCAGGGTATCGCTCAAGCCTCACAGTTGTGGGACTGCTTGTGCTGTGCAATGGTTTCATGCAAGGTTTGCATGAGATGATTTGCTGCTACAGGTCTTGCCAGTGGCTGGTGCTTTCCATGTCTGCTTGGAAACCTAGATAAGAATGCAGATTATAGCAAACAAACTGGATAATTGGGGTCTTTTTATTTTTTTTTTCAGTTGTAAAGGCTAATCATAATTCCTCCTCCCCCCACCCCGTTTGTTTTGTTTTAACAAAAACTGAATATGCATGACTGAATGTGACCCAAAATACAGTATCAGGGCAGTCCTAGCCCTGCTGGTATTATCCATTTCCAACAGATTTTCTCATGCAGCACTTTCAGATCCTGTGCATGTAACTGCACATGCTCCACTGACTTTCTCCTCTAACACTGATTCAGCTTGACAGGTCTTTTCTGTTGGGGCATGAACTGTCTGACTAATACTTAATTTTCCATATTTTTTCTTGGAATGATGTCAGGATAGACATCTCTGTACAGAGATGGTGTTAACCAAGTTTGAAGATAGTACTGTCTGATTTGATTGCATTTCTTCTGAATTTCATAGCAAAATTCTTGGAATTTTAGATTTGATAAATATAAGTTGGAGTTATTAAATTAAGTTAGAGTTGTTTAAGTAGTAGTTCTTAAAATGTTCTTTATCTATGAAATGGAAGATGTGAATATAAATCTTTATTTGATTTCTAGAATTGTCAGTTTGGATATAGGCCCACAGGGCTGTAGATCCTGCTGTGTGTCAGGAGGAGCTGCAGAGCAGGCTTTGGAAGGCCTGTGAAAAGAGCTGCAAAAGTGGAATCATGCTTTTTAGTAGGTTTTGAAACACAAGACAACTCCTCCTCCCCCAAATCTGAACTGCTGATATGGCAAAACTCCACTGGTTTTATTCCATTCACTTTTTAATAATAGATGTGCTTAAATTAATTTGCTTTTAAAATAGATATAGTGTCTTTTAAATCCAGCTTGAAAGTAAATGCAAAATTGAATGACTGTCACAGTAGGTGCTGCAGCAGGTACAACCTGGGCAGCTGGGGGGTTTCCCTTGCAGAACTGGAAACTCTTAACTGCCAGCTTTCAGGGGAGGCACACATCCCACTCTTCCCTTTATCCAGTCTGGCTTTTTTTCACCATTTTTCACAAAGTATTCAGGAAGTTCAGATCTTTGTGCTTCCTTCCCTTCTGTAAAGGAGTGTTAAAGCTGATCAGCAGATTCAGATGTTGGGGGAGAAGGCAGAAATAATAGAAATTCAGTATCTCTGCCCCTCTCTAATGAGCTTTGTTTCCTTAGGAAACCAGGCTAAGAGGCATGTCCTCATTTCAGCTTTGTTTTTTGCATTGCAAATTTGGAGCTTTGTTCCAAGAAGTCCTTATTGCCTTCATAATCTCAAGTGTGGTGTGTTGAGCCTTAGGGAATTTTTCTTCAGCCTAGCATCCTGTGGGAGCATGAAGAATGGGAGCAGTAACGTTTTTAGTAACTGGGAGTCACACAGGGAGTGGAATGGGGCCAATGGAACTGAAAAACCTACTTTGGTCATGTACTGCAGAATCACCACCTTTCCAAGCCCACCTGTTCCTCCTGCACACCCTGAAGGAAGGCAGATCAACCAGTCAGGTTAGTTAACCTGAGGAGTCACTGAATAAGTGGGAATATGGAGGAGCTCTCATGTTAATGGTGTTCATGCTTTAAGAAATGATAGAAAAAAATAGGCATCACAGGTGTTTAATTTGGTTTCATGTGCTTTATTGCATGGAAGATCAAACAATACACTGCAGAAGCAATACTTTGCTGTAGCTCAGAAGCAGCAGACTTCTCTGTCTGCCACATAGTTCACATAATTAACCTTTCCATTCTTCCTCCTGAGAGCAGAGTTAAAGTGCAAAAGGCACTGTTGACAGCTTGTGAGGAGAATGATGAACCACTTGCCCTATTAAGTAGATCAGAGAAGATGTGAACAGGATCTTGTGCTGGAAAGAAAACCCAGCTCTGCTGAGATTGGTTTTCAAATAACTCAGGTTGTGCCAAGAATAAACACACATCAATTAAGTTGAAGTGTGGATAAAAATATGACAGAAATTTTCAAAGCTGTATTAATATAGGTTTGTAAAACATTGAAAATCCTTTCTTAGGTAGCTGTAGTGCACATGTTCCTTTAAATGGGCACAGCAGCTTCCTGTAAAGATACTGTTTTTAATTAAAAGAGCTCACTTAGTCATCAACCCTTTAAAGTAGATAAAGATCATTGATCTAAAATGAGGTTTGTAGTTCTTCAGGCTGAAGATAGAGACATCAGATTATTGGTGTGCTTTTACAGCATGTCACCCAATGCAGGGCTGCTGGTGTCTCCTGCAGTGCTGCTCCAGGTGCTCTCTTCATGCAGTCAGGCCTGCACTGCGTAGGTCTTACAAAATGTGAACCAGCACAGTCTCACAAAAGAACTGTAGCACGTCAAATAATTCATCCATCTTTAGGTTAAATGTTCTTTTGAGTACAGATTATGTAATTTGAGTAGTGTGAATGTTGCCAAAATACCATTTCCTGCATACAAAATGATCACATTTACTCATTTCACTCAAAACAAATAATCATGTTTATTCATACACTTTTTATTGCTAATTTAAATAAACCTGGTTTGACCATTTCTTGGTGTTGCACATCTTATACAGGGACATGTACAACAGTATTTTTAATACTGTTTTCTTTCTGATATTTCAGAACTGTAATAAGAGAGAGAACCTGATTCAAATATTAAAGGGTTCTTTCCTTCCCCTTTTGATTCAGATCTGGAATAGGCATCTCCACTTGGCTTTGCCTTGGGACAGACTGCATAATACAAAGTGGTGTGGAGGCAAAGGCTTGCAGTTCTGACAGAATTGACAGATCAATTAGAATCACTTGTTTGGGATAATTTTACTAATCTTTTCTGCGGTCAACTATAACCATATATAAATCTTATTTGGGAAGCAGTCTTTTGATGTTTTTTTCTGATGACAGACTTTGGTTTAAAGTTTTTTGAAGTGCTGATGTTGAGTACCCAGCTGCTGCAAAGGATTCCTGTCTTTAGGCATTATGATGTTCCATGAAAGCAAAATTGATGCTTTTCATTTGTTGATTATTTTACTGTTAACTTTTTATTGTTGAAGAGACCATGGTAATTCTTGGAAGTTAGTTATCTGGAGACTCTCTTGGAGGGGATAATTTTTAAGAACCTCCTTTCTATGTACAATGCTACAGATCTTAAATATGCCAGTGCTTTATCACATGCAATGCTAAAAGAAAGCTCTGTCACCATTACTAGAAATTGCCTAGATTGGCTTACAGTTGAAAGAACATAATGAAAGTTTTACTTTACTCTATAATATTACTAAATATTTAGCAGTTGTGCCTTTGGGTAGCAGGAAGGCCTGCCTGACCTACTTTTATTTTAATCACTCAAGGGATATTTCATGATTTGGTCCTGGCAAAGTTTAGCTATAACAGTTCTGGTGTGAAAGCTGATTTTAGGTGTGAGTATAAATTGTCTTTTTTTTTTTTTTTTTTTTTTTTTTTTCTGGAAGGATATTGGTGAGAAGAAAGCAAAAGAAAAAAAGTCTTCTATATGGAATTTATCTTCTTCTTTCAGGTCCTTTTAGTTCTGCCCTGAGGTACTGGTATGCTGCTGCAGAGCAGGGGCAGATAACACAGATGTTAGGCACTGCTCTAGCCTTTGGAAACAGGGATGTGTTCTGTAGCATTATCTGAAATGGGCTCTTACTGTATCCAATTCTTCTCCTAGTCCTCGCTCCCGTGGCAGATGTCTTTATTTCTGCAGGCAGGTAACAATCCAGCATTTTCCTTACAGAAGAAACATCTGCTACAGGACAGTTTGGACACCTGCAACTTTCCTCAAGGAGTGTGTGAAGGCAAATATTCTGATGCTTATACTGAGGAATGCTCCACACTGTTCACTGTGTTTAACTCCTCAAATTTCCTCCTAAATTTCTAGGCCTGTAAAGCATAGAAAAGTTTTACAAGTAAACCATAAATTCCATGCATTCAGATAATCTTGTTCATAAAACTTGTAAAAACATTGGGAATATTGAATAACTGAGTAGATAGGTATTCCTTTGTAGAGCTGGAGCTTCAAAACTACATTTCACGGTTTCAGTAATTTTGATGCCCTACATAAACGGAGAAATTGTCCAAGCTCTTACAACCCCTAGGACTGGGGTAGCAGTGGGAGGAAGGCTCACCTTGGGCTGCCTGCAGTGGTTCCTGTTCCAGCTGTTGCTCTTGGTTGGTGTTTGCTTCCTGCCCCCACAGCAGGGCTGCCTCAGCTGCCTGTGCAGCACTTGCTGAGAGGCTGCAAACATGTTTGTTTAAAAACAGAGACTACAAATAACCAAACATCGATGTCCTTCCAGTTTATAACTCTCCAGTTTGAAATCAACATAACTTCACCCTCACAAAGAAAGCTTTATTTCAGCTGTACCTTTCTGGCAAAGTGTTATTGTTTTGGATAAAACCCTTGCCTGGTAGGAAGGAAGGAAGAATTAGTTGGTGTTCCTCACACCAAGTTGGTGAGAGACAAGTTAAGCAGCCTCATTTCATCCTGAAATAAAACACTGAAGTCTGGGGATTGTTTATTAATTGTTTTCCCTTTAAAGATGGCAAATGTCTGACTGTATGGAAGAGTTTGAACTCCATTTACATTGAGAGAGATTGAAGTAGAGGCTTCCAGACAGTTTGTGCTTGGTGTGTGTACTTACCCCCCAGGGCTGTTTGCAACATGGTAGGAGAACTGCTGCTTTGTCTGTCAACACTTCTTATCCTGTTCCTCCTGCACTCTGGAGCAGTTACCAGACATTCTAGTGTGCTTGTGGTCTGAATATTTCTTCAGTTAAGCAAATGTGCTGGTATTGATCAGGGAAGCAAGCAGTTAAAAGATTAAAAATGTGCATTTTGCTGAAAATTGAGCACAATTCTGTTTTTTAATTGCATGTGGGAGCAAAAAAGAGCCTTTTCCTATAAAACTGGTGAAATTTTCAGAAAATTGGATTGAGCCAAGAATGGATAGAGTTTTAAAATTACAACCTGTAACCAAATGTCAAAGAAATGGATTTTAGTTAATGCTGGAAAAATGCTAAGGCAGTGCATGAAAAAGTGTTCCAGCTCTGTATAATAGAACTTGGATTTTCACCAGGGCAAGGAAAATAAAAATTGCCTTTATTCACATGAAAAGAGGCAAGGTAGTTGAGCACTGAAACAAGTGAGAGTTAAGAAGCTTGTGGAATTGTGTTTGTTACTGGTAGATGAATCCATATGTTAAATACTTGTAGCAGCCTGTCTGCAGCACTTCTTAAATTATAAGATTGGGGATTAGCTGGAGACAACACCTTAATTTCCTTTCTTTGCTGCTCTTGAAGCAGCTCGAGGAAAGAAACTGAGACAAGAAAGGATTGTGCAAGGACACTTGTCTGCAAGAACTGACATCAGCTAAATCTTACACGGTGAGCACAAAAGTTGCTTTGTCCACAGGTTTCAGTGCTCTGCTGTGAGCATCTCTAATGTTGGGGTGTCTGAGAGGGGACCCCCTCGTGGGGCTGCAGAGGCTGTGAAGGTCCTGTCTCATCCCGGTGCAGGGCTCTCCATGCAGTGAGTGCCTGGTGCAGACACTGCTGTTGAAATTGGGGCAGAGCTGTGGATTCTGCCTCTTGTGAACTGACTCATTGGAGAGCTGGTTTACATGTTAAAGCAGTAGCTTTATTTCCTTGAAGTTATTTAAATATTTAAAATGTCTGCATGTGTCTCTTAGGACTGTGCAGGGACAGGAGCTTGTAGGTTTCACAAAGTTTCTGGCAACATCCTCACTCTGATCTCTTCTTGAGTTTTGTTGCCATCAGAAGTGGTTCAGCAGGAAGGACTGGACACAGATGCCTACAAAGCCCAATGGTACAGCTGCCACTGTCCTCCCAAATCCTTCCAGATTCTGCTCACACGGTCTCTCTCTGTGGTGTCTTTGCCAGTTTTGTAATCAGTAGCTTTTTCTGCTGTCTGTAAAGGTGAGAAATAAAACCAATTTGGGGGACTTTGGTCCTTGCTGTATTTCAATAAGTAAACTACTGTGTTTGCTGTATTTTATTTTTTTTGGCATACTTAGAAAATGTTGGGCTCACACATTGCAACCTCCTCTCCCTAAGACAGGGAGGAGGGTCAGTAGTTTATGCAAAGGTTCGAGGTGTATTACCTGGTTTAGGGAGCTCTAGTTAGCTACTTTGCTCACTTTTAAAGCGGGGAAAAGAGATCACTTGATCAGTCAGCAAGACCACATGACAAGCAGCTGAATGTAATTAGGTGGGGAGGGTGCTTGTGTGGGGCTGGCAGCTTCCCATGCCCTGTGAATGTTAGAACTGTTAGTCTGAACTACACTATTTTGGTTTTATTTCTTTCTCTGCTGATGCTTCCTGTAGATGAGGAATGGTTCTTTTTGCATGACTATGGTATTCAAGAGATCTGACCCGTGTCAGGAAACTGGTCAGTGAAGCACATTCGGAAAACTACAGATCCATTCACAGCTGTTGAACATAGGTATGTAAACACTTTCTCTTTTCTGTTTATTTTCAGAAGATTTATTACATTGTTTTCCTTGAGCTGACTGTGCCAGCTGTTCTGTTCAGAGTTCTAAACACTGTTACTGCACTTTAACAAGCTGCCTGGAATATTCTGATTTTGAGAGTTCAGCATTGCTGCATCCTCCTGTTCTAGAGGGAAAAGTAAAGCTGGG
The DNA here is from genome assembly GCA_024865655.1 of Emberiza elegans. Classification (NCBI taxonomy): domain Eukaryota; kingdom Metazoa; phylum Chordata; class Aves; order Passeriformes; family Fringillidae; genus Emberiza; species Emberiza elegans. The sequence goes on along the minus strand of JALJVW010000398.1, from coordinate 13,241,180 downwards.
GAGTACACTTGGTTTCTGTAACACAGGCTTTGGGGTTAAATGACAAAACTGCAGCTCCTTTGTATGTATTTAGTCATTGCTTTTCATAAATACATCAGTCAGACTTAAATGCAAACCAGGGTAAGTTTATTAACAAAATAAATAAAATGACTGCAGTGAGCAAGTTCTGGATCCAGGAGCTATAAGATGCCTGTTCTGGTCCCAAATCATCAGCCTACATTGTCTTCTGTGGCGAACTTGTTCTGCAGGGAAGGTACAATTAGACCCCTGAGAGTGAAGTGTGCTGTGCAAAAAACATTTAAAATATTGAACAAAGTAACTTAGTATTTTCAAAGTTTGCACTGCTTGAACTTTTTTCCCCTCTGTTTCTTCCCGTCTTCCTATTAGCATTTACAGATAAATTATACTGAATAAAACAGTCCTTTAGAATGGCAGGGTTTTTAACTGCATTGTGCACCAACATGTTTGTTATCATGTTTGCTAAAGGGATAATAAAAGGCATGAACATGGTGTGTTGCACAGGCTGTTATTTTTAATTGCAAAAAAATTGAATAGCAAGGAACCATGAGAGCTCATCTAGTGCACATTCCTTGTTCAATCATATAGTAATGACTTGAATCTTAAAATTAATTCTTATAAAAGCAATAGGAAGGTGGGCTCTTATTGCTGTGGTTTGGATCCCCTTTGGAAGAAACTCAGAGTATATGTACCCACCTGACTAAGTCATGCCATGCCACCCCAAGGATGATTTTGTAATCGAGCATCCTTTCTAGCCTTGTGTTTACCAGCATTTTCCTAGTCATGAACCAAAACTCCAGTTTTTATAGACTGCAAATAACCAAGGAGGAGTTGTTCAGAGAACAGAAAACACTATTCTTCTCCGCTTCTCTGGAGGTCACAAGGCTTTCCCAGGGTTTTATTTCATGTCTAGCCTAGAATGTCTTAAGATGACTTTTCTCCTCCAGGTCATCAACAGCTGACTTATGTTTATAACAGAGAAGTGAGAATTTAATAAATGTAGTTCAAGGAAATATATTTTCTTACTGTTTCCTTATAGTCATCCCCAGTGGTTGAAAAGTTTATATAAAATAACTGGGAAAAAGGATTTTGTAAACAGTGATGCTTGGCTTTCTTTTTGTTTTTCCTGTGCTGTTTGGATGGATTGGTTGGTGTAGTTGCTTCACTGTAATTTACTGTTACATAATATTTTCATTTATTGCATTACATGTGCATTTTGAATGTGTTTAAGAAACTATTTCTAGCACATTTTAGTGCAGTGATTTCTAATAGCCTAAGTTATTCAAGGATTAAATTTTGATAATGTTGGAATTCTTTTTTAGACTGCAAAACAATATGCTGGCATTTGGTGCTCCTTTCCTTTCCTTCACCACAGTCTTCCTGGATTTCAGTATATTTGCATGTTTCCAACATGTCTTTCATTTATAACAGTCTTAAACAAAATAGCCTTAGTAATTAAGCCTGGTAAAGACAAGCTGGGAATCTAATTCAGCTGGGCTTGTTTAGCATGCCACTAACAATGGCATTAAAGAGAAATAGTAACTTTTTTTCCTTAAGGAAAAAAGTTAAAAAAAAGAAGACAAAAATTCTGAAATGATAGAAAACTTAGAATGACCTCAAAAAATCTTAAAAGTAGTTAATGGAAAAAGATCTGGAAGTATCCTAGTAGAAGGAGAAAAATAAGCTCTAGACAATGGGAAGGAGAAAAAGGAGTAACTTTTATTTGGTTTTCTAAAATGTTTTACTTCATAACTAAGAAACAGTGTAGTTCCTGCTTCTGAATTTGTTTAAACACTGTGACATAGGGATAAAATTTCTTTTTAAAAAATCTGTTTTGATACATTGTGATGCAACTGTTGGTATAAACAGAAAAACTGGGATCTTGGTGAGGCAATTGTCTTGGGAGTGAGTGGGTTGGTTAGCACAGCTCCACTATAGGCACTGCAGCTGTACTGATTAGTGCTGAGATTTTCTTTTTTCACAAACTTAATTTATTTTTACTGAAATCTCATTATTGGATTCTTAGTTTCTTCTGTAGTAAATCACATGCACTGATTTAAAATCAAACCAAATGCTGCAGTCTTGTAGCAGCAGATGAAACACCAGCACCTACTTTAATGAGACTTTTCATATAGAAACTCTTGTGGGACAGTACCATTACATACTCCCATTTTCTTGTGACTTGTGCTCAGAAGGGCATAGCTGAATAGATTCTTTCCTATTACTTCCCCGTTATATTCTATTCTTCATTTCAGAGGTTTGATGCCTTTCTCAGTTATGGTGTACAATTGTTCTGTGAAGTTGATTTGGCAGTGTGTGTGAGATTTTTGAGTTCCTCACAAACACACAACATTTCCATTTGGTGTCTCACCAAGCCAGCACAGTCTTGTATGCACTGTATGGTGTGGTAACTGTATGCATATTTCCCTGACACAGTTTTTCACAGGAAACTTACACTGCTTGGATCAATTAGAGCATTCTGACTGGCAATTTATTTTCGTAGAAAAGCTTTGTGTATTTTTTCTGGAACTTAGGTTACAGAGGTGCTTGTTTTGTAAGCTCACTGCTGCCTAAGCCATTTATTAGCTACAGACAGAACCATTCTGAATTTTAATTGAAGACTTCTAAGAGTAGGGGTAGGGAATTGCCTGTTACTGTAGGTCAGTTCAAGTGAAACTTGAGGATGCTTTGTGTGCATGAAATGTTATGAAAGAATTCTTTAGGAAGGCACCTACAGCATGAAAAGCTGGCAACAGCTGCCAGGTTTCAGGTGAGGCTTTACTCTACATCCATCTTGGGGCCCTCCCTCCATCTGGGAATAACTAAAAGGAAAGGTATGGGCAAACTCTGGCATTAGACCTGTGCTGCTTTTTGCTTTCTTTGCTCATATATTCCTATATAACACCAATTAGTGTAAGAAATTCTGGTTTGCTGTGCTGTTTATCTCAGGAGTCTTTGCTGTGTATCAGGATTTAACTATAATTCATGCTGTATTATGGGATTCGATCTGAGCAGTGAGATAAATATTGTTGGCAACTCAGGTTGAAAAACAGCAGGCTTTTTGAATGGAAGCTTTGTGTTGAGCAGATCAGGCTGCTAATCAGTGCTTCTTTTGAATTATGCCTTCCCTGAGGCTCTAGAAAGCTGTGCTAGGACAGGAATTGAAGCCAGCATTTTGCCAAAGCACTGTCTGAGTAGTTTGGCAGTCAGCAGGGCCTCAGGAGAAGGCTTGGGCAGTGGTAATTTGTGCTGCAGTTCCAGAGCTGTTCAAGGGAGGATAGGGTGGAAGTAGGGGCCTGGCTTTCAATTCCTGAAAGAAAAGCCCACTCAAACACTGTAGTTTCAGCTTTGCTTTAGTTTGAGTGATACTTTTGAGCCACAAGCATGCTCCAAAGTGGCTGTGTCTTGCTGTCACACTAAGATTTCTGTGAAGATTTGTGCTTTGCTGTTGCACATTAGTGACTTCCTCAAGAGAACAGGTTGTGGCCTATTGAATACAGCCTATTTCAGGCAGAAGTGGTGTTTTATTATGTAATGGGCATGTTAAGTTATGGCCAGAGTATTCTCAGCAAGTTATTTCTAACCTTTTCATAGCATTTATGAGACATGGAAGCATCACATACACTCACTATCTCCAAACATGTTTACTGAACAAGTCTGGCTCAGTACTGGCTGAAAAATCTCTTTCTCAGACTGTAGCTATTACAGACTCTGAAAATAAAGGCTTGGTTTCTTTTTGAGACCTCTTAGAAGCAGATTAGTCACAGCTGCCACCCACCTGTCAAACTCTTTGAAGTGTCTTGCTGCCAGCCTGCAGTGCTCTCACTGGCTCCCCATGGCACCATGACCTCAGGTAGGTCCAGTGAGCTCTGCACCTGCAAGGATGCTTCTGTCAAGGTTTTCTATCTTTAAAAGATTGGGAGAAGTGAATGCTAGCTGTGAGCCTCAGTTTTACCAATCTAGATCTATCCTTCCATCTCTGTCCATTGTGTACCCTTCCTTGCTTAGCAACTCTGACTGTCCCGTGATGCTGGATTTGAGGAGTAGAAGAATAACCTTTTCTAGTTGCTGGACAGGGTTTTAACTGACAGTTTCCCATGTTTTCCCACAGATAACTATGAACTTATTTTGTCCTTTTTGTTACATTCATTTAAGAAACCCCTCTGATTAAATATTTTCACCAGTAACTTTATTATTCCTAATGTTGTGCCTGATATCCATAGATGATAGTTTTCCATCTCACTAGAAATGGATATGGCTTAGTTGTTCAGTCAGTAACTTTGACAACCAGTAAATATTCTGGGGAGCAGGACGTTTTCACTGGTGGCTGGAAAAATGATGACATTAGTCCTGCTCCAAAAGCCTTGTGATTAGCTGCTTTCAGAAAACTTCTGATGGACTTAAATTTTTTTTTGATATTTCACTGGCACCTAAATAATGAGAAAGCATTTAATTTGCTAAGAAATAACTAGAAGAACAAAATGTTAGAAATCCTCTATACTGTGACCCCTGTTAGTTTAGGTCTAATATTACAGAAAAGCAATAATGCTAAGAATGGAAGTGGCCACTGAAAATAAGGTTGTTGTATCTTCCAACAACCAGATTAGCAAGGAAAAGTGTTTACTTCCTATGAAAAACAAAACCCCATGTATTTCCCAGCCCAAAGGATGAAAAGGTGGATTAAATTCTGCATTGCAGTTCTTTCCTGCCTCACCCTTTTGTTTTCCCACATCATGTTAGATGAATGATGTAGTTTTATAGTCCCATTTGTGTCATATTTGTGTAGTCTTCACTTTTATCTAACAATGATTAGGAAGTATCTTCAGGTGTCTGGTAGCTGAGCTTCTCCATTGACTTCTAATTGTCCTAATCAGGGTAATTTATTTTGCCAGATTATTCCTCTCTAATGCAGGATGTATCTGGTATCCTTCATAAGTTTGGCAGTGTAACCTCTTGGAGAATTATTTTCTGTATTCCAGGTTATCTGGCCTATGAGACAAGGTAGAAGGTAGCTGAGAACCCTGTTGCAAAAGAGAAATATATCTATGTCTCTATTGTTTTTTTAAGAAGCTGCAAATATTTTCCTCTGGCCATTTACAGTGCGTGCTTTAATGGAATTAAACAAAGAACCTGGCCTGACTGACATGTATTGCAGTCTTCTGAATCACCCACGTAGGCAGAGCACAACTTACACTTTCTTTAACATGAGTACCTGCACATGTTTTCTTTGAGATGCCATTTCATTAATATTCTACATGCATGTATGAAACTGCTTCCTTTTTCAGCTTTTAGATTTTTAGCTTTCTTTTTTTTAAATTATTATTATTCCTCTTATTCTGCCTTTTCATGTGTTTGCTTATCTGCTGGAGGTCTTTATCTCCTGGAAAACCAAACCATTCCTTAAAGAAATATGCAATTCTTACTGTCCTGTGTGGTTTGTATTCTCTTCTCCTTTACCTTTTGGTGGTTATTTCTGTGGGCAGAAATAGAAGTGTGCTCTCTTTTCTTGCCCTTCGGAATTTGAAAGTGCTGCTGAATCAGTGGGTGGTCAGACTCATGGATATTTCCCACCTGTGAATATGACCAACTTTGTGGGTGAGACCCTTGTGGCTCCTGTTTGTCAGAAACAGTTGGAAAATGTGTGTATCTGTGGAAGACTGTCCTTCATAATTCCTTGATCCCGTGAAGGGTAGGTGCAGTGCAGTGATGTATTCCAGATGTTAAGTTTGGGCTGTGAGGAAGGAGGTGGGTCCCGAAGTGGTCGGAATTGTCACATTAGGGAGGTGATGAGCATTGCTCTGAATTTCCTCTTTAGAAGCTAGTGAAAAAGCACGGAAGTGCCTGGAAGCCAGTGTGGTTTAATGCATTTATTAGAGGAAGAGGGGAATGGTTGAGGATGAAGTAAGTAGTGTGGAACTGCTTAAAAGAAATTAAAAATGCTTGCTTTAATTTCCCCAGTTACTCTGGAGTTGATTCACTTTATACAAATGTTTCAAAGCAGCTTCTTATGAGAGTGCAAAGAGGCAACTTGTGAGGCAAATTGTCTTGTTCCCAGGAGGGGGACAGATCAACTGTTTTCATCACATAGCATTGCAAATCTTTCTTTATCTACAGTATTTCCTTACCATGGAGCATGAACATGTTAGGAAGTGATGAGGGAACAGAGATGGTGCTGTGCTTTTTGCACAGAAGTTGAAGCTGCACAAAGATCCTCCTGTATGGGGAGTGTTGAATAACCAACTGCAACATTCCTGCCTTTATTTTTTTCCAGTTCCATGCTGCTTTTCATTCATTTGTGTAACTGAGATAACCTTTGAAATCCAGCTGCCTGATTGTGGGTTTGGTGATGTTGAAATGCAAATGCAATTGCAAAATGAACTGTTGTTTCATTTCCTGGCTTCTCCATTCCTAGTGTCTCCTGGTTTTCTGGAAATGTAGTCCAGAATCTGCTGTTTCCTTGCCTGGCCTGTTGTGCAAGGTTCTCACCACAGACCTGCTGTCCCCTTTTGTGTCCCTTTTCTGGGTGGGATTATAATTTTCTCTATCTCCTGTAGTAGCTCCTTCTCACAGTGCTTTGTGTGCCCATCAGTTCATGCTCTCAAAATGCTGCAGTTGCTGCAGCGATGCTGAAAAATGGTTATATAGCACCTTCAGCCAAGTAAAAGTGACATCAGTGTTTGGAGGCTAGAACTTCCCAGCCTGTGTTTTTGTACCTAGTTTTTCAGCTTCTTGTGTATTTTGAGCACCCTTAAAATTAGATCTTTCCAAGAAAGAGGCACTCCTTAGACAGTGATCCTGCAATTCTTTAGAATTCGTCTACAGTTGAAGCTAAAAACACTGTGACAGTAGAATGTCAGGTAAAGCAACTGAAAGTAACCAAGGATTATTTTTTCCATATTGTTTGTGTTACAGAAAAACCCCAGAAATCACAGGAAGTGTAATTTTGACCAAAACTAAAGCAAGCCAGGTCATACATTTTCCTAAGAAAAACAATTGTGCAGTTCAGAACATTTTGGTGAAGTGCATGTTCATTAGTTTTCTTCCCCCAGCACGGCAGGTTTAAAACTTGAGTTAAACTTGAATTTATGAACAATTGTTGTCATGATGTGCTTACGTTACATTTGTATGGATCTGGCAGGTTTTAAGAAAGCACATCTAACAAGTGCTGACTAAGCAGGAACATTATTGAAGTGTCTGTCCCTTGTTTGGACAGAGCTGGCTGGTGTCTGACCGAGCAGTTCTTCAAGCACTCGGGTGCTGCTGGAGCCTAGAGCAGGGTGAGGCTGGGCAGGAATGTGGTTATTGCCTTGCTGCAGTGTGGTGGCAGCGCTGCTGTGACAGGACTACTGACTTACTCCTCTGCACTGTGCATCACTTTCTCAGTTTTTCTGCTGGAACAGATGGAGTGACACATAAAACACTCTCAAAATGTAATTTTGTGTACTGCCTTGGTGAAAAAAAAAAGTATGAATGGATGTGCACTTGCAGAATAATCAAATCTGTACAAATCCCACTGAGATACCTGTAGTGTCTTCTTTTTCTGTCTGGGGGGGATTTTGGTTTCATTTTTCCCCAACGCCCTTGTCAGCAGCATGGAGCCTCAACAGAAAGGAAGCAGTTTGCGTTAAAGACTGCTCTATTCTCAAACCAGAGGTAAAGAATGTAAAGCTATAACTGAACAGGTGTGATCCATATAATCCATCATTATTGCATTTTTGAATGAAAACCCCTGCTGGGAACAATGTAATTGTTTAAAGCTGTGTGGGTGATTTTGCAGCAACTTTAGATCTGTTCCAAGGCAGGTCTTGCACAAATCTCTTTTGAAATGCTGTTTGCCTCTAGGAATAAAAGGGACATGTGAGCTGTGTAATTGCTTGCCAGCCATGCAGTGAGGCAGCACCCTCCTAGACACAGACACGGGCACACCTCTTTATCTCTGAGCACCCATCAACGTGGATGCAAACAGCTGACACGTAAGCCTCTTGGCTGTGTGCTGGAGAGGTGGTGCTGGAAAAGTACTCCTGCTGGAAGTACTATCTCCAGTGTGCCCTAACTATTCCTTTTGCAGAGGCTGGGGTAAGTGGAATGCCTTACTTTAAACTGACGTGCTTGAGGATTGTCTGATTAGGGGCATGTTCAGATTCTCTGAATTTTACACTGTGTATGTATGCATGTTTTTATTTGCAGATCAATGGGGTTTTTTGTTGTTGTTTTTTTTTGGTTGTTTTTGTTTTTTGGGTTTTTTTTGCTTGTTTCCATGTATTCATATCTTTTGCCTTCTTCCTTTTTCCTTCTTTCCATCAGCTCAGTAGCAGCACAAGAGTTGCATGTTTTGTGTAAGGCCAGTTCAGGAAGCATATCCCCTATTCCCTTACTGCACGGGGGAAATCCTGCAGGCCAAGCCAATTTCCTTAATTTATACAGGAGCAAATCTGCCATAGTCTGGAATGTTTTATCACACAATAGTGCTCTCACGTCTGTGTCCCAGAGGCAAAAAGATGAACCCAATTAACACTGATGTCTGTAATGTGAAAGTATCTCAGACTAGGAAATGCAGGGAACAAGAAGAGCACTTGATTTGGAAAGAATCCCTTCTTGATAAGGCCTGATCTGTGTGTGTGTGTGTGTGTGTGTAGGCTCCAGGGCAGCAGCTGTACAGGCACAGCTCAAATGCTGACTGTGGGGGTCCTGTCAGCCATGGAAAGGGCCAGTGGAGCTTTTCCAGCACTTGTTCATAGCTCTTGTCCCTCTGCATACCAGGCAAAGTGCAAAGCCAGAGCTGAATGGGATTTCAGGAGGGATTTACAACAGGCAAAACTGTGGAGGGCTTGATGTGGAGCTTAAAACTGTGTCCATTTGTGATTTTTTTTTTTTTAACCAAGGAGTTCTTACTCTTAGAAGCAAGATTTGGGAACAATTTTGTTTTGGTGACCTGGTGAATTCTAATTGTATCATTAGTTTTTTTCAGAATCTTCTTTTTCTACCTCCTACTCTCCTGTTATATGACATATGGAAAAGTGGAAGGAAAGACTGTGAAGCAATAAAGCCTAATTTAAAAAAAAAAAAGGCAAAATTGGAAGGAAAAAATTGGATGGGTTTCAGTAACAGGGCCTTGATTTTTAAAAACTTCACAGCAGTTTTTGCTGTGAATATACTTTACAGTGAATCTATTCTTATTTCTGTTACGTGAAACTGAATGTGTCTGGACACTAGGACTGCAGGTCTCGGAAGTGGAGGGTGGAGATCACTTTTTAAATATTTGTACAGGGAGGAGGACAAGGCTTGAAACTGCTATGAAAATAGCTCTTTACATGTCTCCGAGGATAGGTTAACTCTGCAGGGTTTCACAAGAACCACTCCCTGGAGATATTTGAATAATAGATTGACATTGTGGGGTGCAGTGAGAGGTGTGTGCATTTCAAAACCAGAGGAGAAAATGTCCTTCTCAAGCAAATCTTTTAGAAGGCATTTTTAGAACCCTTCCTGTGAAGGGTTCCTCACCTGCTGTCAGTCCTTTGGAAACTGTATTTTGTACCAAGCACAGGGAGAATTGAGTGGGCCAAATGATGAGGCGTGTTTGTCCTGAGAGACACTTTACAAATCGGATATGACACTAGGAATACCTTTTTTTGCCTAGTCTTGACCTTTCTGTTTTGGCCAGAGCTTTCACACAGACCTGCCCAGTGGAAGGTGCAGCTGAACTGTAACAGTTCCCCACAGGTCTGTGGCACAGCTGCAGTGCCCTTCCTCCCTCTGTGTGGTCTTGCTGTTAGTAAATCAGCAGTAATCAGCTGCACTCTCATTGCTACTTGCTATTAAAAGTATGTTCTGTACACCTACAGCTACCCAACAGAAAACCTCTGTGCAGGTGGCATAGCACAGTAAAAGGCATGAAGCAAGCTTGTCTTTCTGTAATATACTGGCCCTAAGATTTACATCTAAGTTTTTCAAAGCAACAATTAATTTAGGGTTCTTGAGACTGAAAGAACATGTGCTTGAGTAGAGGATGAGCTTACACAGCTCTTATCCCTTTGAGAACACGAGGGCAAAGGAAATACCATGTGTGAGATGGAAGTCTAAATAAAATGCAGTCTTTAAAAAAATCCATCTCTGTTTTTTAAAATACTTTTTCTTTTCTTCTGATACATTTCAATGAAAAGACTTTGGCAGAGCTACAAGATAGGTGATCTGGTTTTACTTATTTTTTCTTTGCCAACAGGAGAGAGGATTTAAAAAATGAAACAAGTGCCCCAAAATTATTTTTGCTATACATGTGAGTGTATCTGATGGATCAGAGTTCTTAATTTCTTCTGAAAATGTTCTTATGTCAGTGTTTGGGCTGCCTGTTCAACTTGCTTACTTGAATATGCTCCTCCTTCAGACCTATGTGGTGGATGCAGGTGTATTTATGTAAAAAGCTCACTGATAATTTTTGCTGCAGGGCTCTCCCTTTCAGCCTTCAACTCTATTGCAAAACTTTGGTTAAAACACAGCAGTAGGATGTGAACTAGCCGGCTGTGGCATAGTGGTGAGTGTGAATTCTGTCACCTAAACCCCCTTCCTGCAAGCTTTTACTGGCATTGATGGCGTAATGTGAAATATACACTGGCTGGGAAAGGGACACTTCAGTGCTTTTCAAAAATGGAAAAAAGTGTCAGCTGCTTTCCATTGACTCTTCAGCTGGAGAATATCTGGGGGTAAATCTGACCAGTCTCTGCTTTTTAGTAAGCTGCTTATGGCCACATCAACCAGTCACAGTTCTGACTTGTAACCAGAGCGGGACCATTATAAAGGTGTGAAGCTTTTAAGATGGTTACGGTTTTAGCTGAATGGTGGTGATTGACGCCCACATGCTGGAGACACAGTTTGTTCCAGACCTCAAGCTGTGAGTTGATATTCAAGAAATTAATTGGGGTTTTGCCATTGATGTAAACTACTGCAGTGTTTGGCTTGAAATTAATATCTTTATCTAGTTCAAGCTACAAGTAGTTCCAAAAATACAGTTGAAACAGCAGATATTACTCTTTCAAAATTTTATTTCATCATCTTTTTTTTTTTTTTTTGTATTTTTGGGCATCTTTTTTGTCCTTCATAAGAGGCAATTTTATGCCGGTTTTCTGTTGCTTTTAGAGTGGTTATTTTAGGCTTATCTTTTCATGTTCATGTCTTTGAACACAGCACAAGGCAGCTCTCTACTGTTTGTTTTGGGGGAGGGAGGCTCAGTAGCTACTCAACAGGAAAGTGCCCGTGCACTTACATCAGCTTTTCTAGTACACGTGAAATTTGCCAGTGATTTTTCTTACACATTTTAGTTGTTCCTGCACTTAGTTCGGACTATAGAGAATGTGGTTATTTTTAAAAAGGCAGAAGAAAGAGAAAAATTTCTTAAATGTGTAATGAGCCATGGGAAAAAAATGTGTGTGTTTGTTTAATGTCAATTCAGGATCAAGATTTAGTTTGAATGGCTAGCTAGCATCACAACACAAACTTTAAAAACTTAAAGATTCTTCCTCAAAACAAAAACCTCAACAAGAAGGAAGTCTTATTCAAGACTAAAAACCAGCTATTTATAGAAAATTATTTAAATTTTGTTTAAATATAGTGGACAGTCCAGGAAAAAAATTCTTTTTTTCCATATGTTACTAATGCCATAGTGAGTATGAGAATTGCATTGCTAGTACAATTAAGTAGCTTTTGCCAGCTTCCAGGAGGATTAAAAACAGTTCTGCAGCTTCTGTTCCAGATACCTGGAATAGTTTGACCTTGATTTTCAGTTTTTCCTGATGAAGTCAGAATTGTGTTGCCTTCCCTTTCCCATAAGAGGAATGTAATAAAACTAAAGATGTACTTTTTCAGTCACAGCTGCATTTGACGTTGGTAATTTGTGTAATTGAGAGTTTAAAGTGAAGCTGGTGTAAAGGAGCACAGAACTGGCCCCTCCACTTGCTGCTTTGTAGTCCAGGGAGTGATTTGTGTTTTAAACATTTGTCAGAAGTCCTGGCAGGGCTCTGGACTAACTGTTCCTTTTTGCTTTGCTTTTTAAGGTGCCGCCTGAATTCTCACTATGTCTGATGGGGACTACGATTACCTCATAAAATTCCTAGCACTTGGTGATTCTGGAGTAGGAAAGACCAGCCTTCTTTACCAATATACAGATGGCAAATTTAATTCCAAATTCATCACAACGGTGGGCATTGACTTTCGGGAAAAGAGAGTGGTGAGTTTGTATGAAATGTGCTACTTGAAAATGGTGTCTGTGTGTAGGCTGCAATCAGTGTTATTGTGTCCTTCATTCTGTGACAGGAAAGGCCTCATCTGACCTGGCTGTTTTTGTCATTGCTGTGTACAGACTCATTTCCCCCAAAGTTAAAGAGCTGGTTCTAAGAAACCACTTCTTTCTGCTCAGCAGGTGTTGATGAGTGTGTCTACTCCGTGACTAGTGCACACAGGACCTGGAGTAGCACTTTTACTGTGGAACTTCTTTCACAAGGAAACATTTTACTCCAGTTCAGCCCTCTTGCTGGGTATGAACTGAAATGGCTACTGAACAATGGTGCAGTTTTTAAAGCATGTAAATGAAATGGTATATGCAGCTATCTGGCTTCTTAAGCAGTCACCACTAGCAGAGAAAAATTAGGAAATATAAGGTTGCTTTTTTCAACCCCTGAATTGTTATTAAACGAAGCAAATGTACTTCTGATATGAAGTTGAGCACTAGAATATCATAACCAATTGGATGCTGGTCCTTACTGCTCTGAGAAATGGAGTTGGCACAAGCTTTTTATTGTTACATACAGCTATTAAGTGTCTTTCAATGCAGCCTGGTGATTTCCTGTGTCCAGAAATCTGCATGAGTAATGGGCATTGTGCAGACTGGTGTTTGGTGCATGACATGCACCACAGTATTCCAAGGACTAGATATCTTAGTAAAATGCCAAACTGGTCTCCTGAATAAGTAATTGTCCCTTTTGTGGGGTTGTAAACATGGTGGTTTACTTGATCAGCATATTTGATAACTCAGGATAAGGTTTAGGCTTCAGAGCTTGAATCTTATAATATATAAACTTGCTGAATTTGTGGAATTCTAAAGACCTGTAGGTCTTGTAAGCTTAGATACAATGACATTTGAAGGTAACGAAGATGACTTAACTTGAAGCATTCTAAACAAGAAATTAATCTATTTTTATCTGATCTTTCCAAGACTAATAAATGCCCTTATTTATTTTTTCATGCCAAGCAAACTCTTCAGCTTTTATTTTTATCATCCAATTTCTGCTCTATCAGCTGCGATCTGATAAGATCTACCCTCAGCAGTTTTTCAGCAGCATTTTGGCAGCTAAGTAGAGATGTCATTATCTCTTGAGTATATCCTGTTTGCAAATGAGGTTCTGCTACTACTACAAATACGTTGCCAGATGGCATTGTTGCTTTCTTATATTTTATTTTGAACATGATGTAAGGTAGTAAAAAACCCAGAAAATCAAAATACAAAAATTAATTTTGTCTCGTGGCTCTAAATATCTGTCTGGAGTCCCTAGTCTATGCCCTGGTTTTGCAGTTTCCTTTTTACCCTTATTTTTAAATATTTAATTTGATGCAATATTAAAATGCATGTCATACTACTTTTGCCTTACAAAGCAGAGCATTGAGTTGTAGTTGGCATCTGTGCATCAGCAGTGCTAATTTTGCTGCATTTAATGACTTTAAATGTCAGTTCTTTCATGTTCTGTAGCAGCTGGACTGGTAACAGTCCTGCAAATTTACCTTTTCCAGGTGTATAGACCCAATGGGCCAGATGGTGTTGGTGGCAGAGGACAGAGGATCCATCTTCAGCTGTGGGACACTGCAGGGCAGGAAAGGTATGGCCCAAGATTGCAATGGGAGCTTGCTGTAACAGCAATGGAAAGCTTCCTATGAGTACCCATTACATTCTAACTGTAATTTACAACTGTAGAACACAAAACCTGTAATTCTTGCTTTTTAGTCTTTTTTTTTCATAGCCAGCACATATAGACACTTTTAAAGCTTGTCTTTTTAAAGTTCTTTTAAATTTCTGTAAATATGTTGATGTCTTGGGAAAGTCAGACAGGCAAAAGCATCTCAAAGGATTCTTTTCTATTGGCCTATCCAATGACTACCATTCTTGTAGTTGTTAATCTTGCATTCAAGGACTGATGTGTACAGGGGATAAATTTGTGTTCAAAGTTAGAATTTCATTATTGTTTGAATTTTTTATTCTTGATCAAGGCATGCTTTATAGTGGAAGACTGTTTAAAGCTCTCACATTCAAGTCTCCTTAATGCCTTAGGCCTTGATTAGGCCACAGTAATGTTAGCAATTTTTCTTACACAGTCCCTGCCTCAGCAAAACAACTATGAATATTTTCTTCTGGTTCATTCAGTCTTAAGTTACCTTAGTTCTTCTACGATTGTAAGCAATTATGTTTTCAAAGTAACTTGTCATATGAGCAAATTAATTTCTCTTTGCTGGTCTAGGTTTCGTAGCTTGACCACAGCTTTCTTCAGAGATGCCATGGGGTTTCTTCTGCTCTTTGATCTGACAAATGAGCAAAGCTTTCTGAATGTCAGGAACTGGATAAGTATGGCTTTTTTTTAACATGGTGGTTTACTTGATCAGCATATTTGATAACTCAGGATAAGGTTTAGGCTTCAGAGCTTGAATCTTATAATACATAAACTTGCTGAATTTGTGGAATTCTAAAGACCTGTAGGTCTTGTAAGCTTAGATACAATGACATTTGAAGGTAACGAAGATGACTTAACTTGAAGCATTCTAAACAAGAAATTAATCTATTTTTATCTGATCTTTCCAAGACTAATAAATGCCCTTATTTATTTTTTCATGCCAAGCAAACTCTTCAGCTTTTATTTTTATCATCCAATTTCTGCTCTATCAGCTGCGATCTGATAAGATCTACCCTCAGCAGTTTTTCAGCAGCATTTTGGCAGCTAAGTAGAGATGTCATTATCTCTTGAGTATATCCTGTTTGCAAATGAGGTTCTGCTACTTCTACAAATACGTTGCCAGATGGCATTGTTGCTTTCTTATATTTTATTTTGAACATGATGTAAGGTAGTAAAAAACCCAGAAAATCAAAATACAAAAATTAATTTTGTCTCGTGGCTCTAAATATCTGTCTGGAGTCCCTAGTCTATGCCCTGGTTTTGCAGTTTCCTTTTTATCCTTATTTTTAAATATTTAATTTGATGCAATATTAAAATGCATGTCATACTACTTTTGCCTTACAAAGCAGAGCATTGAGTTGTAGTTGGCATCTGTGCATCAGCAGTGCTAATTTTGCTGCATTTAATGACTTTAAATGTCAGTTCTTTCATGTTCTGTAGCAGCTGGACTGGTAACAGTCCTGCAAATTTACCTTTTCCAGGTGTATAGACCCAATGGGCCAGATGGTGTTGGTGGCAGAGGACAGAGGATCCATCTTCAGCTGTGGGACACTGCAGGGCAGGAAAGGTATGGCCCAAGATTGCAATGGGAGCTTACTGTAACAGCAATGGAAAGCTTCCTATGAATACCCATTACATTCTAACTGTAATTTACAACTGTAGAACACAAAACCTGTAATTCTTGCTTTTTAGTCTTTTTTTTTCATAGCCAGCATATATAGACACTTTTAAAGCTTGTCTTTTTAAAGTTCTTTTAAATTTCTGTAAATATGTTGATGTCTTGGGAAAGTCAGACAGGCAAAAGCATCTCAAAGGATTCTTTTCTATTGGCCTATCCAATGACTGCCATTCTTGTAGTTGTTAATCTTGCATTCAAGGACTGATGTGTACAGGGGATAAATTTGTGTTCAAAGTTAGAATTTCATTATTGTTTGAATTTTTTATTCTTGATCAAGGCATGCTTTATAGTGGAAGACTGTTTAAAGCTCTCACATTCAAGTCTCCTTAATGCCTTAGGCCTTGATTAGGCCACAGTAATGTTAGCAATTTTTCTTACACAGTCCCTGCCTCAGCAAAACAACTATGAATATTTCCTTCTGGTTCATTCAGTCTTAAGTTACCTTAGTTCTTCTACCATTGTAAGCAATTATGTTTTCAAAGTAACTTGTCATATGAGCAAATTAATTTCTCTTTGCTGGTCTAGGTTTCGTAGCTTGACCACAGCTTTCTTCAGAGATGCCATGGGGTTTCTTCTGCTCTTTGATCTGACAAATGAGCAAAGCTTTCTGAATGTCAGGAACTGGATAAGTATGGCTTTTTTTTTTTTTTAACTTTCTTTCTTTGCATGAGTGAAATGAGGTGTGGGGGTTATGTTTGTGAATATGGAGTCTCACTGAGAATTAGAGCTTAAAATACTGGTTTTTATGGCTTTCTCAGTAAAATAATGTAAATGTTGTATTATAATTGTAATAGCTGTTAGTGATGGCTTCTGGGGCTCACCTGAAATTCAGTTTTGCCTACTGAACTTGGATTTTAACCTATGTAAAAGAAAGCTGAGACCATATCCTATCCCTGGCTCTGGTGCTGTTCAGTAATTTAAGTGTGTGGGAAGCCTATGCTAAAGTATTTTGGCTCACCTGAAGCTTTGTCAGCAAAACATAATGGAAGGCAAATCTTACTTGGCCGGTATATCCAGGCAAAGGAGTTCCCAAACTGCATCATCCATCTGGAGGGGGAAGCAGGTCCTTTCCTGGCACTCACTGTAGGTGCTTAGTGAATGTAACTCCTTTAGCTGCAAATGCACAAGTTTCTGTGCTAACTCTGCCCAGCTTCTGTTTCCCTGGGTTTTTCCCTGGGTGTGTGACAGTGGAAGCCCACCTGTTCTGTGGCTCCTCAGGCCAGTGGAGAAGGGCTGTGAACCAGCAGAGCAGGCTTGGTTTGTGGTGGTGTTCCTAGGGAGTGTGTGTGACAGTGACTTGTGACCCTCTTCATGTTGGTGCTGCCAGGTCAGCTACAGATGCATGCCTACTGTGAAAACCCAGACATTGTGTTATGTGGAAACAAGAGTGACCTGGAGGACCAAAGGATGGTGAAGGAAGAGGATGCTAAGGAACTTGCAGAAAAATATGGGTAAGTAACTTTCTTCCAATTATTGCTGTGTTTAGAGCAGAATGAGATTTTCAGTAATGCTTTTTTCTGTATACTGAAAGGTTATTGTGAGAATAAGCATTTTAGAATGCTTAACTGCTTGGTATATCTTTTTTTCTGTCTGAGATTAATATTTTCTTCATTGCTTAAAAATAAGTACTTAGTATTGCAGTAATCTTGCAAAGGAGATTGGGTCATCTTTGCTTGGCAGTAAACAGTGTAAATTCTCACAAACTTTCTGGAAAAGAGAGAGAATTTAGAGACAGGTGAACAATGGGGTCTCTTCTTTGCTCTTACCTGTGCTGAGGCATTTGCATTCTGACAGGCTCCCAGGGAGTCTGAAAACTGAGTCAGCCCAGCCGGAAGGCAGGGTAGCCTTGCCCTTCCCCTCGCTTCCTGCCAGGCACAGCTCATGTGCCTCTGAAGGAAGTATGTGAAATCTTTGTTCCTATCAGATATTAATTTGTACTTTTATACTCCCTTAACTCTTTCATGGGGCTTATTTTGGGATTACCTTTGCATTTCACTGAGAATCAGAAACACATTTGTGAAGGAAATAATCTGATGGATTTGTTTTGTTTTAGTTCACATAGTGGAGCAATTTTCTAGCACATGAACTGGACTTCTTATCAAATAAAAGATAAGTTAAATGATGTGCTCCAACCACTAATCCACCTTTGTCTGGAGGGATAGAGTAGAACTGCTCCAAAGTAAAGCCCACCGGACAGGCAATGGTGGGAACACTGGCTCCTCAGAGCAAGCTGCCTTGTTCTGCAGGTCTTCTCTGTTTACTAGGCAAAATTAGTTTGCCTTGGCCTTAAAGAATCATTGGAGGCGAATCAGAAGCAATCTGTCCATGAGAGAGAAATGGTTTAGTGCAGTAATACCTTCTTACTTTTTCCTTCTGTGAAAATGCTTGCCTGAGGTCAAGTCCATGTCACACAGACAACAGCAAGTGCATGTGGTACTTTAACTAGCTGCTTGTGAAGGAGCAAGAAGTTTTAAACAGCAGCAGATAGCATGTGACCATATCTTAAATCTCTTTGCATGTGACTTCTGAAAATTATTTATGAAGTATTTATCTTTGTGGTTGAAAATGCAGCTTAATTTAGGAATAGTGAGCTAAAAAAGCCAAGGTTGTGGGTCACATCCAATCTGTAGGCAGTTATGAAGTTCTCTGCCCTGTAGAGGCGAGACAGGATGGCTCTAGGAGTCACTTTCTCGTGAGGGGAGGCAAGATAAATCCTGCTGCAGGGGAACAGTCTTCTGGTAACTGTGGTGTGAGATAGTGAATGTCCCCTTCTGTGGAAGGGCCTCATATGGAAATGTGATGTATTTGAAACAGATTGCAAGAGACCTGCAGAAACACAGCAAGTATTTTGGCCACTCATTGGGTCTTGCAAGTTAAGTAATAAATACTTAAAATTCTGAAGTGATGGTATCTGTTTCCTGGGCAGTAGCACAAATACAGCCACTGTAGCACCACGCTGTGGGGAGCACTAAGTACAGAAAGCAATAGCCTATGGATCCACAGTGGAACATCCTGACCCACAACAGTGAAGAAACAAGCAATGTACATTAGAAACCAAGGTGCCAGAAACTTTTCGTTACAAAGACATAGATGCTCTGAGCACTGAGATTTCTTCTTTTATGTTAGAAAGTTTAGAGTTGTGGTGTCAATAGAAGAAAGTCACCTTCTGTAGTGATGAGTACCACCACACTGAGAGTCTTTAGTGCCTTCCCTGAAGAAGAATGGCTGTAGCAGCTTTCCTTCTCCTGCAATTACTTTATATGTCCTTGTGTGCACAAGTGCTCTCCTCACTGATTTCTGTGCACATCAGCTCTGGAGTAACTGCATCTCTTGCAGGGAATGGAGTTTAAAAAAAAACAGACCTCAGGAGCACAACTTTGGGAAATTCATGCTGACAAGTGTCCCTGTAAATTGTGGACTCCATTAATGTTTGCCCTTCTGCCCTACCTCCAGTCAGCCATTTCATTAATTTTTTGCATTTCAGACCACTGAGCGCTTAGTGCTGCTGCTATGGAGTAGCAGTGACTGTCTTAGTGTGTGCAGTAATACTGTATTTTTTTCTCCCATGAGTGACAACTGTATGATGTAAGGTTATATTTTTTGTCTCCTGCAGAATCCCATATTTTGAAACCAGTGCAGCTAATGGGAATAATGTAAGCAAAGCCATTGAAACTCTGCTTGACCTCATTATGAAGCGCATGGAACGATGTGTGGATAAATCCTGGATCCCTGAAGGGGTGGTGCGCTCCAATGGGCACAGCTCTACAGAACAACTGAATGAGGAGCAAGAAAAAGGCAGATGTGGCTGTTAGCCCAGTTACAATTAACTTTCGTGTGTATGATACAGTACAGTTGCAGCTTACCTGTTTAACTTTGGGACAAATTGCTTTGTGTAGTTATTTAATGAGCTATATTAATTCTTGGTAAGAATTTTTGTTTGCTTTCTCTCAAACAATGTTAATCTCCACTTGTAAGGTATGCAGTTTATTAGCTTTGGGACAGAGGTTTAATTTGGTTTAGCACTGAATGTTCCTCCAATTCTCTGCTTGGAAGGAAAGGGGAAAAAGGAATTTTCATTACCAAATTCAGCAACACGTCTCTGTGGGCAGCCAGAAAGGGTAGGCTTGAGTTGGAGGGTTTGCAGTTGCCCTTGAAAGTCTCCATTAACTACACAGAGTAGGCATTTAGATAAGATACTGTGACAGCTCTTGGTGTCTCCTAACAACAAGATAACCAACTTGCTTCTTGGTTATAAACAGAAACATTTAATCATTTCAGAATTTAATAACAATCTTAAAGAGCACATCCTGTGTTTTCCACAAAAGCCTGAGAGTAGTTTTTCCTTGCTCTCCTAATCCATCAGTTTTCAGTGATGAAAACCAAAGGGAAGCACTTCAGTACAGAATAAAAAGCTCGAGAAGCACAGGGGTGTGCACACAGAGCACTTGGGGCATGTCATGTAATTGAACATGTAAACTACAACTGTACTATATGAAATACATCCAATGCAGCCTATGAGCTCTCCTGACATCATTTGAATTTCTAGAACATGCATGTATGTAAATTTGTAAGTAAGTGGCATAACTGTGCATCTGTTATGTTTCTTTCATACTGCTACTCATGTTTTACCAGGAATGTAGGGCAACCTAGATGTCAGGAAAATTTCATCAGAGTTGGTGCTTTGCACTGAATTTGTTTTACCAAACACAGATTGAGAATGTTTCTTCAAATTTGGATTGAGAAATGAATGATTATTGTCTTCTGGTGAGATGCAGCTAAGATACTAGTCCTGTAGATCAGTATTTCTATGAATTTATAATGCTCGTTTTATTCTGCCAATCTTTGTGTCTTGAACATCTTGGTTATCATATAGTAATTTATGGCTTGTTCATTTCCTTTAGATTGTATTTTAAAAAGATTATAGTTGTTTTTCTCTCCCCCCAGCTATGGATCACATAAATGTAATTTTTGGTTTCAGTGGATCATGTTACTCTAACCATTTTTATTTATTCACGTGACCTAGGAAACAATCAGTATTTTTTGGGCTTTTGCCCAGACTGATTTATAAGATGTGCCTACCAAACTGTTTTCTACCCTGGCAGAGGTTGTATAATTGTAAGGTATTGCCAATTAAAGTCATAACATGCCAAATTGAGTCTTGTTACAGACCTTCCAGAGCAGTTTGTTTACAGAACTCCAAAGCTATTGCTTCTTTAGAAATTATGTATTTATTTATTTAAATATTCTAACTACTGCAATTTCAGGCAATACTAGTTATGAACATGAATTGCAGCATTACAAAATTTTTGAAGGAAGGACCAAAAATGTTTCTAGAATAGGCTCTAAGGAAAAATATTTGATGTAGCTTCTGGTTATATTAATTAATACAAGAGTAAGTGTTTAAACTTGGTTCTTAAAATATTTTACACAGTAATGCATTGTTCTTTAACAAACACAATGTGTAAATATTAGATTTTTATCACAGCCTACACAGACTATTTTAAAAGTGCAATATAATTTGACTGCTCTGGGGCTAGGACAGAGGTAAAAGAAATTTATATGAGTATAGGGTTTTGGTTTTTTCTACTCCACTTCTAAAATGCTCGTAGACCGGAGTTACTGTAGTTTAATTCAGAGTGCCTTTTGAAGTTACCATCGTGTTTCTGACCAGTAGAGTAAGAAACTCTAGTGTAAGACACAATACATTTCAATGTACTTCAGTGTCTGAATTTCTTTTAATGTGACTCTTTGGTTTTCAGAGGGTTGCAGTGGAACTTTGTCATGCATTAACTTAAAATGGGAGTTTTTGTGCTTATAGCTCCATCCAGTTCCTGAAAACTTTAAGGATTATTGCAACCAGCTATTGAGCTAAGTGACTACTGAAATAGTGTAAAAATATTTCCTTTTGAATACTTATGTTTAAATTGGATATTAAATATTAAATACTGAAACTGTCATATTTGTGTCATGCCTATTATTTGTAACTATTTGCAAAGAGACTCTACATAAAATTGCTTTGATGTCAGCCTTTGAAATGTGCCATAAGATTTATCTGTTTGAGTTATTGTGTGACAAAATTTTTGTTCCGTTTTAAACTCTCATGAGAAATCACAGTAAATGGTTCTTGACAGTAAATTACACTGCTCTTAGTAGACTAGTACTGGTTTTAAGAAACAAGAATTCTTAGGTGATGTGAAACTGTTATTTCAAGAAAAGTTGTTTCCATTCAGTGTCAGATGGAGACACTGATCTGAATAAAGTTTTGGAAAGTGTAATTGAACCAATTTTTGGAAAGTGTTTCCATTAAGAAGGATTGTCCCAGGATTTCTTAGAATAATATAAAATAGTTAAACATTCCTGACATGAATTGTTGAACTGAACTGTAACATTTCCTGTTGTCTCAGTTCAATGTCAGTCCGTGTCCTGCGCTGTCCCTGTGTGTTGTGAGGATTCTTTGTTCAGATGTGTCCAAGGTCTGTGCTGTGGTTGAGGTACTTGGTGACCCTCTCTTGCACTGAGCAAACCAGTCAGACAGGAGCCTGGTGGTGAATGCTGGGTGATGCCAGGAGGAGCCCAAACCCAGAGAGGACAATGGAGAATCAGTTCTGTGTTCATGAGACATTCAGAATGCTGCTCATCTGAGCGTGTCGTGTGCTCGGAGCAAAGGGAATCAAGCAATACATTTTGTCAACTTTATTGCTTCTACAAAAGTAAGGAGCCTGATTTTTCAGAGTAACTGCTTCCATCAAGAGCAGTGTCTATTACCAGGTAGGTTATAATGTGTTGGAGGACAGTGCTGCTATTCAGAGGTTCCTTGACAGGCAAGAGACTGAGCTGAACTAAACCTCATTCAGGTTAAGAAGGGCAAGTATCAAGTGTCACTGGGTATTCCCCCTGGGCTGCAATAACCCTATGCAGTAGTGCTAACTCAAAAAACATTTTTCAGTTAAGGGGATGAGCGTCCTGTTCCAAAGGAGGCTGACCAAAACACATAAGTGTGCTGCTGTGGCAGAGAAGGCCAGCTGTATCCAGGGCTGCACTGGTAAAATGAAGGTGGCAGGTTGGGAAAATCAGTCTTTCCCTATCTTCAGTAATTGTAAGATTGATTGGAGTTCTGTGCCCTCTTTTGGACACCTCAGTAGAAGAAAGTCATTGACACATGGAGTGAGTCCCAGCAGATGCCACCAAGGTCAGAACGCTGGAGCACAAGGGGTAGGAAGAGACAGAACAGAGTTTCCTTAGCTTTAAGCTAAGGGAGACCTTTCTGCTGTCTTGAACTCTAATGGGTGGAGCCAGACCCATCTTAGAGGGCACAGGGATAGGAAGGAGGCAAGAGAGAAATGTCCTCTAGAAAATTAAGATTAAATAGTAGGAAAAGATTGCCACCATACAAATGGTCAGAAACTGGAACAGGAGCTCAGGAAGATTAGGGAGTCTTTGTCCTTGAAGACACTAAAAACTAAACTGGATGTGGCCTTGAGCCTGGCATTAATTTGTTCTGCTTTGGGCAGGGCTTTGCTCTAGATGAGCCCCAGAAGTGTCTTCTACCCAACATGATCCTATGTGCAAAACTGATCCTGCAAGTGCATTTGCCTGACAGTTGTTTATTCTTTCACATGACTGTATGACAGTTCTTTTACTTCTATTAGGAAACTTATACAAGTATGTAAATACTTGCAGATCAGAGCTTTGCTATTAGTTTAAGGTAGTGAGTTGAGATGTTTGGTGAAACAGTTCTTGCTGTAGTAATCTGTGTCAAAAACAAACAAACTTGATTTTTGCAGCAAACAAATTTGGTTTGCTGCAAAATCTCTTCTTCCAGTGAGGCTGTTTTTCACCTGGATACCTAATTCTGTCTGTGAATAACTGTTAATGGAGTAGAAGTACATATTTGTTTTCTATAATTAATCTGAATTCTGTCACCAGCAACCTTCAACCTATATTGCCTTTTAGTCAGGAACAAGCACTTCAAATCTACAGCATAATGGCTTGTAGAGGAGATTAGTGCTTTGATGTGAAAAAAAGAACTGGGAGTGATAATTTAATGGTAAATGCTTCTATTATCACTGTGCACTCGCATCCTGTCTGCTGGATGTATTGGTGACAGTCTAGAATTCAAAGTGTTTAAACTGTAGAAGCCACCAAACACTTCACCACACAGTGCTCTGCCAGGAAAAGTGAAATAAATACAGCCCATGGGGAAAAAAACAGCATAGGCAGGAAACTCAAAGTAATCAAACTGAAAAAGGAGAACAGTCCAGGACCTAATCAAATTTGTTTACTATTTGTTTTTTCCTGGTGCTGTAAACTTGTCTTCATAGTTTCCCTGATAAAAATTGGACTGTGTGTGTGTCTTTAGCATCTCCTGTTACCACCCGGGTTGCCATCCTATGTCCCAGCCTCAGAGCCCTCGCTGGCTGCAGTGTGAGAGCCACGGACAGCCTGGCCACTCCTGGGCTCCAGCCCCGCTCCCTGCAGCAGACGGGGCTGAGAGCAAGACTGGAGGCAGCCTCTGTGCTGATAAGGTGACTCCGCTGCGCTAAAGCAAGTTTTCTTTCTTCCTCTGATATTTCTTAATACAGCACAAGATGACTGCCTTTCTTTTGTTGTTCTAGAAACCAGAAAGCAAAAAAAAAAATATTTTAGAAGCACATGCAATTCAACACATGGATTTTTTACCAGATACCACCTGCTCATTTAAATTTCTTTTAAATGGAGAGGCAGGAATTGTGGTGGTAAAGACTTATGTGGTGAGGAGGATTTCAGACTAAGAGCTGGGACAGCATCCTACAATTGAAGAACAGAGAGAAGACCTTCAATGCCAAACAATTTGGAAGGTACAGGGCCTAGTATTAAGGTTCTTTCACAATCAACAGGTAACTCTAGGAGAGGGAACAGAAGGAGTAATAGGTACCTACCTACATGGTATGCAGAACCATTGGTTTTAGGACTTCAAATTTTGCTTAGATTTTGGATTTTACAGATACGAAAACAGCACAGAAAGTGTTGCCTGAATTTTACAGTGAATCAACTGTAGACTTAAAAATCTATGTCTAACTCCCTGTCCCTTTCCTGTCCCTTTCCTGTCCGTTTATCCTTGTGTCCGTATGGATTCGTTAATTTCTCGCCCTTGGAACACAATTTTTCCTTTATAAACGGAAGCCAGGGCCCCGTGCCCTGTGTGCCGGCGGCGGGGCCGGCAGGGGGCGCTGCGGCGGCGCTGTGGGAGCCGGGCCCGCCCCGCGCCACCGCCTCCGGTCAGCTGGGCCGCGCTTCCGCCCGCGCCGCCGCCGCCGCCGCCATGCGCATCGAGAAGTGCTACTTCTGCTCGGGGCCCATCTACCCGGGACACGGCGTCATGTTCGTGCGCAACGACTGCAAGGTACCGCCCGAACGGCACCGCCCTCCCCGCAGTGCTCGCGGCCGCTCCCTGCGCCGGCCTGGCCCGTGCAGGCGGGCCCCGGCGGGGCTCGGTGTCACCGGCCGCGCCTCACGCGGGGCGCTCACGGCCGGAACCCCTGTCCCGGGCCGGGGCCGCTGCTGGCGGTCGGCACCGGGCCCTGCCGGGGTACGCGCGCACCGTCCGCGTGTGAGGGCGGGCGGGAGCCCGAGGTGAGCGCGGCTGGTCAGAGCGCGGTGCTGAGAACACCGAGGCTGTCGGTTCGATCCCTGCGCGGGCCATTTGCTTAAGAACCGGAGACAGTAATCCTCATTGTCCGTCGGTCCGTTCCAACTCGGACTATTCTGTCAAATCTGCGAAATTCATGTCTTAACTAGTATTTAATATTAGCACCTGGAGCGATGCCGTAATTTGGCAGGTGCTGTGGCTATCGGCAAGAGTGGTGGCTGACTTATTTCTTTCAGTTTTTAGTAAGAAATGATACACTGCGCAGAGCAACACAGAATGCTCGTCCTTTAACTCCCAGACTTTGGCTCCAGGTGGCTCAGGCTCGGGGCAGGGCGGGTTGCAGAGTGCGGGGCGGGCGCTGCGGGAGGAGCCGCGGCTGCGGGATCCGCTGTGCCCGCCCGGCCGAGGCTGTCGGAGCGGCGCGGCCGCGGCACTCGGGGCTCTGCCGGGCTGACAGCTCCGTACGCACAGTGCTGGGTGTCGCCTCCCAGCCTCTGCCGCCCTCCGTGCCGGTGCTGCGGGGCGTGGGAGCGCCCGGCGGGCGGCGAAGCTTGCGCACATCGCTGCCCGCCCGGGCCCGGGCTCAGGAGGGGTCGCGGGCTGAGTCTCAGCGCCGGGGCCGGGCTGGGAGCGCGCTGACACCGGCTGTGTGCGCACCGCCGCCACAAGGGGCGCTCCTAAAAACATCACTTGTGAACAGATCACCTGTGAAAAGGCAAAACACCGTGGCAGGCGTGCCTGAGTTGAGGTGAAAAAACGTCGTAGAAGAGTGTAAAAAAAAAAAAAGCTATTCGAAGATAATTGCCGTAATGAAAAGTTTCATGTTTTCTATTCAATTTATTTAGAATTTCTATTAGATTTTAGAATTTAAAATTTCTATTAAATTTTTTAGAATTGACTATTACATGGGAAGGAGGATATGGCTGTAGAAAAATAGGGTTTTCAAAACCTCATGAATAACATGTAATTCTGACCATTTTAAAGTGAAGAGTCTAGTATTCTGTAGGAATATGTAGAAAAATAGGGAAAAAAAAAAAGGCCAATTTAAATGTTTTGTTGTATGCTTTAACAGCTTTCAGTAATTTCAGTCCAGGACTTACCTAATGTGCTTAGGACTCCTGCAGGGTAATCTTTGGGGCTTAAGGCTGCATCCCAGAAAACAGACGTTTTTGTGTGTGTGTTGCACTCATTATGAGAGGTATGAGGATTTTTTGTTGTTCTCAGGATGGTATTGTATCTTAAAAAGTGCTGGCAGCTGTAGAAAATTGTTTATTCATACTACAGGTTTGGTTTTATGGTTATTTTTGCAGGTGATAATTCTCAAAACTCAGGTGTATTTTATGTATAATCAGCTTAATTGTAAGTACTTGTGCTTAACACTGGCAGCTGTGAAATTAACTTTATAATGAAAAAAAATATTAGTGCTTGAAATTGTTTTTGTTAATAGCTGTATTTTCTATAAAAATACTGGCATTTGGAGGCTGAATATAATTTCTAATGCACAGTATGGTTATAGTAACCCCAGTGTTTGATATCACACTTGCAGTGGGGCATGGATAACATGATTTGACTGAGATTTTTCTTCTTTATCACCCCCTTTAAGATATTTAGATTCTGCAAATCAAAATGCCACAGAAACTTTAAAAAGAAGCGAAATCCCAGAAAGATGAGATGGACTAAAGCATTCCGTAAAGCAGCTGGCAAAGAACTGACAGTGGTAAGAAGCTGAACTGGTTCCCATTTTACATCAGCACACTCAAATTGCTCTTCCTGGGGCTGGGCTGGGTGCCTTAAAGCATTGTCATTTAATGAAAGGAGCTGGGGAGAAGAGGGATTGTGGAAGAGACTCTGAGAGTTTCTTGAGAGTGAGCTGTTCGTTCAGCTTGATTAAAACCTGGATCTTCCACCTGTGGGGTGCAAGCCAGTGTATCGGGTGTCTGTTCTGGGAACACGTGGTGGCTCCCAAGTCCAAGGCATTTTTTCCCACCAATAAATCCTCTAGTCTATGTATACAATTGGTAGTTGTGGTTCTGCACAAATAATCTGAGTTACCAGGTACCTGAGGAAATCTCTCTATGTAGACTCTTAAAATATTTACCTGTGAAGCCTCTTTAAAGTTTACAGTGTGTGAGGAAAAGTCTTTGCATAGATAGGAAATGTTTGAAAAACAGCATGAGACCTCAAATGCATTTTCAAAACAAAGTTGCATCAGTGGTAAAAGTATTAAACATTCATATTTGGTGGGACAATCCTTAAATAATTCAACAGTTATTGTGACTTAATTATCTATTTTTTTTACAGAATATTAAAAATTTAGTAAGCATTTTGATACAGTGATTTCCTGCCTTTTGTGGATCTTTCAAGGAAAAGAATGTGGTTTTATTTTTTAATAGGACTCTGAAAAGCCATGGTTAATTAGCATCTTCAGTAATTGTGTTTCTTGCTTTTGAGTTGTTTCTGGCTATCTTGAATTACATTTTGACAATAACTGAATTTAAAATTACTTTATACGTGTCTAAATAGGTGACAATATGTTCCAATTTTGAGATACATAATATATTTTAAGAATAAAGTCAATATATGAACTTAGTGCTGTGTAACTCAGCTTTACCACAACAAAAAACAACCTTTGGGCAGGGAGAAATCCTCAGATAAAACTGATATAAAGCTAAGTGTGCTGGGCAAAATAAAGACCAGGAAACTG
This sequence comes from Emberiza elegans, assembly GCA_024865655.1. Lineage (NCBI taxonomy): Eukaryota > Metazoa > Chordata > Aves > Passeriformes > Fringillidae > Emberiza > Emberiza elegans. The sequence goes on along the minus strand of JALJVW010000398.1, from coordinate 13,213,227 downwards.
TTTTTTCATCTTCAGCTCATGGGAATGAGGGGACATGGCTGAGGGGATGGCAGCTGTCCCAAGTGCCAGAGGTGTTGACTGAAATATTTCACAATTTCAAATTAGACTGTTTCAGTATTCTTAAAATGAAATGGTGGTTGGGCTATTTTTTAAAACCATTTCAAAATTACAAGCTGTTGAGAAGAGCTTATTTGTCCTGCAATAAATGCTTTCAAATCTACAGGTTTTCAATTTTGCCTTCCACCTGTCTAATCTGCTCTGTATTTCCTATTCCACATGGGTTTTCTCTGTTCCTTTAGTCTTGCTAAATAGAAAATAGCTGAGGGTGATGTTGTGGTAAATAGTTATCTTCAGACAAATCACCGTGGCTCCTGACACTTTGAGGTCAAACACTTGACTCGATTTCCTTCTCATATTTCTATCTAATGATTGTTCAAGTCTAGGAACTGAGCTTCTGAAAGGGGGGAAAAGAATCCTATAAAATATTCAGTTCTGTGAGTGACTGCTACAGTAAGAATGTATTGATCTAAAAAAGCTTCTGCATAAGTCTATATTTACTTTTTCTTGATACAGGATAATTCATTTGAATTTGAAAAACGTAGGAATGAACCAGTGAAATACCAGAGAGAGTTGTGGAACAAGACTGGTGAGTCATTATAGGAAAAAGCAAAAAAATTAATTTTTTACTTATGAATGTGTTTTCAAAAGACTTTTTAGAGTATTGACAGCTTGTAGTGATTGTGCTTGAAATTACTGAAATCATGGCCAAATTCTTAGTGTGTGGAGGAGGTTTGAGTTGTAAGCAGGTGCGGCATTTCACTTGATGTTTTTTTTCAGAAACTGGTTTGAAAATGAGGACCAGAAGTCCTTTATTTTGTCTTCAAAACCCCTAAGTGGTTTTCCAGCTTTTTAAGAGGCTCCCAATGTAAGCCTTTTACATGATGCAGTTGTTTCTGTGTTTGTGCTCATGCCACTTCAGTTTGCTTCATAGAATCAATTGTCATAAAATAGGAGAACTTCTGATATTCGTGTCAATGAATGCCACAAAGGAGAAAATGGTAAACTTGCATCTTTTTCAGGTTGAGTCAACTATAGACGTTATATGTAGGCACAAAAGTGCAAGCATAAATAAGTTGTAAAATAGAACTTATCAGAGTTGCTACACAGAACGTTCCCTTATCCTGCTCTTGGGAGAAGGAATAGTTTCCTCTACATAGTGTAAGAATTGCCTCTGGTATTTAGGTATTATGGGAGTGCTGGTAAGAGCTGCTTCACAAAAATAGCATGGATTTTCTGCTGCAGGGATTTAAGCACATTTAAAACAACTTCTACTTTATTTCAGTGGATGCAATGAAGAGAGTGGAGGAAATAAAGCAAAAACGGCAAGCCAGATTTATTATGAACAGGTGAGAATTATCTGTGTGAATTACCTTTTGGACACTCGAGGATAACAGCTGTAACATAGCACTTGTTTGCATACAGAGTCTTAAATTTTAACAAAATTCTGATAGGAGTTGGTACAGTGCTGCACTCTTTGTGGCTTTGTGTCCAGTATTTTTTGGAATTGTTTTTCAAATACTTTTTACTTTTATTTCCTCATAATCATAGTTATTTACAGCATGTACATACCTTTAGTGAGAGATACCATGCATTAAAATGAAAGCCTACATCTCCTCTTTGAAGGTGATTAAATCTAATTTTCCCCTTTTCCAGATTAAAGAAGAGCAAAGAGTTGCAGAAGGCAGAAGACATCAAAGAAGTCAAACAGAATATCCACCTTCTTCGTGCTCCCCATGCAGGTAAGAACTTGATTTACTGGTTTGCTTACACAGTTTTAGGATGAGTGACTCATTCTACAGATCAATAATCCTGTACATTTGTCTTACAATTTAATTTGTCTGTTGAATATGGAGAATAGTTCTTGCCACTAAATGTAAGTAGTGTCTTAGTTCTGAATCAAATTTATCTTTTATTTATCTAGTCCTGCATTCATCCCATCTAGTCCTCTTCCTTATTTTGAATATTTTAAATTCCACTCAGTACCTGGTGCATGAACTGCATCTTTGTTATCCGATGCATTTATTCAAGTCTTCCCTTTGAACTGGTTAGTTCAACTCAACAGACTCTACCCCTGAATGATATAAAATTCTGCAGTTCAACTTTGCTGCTTGAATTTGTCAGTCAGTTGTGTAAAACTTACATGAAAATACTGTTCCTTCAGTGAAGTCACATTTAAAATAAATTATTTACTTTAAAAAATACACTTAATGAAGTAATGAAAACAAGTTAAAAACATTTCCATTAGCTCGTTTTATAAAAATTACCAGTGATTTTGTTTCTTCATTATGAGATGTTAATTAGAAGTCTGTTCTGTGGTTTCTCTTGGGATTTTTTGATTTTTGTCAGGGTATATTTACACTATGGTTTAATCCGCCATGTCCCCCTTCCCCCGCTTTTTTTTTTTTTTGAGAAAAGGAAAGATATCTGAATTCAAAATCATAAATTAAAGTGATTATTTCTCTTGTTTGTCCTTGCTTTTATTAAATGAATGATGCACTGCGTGGTCCATGTGTTGGTCAAACACCAGCTGCCTTCTTTGTAGTCTGCAATTGTGACTGGGCAGAGAGCAGAATCAAATTTAAGTCTTGGATTTTTCTTTTTCCTTGTTTTCCTTTTTGGTCATCTTATTGAGAGTTAGCATTTTTGCTGTCCAACACAGCATTCAGGAGGGCTTTAAATGTTAATTTGAAAACTAGTGGGAGAAGGCCATTGATCTGTAATAAGTAATGAATTTTTGTAGTCCTTTACAAGGTTCTGCCAGGTATTGGCAGCTGTATCACTTTGTCATAGCAGATGAAAACACAGGTTTGACTGCATTTTAGATTTTGCATAAAAACAGCATCAACTTTTCTGCTAAAACAAGTTTAAGAGGTGATGGAAGTTAGCAGTAAATACCTTTGAGCTTGATGGATTTGCTCATAAAACAACTCTTAGAGAAATATATTTAGGCTGTTTCACCTGGAATAGACATGTATATTGTTCAAAGGAAAACAGTTATTTGGGTTTAGAGAAGCATGTTGAATTTGATTTGTTCTTTTTGAAGGTACACCAAAACAGCTGGAGGACAAAATGGTGCAGAAGCTACAAGAGGATGTGCCTATGGAAGAAGACTCTTAAAGAGCTTTTATTTGCTATTTATGTCTCTTCAGCAGTTAACAGTTCCTTACTGCCTCACCTGACATCATTCAGAAATGTGCTTACAATTGAAGAAAAGTACATTTTAATGAACAGTGGTCATTTACAATTTGAATTATATTTTTTAAATGAAAAATAATAGGATACATACTACTTTGGGCAGTACTTAAAATTTCTGCAATTTGAGAAAATCTTGTCAGCAGGATGGAGGATGAGGCTTTATTGTTTGAGATACCATGTGCTCCTTGGAAAGTTACACTTTTTCTGGGTAACTTTTCCAAGTTCATGCAAATAATTAAATAATAAAAGATGCTGGCCCTGAGCTTTTTAAACTTTGTCTGTTGTTGTTCCATAGTGGTAAAAGCAGATAAAAATCTATTTTAATGATTACAATGTGGGGGAGGATATATTAATTTTCATCAATCCATTGTGGTCGTCCAGACTTATTTTCATTCTTGTCTTGGGGAAAATTTTTCAATTTGAATAATACAATGTTTGTTTTATCTCCTTTTTACGTCAGCCACCCCAGGATTCCATTGCAGTTGACACCTGGCAAAGCTAATGCTGATGCAGGACTTAGGTTTGGAAAATAGTAATGGTGATATCACTTAGCTTGGAGTTGGCCCTGCTATCATCCTCACCCACCAAAATTCAAATCTAATGTCTAATCAGACAGATGGAAATGCTCAATAAGTCACACTAGAGATTGTTTTTACCTGACTTTTTACCTACTTGCAGCTCCTGGTGAGAAGGTGCCCTTGTGATTTTTTTTTTTTTAATTTAATTGCCTTTGTGTCCTGTCAGTCAACTGGAGCACAAGGTGAGGGGGGAAGAGCTGCAGCTGAACACTGGGGCTGGTGATCATTCTGCACATCTCTGCACAACCCACTGCATGCAGAGACCTTCATGGGGAGCTGCTGAGCTGCAGAGGAGCGGTGGTTTTCTTTTAGGAGGCTCGCTGTCCAACCACATTTCTAATAGAAATTGTTACTATTCAAGACATTTTGGTGAAAATCTATTTTCTTTGCTTGCTTAAGATAAAAATCTCTTTGAATTTTGCATTTTGTTTATAAGACTTACAGAGAGAATGTCCAACTGAGCAGTATGCTGGTGGTCATGGATAAATACTGCCAAACAGGAGGAAGGAAATGCATTCCCCTTTCCACTTGAACAGCTCTGGATCAGACAGTGGCTTGCCAGAGGAGCTTGGGGATAGGCAGACAGAGAGCCCTCATCTGCCTCCTGTGTGTGGGGCTGAGCTGTGCCCAGTCCCTGGGGAGGCAGGAACTGCCACTGCTTCCCCAGAGCAGGCTGGAGAGAGGGAAAGGGCATTTTGTGAGCAGCACATTGTTATTCAGAAGGGATCCTGGTTTAGTGTCAGACATCCAAATCGCTGGTCCTGTCTGTGCTGAGATCCAGTAGGAGCAGAGCACAGGGTGCCTATGAGAACAGACTTACAAGACAAATGATGATGATGGTGTGTGAATATTTAATCAGAAGAATTATTTATGAATAACTGGTAGTGCTAAATTCCATTATACTGTCTGTCTTCTTGGCATTTACCAGGTCTAACAAACGATTGCTGTTTTGTGTTTGTACCTTATGCAGTCAGGAACCTTTCTTCAGAACAAACTGACAGGCTCGATCAGAACAAATGTGATAGTCAAAACCAATTTTTAACAAATGCTTTTTAGTTTCAGTTGCTGTCATCTTTTCTTACAAAACAAAACCAGATGTATAGTTGTTTTCTTTCTTTTTTCAGGCTACACAAGTTGGAAATGTGTATTTTAATAGTGATTTATAAGTGTCTTTTTCTCCTATTTAGTCTTTTCCACAATCTCTTAGTGATTTTGAGTTAAACGCTGTTTTTTCTTTGAGGGGGTGGTCAGCCCCATGCTAACACGTTCTGGCTGCTCCCTCAGTTCCTTGTGCCCAGGGCCCTGAGCAGGGGTTCAGCCCTGCCCTGAGTGCCCAGAGTGCCCTTTATGTCCCTCACCAAGACCCCCTGTGGTTTCAGTGTGTGACTGTCCCTGTCCTTGTCCCTGTCCCAGCCCGGCTGCTCGGGCAGGTGTGTGGGGAGCCGTCACTGCTGCGGAGCCGCGGCCCGCTCCGAGCGGGGGCTCTGTGGGGTGCCGACCTCCTGAGGGAGGAGTGCGGTGCCCATGCCTGCGCTTTGAGCTGTGCGGTGCCATTCCTGCCCTTTGAGCTGTGGCTCGGCCCCCGGCCCCACAGACGGCGGAGGAGCCGCGATGGGGCAGCCCGGGCTGGCCCCGGCCCCACAGACGGCGGAGGAGCCGCCATGGGGCAGCCCGGGCCGGCCCCGGCCCCACAGACGGCGGGGGAGCCGCCATGGGGCAGCCCGGGCCGGCCCCGGCCCCACAGACGGCGGAGGGAGCCGCCATGGGGCAGCCCGGGCCGGCCCCGGCAGGCGGGCAGGGTGCGGCTGAGCCGAAAGCCCTCACGCTGCCCCTCAACGGCCCCGCTGCCTCACTCCCTGCAGGCCTGGCCTGTTCCACATCTTCGTGCAGAGTAAGGCCTGGAGATATTTTCGGGTTTTTGCCATTTTTTTTTTGCCTTTGGTGAGAGGTTGGGTTTGCAATCCGTCCTTCTCACTTTGGTTGTCTGTGGAGGTTTTCTGCTCAAAGTTTGATCCAGAGGGAATGACCCAAAGAATGGCGGGTGATGGTCGGGTTTTGGTTTTGCCTGTTTGTGTGGCTTTTAAGAAAAAAATGCAAATTCTTTCTTTCAGGCTTCACTTTCAGTCTTTCCAAGTGCTAATAGAGTGTAGAAAAAATGTAAAATACAGCTTTGTGTATAATCAAGTTGTGCTGAGCTGATGCAGACTTTCTTCATAGGAAATTGGGCTTTCCCATAGTTCTGAGGTTTTTTAGTCAGAGATTTTCCTGAGATATTCTTGCATCAGAGTAACAGCACAATGGAGCCCAGCACATGTCTGTGTGTGCCACAAAGAACCTTAAATCAGTTCTTGTGTTGATGTGGTCATAGGTGTCCATGGCTGGAAAAGCAATAGACAGCTGCTAATAGGTCCACAGGCTTATATCCCAGGGGATATTTCAACCTCCAGGCTGTTCAATTCCTCAATTACTGTTCTGGCCTCAAAAATTCAATCTCCTTTACCAGCCTAACTTATTTATGGGTTGCATTGAATTGTGACTAGAGAGAGCAGAAAGCTGAAATAAATCAAGCACTGATAAAATTGTTTAAGCCTTCTTGATGGCTGTCTGTCTATTTTTAGATCTCAATTTAAAGAGACCATATGGAGAGAAATTTATTTTGTTTTATTCATGTTGAACAAGCAGCATTACTTGAGATTGGTTAGGAGCAGGGAGGAATAAGGATTTGTGGAGCTACCTGTGTTGGAAGACATTCTTTGCTGTTTTGGGTTTGTTTGTGTGTTATTCTCCTCTCTCTTATCCTTAGAATTTTCGTATTATATTTTGTTTGGTGAAGTCACTCTTGCTTCTTAAACAGCTGTTTTTTCACCTTTAAAAAGTACTTGGATAACATTCTGTCTTACACATATGTATGGCAGCAAAGGTATATTCTGAATAGGGGGGAATGTCAGCTCTAGCCCTACAAACGGTGAGATTTATTAGTGACATTGTTTCAGTGTGGGGAACAGACTCCTGAATGAAAATATATGTGTTATTTATAGGGTAACAATACTGCACATCCACAAATTATCTCTGGGAATCAAGGCAGACATCTCTGCATAACTGAAAAAAAAATCTTGTTTGCAGGTATTCGAGCTGTTTTCTGTAGGCTCTGCTCTGCACTAAACTTGCAAATTAAGAGAATTACTTTGGTAATCAACTTGACTGAAGTGATTCCTGAGTGGAGAATGTGAAAAATTTCTTATTACTTGATAAAATGAGAAGCTGCCGGAGAGTCTCCCTTGTGTTGAGGTGAGGTTGGTTACAGTATCTCTGTTTACACCAGCTCCTGCAGAAGGAAGTGTTTTCATTCAGCTCGCTGCAGAAATTGACGCTGCAGGAATTGACACTGCAGAAATTGACTCTGCAGAGCTGCTTGGGATGAGCAGTGAAATAACCAAATGGTTTTCTCTCGTTTCCTGCCATTCCCTGAGACTGCATTTCAAATCCCTGCGTTTCCCAGCTTTTTGTACTCCCTGACACAAAACTTGGGGACACAGCGGTACAGGCCATACCGGTTTAGCTTGAAACATAAAGGTGGCAGACCTGAACCCAGCATTCTTCAGGCCTGCCTGTACAGACAGCTTTTTCTTCTAACAAGCCAAACAAACTGTTGGTGGGTTTGGAATTCAGGAAGAACCAGCCAGGCTGTTCCCCCGGGCTGCTCCTGCCTCCTCTGTTTAGTTAGTTGTGCTGGGCACAGCTGGAAAGTCGTTCAAGGTTAATTTGATTAGCTGTACCCAGCTTCTGGGGATCTCTGTGGAAAATATTTTTTTAAAATAGAAGATACAGATATCATAATGTGATCTTAATTCATGGGTGATATTTAGAAAGAAACAGTATTTAACCTTGAGCTAGGAATACATTTAGAATGTTCTATGCACAAAGCATACTTTAATCCAGATTTCTTTAGGGCATGGCCTTGCTACTACTTGGGATGCTTCATATCAATTATCCCCAGGATATCTGGGGAATACTGTGATGCTGCATTTAAAGAACTTTCACCTTTTCTCCATGGATGGTATTAATCTGGGAGAAGATTGTGTGCCAGATTTTGTCACTGATGCTGTCAGAAGCTGTGATACAAAGGTGACAGGAAGCATTCTTCACTATTCACAGCTGCTGTAGATTCAATTGTTTTGAAGAGGAAGGAGATGGCTTTTTGAAAATTGCTTTTACTGGCTCTTGAAGAATTTCTACAGCAGATATGCAGAATTCAGGTTCTGCTTAAAAAGATCCAGCTGTGAACACAGGAGGCATTCTTAGGTCAAACTAAAGGTGGTTAGCAGGATAAAGACCTGTAGTTCTCTAGTAACAAATTTATCTGCTTCCTGTGTTGATAGAAAAAGGAATTAACAATATTACAAGCTTTTCTAGTGGTCGTTATGGTCTGCACACAGTTCAGGTTATTTTCTTATTGTATCATATAATGATCTACTTGAACCTGGTCACATGAGGAGCAGGTACTCTCCCAGTTTTCTGAGGAGATGCCAACTTCTGTTAAACTACTTCTGCCAGACTGTGTAGATTTTTTGGCAGTCATTTAAATCTATTTCTTGGACAAGCAGATGAAACCTGAGTTTCATCTGCTTGTCCAAAATCAATAGCTTTAATAGTTTTTGACTTTTCAGGACAATCCTGTTAATTCCATCTCTGGTGATATTTAAAGCCTTTAGACTGAAAACAGAGGAACTTTAATGCTGGTTTGTATCTAAAGTCCATTTAAACTTGTAGTACGTGTGATGGCCAGTATAGCAGAGCTTTCAGAGAAGAATCACAAAGCATCATTTGAGTGCCCTTTTCCATGGTTTATTTTCCCAAACTCAGTCAGTAATTTAGGGATTTCTTTGGAAATTTCTGGTGAACCAGTCTTTTATGACTATCAAGTCTAGATTTGAACCCCTTTATACTTTCTCAATGATCCTGTGATAAAGATTCACACTTCTGATTATTGTGAGAAAGAACTTTGTCATTTGCATTTTACACTGTTGTGTTTTCTGTTGTTCTGGTAATGTGGGAAGCTGAATTACTAATTCTCTTTGCAGTGTTGTGAACCTCTAGTTACCTCTTTTCTAAACCAAAGAGTCCTGATCTCTTACCCTGTTCTGTAGGAAGGCCTCTGAGCATCTTTGTTGCTCCTTATGTCTCTTCTTGTCTGGTTTGTGGGATAACACGATGACAAATTCCTGCAGTATTCAGTATATAGATAGGTGTACCCTTTATGTCTGCGCTTTCTCCTTTGTTCTTTGTTTCTTTTGTAACTGTGTTCTTCAATATCCCCAGCTTTTTTCCTGCATGCTTTGTAGAAAGATAACCTTCACTGTTCACATTTGTTTAGATTTAGAATTTGCCAGTTCATTCTCTGTGTTTTCTCTTTCAAAATCTTTAGTGAACAGACAAGTCCATGACTACCTGAATGCATCATGATTAGGACTGTGCTTTTAAGAGAAGTGAGATAGACAGCGTTATAAAAAAGACAAACACAAAAAATAAAACAAATAAACCTGCAGGAATTAAATTCTGTCAAAACAGATCTCAACAGATGGGCATCAGCTGCTCTTAGCAAGCAGAGAAAATCACCTTGAATGTTCTTCATTCTTGAGAACTGTGACTTGGAAGAGAGTGGTGCCATTGTCTTAAATGTTTAAACACAGTTGATTGTAGATGCAGGGAAGTGTGTGCTGGTACGGAGTTTTATGAATCATTTACATTTGTAGGAGTACATTCTGACATCCTAAATGCAAGGTGCCATTTCCCTTCCCACACATTACATGCAATAGCTAAGTGGTGAGTAGACAGCTACAAGTCAGCAGAGCTGAGTTTTATTCCTGGCTCTGTTTCCCTTGGTAATTCTACTCAAGTTGTTCACTCTTCTGAGTCCTCTCTAAAATGGTCTACCTGAATCACAAGGAGTATGTTCTGTCTCTTCCAGCTTTTCCATGCATGGTAAGGCACTGAAGTGAGACTTACTGCAGCAATTAATGTTATCTTAGATTTCTATGGGACATTTTTAATGTAATTTTAATCTTACTTTCCCAGCTCTGAAACAAACAGAGTTCCTTTCAAATGGAGTTTCCTTCATTCATCCTTTCCATCACTTTTTTTGGATAGGTTTTTGTCACTGACTAAGGCCTGTAGGGCCAGGTTCAGTCATGAGACAGTTTTCTGGTAGCTCTGAAAGCCAAAGGGAATTGTTCGTGTGTGTGCCCAGTATGATACCAGTCTGACTTGGTGCCATTCAGTAGTGACTGACTCGGTTGGTCTGACCCCAAACACCTGACTGGGAATAAAGCAGCTCCATGCAAATAAGTTTTCTGTTGTTTTACCAGAAGATTGCCAAGGGTGTTGGACATCTTACTTATTTCTGCTTCTTCTGCTGAAGTTAAATAGCTGGTAATTCTTTAGTTCTTAAATCTAGTACACTTTGTAGCTGTGATTTTTCCCTGAAGCCATGTTTCAGAAACTCTCTCTGCTTATGTAATTTGGAAATCCTAACAGAGCAGTTTAAGTCTAGCAAGCAACCAAATTTAGCACTGGAAACTTTATATTTTTTATCACTAGGGACAGAAGACAAAACAGTGAAATGTTCCCAAGCTATTCACTGAGGATATAGCACAGATACTTTGTGATTCCAAGCTTGCAGATTTTATGATTTGTAGGATGAAACGTAATCTGGTATTTTAAAATGTAAATTAAAACTTTTTTCCTTACCCCTCAAGCTTATGAAGAATGTATCTCAGCCAAGTATAAATGCCTGAAAGAAGTAATGTCTCATTTGGTCTGCAGACAAGCAAAACAGGTAAGAAGACTTTCACTATTCTAAACCCATTTTTAATTCTGAAACTTGAGTTTATCAAAATCAGAACTGTCAACTCCTCACCTTGTTGATCACAGTATGGTTAGGGTCCAGGTTTTGCCTAAGGCTGGGGTTAGGGTTTTTAAACCAGAAAGCTCAGAGCTCCAGGCACACTGCAGCTGCAAAAGGCATCCCAAGGAGAACACGAAACTGCCACAACATGCCTTCTTCCACAGCTTTTCCTTGGAACTGTCTTGTGGCCCAGAGTGGCCGGCTGGCTTCTGAAATTCTGCATTGCACAGGATGCCTCCCAGACCCAAGCTGGCACCAGCTCCAACTCAGGCTGGTTTGACAGTGCCAAGTGGCTCCTGCAATCTGCCATCAGGAACCTGGGCCGGTGAGTTTTGTTTGCCAGGGAAAAGAGCCATGTTGGTGTTTAGGAGCCTGTGGCCCAGAGTGGCTGTTGGAAAATCACTTTTACTACCTGACAACCCTGAAGGTTTTGATATTAATTTGTTGCTGATCAAAACCATTTTTTTGCATATTGAAAATTCAGAAAAAGAACAATTCAGCATTCAAATAAAAAATATATGGTGTGCAATTCTATCTCACATATTTTCATTAAAAATTCTTAAAATTCCTCATTTTCTTACTTGTTTTAATGGAAGAAGTCCCTGTTAATTGGTGTCAGAATACACTGGAAGATTATGAGGGAGATTAAAACCCTTGGCTGAAATCAGATTGGTATGACCTGTGCTTAGAAACTTTATTTGCTTGAGCCACTGCAGCATGAAAGAAACGAGTATCTTTCTTGAAAACTTGATGATGAGATCCCAGATAATCAGTAACCTGGGGCATACTCCTACGGATGGAGGAAGTGCAGTCAGAAAAGCTTTCCTTGGATGATAAAAACTTGAAATGAGTCTCAACATCCAGTCATTAGCATTCAGAGCCCTATCCAGTCACAGAAATGTGACAAAACAGTGAAATGTTCCCAAGCTATTCACTGAGGATATAGCACAGATACTTTGTGATTCCAAGCTTGCAGATTTTATGATTTGTAGGATGAAACGTAATCTGGTATTTTAAAATGTAAATTAAAACTTTTTTCCTTACCCCTCAAGCTTATGAAGAATGTATCTCAGCCAAGTATAAATGCCTGAAAGAAGTAATGTCTCATTTGGTCTGCAGACAAGCAAAACAGGTAAGAAGACTTTCACTATTCTAAACCCATTTTTAATTCTGAAACTTGAGTTTATCAAAATCAGAACTGTCAACTCCTCACCTTGTTGATCACAGTATGGTTAGGGTCCGGGTTCTGCCTAAGGCTGGGGTTAGGGTTTTTAAACCAGAAAGCCCACAGCTCCAGGCACACTGCAGCTGCAAAAGGCATCCCAAGGAGAACACAAAACTGCCACAACATGCCTTCTTCCACAGCTTTTCCTTGGAACTGTCTTGTGGCCTAGAGTGGCCGGCTGGCTTCTGAAATTCTGCATTGCACAGGATGCCTCCCAGACCCAAGCTGGCACCAGTTCCAACTCAGGCTGGTTTGACAGTGCCAAGTGGCTCCTGCAATCTGCCATCAGGAACCTGGACCGGTGAGTTTTGTTTGCCAGGGAAAAGAGCCATGTTGGTGTTTAGGGGCCTGTGGCCCAGAGTGGCTGTTGGAAAATCACTTTTACTACCTGACAACCCTGAAGGTTTTGATATTAATTTGTTGCTGATCAAAACCATTTTTTTGCATATTGAAAATTCAGAAAAAGAACAATTCAGCATTCAAATAAAAAATATATGGTATGCAATTCTATCTCACATATTTTCATTAAAAATTCTTAAAATTCCTCATTTTCTTACTTGTTTTAATGGAAGAAGTCCCTGTTAATTGGTGTCAGAATACACTGGAAGATTATGAGGGAGATTAAAACCCTTGGCTGAAATCAGATTGGTATGACCTGTGTTTAGAAACTTTATTTGCTTGAGCCATTGCAGCATGAAAGAAACTAGTATCTTTCTTGAAAACTTGATGATGAGATCCCAGATAATCAGTAACCTGGGGCATACTCCTACGGATGGAGGAAGTGCAGTCAGAAAAGCTTTCCTTGGATGATAAAAACTTGAAATGAGTCTCAACATCCAGTCATTAGCATTCAGAGCCCTATCCAGTCACAGAAATGTCTTTTTGCTCTTTCCCCCTCAGAGCTATATTTACTAGGAGGTAAGGATGTGATACAGAAGCCAGAACCTGAAGGTGTAAAGTGTGCAGTGATTCAGCTGCCTGGCAAAAGATCTCACTTTGGCAGTCCCCAGACTGGTCTTGTGAATTATTCCTCAGGGAGGGAGATTTCTTTCCAGAACTGTCCTCCTTTGGTGTGACCATCTGCCTCTATATAGTCATTTGGGCAAAAATAGATATTACAAACAGAAAATTGCTCTGCTGCCAGATTAGCTGCACAATACACACTGATGCTTTACTCACTCAGGGGGATTTAGTGCCTGGGCTCTTTGCTGGGGATAAAACACTGTATCATATTTTCCCTTCCTGTCGGTGTTGGATTAAAAACTAAATCCTGCTCATTTTACTTTCAGAAGTAGTCCCAAAGGATTTTGGTAGGATTAATTGCATATGAAAAGCAAGTAGGATTTGGCATTCTGTGTACATTGAAAATTAAACAGAGGTAAACATTATCAAAAGTTTTTACTTACTGATGTTATTTCAGCTTGTTTTATGATCTGAATGTTTTCTGCTGAATACTTCAAGATGCTCATGGAACTTCAGAAAAGTCACATCTCTGAAAGGAAGAGGGAAGAAATCTCATTGAAGACTTGAAATTGCTACTCAAGTCCTTCTCCCTTCCTGAAGTTAGGCATGTATGTAGGTTGTTGAATTGGGACTTAACAAGGAGATCTACTCTTTTTTTTTCAATCACATGGACTTTTTTTTTTTTTTTCTGTAGTTTTTTCTCTATAATATTCTAAGGCTTCTGGTGGGGAGAGGATGCAAAACACCTTTATGATACATTGGGAATAATGCCCTGAAAAATCCTTCTGTTTTATGGATTTAGAGTTTGCAGAACAAATTTTAGTTCTGTGGGTAGTGTGGGTAGATGTAGGGATGAAGAGCTCCAGAAAGTAAAAGTCAGTACCTGATAAACTTGGAAAGTTATAGTATTAGCTGTTCCACATTTTTTTTTTTTTTGATTAGGGAGTGGAAGAAGTTCTATCAAAACAGGCCTAAACAAATTTTTAACCCTCTAATCTTTTGTAATCAGTTCTGCCTGGGTTTTCTGTGAGATGATTTCCCCTGCCCCAGTCTTTGACCTTTTTGATGTTACCCCAATTTGTAGTTAAGGGTTGATTTTTTTAATGTTGTGTGGAATCTGTCTCAATTACTTGCTGTCATGCAGTTTAACTGAGTTTACAGTACTCAAGAAGGATCTTTTGGGGAAGATTGTCTTTCCTAGGGAGGGAATGGAGGAAGTCTGGGTGTCCAGGTGCCCTGGGAGCATATGTGGGCAGGGAGATAATTTAAAAGACAATGTAATTTACCCAAATCCTGCTGAGTGCATGGCCCTAAATAGGGATGCCATCAGTTTTCAGAAACGAATTTCAAGATCCAGAAGAACAGCAGTAATCTTGGAAGGAGCCAGTGGGCCTGTGTGAAGGAGTGGGGAGGAAATGCTGTTTGATACCTTTAGCTGCAGGGTTTCTGTGTAATGTTCTGGTTCCTTGTTGCTGTTATTCTTCTGTTTTAAAATTAAGGCTAAATATTTCACAGGGGTAACATCCAGTCTGTCTTGAATGAGTTGTGCCTTGGTCTAGAAAGAAGCAAACTGCATCTGAGGCTATCCCTTATTCAAGGGAGACTGTCTGCAACAGCTTTTGTGCAAGTTGTGTAACAGCTTGAGCAACAGCTTTCAATAAATAAGAAGTTTCCCTTGGACATTCTGCTGCCCTGCAGCTCTTTGCTCCATCCATCAGCTCTGTCCTCCATAGTTTCTCCAGCAGGTCCCTCCATACCTGCCCTCTGTCTCTTTGCATGGTGGAGTGTGATCCTTGCCTAGTCTTAGGTGTTACTGTGATAAACACCCTTGGGAAGGAGTAACACCAGATCAGTGCTTCAGCTGCATTTTGAAAGGTCCCTATAAAATGAGCTTAAGTGAAATTCAAGTCCATGGTTCTTGGCCTGAATCTTTTGTTCTAAGGAAACATACTGAGTTCCCGAATAAACTAAAATGACCTAAAATGACATGATGTGGCTTTCCCTTGGTACAAGGGTACAGTCCTCTACTTGTCTGTCTCTACATTTGCCATCTTTTTCAGTTACTCATGTATAGCCCAGAAGGTTTGATGGGAGCATAGGTAATAAATCCTATGTGATAACTTACTGCTGTTGCATCATCTGGGGTGATTCAGTGTCACTCTCAGATGGTGATAGACAGCAGAGCAAGCACCAGAGCTGGATGTGAAATAATCACTGTGGTACTCTTTGTCTCCAATTCCAGGGAGAGAGGACACCTGAGAAACACAGGTTTAAATGCTGAAATACATAATGCGGTTTTAGTGTTTGCTATGGGAATCCCTCACATTGCGTTCAGGTACTTGTCCATCATGTGGTATATCAGTTGGTTATCAAAAAGTTCGAGAACCAAAGGCATAATTTCATGTAGGTTGATATGAAGGAGGCACAGTGTTTGTGATATGCTGGTGTTTTAAACACTTTTGACTCAAACTCCTAAAAGGGGAAGAAATCTTGATATAGTTTCTCAAATTAATTTTTGAGCTTTTCTTTTGAGTTATCCTGATTTGATTCCAGAAATTCCCTAGTCTTTTGTTTCAGCCTGTCTTCTCTGGATATGGACAGTGATAGATGATTCAATTACTTAATCCTTTCATGCATGCTTTCACTTTCAGCAAAGCAGCAAGGTGCAAAATCAGAGTGTGTTTAAGACAGTTTTAGTCCTCATTTTTAGCTATGCTACATTACCACTACAAGAAACAGCTGATTGTATGTGAAGCATAACTACTTGAATGAAATCTATCTACTACATCTTTTAATTCTCAGTGCTTGGTGTGTTGTATGCAGAGCTATTTACTGATTAATATTGCTTTGCAATTAGCAGGGAAATGGGAAACGTGAAGAAGTCCTACAGGGACTGCAACATTCTGGAGAAGGTAAGCCTGTTATTTGATCCTCCAACAAAGTACGTCCATTCCCCACTGTATAAGGGTACATTTAATTTATTTTTTGGGCTATACCTTATTGATTCCACAGTTGTAATGTTTTCCATTGAGTTTGTTACCAAATCTGCACTGCTCTGATCTTGTGGCATCACATTTAGATTTTGAACTGCGTCATTGTCTTGCCATCTGTTAAAACCCTGTGTCTGCTAAACACTATCCTGAGAGAGGGCCAGTCGCTGGCCAAGTCAGAGAAGGTGACAGATTTTTAATTTTGCAGACAGGATGGGAGTGGTGGGGGACTGAACAGTGAGTGGTGATTGCTCAGACAGTGGTTGTGTCTCTCAAGCAGCCTGCTAACAGCCCTGCAGTCCTACCAGGGGTGGCTCAGGTTGTGCACAGGGAATGGCTCTTTAAGGATGAGCTGAGGGAAGTGGGATCTTTGGGGGGAAGTTGTGATTGATGGATGCCTGGTGGGTCAGAAGTCAGAAGCTATAGCTTCTTTGATACCTGAGAAGGCCCATATGAATAACTCCTTCCTGTATTTTCCATTGATTGTATTCAGAATAGGCCACTTAGGAACTGATGATGAAGAGATTAGGAGTACACCACTCCTGCCTCTTAGATGCACACAATCTTCAGACCATTTTGCACCAGCAGGTTGCAAGATGAGACAGGAGGGAAGAGCCCCAGCAGCTCAAAGCAGGTCTGATGTTTGGTCGGGTCAAAAATCCCCCAAGCTTTAATTGGAACTTCTACTTTATTCTTTCCATGCCTTGATGAGAGCACTTGGAAGGAAAAAGGGATTAGAAACTTCTGTAACAGCCCTAAAGAGCAGAGCCTTGCAGGGATTGTGACTGTGTAATGAAAAGCCAGTCTGGGGATGGACTATGAGGGTTCATTGTTCCCTTAGAACTACTGTGGGCAGATAGGGCATAGAATGGATTTATTTAGGATATAAGAAGGAGGGGATGCCATCTCTAGGCAGCAAGGCTGCCTGCAAGCTGTCACACTGAGTCTGGGTCCTCTGAGAATGCTGCTAGCACTGCAGGCCCGAGGGCTGGGACAAGAGCAGAGGCTGTATACTGCAGGGATGTGATACATCCCCACCACCATGTATGGAGGGCTGGGGAAGAGGAATTGTTTTCATTCTGCCTTTTGAAGCATGACTATGACTCAGTTGGGGCACATTACAGGAAGAGATTAGATTTATGGGCTGGAGCCTTTCACAAGTCCTAAGCTCTCCTGGCAAATGTTTTGAATTTTAGTACTGGCTCCCCTTACTGGAGTGTTTTTAATCTTTTGCTAAAGAACTTGTACTTTTACCTGACACAATGGAAAGAAATGACAAGAAAGCCCGAGTTGTTGTTTTCTTATCATCTCTGCCATTCTGCCACCTTGGGACTGAATGAAGCTGTAAATTAATTTCTTCACTGTCTGGCTGTGGGACGGGTGCAGGTGCTCCCTGCCTGCCTGGTGGGTGCTGCCTGCCCTGGGAGGAGGGAGAAGTCTGGTTTCTCACACACTGAGCCAGCTGCTGGAGGTCTGGGGATAGAAGGGCCCCAAAGCCCTGCATTTCTGCATTGTGGGACTTGCTGTGCACCCACTGCAAAATGTTCAACCCCAGAAATTTTTGCCAAGAATGCTGTAGACTTGCTGATTAATGCATTAACTGGTTAAAATAAGGGAAATAGAAGGTAAGTTGTTGACTTGATTTCCCCTCTGTTGTGTGCCTCATTAAACTGCACTAATCCATGTTATGACTTCTGAGATTTTCTCATCTGTTGATGTAAATATAGTCAATGAAATAAAATCTTTATGGAAATTTAATTTGCTGAGTCATCAGATATCTCATCTTGCTTGATTATAGCCTTGTTGGCAGAGCCAGGCTTAATGTGCTTTAAATTCCTGGCTTGTTACTGACTTGTTTAGCGTGGAGCTGAGGGCATTTTCAAAATGTTACAGAGATTCTAATTCTCAGAGAAAGAACTGTTCCTGGCTGATGCAAGAGTAGCTTACTGGAGAAATTTCAATAAAATTAGTGGGATTGATTGTTTTGCAGCTTGTTTTGTTTTGTTTGTTTTTGATACAAAAAAGATATATTTTCAACATGGTATCAGTGGAAAGGTGTTGCAAATGCAAGCTTCTGAGTCAGCAAAGAGCTGTTCAGGTTAGGAACTGGAATGAATGGTACAAATTTTTTTGATAAAAACAAATGAATCTATAAAGGTACCTGTTTAGGCTAATAAATGTTTTCATAAGTGTTCGTGTCATGTCCTGGTTTGACTAGCAAAAACCTTTGCTGTTGAAGAAAAAAGAGAGGAGAATTTGAACAATTTAGGTGAAATAAGGGCAGGAAAGGAAAATTTAATGGTGTCTTGAAATGGTAATTACAATTAATTGTGACTTGTAGCCAGAATAAATGGTGCAATTCTACGAATGGGGAGGCACATTTTATTGGACGATATGCCAGGTATCTTTGAAAGTTTTGTCTGTACTTTCATCTGTGCTTCTAATGTGAATAACTTTTAAATGAGCTGTCTTCAGGAGATTTCACTCTCTTGTACAGTGGCCTGTGCAAGATGATATCGGGCTTAGACATTTGCGTCTTCATAACGAATTATAACCTTCTCAGTGTGGGCTCTGGTGGACAATAAATCCAATCATCTCTTCAGATCCCCAGGCCACTACTGGAGGGCTGTGTGCAAAGCAGAAAATGGTGCTTGTTATTATTTGCTAGAACTTGTAACAAATGCAACTGGGTTATTTTAACATATTACTGTTACAGTCCCCTCTATATAAATGATCAGCATGTGGGAAGGGTTTCTTTGCCAGGAATATCTGATTTAAAAACTGAAGAAAAATATTCAATCCCATGTCTAGATTTATCCAGTATTAGTATTGCTGGCTCAGCATACTCATCCAGACTATGAACACAGTAAATAAAGTGGTTGTTCCCTGGAAGATCAGAGCCTCTGTGCATCAAGTGTGTGTAGCTGCTGGGCTGGTCTCACCTCCCAGGACATCCCAGTGTGGGATTGTTTCTCCTGCCATGGTGCCTGGTAGGCTGGCTCAGTATAGAGCCTCCTCCAGAAGGTAAAATGCTGAAGTGCAAGGTTTACTAAAGGACAGGCAAACAAAGCAAGTGAAAGAGGGCATTGATGGATGGTGCTGGTGGATGGAGAGAAGTGATGCATTTCTTCTGGCTGACACAGCAGGGACAACTGGGATGGAAGTTATCAACACTGAAAGTTTTGAGGGGACTTTTTGTGTTTGTCTGGACCGTGTATATCCCCATGATAGTGACAGAAAGAAGATAATGAAATCTTTATCATTAAGAGATTCTTCCAGGAGAAAAAAAATTACAGTTTTAATATAAATTGTAATGATATTTAGTCAAAGGGATTAACAACCTTTAAAAAAAGTTGTAAACACATTTCTAGTGTTAGTCCAGGATTAATTTTTTAAAAAATTTTTAATTTGTTGAGCATCCAAAAGCCATTTTGGAGATAAACCAAGGAGATAAACCTTCTGCAATAGGTAAATCAGAGGTTACAAAACATCAGCATTCTAGTGACCGCAAAAATGTCATTACTATTGAATTATTTTACAGGGTCATAAAGGAGGTATTTTAAAAAAGATTCCAAACCTATATGCTCTCTCAGTGCTTACAATTTGAATTTTAAATTTAAAGCATTTTAATACACCGTTGTAGGGATAATGACTATTCTTGTCCTCATTAAAGGTCCTTATTTGGAAAAGTGAGAGTGGATAATATGTGTGAGTAGGTATCTAGTCAGCAGGGTCAGTAATAAGAGCACAACTGCTGTCAGGTAATGACTGGGAGCTTTGTTACAGAAAGAGAAATTAAACGGAGAAACAAGGGCTTCTAATTACACAGCTAAAAAAGCCCTGGCTGCTTGTTTACAATACACAGCTGAAAGTATATTGCAGTGAGGGCAGGAGGGAGAGATAACCAGTCCTCTGATAAATGGGAACTGGGAATGGGTAATTAAGTAGTACCTCTCATATTGATGTTTTGTCACTAGTGTTGCCTGGTTTCACATGTTCTGTAAAATTTTCCATTGACCCCAGGAATTCTGCACAAGTAAGGAGTGATCATGCCTGCCAAGGAGGCTAGGAGATAGAGAAAAAAGAGATTTCTCCTGAGTTTTCAAAGAGAATATTGATGTAACCTGATGGTAAATATGGAAAATGTGAGTTAGTAATCTTTGGAAGCTTGATCCTGCTGGCCAAAACTGTCCAGTGTTATCCTCTCCTGACTATACTGGTGTGTGATTTGCCTGCCTTCAGGTAAGGCTTAGCAAAGCTCCTTTAGTCTTAATGTTGCTGCAGCTGCAAGTCAGGTCCAAAAGTCTTGACACCATTTCTCTGAGCTCTGAGGGGGGAAAAAGAACACTTTTAGCTTATAGCATTACATTTCTAAGGGTTAGGGAGTAGACTGTATCATTAATATTCAGCAAAGGCCCTGACTTGTGTCAAGTTGTCAATTACAAACATATCAGCCAAAATCAGCAGCAGAGAAAACCTTGATAAAACTAATAGAGAGTGGTTTATCAAAGAAAGGTGAAATTTTATTGGAAACGCATTTTGGTTGACTGGTGATTTTGATTAAAAAGATAGTGTGATTACTAGTGGACCTTGTCTAGGACCAAGCAATCATAGTTATTTATCTTGCCTTGGAAAAAGATGCTGATAATCTTGTTGAAGGGAGCAGTAACATTAAAAGCGTGAGCAGAAGAATACAAAAGGAGAGAAATGAGGATTTCCATGGAGAGGAGGTTGAAAGCGATGGAAGCTGCAGTTCTGTGGGAGTTTTTACATATTGTCTTATTCTCATGTGTAGCTAAAATACAGTTTTAAAGTGAATATGATTGCAGAGCAATCAGACCTTAGTGTTGTGATATATTCAGGAAGATGTTTGCATCTTTTGTGCAGTGAGGCAGCTGTGCTGAGGCAAATGTATACTTCATCACATGATTTTGTTTTGAATGCCCCTTGGTTAAAGTTAAGATACTTCACAGTAGAATTCCTTTTGTGATTTGCAAATCTTGTTAGAGCAAGGGGATATATGTCAGTGGTAGGAAAGAATGAAAAGATTGGCCTTTATGCCCAGAGACAGCCTCTTGTCTGCACTCAACTTGTTTGTGACAGAAAAAGTCAGACAGGTAAAACCTCCAGTGAAGCACTTACATCTCACTTCACAAATCAATTCCCGGATATCCTCAGAGAATTTGCACTCTAGTCCTACACAGACACTCCGAGAGGAGGGAAAAATGCACTAGACTTAATTCCACTGTCTGCACTCTATAAGTATAGACTTATACCATGGCATGGGTCTCATGTAAACTACTGCAAGGTGCATGTTCCCTCTATTTTTCAGGTTCTCAGCAGTTATCAGAACAAGTGGCTTATGGGTTAGTGTGTCTGTCACCAGACCTCTGATGGATCACATGCCTGGTGTTATGTTAGCACAACATGTTTGGTGGTGTCACTTGCAAGAGTTAACTGATGTAAACTGCACATGAAACAAAGGGAACTGTAGGAATTTCCTCTAGGAAAGATATGTCCCACTGTCTCTGCTATCTGCTAATTGGTTCATAATATATGCTATTAGCAGATGGTAATTTGGACCAAAAATAACTTGTTTTTCAAGTGGGTGAAAATAGGTGCCTCTGTTTGAAAATTACTTCTGGTGTTTCCCATGTTCCCATGTTATCCACCCCACTGGCAAGCATTCTGTTATTGCACCTTGTTATTACATCTAGGTCCAACTTGCATGTCTGGTATCTCAGCTGAAACCAGCAAATTCTTCTCAGCCAGCAATGCAATAAGAGAGCAAGGGTCCTGATCTGGAAAATCTTGTTTCCAAATGTATGCACTATTTTTGCAGGGCATGCAGCTCTCATTCCTCTTTAGGTTGTTCCCTATTATGATTGAACACTCAGCACTTCTGTTTTTTTCAGTCTTCTGTCTTCTCTTTCGTCTCTTTCCTCACCACAGTCTTCCTCCCTAACAAAATTAAAAATCTCTCTCTTCTGTGTGCTTGGCAGTTGGATTTTTCTGTTCCTAGAATTTTTCCTTCTTTTATTTGGAAGCTTGGAGTGTTTGTTTCTGGCTGCTGTGATTAGAGTGGAAATGTCTCAATCTTGGATGGATTCTTGCAAATCTTGGGGTGTGCAGATGATGAAATGAGACACAGAGGCAAGTGACAAGGCTGCGGAGGATTCATTGGCAGAAATGGGAACTGAGTTGTGCTTTGGTCATGAGACCATTTTGCTCACTGCATCAAGGAATAAATTCTCAATTTTCATAGTAACCCTTTAAAAAATTTGTCTTGGGTAATTTTTAGCTTTGAAGTGAGTTCAGAAGGACATGTCCATTTTTTTTCAGAAGTCTTGGTTTTGAGGGCAAGTTTCTGTTCTAGACCTGTTTCACAACATGGCTTTTCTTGATTGCTGTCCCAAAAGACCAGGAGAGGGAGACTGGGATGAGGTGAGTAGCAGGCAAAATGGGAATGGTCCCCATCCTTGCTTTCTGTGTTGTTTTTTTTTTTCTTCCCTACTCTTCTATTCCTTTGCTCCCCCTCATTTTCCCCCGTTGTATTTGTCCATAATGAGTCCCACTTCTCCTGTTTCCTTTCTGCATTCTTCTCCTATTTATCCTGTTCTTTCCTGCATCAGTGGAGTGCTGTCTCCTTCCTATATCCAGGACAGTTTATTGACCTGTCCCTGGAGTGAAGCTGACTCTATTTGTGACTCCAGTTAAGGTCAGGAACTACATGTGGCATGTGGCTGGTCTCAGCTGCTTCCTTTTGGCTCTCATGATTTAGCTCCTGTGTTGTATGGGACACAATGGGACCAAGAACATGACTTTTCTCCTGGACTGAAAGGTACAGAAAGCAAATGTCACACCAGGTGGGTGTTGCCAGAGGGACACAAAGGTACTCACCACTGTTTCAAGACCTTGATGAGTTTTGGCATTATTGTCCGTGGGGACAGCTGCTGAAGGATTTCAGAATCTGGCATGCAGACTCTATAATGTATCATCTGTATTTCTGAAAGAGCAAATGGCAGACAGTGATGCATAGAGTATCAGAACATAACTGAAATAACCATATTAGACTTTCAGGGTCTAGCAGAATTGGATTGCAGTGTTGGTACAAGTACTGTTACACTAGAATGAGGCATTTTCTGTTTTCCAAATAATAGGAAAAATAAATGTTTACAGAGATGTTTCAGGAGGGGCAGACAGCTGACCCTCTCTTATTTGTGGGTGCGTAAATGGGGGTCACACTGTCAGGGATATCTGGTTTGACACTGCATGGCTCCAGCTTGGCTCTGGCAGGATTTACTGGCTGTGGTTCTGGCAGGCTAAGGGAACCAGTCAGATGTGAGTGATTCAGCTTTGTGCCTGGTGTCAGCCCTGCTGGGTGCAGGCTGGCTCTGTGCCCAGCTGCTGCTGCTGGAGGGTTTGTGTGGGTGGGATGCTCTGGCAGCCCTGAGAGCCAGCAGGACCCTGTTAGTGCTGAGGGGAGCCCTGGGGCTGTGCCCTGCTGGGGGTGCAGAGCCATGGGGTCCCTGGTGTGGGACACTGTGTGCTGCCCAGTGCCTGCAGGCTGGATCGCTCTGCTGCTGCTCCTCTCACCCTGCCTGAGGGCAAGTGGCTCCAGGGGCCATTGTTGCAGGCCCTGGATAACCCTCAATAGTGCAGATATGTACAGCTCTTTGGGCTGGAACAGTGCAGAAGGAATTGCAGGGCTTGGTAGGAAACAGACAATACATATTCTTGGGAATGTTTCTTTGGGTCAGGAAAGTAAAGCCTGGGAATGGATGTGTTACCTTAGAAATATGCCTAAAGAACCAACTCCAGGGGAAGTTGTGCAAGATAGATGTTGGCACAAGTAATAGGCATGAATTGGCAATGAATAAATTTGGATTGGAAGTCAAGTTCCTAACTGTCAGAAGTATTAAACTTTTGCAGAAGCAAGAGAAGAATTCAAGAGCAATTCTTTTAAGAAATTATCTGAAATGGGCTGGTAGCAAGTGGCTTGAGTCTGTATCAGGAAGCATCTTAGTACCATGTGCTTCATTTACAAACTATTCAGCATAATTTATGTGAGCTCAGACTGGAGGGATGCAATACTAGAAAGAGAAGGAATCCACAAATAATCATGAAACAATTTTTGTTGTTAGTGCAATGTTTTTTGATGATATAGTGAACACAGAAGTTTTCTCATGACTGAACAATAGAATCAAGCAGGTGAGGTTACTGCACTCCTGGCTTTAATCATTTGATGGAGTCTCTGTCTTGCAGATTTTCTTTTTCTCACTTGTATTCTTGTCAAATCAGGAGTTTATTTCCTCCACAAATTTCTTGCTGATGTTTACTGAATGCTCAGTGGATAGCAGAGATCAAGCTACCTACTTTAGTTTGGCATTCAGAAACTCAAGTTTCCTTTAATTTCTGGTAATTTTTAATAACTTGTGAAAATTATTACATATGAAACCACTAAAGTAACAGGAAAAACACAGGAACTACAGCCTTTTTCAACAGAATACTGAATAAAAAATATGTAAAAGGCCTATCAGATTCTGACTTGTCACCACAAGAGTCAACATTATGATGCAAGACCTAGGCTTTTCAAGATTTAAGATCTCCTATTTTGTGAAATGGGAATGTTGAGGTTATTGTTGTATGGAAGCAATTAGCAATTAATATATGTCTATCCCTTCTTGCTGGGTAGTTCTTTAGAACTCTGAAGAGGAAATTATTTGCCTGAATAAAATACTTTGCTCTCTCTCTTTTTTTATTTATTTATTTATTTTTTAAATTTTGGAATAGGAATGTGCTATTTTTATTAGCTCTTTTCCACTGAATGGTGAGATACCAATTTATTAATCTGTTGCAAATTCTTGAAGATTAGCAGTGGCATTAAAATTAAATTTACTTAGATGTAAAGTCTTGGTCTAGACCTAGATATTGGATTTGGGGTCTGTCTTCTCATTCAAAGACCTAGGAGTCTGCACACTGGCTGAGGTCTGGTTTTGTTGCTTTTTTCTCTTTGGTGTTGCAGCAGAGTTTTGTCCATGATATTCTAAAGAGTGATTTATTTAATTTCTAAATGCTGTTCTCATTAAAACAGGATTCTATGTTAATTGATACACATTACACCAAAAATTGAGGGTTTCTGAAATAACTGTTTGCAAGCAGAATATAAATTATGTTCAACTGCCTGGGGAAGAAAAGTGAGTGGCTCTTCTACGTGCTATTGATCTCAGCCTTAGAAATAGAATTGCCTTTACTTACAGCTTGGGTTTCATTTGCAATTAAAGCTGTAGAAAGAAATCTGGTTTTTCAGATCAAATGAAGGTTTTTATGTGAGAAAAAATATTATGAGTTTCTGAAGAAAAGATATTTAAATAAGCTTCTTGTGAGTCACTCTATGGACCTTTTATCCTCATGTAGGATAAGATTTGGATATAAACCATTCCTGATCCTCTAAAGTATCTCTATATCTATAGTTAGTGTGAAATTGCTGCATTTACTAAAATAATTAGAGTAAATTATTGCTCAAAGTGTGGCCTTCATAGACCTACCTTTATATAAACTTGCTATATTTCATTTGGTTAAAACTTCTTTGTTCAGTAGTCTCATTTTCAGTTTAGTCTCATTTTCAGTTTAGTATCAGCCTATTCCTGACTGACTTCTAAAATCAAATTGCATCTGAGTTAAAACTCATGTCCTTGTAGCTTTCCATACAGAAAATAGTTAGCTTGATTTAAAATAATTACACTTTCTTTAGAATAATGTGACTCATTTTGTGGACAAGGCATTGGCCTCAGTAATTAGACTCAGAAATAGTTTCTGGTAGAGTACATGCAAAATGCCACTCTGTGCCAGGGCAAAACAGATTCTCATCAATAACTACAAAACCGGTTCTTCTCAAGAGGGCACTTGGATTTGCTTTCCAGTCAGTGGATGCCATCAGCATCCAACTGAAAAGTCAGGTTTTAAAATCTGGTGTTTAGAGGACCCAAAGGGAAGCATAAACATAGACTGAGGGGCATTGCACTGGTTTGGCTGGATACTGCAGCAGTTGCTTTGAGCTGGAATTTGTGGGATTCCTGTATTTCAAGTACTGAGGCACAGAAGTGTTGTGAATAATTGTGGCATATGAGAGCCCAGAATGGCAGGATTGGATTCTGGCAGAGTTATGTATTTTCTGTCTCCTTAGAGCCATAGACACAAGCAAGCTGTCTTTTATTTCATCTCAGTTTTCTGAGCTGCTGTGATTTGCTTTTGGTATTTGCATGTCAGCTGCTCTCTGACTGCCTGTTGCGTTCTGATATGGAGAAGAAACTGTGATTCAGTTACCAAAAGTGTAATTTCAGAGACCAGCTGCTCATGGCTGTCCCTACCCACATCCAGATTCCACAAGTGCATGTGAGGTAGCAGATCTGCATATCAGCAAAATTTCAAAAGTTCCAGACTTCAGTGTGGCTTTTCATTCACTTGGGAGATGGTAGAATTCAGTTCCAGCTCTGCCTTAAAGTAGTGTAGATTTTAGGGTCATTAATTGCTGTAAATATTGAACTTAACTAATAGTCCATAATATCCATATTCACTAGTGAATAAGAGGCAATGAACATCCTTGCTCTCAAGGAGATGAAAGTATTTTTGTTTTTGTTTTTAGGCATGTCAGGATGCCTCTGGCAAACTGGCCTTACTGTGATGAGAGTTTCTGTTAAATGTGTGACATTGCTGTGTGAACACTGGCTGTTCTGTTCCTCTCTCTCAGGGCCTCCTTGTTTTGGGAGTTGTCTATTGTGAGAGGAAAAAGGAGAAGGACCATTCTGGGGGAGGCCCTCAAAGTCAGTGCTGAGACAGAGCACACCAAGGTGCTCTGCAGCTCACCTGGCTTCACCCAGGGGCTGTGGAGAGTGTGGGCACAGGTTATGTCACATCTCCGGTGTATCTGTAGCAGCTGCACTGAGGTTGAGCATCTCTGTGCTCAAGTAACCATGCAGAGATCCTCAAAGATGCATTCAAATGAAATCCAAATTTGCAATTCCACTAGAATGCTGGATATTTCACTGATTATTGACAGTGAAAGTATGCATTTAGTTTCCATATGGATTTGTGTCTGCTTTCTAACACATGGTTAATTCCTGATGAACTTATCTACTTGGAACCCAACTAATTGCAATGTTTTGGCTGCTGCCTGATCACCCATTTTGGAATTCCTCCTGTGATAAGGGACTTGGCTGGGAATATTTGTTGGCTGCAATGGAGAAATTGACTTTGAGCAGTTCACTTGGTAAATTACAGGCTGTGCTCCTAATTATAAACACACACTTGTGGGAACATAATCATACAATTCCCTGAGGTATATCTGGATTGCTGCATCCAGATTTTGAAAGCTAGAGGGTAAGATACTGGGTTTTCTTTAACATTAAATTATGAAGTGAAAGTCAGGGGCCTAAGGTCACACAGATCAATTCATGCTGTGCTAGCAAAGTAATGAAAGCCCGCTTTGAAGGAACACAGGAAAATCTGCCTTCCCTATAAATATCAATGTGACCATCAGAGCAGTTGTTTAATTCTTGAATCCTTACTCCGTGTCACAGGGCAAGAGCCCCTGGAGGATGTCAGCCCTGCAGTAAAGTGTAATCACAGAAGACAGCCACTACCCTGCAATAACCTGGCGAAGGCTCTGAGGCCAGGCAGCAGCAATGGCAGCACAGAGGGAAGGCTGAGGTGTGCCAGAGTTTCATGTCTGTAAGGGGTGACCTCCTGCTTAACCAACAGCTGAAATCAGAGAGCACCATTTTATATTGGGGGGTTTGAGTGAAACATCTCTCACTTTTCCACCACAGGGCAGTGTGCAAGCTGCCCCTCAGCAGCAGCACTGCAGGCATGGCACTGTAACCTGTGTTTATTTTGCTTTTTATAAATCCTCTTAGAGCTGCAGCCAAGGAGCCACTCTGTGCTGCAGCCCATTCTCAAGGGGACACACCACAACACCAGTGTATTCTCTCACATGAACTAATGATTTGCTTCTCATTCCTCACTTCCTGAAATAATTTTATTCAGTGGGACAGTGAGGCTGATTATATTTTTTTCCCCTCAACAAATATTTTTTGGTTTTTTTTTCCCAAAAATCTTCCCCCCGCCACCAGCTTTGCTCAGCAGAATGCTATTGCCTCTCTGTTTTAGTTTTTAGTCCTCCAGCTGACACTGACTGTGTGAGGACAGGTATCAGAAGAGTGTTACAGGTCTTATAACCCAGTTTTGTATGGTTGTCTCTCTCTTAAAAGACTACCAACAGTCAGACTGCAGCTTCCCAGCTAGAGGTTAGTAATAATCTTCTGGTGTATCCTGGAATCTTGGGTCATTGACATCTGCATTGACTTCCATGCTCAGAGCAGTTTGCAGCACCCAGCTGGTGATGAGACCTGCTGGGATAACAACAGGTATCCAGACTCTTGCCTTTAAGATTTGTGGCTTGTTCCTCCCATCACATTAGAAAAGATATTGTGGAGAAAAAATGGATTGCTAGAAACCTAGGATTGCTGGAAGCATTAAGCATTTTTTGTAAAGGCAGCAAAATCAGGTATTTTCTCTTGGGAGGAAATACTGTTGCATAGTAGGAAAAAAATCTAGGTGGTTAAAATATTAATGGAATGTTGCTCCTATTAATGTTGAAATTGTTGAAAGCCTGCATATTCATTAGAACAGTATTTCCTTTAATCTTGTCTGCAAAGTCAGAGTCTGCTGGTTTTCCTGGGTGGTTCTAAACAGATTCACCAGGTTTGCTTTTGGAGCACTGCCACTTTGGTTATTAACTCCATTTTGCTCTGTGACTTGTCAGTGTTGTTGTTTAGTTCGTGGTTACATCTGATGAACTAGCAGATGTTTGTTGTGCTCTTCCTGGGCTGTGAAATTCTACTGAAATGTCTTGTTTATCTTTCCAGCACCTTCCTTTTCACAGAAAGAGTTACCATAAAACAAACTGGCCATCATGTTTGTTTATCAGACATGCATGCACACGTGTATAAAATCCATGCATCTATTTGCCATGCTTCTGATACAGGGCAGAACTATCTCAATAAAAAATGCTTTTTGCAGTCTTGAAACTGACTTTTATTACTATGACATTTCCCCTTGTTCAGTGATATATTTAAAAGGGGTTTTCATACCACTGAGTCATTCTGTATACAAAGGAAGGAAAATGACAACATTATGAATCTTTTTCTTTGCTTCCTCAAGAAAAAAATAGTTTTTTCTGTCTGGATTTTACACATACAAAAAGAAACTAACTTCTCATCAATCTGTTTGCTGGCAAAATTTGCTGTGATGTATTAATGCAGCACAGCTCAATTATGTACAAGTTCTGAAGTTCAGTAAGTGTTACCATGCCCTGAATAGAATTTCATGTACTTTGGAAAACCCCTTAAAAATCCTGAGGTAGTTTATAATGAACACTTAATTTTTAAAAACGAAGCTAATTTGAAATAATGTATATCTCTGTCGAAAAGGAACAAGTTTTGTCATGCTTCACATGTTACCAGCTCCGAGTTTATGGCTGTGTGTTTAGGTGTTCTGTCCAAAGCAGTTATGGTTTTAAATGTTGAGCTTGTTCATGTCCAGGTGCTAGGGAAGCAAAAGTTTGGTATTGGGTATGATGGGATTTAATCTCATTTCTGATTTTTTAACTGCTAATCAAGTTGGCAATGGTACTTGCTCCTGCTAAAGTTAATAATTAAACCAAGTGAAAATTCCTGTTAAAACTATTAGCAGGCTTTTCTGGAGAACACTGCTTAGGTAGCAGTTACATGTTTTCTGTGCTTTTGTGTAACTCTGTCACCTAAGCAGTGAATAATTTCACAGAATGACAGAATGGTTTGGGTTAGGAGGGACTACAAATATCCTGTTCCAGCTCTCTGCCATGGCCAGGAGACACCTTTCACCAGATCAGGTTGCTCAGAGCCCCATCCAGCCTGGCCTTGCACACCTCCAGGGGTGGTGCAGCCACAGCTTCTCTGGGTGACCTGTGCCAGTGCCCAGCCACCCTCTCAGCAAAGACTTTCTTATGAACATCTAAACCTGCCTTCTTTCAGTTTAAAGTTGTTATCCCTCATGCTGTCACTACACTCTGATCAAGAGCCCCTCTCCAGCTCCAGCTCTCTCAGAGTCCCTTTGGCCACAGACTTTAAAATCTCCCTGGAGCTTCTCTTCTCCAGGCTGAATGACCCCAGCTCTGTCAGCTTGTCTTCACTGGAGACTTTATAAATTGCACATCTATTATAATTCCAAGGTCTTTAGATAAATTAACAGCATTATTATTACCTTAAAAAAAGACTATTTCTTTTAGTTTATGTCTTCCTTTCATCTCACAGTACTTACAGTGTAATTACAAAGATTAGCAGAGAGAATTTCACGATGCTCCAAGGCATCTACTTCCTGTGATTGTAATAGGAGAGGAGAACCCGCAGAGGGCACTGTATTGTCTCAGATGAGACACATCCTCCACAATCAAGGAAGATGTAGGATTTTTTAGGTTTCTGCATTTTCGTAAAATTGCAGTCAGCAATTTTTTTTTCATGTATATAGTGATAAGCAGAGTTACAGATTGGACATAAGATTGACAATCTCTGTTTCTTATATCTTTGAGATAAAAAGGTATAATCCAGAACTATCCTGCCATGTTTTCAATGCAATCCTTGTCCTCACCTTCCTTCCTTCACTCATGCTTGTCTGAACATTTCAGCTGTGCAAGCAATCAGAAATGAATGTTGTAACTTAATAGGGTAAATTCTAAACCTGCCATGTGTCGGAACAGGCAATTTGAAAAGCCCTGATACAAAGTGTGCAAAATTTACTGCCATCCATCTAAAGCAGGGCTCAGATTTCAAGTCTGAGCCTTATCAGGAGGAGAGTACAATACAGCTCTTCTGCAGAAACGGATTCAAAAATGGAAATTTCTGTTTGTGGTCTTCAGAGATTAAAATTTGCTTGACTCTGTTTTGTTTGTATTTGAAAAATACAAAGCATTTTTCATGGTTATAGAAAAGTGAAGAAAAAGTTGTGTTCCACTGTGTACTGGCTGTGGATTTAATTTAAGCTTTAGGGATTTTAAAATGTAGCCCACAAGTTATTGTGTATTTCTTCAAGTCTTCTTGACACCTTTGTTTAGACTAAGGGTTTCCCTGACACAGCTGGTGCCTCAGAATTGCTACAGTCTGCCTTATTTTTTTCTGCAGATGATTATAGTAAGAATTTACTTTCTAGTTCTGTTTTCACTGAAGTGTAGATTTGTGCCTGAAATACAGTTATGTCTTTAAGTTATAATTGCATGTTCAATTTAGTTGTGGTCCCTTCTCATGCAATATTTACAAAACAGGCCTCAAGATCTGTCCTTGTTAAGAAGTGATGCTTTACAGAGAGCAGTGAGCAATGACTAAGATTTCTACAGGTTGTGAAGTGCTCAGCTAACAAATACAGAGAATAATGTACCTTGATTTTTATCTTGGGTCTTCTGGTTCTTTTGTATTTTGAACAATCTCTCTTCTAGTTCTTTAATTGGGGGGATATTGTGTGATAATGACAGATGTTTCAGAAGCTCTGTGTCTGGTCACCTCGTATTTCCACTGCAGTGTTGCAGTTTATTCTTCCTGTAAAATTGTGCAGAGGTAGTACCCAAGGGAAAAAAAGAATAGCAGAACTAGAAAAGCTAAGTATTGATCAGATTTTGCTTTAGAAGGGGTTGGGAATGATCTTCACCCTTCAGACTTGTGGCCAAACTTTCATCCTTTGCTTCTTAGCCCCAAGCTGACAACCCCTCCTGGTGTGCACATGATCAGACCTTCCTGCAACTCAGCATTTAAAAAACGCTATTGTCCTTTATGCATTTCTGTCAAGGGGACTCAAGTCAGGTGGACAGACTCCTGTTCTCTCCCCTTCTCTTCCAGGAGAATTATTCAGCTGTCAAGGAAATTTATTTGGCAGAGGATAGTTCCTGTTCAAGTCTTCTAAGGTTCATTGGGCTGGCACGTCTTGATGAAGGGGATTTTGCTTTCTGGCTGGACCTGCAAGCTGACACCTGAAAATTGTATTAGAAAACATGTTAATCATTGTATGGCGGAGAGATGGCAGCCACCTGTACTGGAATGCTTTTACTGACTCAGCACCAAGTCTGTAGTTTGGTTCTCTGATTCCATGCCCACTGGGACCTGTATTGGGACTTTATGGTTTCCTTAGTACCACATGGATAGGCCTTGTCACAAAAATAAAATTTTCAAAAATAAAACATCAGTTTTTGCATATGAATCAAAATGTTAACTATCTCTTTATCTTGATTTGTAGAATTAGGTTGTGAACTGTAAAGTTACGGAAAAGGCTAAAAGTCTTGACAGTACCAAAGTCCTTTTGACAATTTAAAAGTGACAGGTATGACAGCAAAGAAAATGCAAAAAGTCCTGACTTTGTTCCTGCTGTGGAACCTGTCTCCTTGATTCCTGCCTCATCTCTGGGTTCCTGCTAGTCATCATGAAAGGGAGAGGCGTCAGCAGCTCTGCAGAATGGTGGCTGAGACCTGCAGAGCTTTGTATTTCCTCTGCAAAAGAGCACATTTACTTCACATCCTATAGAAGGCAAAGCAATCCTAAAGCACTTGGAGAAGGTAGATTTGTTCAGATCACTCAGAAGATGACCCAGAGCTTTCAGTACCCCTTTCTTGAAAACCCCTGCTGACTACTGACTGAAAGTAATTATTCTGTGAGAACTGAGTGGCAGTGATGTGTATTTGGCTTTGCCTTGTGCAAAGTGTGGACAGCACATCAACCCTCATATTGGGGTGAGTGGGAAAAAATATGTATCAGACCGTAGATGTAGTTTGCTGTGCTGGCTGACAAAGGCAGCACAGGCATTAAAGACTAAATTAACTGGACACTACTGATCATGGACCTCTCAAGTAAAGATTTAAGCATGCTAATATTTTTGAACATTCTTGTTCTTGAACTGGGAATTCTGAATACAGACTGTGAGTAAAGCGGGGATAGATAGGCAGTTTTAAGAGCATCAGACTCACTTGAAAAGAAAGTACTGGCATTTCTTCTAAAAATTCTCTTACAAAGTTTCCAGTTAAACTTTCCTACACCTAATAAATGGGGATATAGATAGCCTATACCAGTGACCCAGATCTAGCAGCACTGGAGAACTCCTGTCTCTGTGTGCCTGCCCCTTCCCTGATGTGGTTATCCAGGTACCAGACAGTCAACTTGTGTGGTATGGACAGCCTCTGTTTTTACTTGACTGTGGAAACAAAAGGATCGAGCCATTTAGTATAGGTCTTTCCAAAAATAATCACATAGAAAAATAATTTAGCTTGCTAATGAGCAGCTGTCTCTGGAATGCTCCACAGTGGCTTATTAATAAAGTCTACAATACTTACTACAATATAGACTGGATTACAGCAAGGAAGAGCTTTCTGCCAAAATGTAGCTGTCCAGAAAGATTGTACGAGCAGGATAAAGTCTCTTTCATCAGAACTAGGGCATGTCACTGTCATGATCACCTCTCAACCATAATAAAGTATGCCACAGAATCTCTAATGACCACAAATAATCTGGATTGCTGATCTTGTCAGAGATACTGGACTCAGTAAAGTCAGAATACTCTGAGCTCTTCCTGTGCTGTCTCTGTTTGGCATCTGAGAGGGAAATTATGAAGCACGATTATTTCTGCTTCTTCTTCTTAATTTATTTTGTTAAGCCCCTTAAAAATACATCTAAAACTTTATGTGTTGTGTCCTGAAGACAATTGTAAACCTGTGTAAATGGGTTTGTCTACTGAACTGTCTGACATATTTATATCTGTAGTACTGCAAACAGTGCTCCTGTTAAGTAGGAATGGGGCTGCTGTGCATCCACTGTTACTCTATATATTTAAATAAAAAACCAGTTGTCTGTTTGGGTGTATTTATTTCTGTAGCTGACTACATGGCAATTTAAAGCAGATTAGAAGAAGGTGAACATGTTTGTCTCTTCTGTTCTGATTCATGTGGGAGACTGTCTCAGCAAACAGTGATTATTATTTCACTGAAAAGGTTTTTAATATAGTAAATTCCACTTAGTGACAATCTAATGTGACTCTTTGAAATGGCAAACTATACAGAAACCTGATGGGAATATCGATAATGTGGCACCAAATGAGAAGTGTATGCAGTAGTCTGTCAGCTACTTTTCTGCTAACTGACAAAAAGAAATGCAGAGCAACCCAAATGCTTTAAGACAGATTTCTGTGTTCTGTTGGGATCCTCAGATTGCCCTTAACCAGCTGAGTCTAACTAGGGAGCATATTTTCTTCTAGGAATAGGAAAAATATTGAGCTTGTTACAATGTTGTTTTAAATACTGTTTTATCTTCCTGGGGTATGGTTCATTTATTCTTGTCTGAGGCTGTAAGTACAAATTAGAAATATTTATTTTTAAATATGACTCTGACTCCCTCTTAGTCTTTGCTTTTTCTGTCACTCCAAATACTTTGATAATCATACCTGGACAGTATAGAAACAAACTGTATTTTCATATAGTTCAGTTTAGGTCAATTCAACAAAATTATTACAATATATTTTATTGCAGAGTTTCAAGCTGATATGCTGACAGCTTAATTTTCAGGCTCTCTGTGGATTCTATGATCTGGAAATGTGTTTTATAAAAATCGGTGTGTAGCCTGATGTTGGCATGGATAGTGCTGATATGACCATTGAAACAAAACTAGGAGGAACTGTAACTCAATTTCCCATGAGAAAAATAGAACCTACTTCATTTTCCATAGGTTTTAGTCACTCTTTTAATACAAGCGTTTTATCAAGGACTTTTGTTCTAGTTACGTGTCTTGAAATCAAGACAATTGAATAGATTTAGTTATAAATGCAATAATTGACATGTCAATTACTCCTTTTTAATTTTTGAGTCACTAAAGTGCCTCAGTTTGAAGACTGCAAATCATCTCAAGTAATAAAACTATTTTAAGCCATTTACATTGTGAGTACATTGTTTCTCGGAACTAAACTGAAACAAAGCCTGATCAATGATGCATTAAATATCTTGGCCTATATATATAAACAAGCCCTTCTACGAGTGGTACTTATATATTAACAATGTGTTATAAACACGGGATTAAAGGAAGAAAATACTGTAGGTCTAAGCGGTTTAGTCATTTGCATATGTCAACAAAGAATATCAGAAAATTATTATTTAAGCAGTTTGGTTTTAATGGCCTTTTTTCTCTCAATTTTATTCCATTCTCCTACATAAAACTTTAGTTACCTTCTTAAATAATGCCTTCATTCCACTGTTACTGTAATGGATTGAAGTACTGAGTCATGGCTGAAGAGAACCCAGACTGGTGCTGGAATTTATTTGGTCTGTGACAAATGAGGATTTGGGCAGTGATGCAGTAATTATAGCATCTCCTCGAGCTCTCGAATGGCTGCAGACAGACGTGTTTAATACTGCCTGGGAGGCAGGCAGGTACTTCATCAGGGGCTGCTGCTGGGGCACTGCAACTCAGGGTTGACTAATGCTTCATTTTTCTTAGGTGCTTTTCTCCAACTTGGCATTGTATGCATAAAAGTGAGATCAGTCTGCTTGGATCAATATCCTCAGTGATGAAGAATTTTGCACTCATTTTATGTTGGTAACAGTGTAGTTTTATAATAGTAGCAGCTATTAACCTTATATTTACTGTGCTCTTCTCTGTTAATGGCTATGGCGCTCCAGCAGAGCCACTAAAGAGGGCAGACAGAGACATTCAAACCAATTTATAAAATTTTTCCTTTGGTCTTTCTATAGTTTTGATGTGTGTGAAACACTTGTTCCTATTTTGTTAAATGTTGTGGTCTTAAACCTCGAGCTCTGTTATCTCTTCCTCTTCATCTTTCTCTCCTTTGTAAAAGAGGAAGCTTTATGTTACAAAGCCGGCAAGTTTTATGTATTCCCTCAAAAATAGAATTTTTTTGGTGAGGTATCCTTTATTTTATAGCTGTTGTGAGCATCAATGAAGTTAAAATTTCTTTCTGTAAAATGTGTTGTATTGTAGGCACAAAGTTTGTGGTGACTGGGACTGGGGCTGTGGCCCAGCCTCACCCCAATGGGTGCAGCTGGGAGAAGCAGGTGAGCAGCACTGCCAGCAATGAGCCATGGAGTGCCCAGGGGCACTGACCAACCACCAAAGGGAACAGAGGGCACACAGGTGCATGCAATGCATCAACATGAGGGCCGTAAGAGGTTGGGCTAAAGAATGAACAGGTATTTGCAGCCTTCTGCAGTGATGTTCATCTGTATGGGCAGACTCCTGAAGCCTTCTGATGGGTGAATGCTTAAAGCCTGCTGAAACTGTATGGTGATACATGTATCACAGTTGACGTTGCACCACAAAAAAAAAATACCCTTAATTTGCACTCCATGGAGCTTCTAATGCTCAGTATCAATACAAATTGCACCAATTAGTTTGCGCTTCTGCCAGATTACTGCAGTTACAAATAATGTGACTTTCAGCAATCTCATGGGACTTCAAAACCTTAACAGAAAAAAAAAATGTTAGGAATTCAAAATTATTTTTCTGTTGAAGAAGATAAAAGTAAATGCAATCAAATAAGATGATACATGCTTCATTTTTTGCAGCAGCCACAGCCAAAGAAAGAGCGCCCGGGCTAGCCGGCCAGCAACTGCTAGCAGCACTGGGGGCACCTGACCCGATAGCCGGGCTCCGGGCCAGCGCCTAAGGACACCTCCCAGCGTTGTAGCCAGGAGCGGTGCCTCGTGCGGAACGAGGCCGGAGCAAGGCGCCAAACAGAGGAATGAGAGGGCGCAGTTCCACTGTGGCAAATCCAGGCTTTATTGGTTCCCAGGGCGGCCAATAGAGAAAGACCCCGGAAGGAAATGCAGGGGCTTTTAAAGGGACAGGAATCCAGTGGAGGGGCAGTCTCCAGACCAATGAAATTATAGGGGAGGAGTGGGATCCGGAGGACTGACACGGGAAGGGGACCAATGGAAGTAAGCCAAGGGAGGGGCTCCGGCCCCTAAACCAATCATTCGACTCTCCAGTTAGAAGGTTCTAGCAATAGAGGAGGGAGTGGAAAGTGAATGACAGGGCACCGGGGGAGGCGTTGAAAAAAGATACATTTGGTCACTGGGGCAACTGGGGAGGGGTAAAAATGGATACAACGGGTTGTTGGGGGAACCAGGGTGATAGACATTTGTAGGGAGGGAAGGAGAAGTTGGGGCAGAACCATTACAAACTGGGGGGAGAAACGGAACGAACCAACTCACACAACACAACAATTTTGGATTCATTGAATGACAGGCACGAGAGAGCTTTCCCCACCCCAAATACTTCAAATTTAAATTGTGAAACAATGCTCTGGAGCATTTTTCAAGCTTATGGCTGTCACCAGTAGGGCTAAAATATAGCTGGTGACAGTTATAAATAGTGCAGGCTGTATTAATGCTCTACTCTGCTATGATTTGTGCTATAAGGAAGGTGAAACTCAGGTTTGGCAGGGGGTAATTTTGAATGAAAGGTTCAAGAAAGCCATAATTTAAAAAATACTATATATCTGACATTATTATTGTGTAAACATAAAGATTCAGCGCTGACAATTGTAAGTTGATATAAAACCTAATTTAGGGAAGAGTCAATGTTTGTGACAGATCCTTGGTCAATATTTCAGTGTCATTTCTGTGTGCTCAGAGCAGCTGCTGTGGTTGCAATCACACAACACTGGTTTTCTACTCCCAAACAACAGTCATAGGAGAAAGGAGGGTGCTCACAGCAGATAACAATTAGCAGAGTGGCTCTGGGCCAGCCTAGTTTAAATCTAGTATTTTCTGTGACTTACTGCAGCACTGAGTTCTCCTTCAATAATTTTCTTTGCTTTTTGACTTTCATCAATACCAGCTTACAGCACCAAGGCCAATTCCTTCAAGTCTACCCTGTTGGTCTGTCATCTTCTATAAAACTCTTTTTCTGGCTGCAAACTATTCTCGCCAGTTTGTAACTGCCACACTAAAGGCTATATTTTGGAAAAGTGAGGATCAAGAAGGAAGGACTTTGTGAGGAACAAATAAAAATCAACACGTTTACAAAATTGACTGTTTCTGCTTACCTCTACTAACAGATGCACGTTCAAATGATAAGAAATATAACTTCTTGATTTATTTTTAGGTGTAATGGTGCCCCAGGGCAGACAGCGCTTTGCAGTGGACAGCTCTGGACAGGCTTCTGAGTGAGGTGTGCAGAATGCCCAAAAGGCTTTAAACGATACCCTTCTAAAATGTTTTATTAGAATTAAACTCAAAGATTTAATGCTTAAAACAAAAAATCTTGAAACAGAAAATCCCAGGGCAGGTGGAGCCTGAATTAGAGTTTATATGGAGTTCTTTAGTCTTTGCAGGTGAGTCTATAGACTAAAGCTTTGTATTGTCTAACTCAGTAAACTTTGGCCCCAGCAAACTCTGCTCAGTTCCCAGTGGTTCCTGGAAAGTTTTGCCCTGAGCAGCTCTTTCTTCCCTGTTTCTTTCTGTATTTCTGCTTGGGCCTTTGCCTCCTTCTCCCACCCCCGACATGACTGTGCTTCTCCAGAGGGCTCCCAACAGCTGTCTACTCAAGTGATGTCTATTAGATCTCAGTGCATTCATTGCTACTTCTTATATTTTTTATGAATTTATAACATTTTTATCTTAGTTGATTGGGGAACTCAACTTACAGGAACATTGAAAAAACAGTAAGCTTTGCAAACTGGTTTCACATCAGATGAAAACTAAGGGAAATTTTATGGGCATAATAATTCAAGTTGCTGGGTTCAGAGAATATTTAACTTGTATTTGCAATTAAGCCAGGAGTTATTTTCACGAAACTGCTATCGTGTAATTGATGGCTCTTTCATGAGGGCTAAGATGACAGCATAGGTGCTCCATAAATCACTGAAATGAATGTTTGCATTGTATTATTATAACAGTACTGTTCTTGATTAAATCATGTGGGCTTTGCTCTTATGCCTAGAGAGCCAAGAGAGATCTTGGTTGGATCTTGGACAGGCTGTCAGCATCTCATTCACAGAACACAACCTGGCTGCTCTCAAGGGGTTTGCAGTTCTTACAAGGGAAGAAGTCCTATCAGCATAAATCAATATCCCAAAGCTGTGGAAAGCCTGTAGCAAGGCAAAAAAATAGTTGCATTATTGTAATTTTCTGCAATCACTGAAGTGCTATAAACATTAGCAGCGTCAGAAATGAGGGAGATAATAAGTGGCTCAGTTAATGTAGTTATCTAATTAGGTTGGGTATGAAAGCATGCTTTAATCTCGCTAATTATCTACCTACTGGAAAATGAACAGTTAATAAAATGGAGACTTTTTTTTTTTTTAATGCCGATGTAAGACTCTCTTTTCCTGCAAAAATCTTTCTTGGGAAAGCAACCACTCATAACTGTGTGGGTGGGAAACAAACTTAATATTCAAAGGGCAAGTTATGCAGACTGGGATAATTTCATTTGCATAAAAGTATGGATGTTCATGCTGGAATAACTGATGTTGGAGTGGGTTTTGTTTGATTTTCCCCTGAGTTTCTGACATTTTTAGGACTTTGTCCTTGTTATATGTGGCAGTTGGATTTAATGGAAGTTAGTATCTCAAAAAAAAAAAAAAAAACATTACTGTTAGCCCTGCTCTAACAAGAAATTGACCTAGACTTACAGAGCTTCCTTCCCAAAAACATTTTTCTAGAACAAAAAAGCATGGATTCCCAAAGGTTTTCCCTGCTGAATTTAACAGGAATTAAATATTATTAAGGCTTCCATTTTGTAGGGAGGTATTCTTGTCTTCCGCAGTTTTGATTGGTTTTTTTTCAAGATATATAGGGTGCCAAAATATTGGCTCTCAAGGTAACTCATCAGTGCAGAAAGGCATCCACTGAGCCTGGAGAACATGAAAGCAAATATCTGTGCCTGTGAGGTACTGAGGAGCAATGAAAACAGGGAAGTAGAGACTCACTGTCAACCCAGCACCTTATCTAATAGTAAATTCAGGTAGAAATATTTTCTGTTACCCATTTAAAATACTCTTCTTCAATCATCCAGCATGTCTGAAAGTGATTTAGGAGTTCTGTACACTGCCACAGCCTTCCTGTATGTTCTTTTCTGGTTGCATTGCATCCTGCAGGGGCTCTTTAGGAGACACTGTGCTCTTGATTCTCTATAGCTAGTCAAAACTGACATAAAGTAGACTGAAGTTAACATACACATTGTATGTGCAGTAAACCATATATTTAGTCCTGTGACAACAATAAAACATTTTATTATGGAGGGAAAGCTGTAATTTCTTTCTTTGAATGAAGACCTCTCCTTTCCCTTCCTCTTCTTTCCTTTGTCTTTCTCCCCCTCATTTTACTGGAAAAAAGATCTCATTTCTATGAGAGACAAAGATTTAGAAATCTCTATGCAAAGCAACAGCACTTCTGATTTTGTCTGGTTGCTTTTGACAGTAGTAATGAAGTCCTGACAGCATCTCATTAGGCCACAAACATGTCTTCTAACATGTCTGGTGAGGAAATGAGTGATACTTTTGAGAGAAGCCCTTCCCTTGATGCTTCTATTGGAACTCTGGGCTTTAATGTGATAAAAGGATTACTGAAGGCACCTAGATGCTCAGCATGTTTTCATTGGCTCTTCTGGAAGTGTGTTTCTGTCAAAATAGTAACAGCACCAGGAATAATGAGAGATGTCTGCCCTCTGTGCAGGGATGACGCCCTGGGAATCTCCGCTCAGTGTGGCACATCCTGGCTCCAGGTTTACTGCAGGAAACCAGGAAATGCCATCAAGAGCTGGGACAGATGGGAATGGCAAGGAGGCAGGCAAGTGGGCTGGGAGCCAGGAAGGTTTGGTCATTACAGTTGACTAAACTGACTTGCCCTTGAAAAAGTTTGCTGGGTTGGCATTTTCTGATGGAAATTTTTTGTCTGTGTCTGTTGAGGAACTGCACAGCTTTTGAACAACACGCACCTTCCCTGCCAGGCTGGATTGTCACCTCACTTGCTCTTCTTCCTGGATTGGGCTGCAGGGCAAGGACAGGTTCCAGGTGGGGCAACACCATGGGGTCTGACAAGAACTTCTCAGCAAAGGGCGCCTGGTACCCTCCACTGGGGCCCTGGGAATCCACTCCAGAAGACTGAGGTAGTCACAGCATTTCCTGACTATAAAATCTACAACTGTGCCCACTCAGTTCTTAGCTAGACTAGACTAAAGACAGACTAGTTGAGCTCATATTTTCCAATTTCACTCTGAAAATGCCTGAATTATGTGAGCATATTTTAAGGAATAAAAAAGCAAAAAGAAATGCTGCAATCTATCAGAACCCTGTAGATTTCTGCAGTTTGCACACTGAAAGGTCCCTAAAAACACCCATCTTGTCTTTTGTTTTGCAGATACTCAAGAGGAATGGTATCTATTGTTCCTCTCTGTGGCACTGACCCATTAATGAAGCCACCTCTTGCCCCCCAAAGGGTGGGGGTGACTTATATCCTGTTTCTCAGAAAATTGTCTCTTTGTATATTTGTATATTTATTTTTGACAGACCTAGTTATAGCAGCTGTCTTGCTTCCATTGCTTTGCTTTTTAAGCATGGAATTTTGATTACACCCTTGTCTTCTCTGAAGTATGAAAAGCCATTTACAGTATTGTTGACATGTCAGTTATAATGTCTTCCCTTCTGCTCTTCAGGGACACTACCAAAGGGGATTGTATTTGAGGGAGATCAAGATTTTCTAATCACTTTTAATATAGGCAGATGAACAGAATTTTAAAATCAGCTTTTATGTTTGACCTCAGGGGATAAAAGAACAATATATACCATGATGGTTGAATATAATCAATCTTCATATACTTTCTTGTTGATTTTGTCTCTCCCTCCTTAATTTAATAAGTTTGTTGTATATTTGTGTGAGGAGTATTATTGAAAATATACTGGTTTCTGCAAATTTTCCAGTGCAAATTATTTTTTGTGTCATGGTGTACTTCACCTTAGACCATTATGAAAGTTTTTCTAATTAAAATGTGTGTTATTAACCAGACAAAAGTATTTTTGTCTTTTTTCTTTTTTCCATATATTTGGCAGTGCTTACTAACTAATAGCACCAAACTGACAGGTAGGAAATAAGATTTGAAAACTTCCAACAAAGCAAGAGAAGACTGCTTAGGAGACACTCCTTAGGAGAAGGTCCTCTGCACATTTCTCAACCATTTGTTCAGTGAAGAGCTCAAAGGGCTGTAGAACCCTTGCCATCCAAAGAGGCTGCTCCTCCATGTGGGCCAGCAGGCACAGTAAGCACCAGTGACTCCAGTGACCCTGCTCTGCCTGTGCCCAGGTCACCTGTGCCACTCCCACAGCATTCTCCTGGGGCAGGTCCCTTCTGGGAATATGCAAATGGCTGCTTTGGTCATGTGAGGCAGCTCTGAGATTTATACTTTTCAAAAGCCTTTTCTTTAGTACAGATTTTCTGCTCTGGTCCACCTGAGGGTCCACCTGAGGTTTGATTTATAACTTAGTCATGTCTTAATC
Source organism: Emberiza elegans (assembly GCA_024865655.1). Classification (NCBI taxonomy): domain Eukaryota; kingdom Metazoa; phylum Chordata; class Aves; order Passeriformes; family Fringillidae; genus Emberiza; species Emberiza elegans. Next base: position 13,170,744 of record JALJVW010000398.1, on the reverse strand, counting down.
ACTGAACAGGAAATCTGCAGTGTTTGCTTTAACATACGGTGTGACTGCTACAGACCCTGAACTAACAGAAAAGGGAATTTTCTAGATTAAATAGTAGAATGGAAAACCTTGGAGACTACCTGGGGTTAGTACAAATACTGTTACAGTAGAGTGAGGCATTTTCAGTCTTTCAAATAATAGGAAAAGTCAAATGAGCAGTGATTGTCAGTAGACAATTCTCTGCTTGTTTTTCTGCAGAAAGATTGATTTTCTTCTGATGGATCAAAGAAAAAAATCCAATATCTTCATAGTAACAGCTAATAGAAAACAAGGAAGGAAAAGAAAATAAAATTGCCAAACTTTATGTTCCTTTGGGATCAAGGATCATTGAGTCATACAAAGAGGCATTGAAACAGCAGAATGTGGAAGTTCTGTAGAAGAAAAATAAAGCCACAGAGATTTATTTTCCCCTCTGACAAGGTCAACACAGACATTCTCAGAATTACACTTCCTGCTTCTGTAATTTCTCCATGAGAACTGTTTGGTCAGGTTCAGTGAAACAAAGCAGCATTAAGAGTGCTATGAAAATATTTTTGCTTATGGAAACATGCATTTTTCATGAGTAAATATAATCTAAAATGGCATAGTACAATGATGCTTGTTGCAATAGAGGCTGGGTGCTGTACTGCTTTCCATGCAACAATGCCTTTTATACAAATTGTGTTAATTGCTCTGTGAACACGTGGCCTGTACAGAAATGGGTGTTGCATTCCTTCTTTTTCAGTGTGACATATTTTCATGAGGCCATGCAGCTCTAGTCCATCCCCTGGGCTACTGCTGTGAGAGCTCCAGAGAGTCAGTCCTGTTTCTACTGGATCTGAGCAGGGAGAGGGTTTTGGCTGGGTGGGGCTGGAAGGCAGTCTGCCTTGTGGCCATGCGTGAGGGTGAGCAGGCTGTGCTCCAGCAGGGCAGTCAGGCAAGCAGGTAATTTAATTCTGGTCTCTCCATTGCAGCAGGTCTACACCTTCATGCCTTAAAAGGTTATCCTGGTCTAGTTTTCCATATGTTTCATTTTAATAAAATCTGGGTTTGTAAAGTGAAAACCTTTGGTGCCTTTTGAGGCGGTGAAGCAGTTCTGCCCTGAGATACTGATCAAGTCAGGTCTTGTAATATATGGCAGTCTGAGAAGAAGAATATGTATCCTAATATGTCCAGCAATTTATAAACTCACCCTTGAAAAAGCAAGGAAATGGAAGAGAAGCTGCCTTTGGTGAAATGTCCAAACAGCCAAAATATCTAATTCCATTCTAATTTTGTTTTTCTGGCATATGCTGGTGGGACGATCTAGGACAATGTATTGTTTCAGCTCAGAAAAATAGGTAGTAGCACAATGCAAGAGATCTCAGATGGAAAAAAGTCACTGAAACAGACCTTTGGCATATGTAATTTTCTATTTTGAAGGTTAAATACGTCTAACCACTGTAACTGAGAGAGTCAGTGAGCACAGACTGTCAGATTACAGAAATCCTCCTGTAATCCTTCTGTCCTGGGTAAAACAAGCAGGCCCAGCATCCTGTTTCCCTTCCTACAAAGTAGATTCCTCACTTCCTTCTTGGGCTTTATAAATATGCAAGGATGTGAATTGAAACAGAAACAGTCTCTGCAGAAAATATACTACTTTATTTTTGAGCTATGGCTATGATCCTCAGGGCTTTGTCTGTGTCACAGGATTTGGGTTTGTGCTGAGATTACTTGGCTCCTTTGTTTTCATGTTCTCATTCCATTTCATAAGAAATTAAAATATCTTTCAAATTAGTTATTTCCACAGCTCTGTGTTTTTAAATTGGAACTGATAAGCCAAGTAGCTGTTGGGGATTAGGTTGACATCAGTTTCATCACATATTTCAATTTTACCTCTATGCACTCATGTTTTAAAATTGCAGCATTTCTTCCTGGATAATACACTTTATTTTCTACGTTCTTCTGATTAATACCAAAGATATATTTATCTCCTTCATATCAGAATTGTTTTGACTAATTATATTGCACATGCAGATATATTTAACCTCTTGGTATGGCATGAAAAGGATGTCAATTACTTTTTCTAAATAACTATTTTATTTTGCTCTAGTGTAGCTTTCCTTTAGCTTTGCATTTGAATAAATGTTATAAAAATGGGAAGAATGTTGATGACATTGAACATTTTAGCTTCGGGGTTTGACACTCTAAGTCTGGTTAAAATCTAAACTCTTTAATGTTTCTTTATCTGTACTGACAAAAAAAAAAAGTCGTGTGGACTGAAATTCTAAATGCTCCCTGGAATGCAGCAGCACAGTGATTTGCTTGCTTTTACTTATGATCCCTGGCTGTTTTACTAAATTAATTTTTGTTTTTCCTATAGCATTTTTCAGTTTAGTGATTGAGAACATTTTGGAGTAACTGTGTAACCCAGCAGGACGTTATTCAGATCCTATCTTTACTACTGGATTTTAAAGTCCTTTGGTTAAGATTGCAGACAGGCTTAGGGAAGACTGGTGGCTGCTTTGTAGTTTTTCCTTCCAGCAAGACCTGCAGTGTCAAGCACCACATGCCTCTCTCCTAATCACAGGGGCGTGCTGCTGCAGAGCTGTTCTTATCATGTTTTCCTTCCAAGCCTCAATTCTAATAAGGAAAGTGCCAAGTGCCAGATTTCTCTATTGTAAACAAATGATTTCTGATTTGACAGGCAGAGATGAAAGTCAAATATTTTTTAGGCAGCAAGGGAGTTCAGTACTCTGCTTATTTGACATTACTGAGGCATTTTGCTTATGGCATTTGTGCATGTTAACTGGTCTAATGTGAAAAGGTTTGGTGAAAATCTACAGAAACTTTTGTTTCCTGTAGAATCAGTTCTCAGGCTAGTCATGGGAGTGCTTGGCCCATGTGGGAAGTGGAGATGGTGCTCAACCCTAGAGAAGTGCTCTGAGCTTTTTGGGCAGAAGTGTTGTGCTTAATACAAGTATCAGCATTCCTTCCTTTGGGGCAGCACAGAAGAAATACTCCTGTGCAAAATGTACCCAGACTTGATCAGCAGGTGTCTCTGACTGCTAAGTGACAGCTTGGTGGTGTTTTGTGGTATCAATCCTTTCTGATTATCCAGCAGGTGGATTGAATTTCCTAGGTAAAACCAGGCAGTTTTAAGCAAACAAAATAGAATTCGGAATGGTGAAATCCACATTCATAATTCTGCAAACTGTAGCTGTTACTTGTAATAAGTACAGTGTAATGAAGGGGGATATGCAGTGCAGTTTTTCAGAGAATACAGCTTGGTAATATAAGTACTTAAAATGCATTTTTCATAGTATTCTGTGGGGTTTTTTTAAATGGAAGTTGTTGGTGTCACATCAGCCTCTGGTGTTTTGTGGCTACAAATATGGAGAAAATTGTAATAAACCAAGTCCTTAAAAGAATTGAAAGTGCTAGCAGAACTTAATTACTGGCAGAGGGCAGCAAGAAGAAAACTGACTGTCAGATGAATAGCTCCCCTAAAGGTTTTAATTTTTAATTATAGATTAAAGAAAGCCTTTGCTGAGTTGCCTAAGATCAATATGAAATACAGACCATTCATCCACACTACAGTGCACCAGTGGCATAGTTATAAATATTCGAAAAGAAAATGAAAGTAATATAAACAGCCCTATTTTCTGAGAGCAATAGTTTCAACCTCTGACACTTGTATATGCTGTGGTGTACTGCAGACTGTTCAGAATCTGTGGCTGTGTTCCAAAGGTCTAGAAATGCGCAACAGAAGAAAGATGTAATTAATGACAGCGGATATTCATCATGACGGAATTTTCCCCAAAGGGTCCCTCTGGAGTATTTTTGCCTGGCAGGTGAGGAGCTGCATCGTTACATAATGACGTTTCCAGAATGCAGAGCCTGGAACAGCCTGGGGAGCACAGCTCACTTCAGTGACACTGAGCTTTTGTCTGAACTGTGGCATTTTACTGCTTTGCTTAATTTTTGCTCGGATTTAGTTGCTAAATTACTGACCTTTATCTGCTCTGAGACTTCTAATCTGAATTTCTTAAATTAATAATTAATGTATTGAATTATGATGCTTATCATAGCTAAGTTGTGCTATTCTGTAGGAAAGAATGAAATCAGACTCGATTTTAATTTTGTGAACCTTTGATTCTTTTGTGTTCTGAATAATGCTGAGATGGGTACAATTATTTTAGTTTCATACTTAGATAAGGGTATTATGTTGGGTTTTTTTTAGATACCCTTCCTTTTGCCACATGAGGTAGGGTTATCTGGATTATCTCCATTGACAATTTTCTGAAATAAACCATTGTAACCAAGGGAGACACCCGGTGAGCTGCAGCGTGGTTGATGTGAGCTCTGCCTGCACTGTCTTTGTGAAGATTTTCTCTTAACTCCTGGCACTGCAAGGTCACTCACTTTGCTCTTCACAGGTTCACAGAGGTGCTGACATGGTAGCTTTTGTTTTATGAAAGCCAAGAGGATGTAAAGTTGTACTGATGGGAATGAGGAACACGTAGTGCTGGTGCCATTTGCTGCAATTGCCACAGATGATAAAGGGGCCTTCACTGAGCCTGGTTGTGGGGGTATCTAATTCACTACATAATTGATTAGCAGCAATTACCTTTATAAATCATGTTAACAAGGCTATACCAATGTTCTTTAAGTTACTCATCATTCTGTCAGTAGTGCTGGTTGATGCCATGGAAATATTGTCTTTTTTTCTGGTTTAGATGTCAGAATACAACATTAGAGACAGAAACAAAATCATGACTGAGGCAAACTGTACCTTATAAGGGAGTTTCAGAAGGAAACTCATCACCTGTGTAAAACTGCAGAAGAAAGTATCTTCTGGCAACGACATTCTTGAGTGAGATTGTCTTAGAATATGAAAAATTCCTAAGTGCTGGTGTGGGGGCATGGGGTCGATGGTACTGTCTTCACCTTGTGGAGCTGGCAGGGAGAACAGAATGCACAATCCCACGAGCAGCATGCTCAGAGCAGCTAAGGTAATGAGTTCTCTCAGGTGCTCCTTTCTGGAGATGCCCTCTCCCACAAATCTCTTCCAAAAGATGGGAGATGCTAGAAAGTCCATGGAAGATAACAGCTCGATGCCTTTCCATATGGCAGCCTTTAGAAAAATGTTGAGTAATGTTCCTTGTGTTTTGCTTTGTAGCAACTTTAGTTATCAAAAATGGGGAAACTTTGCACTTGCTACCAGCACAAGGAACTGTGGAGAGAGGGGACTTGTTTTGCAGAAATTGTTTAAGTCAGCTGTTTTGACAGTTTTCTTGGTGGTGTTCTTTAGCTGTTAATATTCTCGAGAGAGTGCCAGAATTGCTTATCTTTCAGCAGTGGGAATAAAAAGCTTTTCACAATAACTCTGGCTTAGCAGGCACTCATTGTTTATGAGCTCTTTCCCTGTAGCCTGCAGTTAGCAGAGGGAGGTGTCTGGGCTGTTATGATTCTGCCTGCAGTGTTCTTCACTTGGTGCTGCTGTCTAAAAGCACCAAAGGCAGAGGGCTGTGGGACATATTTATACCAGGGAGAAATTTGCAAGAAAGCCCAATATTATTACAGCACTGGATGTCATAGAAAAACATTGTTTGAGGTTATTGTTGCAGAGGAAGACTCAAGTTAAAAGGTGAAAACTAAGATGAAAACAGTGGATGCAGCTGGCAAGAAGCATCTGGTCATCAGCCAAAGCATCAGACTGCAATAGATACAAAGTGTCATTTGAAGGTGAAGAAGTTAATATGACTCTAGCATTAGGTAGCTCCAAAGTGTGCATTCAAGAAAGAGCATTTAAAGAATTATATAAGAATTTTTCTTTATAAATCTTTATAGCTGTATACATCTGAGGAAATAGTGAGTCAAGGAGAGCACTTTAATGTGTGGCTGAAGAGAGGCTCCTGAGTGATGTTCTGCAACCATTCTGTCTGTGGGCCTGGCTGTGTTTCCCAGGCTCCTGGGAGGGCTGCATGGACCCTGCCATAAACATGCTGTCTGCCCTGAGTTCACTTCTTTTGCTCAAGTGGCCTTGCCCAGCTCTCTGGTTTTAGGATAACTGACACAGAGCCATTTGTAGCTAAGCAGCTTCCAACTCCCATGCCCCCTATGAATGGCCTTTCTCCTTGCTGTGACTTCTATTTTGTATGCATACCTTTGGCAATATCCATTATCCCAAATATTTTAGAAATTAATGTACTGTATCAATATTTAAAAGAGCTCTGAAGTTTTTGAATGTCATTGTGAGAGGAGGCAGAAGAGGTTTGGGCTGTCTGCCCATTTTGGTCACAGATGTGCTGTATGACCTTGGGCAGCCGTGTAGAATTGCCTCAAGCTCAGACCCTTGTGCTGGGAGTGGTTCTGTTGACTGCAGAGAAGACAGAAGAATGCTTTGAGAAATTATTCAAAGCAGTTGAATGTAATATTTAATATTTTTACTTTTGTCTGTAAATCATTTATTTCCTTCACAGAGGTGCTAGAGATTAGCTGACCATTTCACATTCATGAATGAAAGGGCTCTTGCTCTTGCAGGGTTATTGCTGTGTGGAGAAAGTGAATTTGAGATCTAAGCAGAAGTGTTTCAGTGGAGTAGTTTGCATCAAATCTAAGCGAGGCCAGTTTCACTATCTGCAAATTAAAACCTTATAGTGAAATTCAGCAGCATGTGGGGATTATCCAGGCCTTGTCTGTGGTGGAGTCAAAGGGTAAAGTGGAATTTCACGGTGTTTCCTGGATAGCCTTCCTTTTGCAGAATTCTGTGTCACAGGTGTTATTTTCATTAAATTTGGTATTAAAACCCCCCAAACCCCACACGTCTGATAAATATAATTATATCCAAGCTTGCATGTATTTTTGTTGTAGGGTGGGAGAGTTCAGAGTTTTGATTCCAAAGCTCCCTGTACCACTAGCAAGGCCTGCCACTGTACATGGATTTTTAAAGTAACTGTATGAAGGAAACTGGAAGAATGGACAGAGGAAACACAAATCTCAAAACAACAACAGGAACTCATAAGGCTTGAAGGAAAAAACCAAAGAAAAAAAATTCTCTGTAACAACTGTACTTGCAGTTCACATCCTGTAACCAGGACTTTTCTCTATGCCTTCCCACTCTAGGAATTAAACTTCACAGACTTCAGAGTCTTTGCTTTCTTTATGGTTTCTTTGACCAGCAATTTAGAGTCCTGCTTCCCTGGACTGAACCATTAGGAGTAAATTTAACCCATTTCTTTAATGGAAATCATTTGAGTGTGACTGAGAGCACCTTCTGGTTTTGCTGGTGCTTCATGGGCCACAGTTTAGAGAGAAATCAGAGTATGTTATGCATCAAGGGACATTGTAGCCTTTCCAGTAGTGAGATGGGTATAGAACAGTAAAGTTAATTTTGATCTAGAAGTCAGGGTATACAAGTCTGAACCACAAAAAGCAGATATATTCTCAAATAAAAATGTGGTAGGGATTTTATACAAGGAACAGGAAGATATTTCAAACTATAGGGGAATTTAGCTGTCAGGCAGTAATTGCAAAAATTGGAGTTGTGCCAGCATGCAAGGACTGGTGTCCCTGACTTTTACAAATGGCTCTATGAAATCTTAATGATGAGAAAATGTCAAAGACTCAGGCTTTACTCCTTAGGCAGAATGTCATCTCTTGATGTATTCCAGGAGATCTTGTTGGTTATTTGCTCCCTCAATAAAAGGAACATTTCTATGAATCTCTAGCATAAAGCCATCTAACACCTCTGGTTTCGTGGAAGATTCCCATTCAGTTTTATTTCACTATTATAGGATTTGAGATCAGAAATTGTAAAAAAAAAAAAATTGACCAATAAACATGCGAATTTAAAAGCCTTGCACAACTGAAGAAATATGGAAGTTGCCTTCATTATAAAGTATTCTTAAATTGATTTTGCAGAAAGTTTAAATCCTTTCTGGTATTTTCTAGAGTGATTGTGGATCAGTAAACTGTCATCCTGCTATATTTGTTGATCAGCTGAGGTGGGAAGTCAAATGTGAATTTCTTGTAGTATCTTCTACCAGACTTTATGTGCTGTCTTACTGAAAAAAGGCCATTATCCATTAGTCTGTATGGTTCTGTGGGAAAACTTGCTCTCTGAAGAGTGCTGTAAGCAATTTTCAAAGAAATCCAAATTGTGTAGGTTTTTACTTAGGTCAGAGGTTTGAAGACATAAAATAAAACTGCAGAACATCTTAAACATTTGTTCTGACTTTTTCCAGATTAGACTGTCAGCTGCAGAGCTTTAAAAGAAAATGTTATAGATCTTATTTGCTGTAACCTCTTTTTTTCCCCTAAGCAGCATGGCAAAGATGGTAATTTCATCATGTGTTCATCCTGCAGAGCACTTATAAATTTAAATAAATGTAATGGAGGTTAGGATGTGGCTAACACACTTTATGTCACTTGAGCTGCTCAGTACATATTGATAAAAATCAGGGCAATTTTTTAGGCAAATTATGGTCTATCTTCTCATAGATTACAGCCATGATATTAATGGAAGAAGGGTTATATTTGATTGATTGTAACCAACAGCAGAGCCTTGCCTGATGTGTATGTACCTTTCAACCTTTTTTCACTTATGGACCACTATAGGTTGAATTTAGTTTCTTGTCTTGCAAGTTCAAACCTACTGATAATGTGCTTTCTGCTCTTAGTTACATATTGCAGACCTTTTATAAATATTGCAGAGCCCCTGCCAGGGGTCCACAGATCACCAGACTGAACCCTCAGGTTCACACACAAACCTGTGTTGGATGGGTGCCCTCCGTGGTTGGACTGAAATGTTTTACAGCTCTTTGTGTGAGTGTTCCTGCATTAATGGAGTCCTAAAAGAACAATGGAATAGGTGAGTAAATCCTCACTCAACTTTTTCAGGCTAAACCTGTAAGCATCCTCATTCTCACCTCAGTTCTCTCAGTTCCACCCACAGTGTTTATTTCTGACTGCTGCTTCCATAGACTGTTCCAAACAACTTAAAACTGATGACTCCTTTATGCTTCAATTGTTGAATAAGCCTCCCACTAAAACAGATGACTGTGTGTAGTGGAGCTTTATAGGAGGGATGTTTTGATGCTTAAGTTTGCAGGAGTTCTGCTCTATTACTCTGTGTATAAACAGTTGCAAATAATGTTACTCCTTGGTTTTTAAGCTCTTATTCAAGAATATTGCATTGCTACATTTTATTGTGCTGAAGCCAGAAAAATTAGTAAGTGCTTGCAGCTGAAAACACTGGTTTATTTCAAGATTTTATGTGTATTATATATTTTTAAAGCAATGAACTTGTAATTGCAAGGTATGGCTTTCAGGTCTTTTTCTCACACAAGATCTTGCAAGAGTTGGAGGGATAGCAATTTTCACCCATTTCTCTGTGCACTTCAGGCCCAAGGCACTTGTATGTTAAAATCTGAAGTGTTTTTTCTTAGATAACAAAGAAAGGAACATTTTTTTAAAAAATCAGCATACACTAAGAGTCTTTATAAATAGAAACTAAAATAATGCAGGTGAGTCTATTACTTCTTTCTGGACATAAAAAAACAGGATCAAAAAGGCTAGAAAGACAGCAGAAGAGGGGAAAAAGAGCAAAGTGTGAGGTTGTGTACAATAAAATATATTTAAGCTATAATTTGGTAGCTGTATGGGAAGAACTTGTTCTTAACAAAAGGAAAATGTATAATTTAACTGGAAAAGCTCACTGAAGTTTTTTGTATATGACAAACAGAAGAGTGTAAAGGAGAGAAGAGAGTGTATCCAAAAACTACTGACAAAATTGTCATTTGGCTCCCCTGAGAGGGAACACTGGCAAGAATATGAGACAAAAAGGTCAGAGAAACAATAATTGGAAATGACTATTTATAGCCACTACTGCATACCTCCTAGGTGTTTTAGCATATGAAAATGCAAACTAAACCACTAGAAGTTAATGCAAGTCAGAAAGGTCAAGGAAGTAGTAATTGTTAAATGGAGTTAATTGGATTTTTGTGGAATTGTTGGAGTGGAAAAAACATTTTGTAAATGGAAAAAATAGCTGTAGGAAACATAGAAAGTATTCAGATAAATACATTACTATACTTCTAATATTTTTTTTGTGTCTTGCATGAAAATGTTTTGGATATGTAGGAGGAAAGTGTTGCATGTCCATACCTCTTTGCAGAGCAGAATTACTGAAAACTTTATGTTCCCAGTGGAGGTTGTTAATGAAAATACAGAGAAGAAAATGACTGAAGAAATCTCAGGTTTATGCCCTGGGCTAAGGGAATGAAACCTATGATGATTATTATTGAAAGATCTTCAATGAAAGCCTTGCTAGAAATTAAAAGAGTGAAGCAAATCCAACTTTGAGTTCTTCCCATAAGGTAAGAAAGGCAGTTGACATCTGTCAGGAGAGCTTGGGTGAAGATGCTCAGGGCTGCAGAGATCCAGTGAGCCCCTGTGCAGGAAAGGCTGCAGCCCTTGGCTGCTGTTCAGCCACTTGGCAGAGCAATTTCTTTGTCCAGGGGCTGAGCCACTGGGGTTCTGAACTTGGAGAGGTTGTCTGGGCATGGTTGAATCAGGTCATCTTTCATTCTCATTGTGGTGATTCCACACTGTTTTGGCCATTGCTCGGACTCACTGAACTTTAAAACAGTGCTGCTTTGCTGGCTGTCTGACTGATGAGCTGGTGTGTCTGGGGGAGGTACCACACTCCTCACTGCTCACCGCAGCACAAAGCCTCCTGAAGCTCTCCCTCCCTGCCTGCCCCCGGGGCAGTGCTGACTGTGGCACTTCTAACAGCAGAATTGAACTCCTCACACAGAACTTTCTTGTGAGAGCTCTGAATGCCATCAAACTTTCATTGTCAGGTACTCTTTGAAAGGAATAGTGCTGTACCTATCACTGCAGGCTTCTGATATCCTGACTACCTGCAAGCAGTTGGGGTCAAAGACCGAGTGTTTGAGTTTTCCCTTTTCCATTGATCTCCTAGAGTTTAAGAATGGTAAAAAGAGCTGAACTGGAAAGTATCACTAAAACTTAGAAATAGCAGTTGAAGGCATTTAATCTTTTCATGACCATTACTAATTGCAGAGGAGACACCTCTGCCTGGCAGCCAGTGGTCTGGGATAGTCATAATTGCAGCATTCTATGAATGTCTGTGTCTTTTTCATGATTTTTTTTTTCAGATGTACATTTTTTTTCTCGCTATTTCATGGGAGAATAATATATATTATACCTTTATAATCACTGAACAAAAAATTTGCTAATAGTGTTTCAGTTTTACTTTACAGTTTTTCAGTCATTATCTTATACATATCGTTGTGTTAATTAATTTAAGTAGCGCAAGAATTTTCAGCCTGTGTACCACTATATGCATGAAATTTCTTTCCAAGGCTTACCTAATCTATAAATTCAAATGTCATTCCTTGAATTTTATTTTGCCTTATTCCATTGGTTGTCATGGTGTTATGTAAGTGAAAAAACCGACTTGTCTGTTGGTATCACATTAATTTATTTTTAATATGCCCCAAATATAACTGTAACTTCATTGAATTCTCTTTTTAATAATGTTTGATTTATTGGGAAAGACAAGGGTGAAGTGATAAAAGCCTTGGAGCAAATTAATATTATTTTAACTAATGGGTTTCAGTGGAGTTAGATTAGCAGGTAAAATAATACAGGGCACTATTTTTCATCCATGCCATTGCCATTAACTTCCAGTTCTGGAAACAGTAAGCAAATTAGAAGTCAGACATATAACTGAAAGTATTTGTCTCATTTATTTGGAGTTTCAGATTACCCTTAATTCTCTTTCCAGCTTCATAGTTCAGGAACCTTGTGCCAATAACCAGTGAACCAGAATTTTCTGCTGCATGGAATGCTATGAACTTGTTGACTCATCAAAACCATTTCAGGATAATTTCTGAGGTCTTTTTGCTGTGATTGGTGAATATGGATTTTTAGACACATCTTGGTGTTCAACTGCCTGGAATCATGAATAAAAATCATGAGAAGCATCATTCATGAGAGGGAAATCCATGACTCTGTATGCATATGTTTTTTGTGTATTTTTCTTCTGTAATACAACTCATCAAGTCTAAGTAGTGTGACATAATAAGGTAGGAAATATGGCAAGGTCAAGGCTGTGAAATGTCCTGCTTTATAGTTTCTTCTTGAGGGTGCAGTACTATGGAAATAGATTTATTTAGGTTTACATTTTAGAGTTTTATTGTTGTGTTGTCTACAAAAAACATAATCTTCCTTCTGATGCTCTGACTTTGAAAACATTTCTCTTACTGTACTTTGCAAGTTTTCCCCTGAACTAACTTTTCTTTCTCTGTTGGAAATGATAGGAAAAAATTGTTCCCATTGAGGAAATAGTTTTTAAAAATGTAGCACTAAGATGAAATATAAATCAAGCTGCAGCTGATGAACCAGTGAATGTCTAGGACTTGTTGATGCTGGATTGTTTAGGGGGAAAACTGACATCCATGTGGGAGCCTTTAAGAGTAGCAGAGAACTCTAAAGTACAGAATAGAAGGAACAGAGGAATAAGAGGCTGGAGGACACACAGAATGCTGCAATGTTTTCCTATATGTATATATATAAAATTTATATGGGTTGAGACACACAAATCTGAATGTGTTCTGGTGAATTGTGAGAATTGCCTCATACCTAAGTGACAGAAATGTCCCAAGGGAAAGACCAGATATTGAACCATGTGATCTTTCCAAAACTGTCTTGCATAGGCTCACAAGAGGTAATGAGGACACAGGAAAACATGATTGCAAGCAGCTGAGAAACTTGTCCTCTCCATTCATAATAATCTTGATCATTTTGAATGTATAATTTGCACTACAAAAATGTTGAAACATGGCCTATGAACTATACAGGAGACATTTAAATAACAAAGCTGTTTCTTTTGCAGAACTACTTGGTCTCGTTGTTTATACATGTATAAAGGAAAATGTTTTTGGTGTCACATTAGCCATGTTCAACACAGATACAGTTCATGGTTTTTTTAGTTTTCTGCTCCAGGAAAATTTCTGTCCTGTCCTTAACATTATACTTAATGCTCTTCAAAGTTTCTTTTTCTGGCTGATGACCTCTGTCCTTGCAAGGGATTTTTTTGCGTAGAGCAGCATCAGATTCTTTCCAGAGGTTCTGGTACTTCTCTGTGGCAGTTCATTGTTATATTTACCTCTTTACTAGTGAAAAGGAAAAGAAATTAGGTCATAATCCTCCTTCTGTAAGTCCCTTTTAATCTTCCTGATGTATTTGAACATCATGATACTTAGTGCTTCCAATAAGTTACTTGCTATCAGTTTTGGTTTCTCAGGTGGCCATCTCACTTTTTATTATAGTTATTCTAGAGCATCTGCATCCTTGATTATTCCATATAAATAATTTTGATCAATATCACTCTGTCCCAAAACTCTTGATGCACTGAATAACATTTAAAAATCTTTCTCCCTCTGAAAGGCACTGAAACAAAGACAGGACCAGCCATAATTTGTTTTCTTTAGTGACAATATTTTGGAAGTAAAACACTGGAGATCTATTGAAATATCAATAGATAACAAAACAAATGGAAAACTGTCCAATAAATGAAAAGTCTTTTCACTCTCATTCATCGGAGCATGATACCTGATGTAGTTAAAAGGAGAAATTTATGTTCCTACCAGCTGGACATAAAGCTATGCATATTCTCCTGTTCTAGCCTCTCAACATGAAAAACCAAATGTCAGGAAAAGGCTCTTCCCTGTAGAGGTTAAATAAATAAAGAAATAATTTGTCATTGGAGATGTTCTGATCACGGTAATGCTTGAATACTTGAAGTATAGAAAGGTTAAGACAAGGATATGGCTTTTCTCTCTTCAAAAAGATCAGGTTAAAGGCAAAGCTATTTGTGGAATGGTTGTTGTTAGTATTTTTATTTCAGGATGGACCTCCACAAGGTAAGAGATTGAAAGACAGAGAAAGATAACAAATGTAATAGCTGCATTGAACCAAGGTTTAATATTCATGGTGGGACTATAATATGCACTGTGCTGGGATATCTTTCTTTTTTGCAAAAGAAACAAAAGGAATCAAAGCCTTTTTTAAAAATGCTATTTTCCCCATTGTGAGATCAAAGTTTCTCTGTTGCTGTGTTCCTGATATCATTACAGTAGAAAGGTATGTTGTCTCATTTAGCAAAGTAGCCTCATTAATGTAATTCACTTTAGGTTAGAGTTCTGTCAATTACCAATATTGAAAACATAAAATGTTTTATTTTTTTTGGTGTGTGAAAGAAATCAGATATGTATTAGTTTATGAATCCTGTAACTCCACTAAGAGCAAAGATAGAAAGAAAAGGTCATCATGCATTTGAAGTAAATACAATTTTAAACAACTTACAGCACAATTTGAAAACCATTTTTTCATCTTTCCAGAAAATTCCCTAGGATGAAGTCACTTCTGTGCTGTTCCTGCTTTTTTTTCAGTTGCTGGACGTTTATGCACTGTTAAAATCAAATGAATCATTTGCAGATAAGGTCTTCTGGCTGGGCCTGGGATCCAGAGGAACAAACACCTGCCCTCAGGGGTGCTCTGCTCTCAAGGGCAAAGGCATCACTTGTGGCTCTTTTGTGAGAACACAGCATGTGGGTGTTGATGGTCCACCCAGCCCAGGGTTTGTTCTTCAGCAGTGATAGCAGGAGATGTGGTTTAGAGAGACATCAATGAACTTGTTAATATGGAGAGAGAGAGAGAGCCAAACCCAACAAGGCCAAGAGAATAATGGATATTATGAAATGTAATTCTTGTCAAAACTGATTTAGGAAAAGCAGACAATAATTGAGATAAATGACTATGCTCCACTGCACCTCTTCCTCCCTTCCTTCCAACCCCCCAGGACTACAGGGACATATGAATGTGCTTTTGTTGCTTTTGGTTTTTTTTAGGGTTGGCTCTTTGTCAAGGTTACCATTACTTGACTTACTGTGTTGTAAAGCTCTAGTCAAATTCATTGATGTCATGTCTGGAATACAAGGCATGACTTCCAGGGCTTGTCTTAGCAAAATGCACGAACGGACCAAAAATAGTCACGTGCATTGCAATAAATGCAAATTTGAGGGGTTTGGAGTTCATGTGGTTATAATGAGAAACAAATTTCATCAGGCAACAACCAGAGACTCCCTATAGTAAGTGGGAATGCTGGGAAAGTCTATATTGAAGAACACAATTTTCTCTTGCATAAATTTTAAGTGTTTTTTTTTTTACAATGAATCTCTTTCCAGGTCAAATTATTAATTTTATATTGGCTTAGAAACACCTGAGCAAGCCCAGGAGATTGTAACTGCTGGCATGGGAAGAGTCATTCCCAAACTGGTTCCAGGGGCAGTTGTGCCGCTGTGTGTGCAGACAGGTGGGACTGAGCTTCCCTTCATTCTCATTTCCTGGAGTGTCATGCCCTTGGCAGAGGTAAAGTTGGTGTTCAGTGTCATGGTTTAGCATCCAAACCCTCACCAGCACCAAACCCCAAGCAGCAGTTTTCTTCCCCTGGAGGTGGCTCTGAGATGGGTCTGTTACCATGTGCCCAGTTAGAATTTCTGAGCACTGAAAGAAAACCAAGTACCTAAGAAATCCAAAAGTGCCTGGTAGAAACACAGATAAATTTCAGAAGAGAAACTTTAAAAAATCTTCTTTGATGCAAAGTTTGTAGAGATTTATCTACCAAAAATGACCCAAGCTAGAGAAAATGCAATTGACTTCTCAACAATGCCAGATTTGGGCTCTGACTCAGCAATGGTGATGTAACTTCCACAGTGCCAGTTACTAAAGTGCATTTTAAGAACTGGTGCTTTGGAAATGGAAGTCCATTGTTTTACTGCAGGAATAAATGTATCATGGTCTTCTAAAATGACCCAGAAAAACAGGTGGTAATTTTGATATATAATACTGTCAGGATAGAGGGGGATACGATCTGTTACTATTTCTGAGCATTTTGAAGAAGCTGAGTCAGTTCAGGAAGGAAATGTGTGTTTGTAGCAGGGAAATGGCCCTTGGAGCTGGGCTCCTTCAAATGTGGGTGCTTCCCTTTCCCTTTAGCTTTGCTGTGGATGTGGATTCTCCAGCCTGGGGAGGTGACCCAAGGCGAGCCTGGTGGCGCTGCTGTGTCTTGTTTGTCCTAGAGATGTGTCCTTTGCTGGCCATGCCCTCTGCTCTGTAACTCCTGCTGCACAGCCAAGTGGATCCTTCTCTGGGTGTTGGGGCTGGGAGCCCCTGCCCAGCAGTGCCAAGTCCTTGTGAGCTTTGTGCTGGGCACCACCAAATTGCACCTTCTCCCCAGCATGTCATCCAGAGACAGTTTGTCCTTTAGGTCTTGAGATCATACCTGGTTTAAATCCACCCTTATTGCTATACCAGTTTGGAAGCAAACTTTATTTACAATTTGTAATTACCTCACAGCCTCATTACAACAGACACCTGGTACTTGCTGTTACATTTAAGGTTGCAAAACAGTTTCCATAGCAACAGCTGTCTCTGCACACCATAATTTCCTGCAGCATTTCCCTATTGGCTAAAACAACCTCCACAATTGCTTTCTGTCCAACGTTTAATTTTCCCATCAATCAATTCTAAATTAATTTGAGGTGAAATAATGTATTTCTCATTAGGAAAAAAAAAATGAACCCAACCCATTTTCTTCTGGGTTTACTATTGTAAAAATAGGCTGAGGATTATTAGTATTGCTTAAACTGAGAAAAAAAAGTTTCCCTTTAATTTAGTTTTAATGAAAGTTAGATAATATCATGGATGTATGAGGCACTGATTTTTTTTGACCATATAGTTTTACTGTCTGTCCTCTTACTTGACTTTTTTGAAAGCTTTAAATACTTAGCTGTAAATTTTTAAAATGCGTATCTGAAAGATTGACTTTGTTTTTGACACATATTGTACCTTGAATACTAGGTGTCCAAACAGTAGAAATGACCCAGTGTGTTCGGGCTGGATCCCTTTCACTCTGTGTGTTTTGTTAGAATCAGTCAAAGCTAAAGCCGTGCTGGAAGACTGGGAGCCTCTAGGTTTGAATTTATCCACTCTGACATTTATTAGACCCAGGATTTGCTGCTTTAAATGTTTTTAACTTAAATTTAGCAAACTGATTTTTTTCAGACTTAACTGGCTCCTGAGGAAATCTACAAAGCAAATCTAATTTGAAGAAAAATACCACGTTAGTTCTAACATTACTTGCATTTGATAAAATGCATTGTAAACTAAAATAATCTTATTATTGCTGTTTCAGATCTCATTCTATGTTCAACCATTGTTTCTTAATTCTATAACTTGTGGATTTCTTTGGTTTCTCAAGCTTTATGTAAAATCTTTTGGGTTCTGCACCATCTAATTTCAGTTTGGTAAATTTCTATCAATATAAATCCCATTTAAAGAATTTGAAAGACTTAAACCACAGACATATATAAAGACCCAAATCTGGGGGCAACAAAGTATATTAGGAATCAAGATATATTTTCATTCCTTCTAACAGTGCAAATACTATAAATATAAATCTGAAAATGCCAAGTCAGCACTCAGAGTTATTGACAATTTCTTCTGCATCACCTTTGTGCCTGCAGCAGAATTCCAGACCTTGCATTCCACTTTGTGGTTGCCAGCATGACCCCAAATGCCCTCTTATCCAACAGAAGGAGTCTTCTTTCTTTAAAAAAAAAAGTGCAGGTTAATTGCTTATTTGTATCTTGAGAGATCAGAAGAAAACAGCAGTGTTATGTTAAAATTGTATTTATTCTTTTTGTATATATGTTACTATAATATTCAGTAATCTGAAGATACCAGTTTTATTGATGTCATGCAATAACTTCCTATTCAGGCTAAATATATTTGTATCAGTTTTTGTGCTACTGTGCTTTTTGTGTGATGGAGTAATTTGATGAAAATTACTTAATTATAAGTATAAAGTTAGAAATGTTAAATAGTGCAAAAAGTCTGAACACTAAAGCTGGTAGCATTAATATAATGTGACCCTATGCTTTTCATTTAGCAATAACATGATTATCATTGCAATTTCAATGCTTTCAAAATAAGAGGCTGCAGGTCTGAGATGGATTCAGTGTTTTTGAAAGCTGTTAAAATAACGATAGAGACTTCTGAAAGAAAATATATTTTCCAACATACTGGTGGTCAGGGAATAAATTCTGATTGTAAGAGCACCAAAATACATATTTACTTTTAAAAAGACAAGGGGTCCAAATCTTATTTGAATAAGCATTCAGTTTGTCATTGTCATATTCTATTGCTCTTAACAAATGGTATTTTTTGGACAGTTACATTGCACAGGAAATAGCTACTTTTCCCACTGACATTAAAAAATATATTTTCTAAAGTGTCAGAGATATTTAGTTCTATTGAAATTCAATTCTTTTCACAGTTTTGAACCATACCTCTTTAAATTGGTTGTTCGGAGGCAGATTAGCACAAAGGCACATTTACATTCATGTTTTCACCCTTCTTTGCATCCTCATCCATCAAGTTCAGACCCTCTGAGTTTTTATTGTATTTTTATTGAAACATTAATATGTAATGTGAGAGTGCAAAAAGCTCGAATATGTGAAAGGAAATAAATCACTGCCACCTAAAATATTATTCTGAGGAATTGAAAAGAGGACATGGATCTTTTGCTGCTTCTGTGCAGATGCTGACTTTTAGAAGCTGATGATATTGCTTAGCATCTGCTGTATGCGTCTGTATCTTGAGTCTGGTGGGTTATTATTTTCCCATTATAGCTGTGTTCCTGGGTTGTTCTAGAATAGTAACATAGTTTAATACTGCCACATAATTTGTGGTGTCAGTCTGCAAAAACTATCTTTACTCTTGGTGTTTGAATAACAGAAGGAAGTCAATAAAACAGATGAAAGTTGAGGTTTATGGAGACAGTTCCAGCTAGGAAGGCAGAATGATGTGTGTTGCATATTCAACAGCAGGCAGAGTGTTCCCATTAAAATGAATATTCAGGGGTGCCTTTTTTAATGAAACAGGACAAAATTAAATAGAAAAACAACACTTTTTTTCTGAAAAACAAATAATTTCCTGGATGTGTAGGCAGCTCCTGATATTGCCTTTCTTTCCATTACTATACTTTGTGCAGTACATTTTCAAACTCTCTTTGTGTTGTATCTCATATTTCAAGAGTCCCATACCTTCTCAGTGTTTTCCTGTGGGCAGCAGATCTTCACAGCTTCAGACTCAGGGTCTTCTTAGTCAGGGCTCCTTCAAGGCTCTCCCTGACTGCCAGCCCACCCCCTTTTATCCCAGTTATCTTGACCAGCCACAGCTGCACCCACTGAAGGCCATCGCAGCTGCCGCCCATCAAGAACAACCAGGACCTACTGGGGCAAGGCCCATACACAGGTATTCAATTGCAATACAGATATTTCACTGGGACTCAAGGGCCACCTATATAATACATATATTTGCAAAGGCCACCGATATCTTTGTATGATGATTTCTCTTGGAATGAGTGTCTCCTAATGTTTGTGGATTGACATTAGTGTTTGATGCCTGAGGTTGCTTCAGAAAGTTTAAAAATTAGTAAATACTCTATTTTCTTCCTCCAAGCAAGATTTTTGTTTTAAGCCAGGTAGCTTGGAGGAGTCCAGGTGGACTGCACTGACACATCTGTCTTTATCAAACTGCTGTGCAACTTGAAAAAGGAGCAGACTTTTAACAGGACTGACTTGCTAGGAAAACATCCATACTTATTTTTGACTGCTGACTTGCATTGATGATATTTGAATCTCTATTACCCAATAGAAGTTATCTGCTCCAGGCTTTGCAGAAGTCTGACCAGTTTCCAATTCCCCAGCCACAACTTTTACTGCTAACAACACTGTGGTAACACTGAGAACATTTTGTGCTTGGAGTTTCCTTAGATTTTTGGGCTTGTAAAGAAATTTATAGTAGTTCAGTGAGCTTCTCAGCTAATTTTCTGTGCCTGTTGACTTGAAACTACTAAATTTTTCCAGATCCTGCCATGCATCTTTTCATTACAGGCCATGCAATTCTGATCTCTTTTAAATGTAGCATAAAAAATTTAGAAGCAGATATTAATTTTATGAATTCATATATGTACTGCCTGTGTAAGGCACCTGGCATATGCCTTGCTTTCAGAATTTGTTTTTAAGAGCATGTTGTTGTTGTCTGTGACCCCATTCCCTATTTGATTGATTCCTTCAGTGTCTATTATCAGCCACAGGCATTGTAAATATTGTAACATGGGTATTAACCTTTTGCTTTGTATCTCTTTTTAATGCTAGTATGTTTTATTGATGATTAATAATTAATAACTGCCTGTTTTGTTTCCTTTGTTTTCAAATCTACTGCATTGTTGGCTTCCAGTAAGATTTTTTCCAGTGCTTTCAATTTGAAATGTAGTATTCTTGGCAGGGATGTTGTTACTATTATACATACATAGGAAGGGAGAGAAGGAAAAAGTTTTGGGGGATGGCTACTTAAAAATTCTTGTGGATTTTTAATAGTTTTATTTTTTTTTAATTTCAGAAGAAAGAAGTTACAAAATACATTGGATTAAATAAATATTGTATTAAATCAAAATAATACAAAAAATAACATAAACCCAAAAAGAAGCAACTTCTCTATTAAAAGAAATATCTGTAAAATAGGCTGATTATACAAGAGAGGTTTTATTCAGGGGTAAAAGAGTAAAGTCAAGATTTTTCTCTATTTTTAGTTTTAAGTTTGAACTTCCTAGCTAAGCACAGAAGTCATGCAAATGAGGGAAAGGTGAAGCAATTGAATAATTTGAAAGTGAAACATTATGTCTCATCTTGGAATCAGGAGGGAATTCAAGGAACTATTTGATTTAGACTCTCTTTCAAAACCCAAAGAACTATTTGATTTAGACTCTCTTTCAAGTTTATTAAATAGGATTTTTGAGTTTTGGAACTTGCACTGGAAAGAGTTCTAGTTCTAGCTGATGTTACAACTACTTGCTTTTTTTAAGGCATTGTGCTTCAGCTTGGAGGCATTTAAGGCAAGGTCACATGATTGGGAGCTGACCAGAGCTGATTTATTGCATGGATTGCTGTCTTGTGTTTCAAGATCTGTGGAGAGCAAGACTTGCTAATTATATATCTTAACTTAGATTGAAAAGAAATATTTAATAATACTTTAATCAGAAATACCAGATGAAGTTTTACAAAAAGCAGATTTTGTTAGAATGGCATTCCATGCTATCAGCAATCGTTCTTTGTGCATATGTGGCCCATATGGCAAGGCCAGGCACTTATCAGTGTGAGGAACACCAGCAATCTATTATTCACACTGGAAGCTCAGTTTCTTCCCAACTTCAAATCGCTCTTCTGGAAAGCAACTTGGTCTTCCTGAGCTGACAGTTGTAGAGGGACTGGTATGTGTAAAAGCAACTAATGGACCCATTTCCTATGCATTGATTTAATTATTCCTTTTGGTCTTATGTCTCTAAAATGTATCTGACCATACTTAAACTTGCTTACAGTTTAGCTGTGCACCAGGAAAAAAAGGTACTTGGCTTCCCTTGGCAAGGCACTCCCTGCAAACCTCTTATGTTTGTAGCTCTCTCTGCACCACAATGTTTGTCCTCATCTTCTGCCCCATACTTCCCTTCTGTTGCCTCTTTCTAGAACTCAAATTGTGTTTCCTGGATTTTAACACAGGGCATTCTCCTTTCTACTGTTCTGACAGGAAACACGTTGAAATCCTCATGATAAGTTTTTTTTTTTCCATCTTTTATAGGAAAATTTTCTGGTCCAACTGATTTCCCCCTACATTTAATAATTTCTTTCTTGTTTCTGTGCATTAATTTTGAAGCAAATCCTCACATTCTTTCTTTTCAAAGGATTGGTATGTTATAGGAACCCTCCATGTGGTCACTCCAATGAAAAGCAACATGGATGATGCACTTAGTTTCTCTACCCAGAGTTCATCCATCTGGTTTTGGTCTAGAAGGCCACTAGACCCACATCTAAATAATATAAAAAGCCTCAGGATCAATTAATACAAAGGAAATGAAATATTTGGTTATAAAATACATGGAGGCAAAATCTTCCAATAATGCATTGTACCCCAGGAGAGGGTATGACTAGTCCTGTAAAAAGAAAAATGTAATTGTTTTTAATAAAACACTGTTATCTTCACTCTTGAAGTATGTAAGGCTGGATACTTGGTTCTTTTGCTTGGTTTTTTTTTCCACTCGATTTTGGAAACAAATCCCATGCAAACCAGTACTTACTAAGTTGCATAAAGGTTTGCAGAGTGATAGAAACACTGCTCCCTCTACTATTGCAAATAGCAGTTTCTATGTTTCAGTGCTGAAAGTTTCCATTTCAAAATACTTTTAGAAACATGCAAAGGAAAACAATTTCATTTTCTAGAATTTTTCCAAATGTAATATTTCTCAATAACTTTATGCAGTTCAGAAATAGAATTACGTATTTGCAATACACTCAGGACAAGAAAAAAAAATTTAAAGATATTATGGGGTGGCTGAAATAAGGAGAGCTTGGTCTCCTTTTTGGAGTAGATATTATTTCTGCGAAATAAGAGCATGAGGAATGCCATCTGGCCTATGGAAATCAGCCATTGAAATGATTACAGTATCAAAGAAAACAACCTACTAACCTTTAGCAGTGTAATGAATATCATTGATATCCCTTCAAACAGGGTGGCAAACCGAAGGGTTTTTCAGAGCAAGAAAATTCTCCATTGAGAGGAACAGAACTCTTCTGTTCTATTACTGGCTCCTGGTCTTCATCTGATGTAAAAATCCTAGCAATGCAAAGCTGGTGCTGAGTTACCATCCCAGCCTCCCCTGTGATGGAATTTTGTGTTGACAGGTGCAAATGTAAAACCTCCCACAGACTTTCAGTGATCTGTTCCTTAGATAGCTGGGGTTTCTCTTGGCACTTAAAGAACCCTTTATTCTTCTCTGGAGATATCAAAATATTGGCTGTGACAGCAATACATATACCACAAGCTGTACAACTGAATTTGTGTCACATCACCTGAGAGAGGTGATACAGAGCCTGATAACCACACTGAGCATTTCCATCTGTGGGAAAGCTTTTCTGCTCTGCTGAGAACAAGGAATGCCCAGATGGTTTGGAAATTATTAGAAAATAATTATCATTTTAGAGTGTAAGGCTTTTAACTTAGCCTGGTGAATGTGTGTCTGCCTCTCTCAGAAATGATGACCAACTTTAACCAAAGAGAACAAACTGATCCTGCTTGTCCTACTAGGGTGATGCATCTTTCCTGATGCACCAGGAAAGGGTGTTACTGCATCCTTCTCTGGTATTTACCTTCCTGATAGCCATTTCAGCTGTATGTACAGAAAATACGAGAAGTAAACAAAACTGTTCTCATTAATTTAACACTGGACTTTGGGAAATGAGCGAAATTTTCAAGTGTGACCTTCATTTTTAGGTTGTCTGTGCTTTACAGCTATCTAATATTAGCCATTTGCTTTTTCTGGTTTCAAGAGAATTGGACACCTGCTTTTTCTACCAATTACTACTGAAAGTAAACTCTAGATTAGTCTTAAAAAAGAACCCCTCTGGAAACCAAGTAATGAAACTTGAGACATTTTTGAAATATGACTTTTAATTTCCTGCACTTCAATGTCCCCATCTGTACAATGGCCATCGCAGCTGGATGTTGAGGAGGCTTGTCAGCTTAGTAATAAACTGGAAGGAAGTCATTAATACTGTTCTCAGACTGCGCTGTGAAAACTCAGAGAGTAAAAGTCCATGGTAATTCCATTTCCCCTGTGGAGCTCTTTTCCTGCTGCCCTGTCAAGGGAAAGACTGAATTTCTGTCGCCCTTCAAAGGGCTTGCCTCTAAATCTCACAGATATTGGGCACTGTGCAGAAACTCAATCTCCATGGCAGCTAAGTGCCACTGGTGACTGTAATATTTGTCAGCCCAACCTTAAGGGATCTGTACTGTCCAATAAAGGATCCAGTGGAAATGATGGATATCTGCTCGCACTGCACATCTCCATCCTTTCAGGCCCATCCATGAGCACGTGTGCAGGAAGCAAGGAAAATGTGCTAGCAGTGTGGTCTCTATCAATTACACAGAACTGGGGCTCTCTGTGGGGAGCTTTTCCAGGCCCATATTTGTCCCCTACAAAATGGTTGGGATGTTGGTCACATAGAATCTACTGTGTGTCCAAAAATGTCCCACTGTGAACTTGCTGAGCTGGCTGTCAAATACATTGAACTCATCTAATTGGAATACTGGCACTGAATAGTAAATTCCTGGGTCTGTATTTACCTTTGCAGTGTCTAACTCTGTGTGAGGTTGGTCCTTCAGGCTTCAGGATTGTAGGAGCTACAAACCAATTCCTTCATTCTCTGTTAAATGCAGGGACTTCTCATTTTAAAAATTATTTTTTGTGTGTTGAAATTTAAATAATTTGAACCTCAAATAGCCTTTGGATTTTACATAATTTTCTCTGTGAGTTTTGATGAAGCAGTGAGCTTGCAAAAAAAGGTGAAATTGTTTAGCTGACCAGCCTGTGCAGGCCTGTTTTTGAATAAAACTTTCTCTTTCTTCAGCAGCTGCAGGTTTGTGGAGATTTTGAAGATACAAAAGAAAGGCACCTTGTCCATGCACCAGGGCAGCTCACAGTGCTTTGCTGGGAACTGCAGATGGAGGCAGATTGTACCATGCTGGACTGCTTCCAAGGCATTTCCTTCTGTGCACCTGTGCTCCAGGTACAGTGACCCATTCTTTGCCAATTTTACATGGAGTTAATTTACATGGAACTCCATTTACCAAGGATTAGGTTTTCACCCTCTTGATTGGTCAATCTCAGGTCTCTCAAAAGTGTTGCATTCTTGGTAATGTATCTGCTCAAAATTACAATAATATATGTTTTTGTCATTAATAGTTTCTGATTTACAGGTCTGATTTTCTTGTGGCTGAAATAGCCTGAATTTCAGATTTCTGAACTTTACAAGCTATACTAGGAAACTGCATGGAGAAAAATTTCCAGTTCTAGGATAGGATTAGAGACAGAGGAGGTAAAACAAACCTAAAAACAATTGATTTTCTTCTAAGTAATGTTCTGACTAATTTATTTATTTCACTTATTCTATTTGAAGGCAGAGTATAATACTTTGGTAAATAAAATGAAACAATTAGCAGTAGAAACAGTTGTCTTCTTTTTATTACCTGTTTGACTCATTATGTTATTGCCTGGAAAATCAGCAATAATGGAGCAATATAGAGGACAGCTTTACACACATTTACCCTCTTATGTAGAGCGACAAGTACATTTATGTTTAGGGTATTGATTCCCTGGATTTATACAAAATAATCCCCCCCATATGTTTGTAGGTGACTCTGATAGTTCTTTCATGATCAATATCTAAGCAGTGTTTATTCATTTCTGAGTAAATTTCATAAACCTATCTCTGTTGAGAACAGATGTGCTGCAACTGGGATACAAAAGGAAAGATTACATGCTTGGCCCTGCCATTGCATGGTGGGGTAAATGAACTCCAGTGGGATGGTGGAACTCAACCCACCCAGTCTAATTGGTGATATAAACCAGGTAATTAGAGACATGGTAATTGGATGTGGAAACCTCTGTAGCAGGGGGACACATTTAAGTGGTTGTGCCTTTGGGCTCTGTAAGGAAACTGCTTGTGGAAAGAAGACTGTATTTTAATAGCATCAGATTTCATAAAAACAAAAAAAGCCATTTGTCCATCAGGGAATGGAATGTTATAATTCATATTCTGAAAACAATGCTGAATTTTAGATCCATTCATTTCAAAGCCTGATTAGATACATAACCAGAGCAGCA
This sequence comes from Emberiza elegans, assembly GCA_024865655.1. Taxonomy (NCBI): domain Eukaryota; kingdom Metazoa; phylum Chordata; class Aves; order Passeriformes; family Fringillidae; genus Emberiza; species Emberiza elegans. Next base: position 13,144,871 of record JALJVW010000398.1, on the reverse strand, counting down.
GTAAGTCTACTGATATTACAGCAGTTACTGATTTTTTTTATTTGCACGATTTCAGAGTAATCTCAGGGACAATAAAATGTGAAAAGAGAGGCACTGTAAGTGACCTGAGGTCATCATGGTAGTGCCAGTTAGGAAAACCAGATTTTTTTTTTAAATATTGCATTTTATAGGCAGTTGAAAATGCTTGCAAACAGCTTCACTCATGAATACAATTCTCTTTTTAATAACCTGTGGGCTTCCAGAAAGCAATGGGAGCAGCATGGTTGTTCTGTAAATGTATTTCTAGGCAAAGCATAGTGATGTAATCACACAGTATTTTTGTAACACAAGAAGAGCTACAAGAGAGTAGCACAGGATGATTGTTCTGAATTGCTTCACCCCCTATCTAAGATGGGAATGAATAAAACAATAACACCACAATTTTTTAAGGCTTACTCCTGATTTGGATGATCAAAAGAAGTTTTTAATTTTTATTTTTAATATAGGACTGTAGTTCAAAGTTAAAGTTTATAAAAAAGGTTATGATAGGTTGGTATTTTCTTTATTCCATCTATTAGTGTCAACGTGTAGCAAGTTCATTCTGAGTTTAGGCAGGAAATTCAGGCAGTGAAATCTCCACTGTGCTTTGTGTTTTATAAGTAGAAAAAAGCTAAGTAAAGGCGAGTGCAGAGTAAGAGCCTCATGAAAGAAATCTATTCTGAGATCTCCCTGTTCCCAAGTAAGGTGGGGAAAGGATGACATCAGTTGCAACACAAGTACTTATTAAGGGAATATTACAAATGACAGAATCCATGAAACAGGACCTTCTGCTTAGGCTGCCAGTCAAGCTTGTCTAATGGTAGTGAAAATGGGAGAACAAAGGCCTGAATTTAAAGGAGGCTTCAGCAAAGCAGTTACAGTAGTCAATTACTTTAGCTGAAACGGGGTGATAAGAAACAAAAAAGTGAATACTTGCAAGCTATTTTGATACTTTAGAGTTGTATTTTCTTCTTTTACACATCTTTCTCATCCAAAACCTTAGTCAAAAAAAGACATTTTCAAGATTTTTTCTTTATTCCTGGCTGGAATGAATCTCTAAATATTTATGTGAAAGATATATTTATATGTCAGGGGAAAGGTAGACTGAAGCCTGTTTACAGAAGATTAATTTTTAGAGCAAGATAAATCTTGTCTCTGTTTTGCAGACAAAATTAACTGGAATTGTTTGCCTAGAATATCCAGGTCTAGAAAAAATCTCAAAGATTTTCCTTTATAATTAGTGTGCTGACTGTGGTGTATCTGTTATTTTATGAATAATTTATATAGATATGGAGTCCCACTATGGAGTCCCACTATATTTTATTGTCATTTGGGCAAAAGTAGTAGTTTTTCAAAATGACAAACCAGTCAGATGGTTAAAATCTGTTTTTTTTTCCTGGCTTAAATCACTCTGGATGTTTTTTAAGTCCATGTTATGGCCCTTGACTCCACTGCCTTGGTGCAGGGTTTGCACTTCATCTGTGCACCTTCATTGCCTTGAGATTTTCCTGAAAATTATAACTGAAAAGTGCTGGAAACCCAACCTGGGCACTGATTGTATGTGACAAGCAGGGTGGAAATGGGCTTCCACTCTAGATATGTGAGCCAGTAAGAATAAAAACCCTACTCTTCAGCAATACTGTGGAAATCACTGAATATCTAAAAGCAGTTACAGTGAATTTATAGTTTTGGATTCCAAGTTTTTCTTTTGACTTTCTTTTAACTATGAAAGTTCTGCTATTGGGACACAAAAAATTTTCACATCTCTGAATGGGAATTTTTTACATAAGAAAGTCCTTCAAAGCAGGGCAGTGTCTTGCACACCTACAAAACACTGTGCAGGCAGAGGTTTCTCTACACATGACAGCTCATGGGTTAGTCCAGCTCTGGAGCTGCAGTCCACTTACAAATGGGATTATTCAAAATTGCATCACCTGTCTCATTGCACTCACTGCTATTGGGACACTGCATGTTTTGCATCTTGTACAGCACAAAAACCCTGATGCAGGGAAGGCAGGTCAGGTCCCAGGCTGGCCCACACACCTTTCCCACTCTGAAGGTGCAGAGAGGCACTGGGACCTTAAATGAAACCCTGAAATGATTGGTGCAGTCCATCCCAGGATGGAAATGCAGCTCCCTGTGCTGGTTTATGGGCCACTGCTCCCACAAGTGCATCCTTTTGAAGTAAATGCTCTTTTCTACTAAAACCACTAAATAACTATCAAATGGCATCATTTGCTGTATGAAGGATACTTATAGGAGTGGATCTTCATTCATACAACTTTGATTTTTAGGTCTTTATATGTGGAGCTCATGAATCTTTACCAAACTGCTTCATTCACTGAAACCCAGAACTGATTTCTTTTTTTCACTGTGAGGCTTGTGCTGAACAGATCAATGTTTAAGCATATCTGAAAACAAGGGTCATAAATCACCTACTTTAGTACAAACATTTGGGATTTCAGTAGCAGGTTTTTAAAGCCTGGAGGACTAATTTTACATAAGGGGTATATCTATTTATTATGCTGTATTTTCCTCTGCTAATATCTATGTGTGCAGCTAGGAGAGGTTTCACTTGTTCTATTATTTTGTTTTTGCTCAAGACATTTGCTGGCTTTTATTAAAATGAAAAACAATGGAAAAATACATCAGATTTTTTTTTTAGTTTTTATGAAGTTTCATGTATGTCCTTTATGAAATGTAGCATTTACCTTATGTTGGTTTAAACAGTTACTTAATACATATTTCATTCCCTCCTAAATACCTTGCTTGGAGTAAAAGCTTCACTATATTAGATGTGATGGAAATGTGAAGGAAGAGGACAGTCTGGTTTTACCATCTGCTTCTTGGTCTTGTGAATATGACTTATACAGCTCAGTTTATGCAGCATATACAGTTCCTCTCATTAAAAGCAGTGTTTCTTATTAATGAACTGCACACATGGAAGCCCTTGCCTAAAGTCTTACAGCTACAAGTACTGCTGGAATAGTTCTTGGAAAGAGGCTGTTCCTTGTGTGAGGTTGTTTTGTATGAGTTTGTGTCTGTAAGGAAGAGCTGCAGGTTAAAATGCATTGTGGGAAGGAGCAAAAGAAAATCACAATTACATCTCTATGAATATGGACAAGCTTCATGTACAGCTGGTCAATTTGTTTCTCTTCTGAGAAATGAACTGTAAATAACAGATTTTGTGAGACATATCTCCTACAGAATTCCCTACTCCAGGGTGGCTGGCTTCCCTTGGGGGTTGTGGTGCTTGGGTTCTCCAGGCAGCTCTGCCATTGACTCAGTGAGCAAACTTCATTAGCTTGCACTTGTGTTTCAAGATGTTAATAATGCATAACTTTGCTTTTTCTGGTGGGTAAATTGGGATAATGGTAACTTAATTTGATGTTAGTGAGCAGATTTATAGGATTTTGCGTAATTGCAAAAGATGCAAGTTGCCCACGCTCTGGAATTGGAGAAGAAAGTTTTCCTTGTTTTGAGATTCATCTTCTGTATTCACAAATTAGAGATTGTACTTAACTTTGTTTTGTGCCAGACTTGTAACTCCTCAGCTGATGTAATTTTCTAGGACTGTATTATTTCATTTTTTAGGTTGTTATTTTATTTTACCCACACTCTTAATGAAGCAAAGTTTTACTTTCTAATAGAGCTCAAGTTACATAGAAAATCTTTAAACAATATGGATAGCAAAAGTTAATTATGCAAATAATTCAAGTGCTCCACTGAGACCTTAAGAGAGTCAGACTCAATTAATGAGTAACAATTGAAACCTCATAGTTCTTATTGTGTTTGGTTTTTACTTGGAAAAATAGTTTTGAATGAAAATGGCAATTATTTAATATCTAGTTTTAATTTCCATACAGACACAATGTACCCAACTAGGAACTTGCAGGCTGTGAATAAGCAAAATGAACTATGAACTTTACTACCCAAAAACTGAATAGCTTACATATTCATGAGACTTTATTATTATCATTACTGATGGATAACATTGTTCATTTAATTCACTTCCTACCTCTCTCTATGAGTCTCCAAGTCAAATCCCTTATGATTTGCTCTGTAGGACATAGGGATTGTTTTTAGGTTTATTGAAGAACATAGTAACTAGCCCTTTATTTATTTGGCCCATTACAATGTCTTTCATGTGGCTTATTCATATTAGTTATTTACCAGGTCCATTAACACATTTGTCTTCTGAAGATTAAGCTTTATAATGGGGAAATACGTTTTCTGAGTAGTTTACTGAGTATTTAGTTTTTCATGTATAACCTGTAATTTCAGGAACTGGACTGATTATAGAGAATTACCTTAAATCCCTTGGAATAGACAGTATCAGTGTTTTTCTGAAGTCAGTATTAAGCATCATTGCTATCTAAGGTAAACCCTGTATATTCACAATGCTGACTGATTACAGGCACCACAATTTCCAGTGGGTTATAGGATTCAGGTCTGAAAGTGGAGAGAAATCATTTGTTGCTGAACAGAGGGTAAAAGAGCCTGTCAGCAACTTTGTGTGATGGCAGTGAGAGGAGCGGGAGTTTAGGAATATTTGTTAGGGTGCAGGAAGGACTGCCTGATCCATAAGGCCAGGGAGCAATTTCACACCCAGCAGGGCAGGGGTAAGTTACTTATTTTTTGTGAGACAAGGGTCCTGACAGTGGTACCAGCCCATTACTTTTCTGAACACATTTTCTAATTATTGGCCCTGAACTAACCAGCTCCTCTGGATTGCCTGTGGGTTGTCACAGTAAGAGGCACAACTCCACTTATTCAGGGTGGCTGAGACTGGTCATGCAAAGGTCTGCACCACTCTGCCCAGCTTGGAAATAATCTGCAGAATTGTGTAATGCAGAATTGCCACATTGAAAAGTTACCCATGTATGAGCTGCAGGTACCCCTGGAGAATTTCAGGTTTTGCTTCTGTTGCTTTTTGGCTCTTTCCTTTACAGCCTCTTTATTTTATATGTATTTGTCTAAACAAGATGACAATCAATTGATAAGTCTCTCTGACTCTCCTATTACAAAATTGCTTCACTGTCTGTATGAATAGATTTAGTATAAAATTTTGGAAAAAATTTAACTTGTATTTCACATTGATATTTGAGAATACCTATATGTTTATTTAGATCAACAGACAAAGCAGAAGAGTCAGCAACTATAGTTTGGTCTTCCTGATACCAACCCCCACCCCTTCCCCCAAATGTTGTTTCCACAGTCCATCAAGACGAGAAATGAAATTGAAACTTAACTGGAAATGACAAAGATGCTCTTGGAGATGAAATCTGATGAAAGTCCATCAGTGTGGCAGAGGGAGATTGTATTTCAGGCAAGTTCACCTGTCTGAGCTGGGACTCTGAATCTGCAGACAGTGACAAAATTCTGGGTCTATTATTTGCATATTTATATTAGAGCTGAAGCTTGCCAAATTTATATGTCTGCCCAAATGATATCCTGTGACAGAAAACCTGAAATGGGAAACAGTATGATTTTGTGATTTGAGTGTCATTTATAATATGGCTACTTCCAGAAATCTCTGTTTGGGTATCTTGCAACAGGTGGATTTTTGCTTCAAATAGCAGTAATTAACTTCCATCAACTGTTGCTGTATATAGAACTTTCATCTGACATCTGTGGTTTTTTACATAAAGAGATATTCTAGTAGTGAATGAAAGGTTACTCATAGAGTCATATTCAGGATGATAGCAATACTGGTATTCAAATCACAGGTTAAGGAATAATGTGGCAACTAAAATTCAGCATACAACAAAACTGGAGGGTGTGTGGGTATTCCTGCCCCATGTCTTCGCAGCAATTCAGATCCTTTTGTTCAGTCAGGGTTTCACTTTTTCTCTTTCTTAATAGGTTTCACCTGTGTCTCCCCTGCAGGTGCAAACACAAGGAGGCACAGGTGAAAACAATCTGTTTTAAGTGATGTTAAACCCCAATGAGTGTGAAGGGCCATAGGTGTGTCAATGTGGCTTTGGCAGTGTTTGGGACAGGAGCTGGTGTTTGCTCTGCACGCAGAGGAGAAGGTCCACGCTCTCTGCACTGCTGGCTCCTGCTGAATGGGGTAAGAACACCATGACTGCACTTCTGCTGTGACTTCTAAGCCTTGCTAGAAGTTCTTTTGTGTTCACTTTTCAAATGTTTGCATGCTCAAATGTGGTAGCAAAATACCAAATTGTACCAGAAAAAAAAAATCACTGTGATATTTGATGATACAGTAGATGTGTTATTGAGTAATTTAAATTTTAAACATATGAATGTTATTGATAAATAAACATTTGTGTAAATGAAGCCCCTTGATGAATGTATTTTTCTCTCCCCAGTAGCAACAGGTCATGTTCAAAATATTCACATTTAATTCCTTGAAAAATGTTTTTTAATTTGAGTTGAAATGTAATCAGTAATTTCCTATCTGCCTACACGGGGTGTTTTAACTAATCAAAATAGTTTATTAATTACTTATCCGACTCTAAATTAAATGTGCTTTTATGAGTGATTTATAGTAAATGTAATAGAAATGGTGATGATGTTTAACTCAGCTTTAAAACCTAATGTGATGGGACGTGTAAGGTTACATCTCAAAATCTGACTCATTATTATTTTCATAGTTGGTACTGATCAAAATGGATTAATTTTATTATAGATTCAGCATTTCTCTAGTGATTGTGAGCTGAAAATTTAATAATGGCCTTTAAGCACAATATTATTGATTTTAAGTTTGTTTGAAAAAAAGTATTTAAAAAGGAAAATTAAGGTGTATGTCCTGAGGTTCTTTTAAATCCTGAGGAATGTTTGTGATATCCATAAATGTATTAAGCCTGTTTTATACAGAGTAGCTTTCTCCTCAATGAGAAGTAGGTCTGGATTAGACACACTATCTTGTATTTACTACACAAATGCACTTGAAATTGTTCTTTGTTCAGACCTCACCTGGGTAGCTCCACATGGTGTCACATTCCAATGACTTTATTTTCTTTCTTATTTTATATCCTTTGCTTTCGGAGACTTGTCCTTTCAGAAGAAGAATCAAATATTCTGTAGGGGTCAGCTTCTGCACTCAGGTGTCAGTTGAGCAATATAGCTCAGGGCAGGTGAGTGACTTTAACCAAAGATTAAATTTGATGTGATTTTCTGAGGATGGTTGCATGACAAGGTAAAAATAGAATTACTGACACCTGTATGGTTTAAAATAATTTTTCTTGCGTCATTATTCTATTTATTCAATGTTAGCATATCCTAGCATTCAGACATTCAAAACACCATCATTCCAACCAGATTTTATTTATACAAGAGATCGAGTAGCAATGGTAATTATGTCCAATAAACAATGACCAGATACAAATCAATCTGGACATCAAATGTTAGTGGCAGATCTGCCATATGGCATCAGGGCTGCAACTGTTTGGATGTGTGAGCTGATAGATGAAACAGTTGTTCAAAATTGTACCAATATTACCTGATGTTCTTTGGATTTTATTTCAAAATATTTAAGTATCCTTCTTTTATGAAAAGACTCAAATATACTTAAAGTGCTTTTAAAAAGTCTCCTTTTAAATAACTCAAAATATTTTGCTGTGTCAGTGATTGAAAAAAAAAAACAATAAGTACCTTTCTCCTGGATATCACACAGTTGAGAATGTGCCAGCTGTAGTCTAATAATTTTACAATCTGTTCTGTAATAAATAGGACATTGAGATTTAATAAAATCTAACTTACTGAATGTTTCTTCATTTGGAAGGCATTTCAGGCTCTTTTAGGATTTACTTGAAATATTTAGTAGTTGCTCAGATATAATTCTGTAATGTTAAACATGAGTTGTTAAAATACATAAATTTTCTGTAGCTGCAGAAACTTTATGCTTTCATTCAAGCTATGTAAATGAAAGGGAATGATATTTATAGCTCTATAATGAATGTCATGGAAGACTGCAAGACTAGTTTATATCCACTTCATATATCAGAAAATGCACTGGAGTTTTATGACACAATGTAAAATTGAAGGACGTGGAGCTCTTTTTAATCTCATGGTTGTGAAAAGTTTAGATATTTCTTTATTCATCACATGGGCAATAGATAGATTCCTAATTATGCTGCACATCTCAGTAGGACAGGGACACAAGTATCAAGGTTTATTAGGAAAATTGTGTGTAAAGTTTTGCAAATTATTTATAACTGCTATACTGAAACCCTAAACTGGGAAATAATATTTAAACTTTAAAAAGCACTGGGCACATATGTTAAATCCTCTGTAATCCTGCCTGGGGAGGGTACATACAGAGCTCAGTGTTTTATAAAGCAACAATAGTATTTTCTCAGCTGATCCATCTAAATACTTCACATATAGAAAATTGAAGAGGAATTTAGTGTAATTCTGGTCTTCAACATTAAACTAAGAGCACACCCATAATTTTGAAAGTATGGATTCAAGCTGGAAAATTCTCATCTCTTCTCCCTCTGGCACAAAAATGTTCCCAATCAGACATTTTTAATGCATTGCAGTGGGAGGTATTCAATATGTCAGTGTTCAAATGGGAAGGATCTCAATGTCCAAGAGGCTTTATTATAGAAAAGAACACTCAAAAAATCCTCATCATTGTTTCACCTGAATATTGTCTTATCTAAACCTACCTCTATATCTCAGTTTAATTTCCTCAGATATTTCAACTTTCAGTCCTCTACCCTCCTGTACACCTGTCTCATAAATGTTGATGATCTGTATCCTTTTGGTGAGAGTCTGTAGAGCATTTATTGCTTTATTCCCATTTTCTATGGCCATCAGTGTTAGTCTATTAAGATGCTGAAAGTATTATATTGAAACATGCATTGCAAACAAAATGTAGAATAAAATGAATGTATGTTTGTGTGTGTTAGATACTGCAAATTGATGTCATTATTTTTGATGTATGTATGAAGGTTGAGAATTCAAAATATGTTTATAATGTATAAGTAAAACTTTTGTCAGTGGATGTTAATCTGGTGGATAAGACCTCAAACCACTAATGGATTATTTGCTGCAGATATTCCATTGGCTTTCATGTTTAAGTATATGTACAAATAAGGTAAAGTGAATGGAATGTACAGAGAGATTTGCTGTTAATTTTGTTTAGTGTATATAAAGATGATGCTGTCCAGACATAGAGGGCATGCATTTTGTGGGAGTATCCTGTTTATCTTACACAAAAGACCTGTTCCTCTTCTAGTTACAGTTAATTGTTAGAAATCCCTTTTTGCTAGAGGTTGATTCTTGGTAATTTTTAAAATGCTGGACCAGAAAGACATCTTCTGGAGCTGTGTGTGCTTCAGATTAATCTTTGTATTGCTCTCTGTCTCTTGGGTCAATGTTCAGGCCTTTGAAACTTGACCTGTGGAAGATACACTTCAGTAGTTTCTAAGAAAATAATCTGGTGAGAGACTCCTTTTCCATTTTAACTGAAATCTGCTAGCTGGAAATGGTCACAGACCAGAGAAATAAAAAAATCCAGTGTTTTCATGGGAGTGATTAACAGAAACAAAGATGACATGTCTTTGAACTTAAGACAAATACTTTTATTTTTTTGTGTAGTTTTAAATTTAAAAATGCTTTGGAAGCTTTTGATTCTTAGGCAGTCTCTTGTACAATCTGCCTTTCATAGACTTATGAGCTAAATGCAAATTGATCCCTATTGCAATGAGAGGATAGGAAGAGAAAACCTTTTTATTCTGCCAGCTCAGTGTAATGGCCAAAAGGAGTGGGCTCAGTAATTCTTTCTGGTGACATCCCAGTTGCCTTCCTCTGTTCTGTATTCAGACTCTAAGAAGCAGAAAGCCAAGCAAAGATCTTGGTAAACTGATCCTAATTAATTAAAATCATTTGAAGACTCCCTTTGGAAAGGGATAATCAACTTGTTCTTTGCTGAAAAGAAAAACTGCAAATAATTGTTTAATTACTGTAAACTTTTATGTTCAAACAGTCTTTCCCCCCAGAAGTATATATGTCACCCCACAGAAATGCAAGAGCTAGATCCTCAAACGCTGTGATGTGGTGCATACCAAAACATAGTCACAGACAGCAGCTTAGATAAAGCTCTATTTAATTTCAAATACAAATGTAGTAAAGACGTGGGCAACAGATGAAGCTGTTATTGATTCCCATGCCTGATGCACCACGGATTTCTGACAAAGAGCTGATCAGAGCCATCCTGTGCTCAGGGAGATGTCCCAGTGTTTGCCTGGGGCAGGCTCAGGATGGTTCAGCTGTGTCAGCCTTTGTGCTGCGCCCAGCCGCAGCTGATGGGTGGTGCTGCCTGGGACAGGCTCTGCAGTAACCAGCTCAGCTGCAGCTGCTTGTGCTCAGAGCTCTGTCTTCAGGTTTTCCTATTGCATGGGAAGGAATTGGCCACAGGAGCTGGTAGAACATTTTCTTCTGAAATAAAATCCCCAGAAGATGAGGAAAGTTCAGCCATTTCCTTTGCTGGGTGACGGTACTGGGCCAGTGACATTCCTGCACAGCAGAAACTATGGGTCACAGCTCATAAAGGGTTCCCATAACAACTTTTGCCCCACAGTGTATTGAATTCAATCCTCAAGCATGAAGTGCCCAAGCCTGTCCAGAACCTGTCCAGAAGCCTGTCCCAGTGAGGCCGTGCTGAGGTTGGGGTTTGATCTCTGTGGCTCCTGGTGGCCTCAGGGCTCAGCCTGGGTCATGCCTGGCCCTCTGCCCAGGGAGCAGTGTGGGGGGAGCCCTGCCAGCTCCTCCTGGGGTCTGCAGTGCTTCACTGGCCCTACAAGCAAATTGTCATCACTGTCACATCACCCCAGCACCTTCTGTTTCAGGAATAGTGCACTTCAATGATTTTACAGCAAAATTTTCTCAGATTTTCTGGTTTCATGAATTGGAAATTGAGAGAGACTGATGCTAAATCCAAATTACGTTGTGTTTTTATGAAAAATCTATCCAGCCTCTGAAGTCAGGTTTACTGGCCATAGGGAAGACCCAGCTCCTGATATCTTGTAATACAATTGGAATGCAGTTATATCATGTTTGTAGTCTGAAGTACAGTAAAGGAAAACAGATTTTTTTTTTGGTCATTGCATGTATTCCTTACTAGATAGGCTTTGTTTGATAGAGATGTCACCAGGTGAGCTACTTTAGTGATTTTTCTCTATCCTTATTTAGTAGTCTTTAGATGATTTATAAATGCAAGCTGATGTCTGTTCTCATAATGCATTAGATTATTGTACCTCATTTTTTAGTCTAAAACTCAAAGATGTAACAGCAGTATGGAAGGAACTGGAAAGTACTTAAAAATTTACTGCCAGAGAATACCGGTTTATGGTTGTGTGGTTTTTTAAAAAGTTGTAATATTTTTGTTCAGAGATATAGTGGGAGTCCTGAAGCTTATACAATAAGCTTCCGAATTTGAAACATTTCAGTGACTTCAATAGTTAAGATTGAGTGGCTTTTGGTAATTACAGATATGGCTGTTTGGTATGGTTTATCAGCCCAAACTGCTCATCAGGCTTAGTCTCGGGAATAAAATATGTCAAAATTACTCGAGACAGCTCAGTAGCAAACTGGAAAGTCCAGCAGTTGCCATTAAAATGTTATGGATGTGGTTGCAAATGACAAGGGGACAACCTTGCACAAAGAAATCCAGACAGTAGAGGAAAAGCTTTCCCAAAAGACTGTAATTATTTTGACAGAAGGTATTATGTGCCAGATTTAAATCGCCAACTCTCAAATTGCTATAACCAGTGTCAGAAGAGATTTTACAGTTCTTGGACAGTGGCACTTCACGTGGTAGGGGTGACAAGTGATGTGAGCCTCTGAGTCAGAATGCAGGATTGTATGTGAGAAACTTTCTGATGATTTGCTTTTTACACTTGCAGCTTGATCCAAAAGCTTTTCAGTATCTTCCTGGAAATATTTAATGTTTCGTAAAGCTGTAGCAGAAATCATAAACTCTAGTGAGCCAGATTCTGCAACTTTGCTCATTTACATTTATTCCAGTGTATGTAATTGTTTATTTTACTTTTAAGATGGTGCAAAAGCCATTTTAGTTTTGTCTTTGCATCCCCCCCAACCCCTTTACTCTCTCCTCCTTTTAGAAAAGGAGTTGAAGGAATGTCAAGAGAAAATTGATTTTTTCATGGTTTGTTTCCTTAGATGTTTTCCTTTGAGATGTCATCAGGTGAGCTACTTCAGGGTTTTTTTTTCTCTATCCTTTACTGGTATTTAGATGTTTGATCATTTAAATAGTGTTTTTAGGAAAACACTATTTAAATGATCAACAATATTTAAATGATCCTTTTTGAAAGAAGGAGGTTGAGATATTTTCTCTAAAAAATCATACTTGAAATACCTTTTCTTTAAAAAATCTCTATAGGATTTTAAAAATAGTTTTTTATTCTTTTATGGAACTCTTCTAGAAACTAAGATGATGTATCTTCTATTTGAAAAGCACAATTTTTTGCTCTCTCTACCAACTAAGAATTCCCGTGCGGGAATGTGTGCTTGAATTATGCAATATTCTGAAGGCAAAGCAGTTTATTCTGAATTTGTGAAAATAAATAAGAACTTACCAAGTAGTTTCTTCCATTTCATCTTTTTCTTTTTCTGTTTGTCTCTTATGGGCAGCATTTGATGTTTTCATTTTTTTTCTGCTTGCTATGACATCAAGTCTCTCTAAGATAAGTGGGTGGAACTGAGCCTGCCTGCAGAGGTGGTTATGAAGGCTGTAATGGAAACAGGTGAGAAGGCCCAAATTTGGACCAGCCACCCTGGCCTTAGAGGCATCTGAAGGACCTATCCTGAAGCTGGGCAGACTTCTCTGCAGCTCAGAAAATGCCTAAGATTAGGAAAATAAGTTCTAGAATGAAAGATGTGCCAACATGGACAGTAAGATGGGAAGAATTTTTTATACTTCATTTTTATTGTGTTCTGTTGTAATTTTCCTTTTTGCCTTTTCTGTTTAAGATGGCAACTCTTTTAGTTGAATTGCAATGAAACTTTTCTTCTTGGAGTTTAAAATCCTATTAGTGTTCTGGAGCTTGCTACAGGTGAAAACCTCTACAGGTGCCCTGCAAAGCCCTGAGCACCTCAGAGTCCCTGTTTTTAGTAGCTGAAATAATTGTGCTTTTCTCAAGTTCTGCATGTTCTTTTCTTCTGCATGGCTTTTCTAGACTGCATGAATAGCAGTGGCATTGTAGCTGACTCTTCAGTGTTTTTATTGCTCATCTAGGGAAGCTCCAAGTTCTGCATCCGTGCTCCAGGCAACTTTTGGTAGATTTTGTTTCTAATGATGGAAAAATATAAGCTTTGTGATCAATTATCAAAAGTCAACTTCAGTGTAACTTTTTAAAACGTCAGAAAGAATGATTGGTTGCCACAATACTTGGATTCAATTGTTTTGCTTACAATTAGTGTTGTGAACACTACAGCAATGTGATAGAATTTTCCTGTATTGCTGAATATCCCAAAAATATGGGCTCATCCTGTGAGGTTGTGCTCATTCTGCCTGTGAAATGTTGAGCCAAATGTTTTCCAACAACAGTATTCTCTGCAAAAGCATTTACTCACTGTGAACAGAACAGGCTCTGCAGCTGTTCACCATGAGCCCATTCCAGAACACAGCAATTTTTGCTCTGAGGGCAGAATTTCTTTGCAGTTTGGAGAAATATCCCTGGGTCAGTTCAGTAGAAGTTTGAAGCAGAAGCTCTGCTCAAGGGAGTTAATTCAGACAGTCAGCCAACCTGGCTCCACTGTTTGCTGAACTTATCTCTGATCCTCTGTGGTTTCCTCCATGGCTGTCTTCAAGTCTGGTTCACTTCTGCTGGGATTGCTGTACTTGGAGAAAAGAGGGATGTCCAGGTAGGTTTGTATTCTATTTGACTCAAGGGTTTGTGTTTTTGCTCCTCAGGGAAGAGGAAAAAGTTCTGAGTTGCTTTTGAACATAGAAACCAAATACTTTGTTGTAATGATGTTGTCCAAGAATGAGTTTTCACCCAAAGTAACATCATCATTCTTTATTTGTTGTTTGTTTTACTTGTCTCACTGAGGATGTTTCTGTGGGAGGATTTGAGGAGTGTTTTCTCAGCTGATGAGAATAGCTGCAAAAAGTGTTTTACAGCTCTCCTGAGGGCATTTTCACTTCAGAGTGAAGGTTTGAATCTGAATGAAGATTTATTATTTTGGGGTTCTGAACAGGCTTGTCCAGAGGACTCTGCTGTATGTGGATCATTGATTCTGCTGTCCTCTGCTTTCCTCATTGGCAGCAGAGAAAAACTCCATTTTCAACAAGGTACAACACATTCAACAGCTGCAACATTATCTTCCTTTGAGTTTTCTCCAGGAAAAGTCAATATTTGGGTGTTTATTAAAGTACCCTTTAAGCATACCCTTCCACATGGAGAGCTCCTCCCTTTCCTGTACCACCCTATGTATTTTGCTACATGTTTGTGTTGTAATTCCTTTAATGCAAAAGGATTGTCTTTTTATTAATATAAATAATAGTACTTACTTATTAGATCAATGTGCAGAGCTAGGTATATGAGGAGAGAGAAAATTATTTTGAAATATTAAATTAATATTAGCTTCATATTTTTGCTGTCTGGAATTCCTAACTTTAGGCCAACAGTATTTAATTGGAAAATAAAATTTGCCATTTATATGACTGAGCAGCAAATCACAAGCACAGAGTGATCTCTTCTCAAATGGCTCATAAACTGCAATTAGTTACCAGGAAATAATTCATGGTACTATTAAATAATGAGAAATAGATAAATTCCAAGTTTTATTTTTTTGTTTTAAAATAGTGGAATTTAAAGAGATGAAGTTTTTCTGGAAAGGTATTCATAGTGCACTGCTAGCCTAATTCAGGGCTCCAAAGGAGCCTCTGAAGAGAATGACTATCACTAGAGGCTATGTTGATATGTAATGTCAATTTTTGCTACAATTTAAAAAGCTCTGGATTTTTGAACCATGATTTCCACTCCTTGCAATGTTTCAAGTCATGAAAAATAGTGTTTTTAGGAAAACCAATCTCCCACCTACAGAGCAGGACCGATTTTGAGTAATAGTTAAATCGCTGTAAGCTGCATATCAGCATTAATCTTGAGCACTACTGCTAAGGCTGCTGTCAGAGTGCTTTTTGTTAATTGACATGCTACTTGTACTACAGAGATTTTTTTTCACTAGAAAAGTGGTTATTGCTGGCACAAATCTCTGGATTATTTGGGATTCTGTTCTCATTACTTCTGGGAGTGACAAGAGCAATAGATGCATCTTTATGCCAAATCAGCAGAATTTTAAGGGTTTCCCTGGGCAGGAGACCTAATGCAGTGTTTTAAAATTATCTTTAAGTTACTTTGATTTTTTTTCCACAGACATTATGGGAAGCTTCTACTAGATTATCAGCACAACTATTTTCTATAGCAAGTAAAAAGAACATCTTATATTTCACATCATCATCAGTGGCATTAGAGCTTGTACTGACTTCTCAAGATCCATCTCATTTCTGTTAACCTCTAGCTGATGTATTTGAAGCTGCATAAAGAGAAGCCATAGAGTTGTTCTGAATCTAAAATAACGCATAAATAATTTGTCTCCTAGAATTCCCTGTCTGGAAAGAAGTAAAATATAAACTCTATTATTTATTACAGCATGTTTTGGTTATAGTCTGCAAGTAATAACTATAGAAAAAGATTACAGAGGAAAATAGATGTTTTAAATAACAATAATTGATAAAATGATTATACAGAACAGTACTTGAAACATTTCCAAAGATACAAAGATTTTTTGTGAAGCATAAATTATTACTTTTACCATTCATCAATTTTTAGAGAGGAATGGTTTTATCCTAGAGTCTTGATGGAATATTTTCATTCTTTCTCTGAGGAAAGATTGATTTTAGAGAAATTTGGCTGAGTATATTATGTTCTGGTATTCTGGATATATTTTTTCTGAGGTCTTTGGCCTAGAGGACAGAGCACTATGTGTTGTGTGTGGTTAATCTAGGAAGTCATTCTAAATAATGTTTTCTGAGTGGCTTTAATAACCACTTGTATGAATTCACTCATACTACTAGCGTATTTATTGAAGAGTAATGTTAAGTATATTAAAAATCATATAATAAAATTATATATGCTATATATTTGACTAAAAGTAATTATATTTTATATTTCACTGCAATGATTATTTAAAATTATATATTAATTATTAACAATAAGTGCAAAAATTGACATGATAGTAAGATTATACCACAGCTACCAGTACAAAGAAGTCCTGAAATGGGCTGGGCAATTGGTTTCAGAAGCTGTGAAATGTTATTGTAGCAGATGGTTTGGATTGGCTTCTGGTTAGTGGGGGAACTAAGAAAGGAAGCAGAAAACATGATTAAAAAAAAAAATCAAAAGATAGAATTCATTTTTTAAGGGAAAAGAATGTATTGGAGAAAGAGAATAACACATTTCAGAGAAACAGACTTCCACAAATCCAGGGAATTGCTAAATAGGATTTCTTGGGGAGATCAGCTAAGGGATAAAAGACTGCAGCTCCTGAGGGAGTCATAGGTTTTTTGTACATGTTATACAATGTGGAGGTGAAATAGGAATGATAGAAACAGACCATAATGGCTGTACCAGGAGCTCATCACTGACTTGAAGATCAAATAGAAATCATACAAAATTGGGGAAAAAATGTGTAGGTAAGGGTGAATGAGAAGGAATGGAATGAATCTGTATGGATAAAATTGGTTAGGAATTTCTATTAAGAAGGGATACACAAGGTAACAGGCAACAGGGCTAGAACTAGGAGGAAAGAAAGGAAGTATATTTCCACTGCTAAACAGAAAAAGCATGAATTCTCTGATTCAGAGAAGAAAGTGTTCAATATATTTTTCTGCAAAAATTTTTAGTGTCTCAGTATTTATGAAGATTGATGCTAACAAGGAAATATTTAAATTGATTTAAGCATCTAAAGCAAATGTTTTGGGATACTTCAGGGCTAAAGTTCAAGTTGGTAGGATCTGAATAATTTTCATTTCAATACTTTGCAAAAGGGAGCTGAAGTTACCTTTGAACTCTTATATTTGTCTTTTTGAATGAATGCAGAGATGTCAGTAGTCCTAAATCTCCTTACGGGGAACGGGGTAAATTGGTGATGTTTGCTAAGCTGCCTGGCTACCTTCTGGAAATGTATCTGGATTTCTTGATAATACAGCTATTAGATAACATTTTCTCTTAGTCTTTCTGCTATGCCTTTTTTCTTTTTTTTGATTGCTCTTTATTAAGAAGTGGAAATATTTCTTCTAGCAATGAACAACGTTACAGGTGTGTTAAGATTTTTACATGAAAATGAACTGGGAGAGAAGTGAAATGAAGCATCCAAATTCATAACAAGGACAGGTGCAGGAATCTTCAGCTGAAGATGAGTAAATTCGCTGACTCCTAAAACAATAAATTGAAGTATCAACTAAAGCAGAAACAATAAGTGCAAAAAATTGACATGGTAGTAAGATTATACCATAACTACCAGTACAAAGAAGTCCTGAAATGGGCTGGGCAATTGGTTTCAGAAGCTGTGAAATGTTATTGTAGCAGATGGTTTGGATTGGCTTCTGGTTAGTGGGGGAACTAAGAAAGGAAGCAGAAAACATGATTAAAAAAAAAAATCAAAAGATAGAATTCATTTTTTAAGGGAAAAGAATGTATTGGAGAAAGAGAATAACACATTTCAGAGAAACAGGCTTCCACAAATTCAGGGAATTGCTAAATAGGATTTCTTGGGGAGATCAGCTAAGGGATAAAAGACTGCAGCTCCTGAGGGAGTCATAGGTTTTTTGTACATGTTATACAATGTGGAGGTGAAATAGGAATGATAGAAACAGACCATAATGGCTGTACCAGGAGCTCATCACTGACTTGAAGATCAAATAGAAGTAATACAAAATTGGGAAAAAAATGTGTAGGTAAGGGTGAATGAGAAGGAATGGAATGAATCTGTATGGATAAAATTGGTTAGGAATTTCTATTAAGAAGGGATACACAAGGTAACAGGCAAAAGGGCTAGAACTAGGAGGAAAGAAAGGAAGTATATTTCCACTGCTAAACAGAAAAAGCATGAATTCTCTGATTCAGAGAAGAAAGTGTTCAATATATTTTTCTGCAAAAATTTTTAGTGTCTCAGTATTTATGAAGATTGATGCTAACAAGGAAATATTTAAATTGATTTAAGCATCTAAAGCAAATGTTTTGGGATACTTCAGGGCTAAAGTTCAGGTTGGTAGGATCTGAATAATTTTCATTTCAATACTTTGCAAAAGGGATCTGAAGTCACCTTTGAACTCTTATATTTGTCTTTTTGAATGAATGCAGAGATGTCAGTAGTCCTAAATCTCCTTACGGGGAACGGGGTAAATTGGTGATGTTTGCTAAGCTGCCTGGCTACCTTCTGGAAATGTATCTGGATTTCTTGATAATACAGCTATTAGATAACATCTTCTCTTAGTCTTTCTGCTATGCCTTTTTTCTTTTTTTTGATTGCTCTTTATTAAGAAGTGGAAATATTTCTTCTAGCAATGAACAATGTTACAGGTGTGTTAAGATTTTTACATTAAAATGAACTGGGAGAGAAGTGAAATGAAGCATCCAAATTCATAACAAGGACAGGTGCAGGAATCTTCAGCTGAAGATGAGTAAATTCACTGACTCCTAAAACAATAAATTGAAGTATCAACTAAAGCAGAATCTTGTTTTTATGTAAAAGTGTCCTTTTACATGAGGATTCCACCTTTTCACAGGAAAGGTGAAGATGAATTGGAAATTAATTGTAGCACTCCAAGGTGAGACTGAAAGTGGAATATAGATGAGCCACATTTTTAAGGCGTGTGCGTATAAGATGAGGACCAAATGTCTAAGGGGTCTGGAAAGACAAACCAGCAGGTGGTACAAATAAGCATGTTCTCGGCTCCTGCTGATGCTTGTTATTGTCAATTGGATGTCCCTGTGACTTTCTAACTGCCTCCCAGCAGAATCTCATCATGTTAGCACAGCTGAAGGACTATATTAATTGAAAGGTGAGAGAAGGAATTGAGTTAAAAAGGGTGAAAACAAAAATGTACCTTCAGCTTATGGAGAATCTATCTACAGTGAACTTTTCTATTTGCAATTCAGATTCTCCAGAAATGTGCTGTGTGTGTCTGAATTCAGTTTACTGGTTTTGTCTCTGACATTAGTAGGAGTTGTGCTGTTATATAAGGCCTTGTTGTTTATACTGCGCTCTTACTGAAGTTTAAAGTGTAACTGATTGAATGTGAGGAGCACTACAGCACCTGTCTGAATCTCTCCCAGTATTATATTCCTTGCTTAAACTCCCTTGCATGTTGGATGATTATTGACCTTAATCTATTGTTCATAATAACCATATCAATATGAAGCTTGTGCTTTCAGAGTAAATTTCTACTTTATTGAACAAAAGGTTGTCTAGTATATTTGTGCAAAAAGAAGGAGAAATCCCCGTGTCCTGAGGTTACCCATGTGCACACTGGAGAGAGAAACAGAATAACAAGAGCTGCTGGAAATTGTTTGCAAATTTTTGAAATTATCTATGTTTTTAATATTCCTGTTATTTTGACATACCCACTATAACACCTGTAAGTACAATCTGGTCAACACAGACTTTTATGTACTTCTGGTCCTTTTCAGAGAAGTTTTCCTTCTGCCTTCTTCCTGCTTTGCCTTCCTCATGATTCTTGATAAGAAAAATGGGGAAATTCTTGTTTAGACATGTTTTGCTGGAAGTGTTTTGCTTTTGGCTAATATTTTTCCACTTGGCCAGCCAGCTTTTCTTCTGAGTTCTCTCTGACAGTTGCTCAAGTCTTTGGCACTTGTGGCTCTGTAAGGTGTAAGGCTGGCTTTAGATTTTCTGTTTTCTTCTGGCAAACTAATAGATGCTGGCAGAAGTGCTGCACATTGGCCTTCTCTTCTGAGAGGCGATGATGGGGACAGATTGCCATTAATCACACACACTTGCAAACATTTCAGCTAAAAGGAGCTGGAAGTGTAGAGCGATTATTCCTACTAATTTCTTTTCAATTATTCCTACTAAAATTCTTTTCATTATAGGCGAGTTAGCTTGAAAATACTTCAATTCTTCATTTGAGTAAAAGTGATGCAGTTCTGCATTAGGATTCCTATTGTGACCAAATTCCTTTGCAGTCAGTCTATATATTTTCTTTTTTATTCATTTCTTGGTGTTCTGTGTAAAATCTGAATGTTCTCTGGATGCTGCACAAAGAGGGAAATCTGCTTTGTACAATAGTTTTGTGCCCTACACTTACTAAAGTGAGTGTGAGTTGTCATATTCCAAACCTGTTGTCTTTCTGTTTCACAAAATGTGGGTGGAATTTTCCTGTGACAGAGTGGCTATTGTGAACTGGACTCTTTGAAAGTGTTCTCATGCTGAGGAACCAGATGGGTGAACACCAGAGTAGAATATATTTCTTTGTCTGAAATATCATGGGTAGGAGTCTATTTCTTTTTAGTTGAATTAGTGAGGTCAGTGAGATTTTTCTATAAAGAGTAACTGTCCTTTGCATGATTTCACATTCTTATAACCAATTATTCTGAATTGAAGAGCAATCTAATTGTTCTTGGCTTAGACTTTCAGAGATTTAATGTTGAAATGAATATTTTTGCAGATAAAGTAAGACTTTCTGGAATTCAGTTTTTGCAAAAACTCAAGATCAGTAATTTGTTAGCAGATTAACTGGGTATTTCCTGCAAATTGACTTTTATTGAATACCACAGGAAGATTACAAAGTAAACAAATAGCCCAACTCCTTTCCTCAAAACAAAACACAGTTCCTGTTCCCCCCTCAACCCCCTATTCAGTACCCAAAGCTGGTGTGAACTACTTATAAGTTTGCTTAGTATTATTCAATGAATAAAAATTTGGAAAACATGTGTGGGATGAGAAGGGTTCCTTTTATTTCTCTTTGCATTTCTATGGAGTATTTTTTTTTGGTGACCCAAATTTTTGTGTTTACTATGTAGCTTACTCTTAGCAAGATTTTTAGTGTTATATATGATTTAATAAGAGTAGTTACCCCAAAAGAATGATTTTCAGGACAGAACAAAAAAAAGCAAAATAAAACTAATATGAAAACGTCTTCAATTAAACAATCTTTGAGATAGAGGGTAAATCCCAGTAGACCTTGGAAATGCTCATTGGTGCTGAGAGAACCTGATCAGGAGTGAAGGCATAGTAGAAAGTGAACTCTTCCCATGAGGCAGCGTAGGAAATGGGGAATTTCAGAGCAGAGCAGTGCATCTATAAGAATAGTATTTGTTTTTTAAGGGTGCTACTACAAGGCTGGTTGCTGTTTTCCCCTGAGAAGTCATTGTAATTGCTTAATGAGTCTGACAGAGGTTTTCCACACATGCTGTGTTTCTAAAATGCACCCGTGAGAATTAAGAGCCATTCATCTGTTGCCAATGATCCTCAGGGTCACCTTCAGGCAGTGCATGTGTAAGACAGGATAGAAACCCTGCAATTCAGAAAGAAAAACAAAACCCCTTATAATGATCTACTTCAAATTGTTCAGATGTTATAGGAACACTTCTAGAATGTTCCCATAACATTCTAAATGTTAATAAACTAATGACTAAAATGACTCCATAAAGGTCACAGCGGGATTTTAATAAAAATTATTTCTTAGAAAAGTTTTCTCCAATCCTTCAGCATGAAAAAGAATTTGTACATCCAGGATCTGGAACACTTCCTGTTCTTTCACAGCCCCACTCACACTGGAAGATTGCTGTGCCGAGAGAATGGGGACCTATGTGTTACTGCAGAATACTGTGCAAAACCTTTGGTGGTGGTTTCAGACCAGCTTAATTTTATTTGTGATCAGCTGCTACAATGTTAACCTTATTTGACATGCTGTGCATTGTTGCCTTAGCTGTGGTGTGGAAGTATTCCATGCAGAGGGCTTACAGTGAATTTCAAATATTTTTTCTTTTATTATTATTTCTGGATTTTTTAAAGCTAGAAATAATATGAAAATTTGTGTTTCTTGGCATGTCAAAAACTTTGTGTCAGACCAAACCCAAAATACAAAATAAAAAGAGATATTTGAATGGACATTTGTATCCTTTAATTCCTAAGGCAATCTGCTCAGGGTGAAAGCATCAGAAACAAGAAGGTCATTTTAAATGAAGATGTTCTGTTTCTGCAAGCACTAGGAGTTATTTTTTTATAGCTCTTGAAAGTCAAGTACCCTCGTGAAGTGGTTTACTTTGGGAATTCAATTGAAATCAAACCTGCAGGGAAAACCTAAGGCTCATAAGCTGACAAGAAGTAAGTGAAACCAACTCCTGAACATCCACATGCAGAACAGAATGCATTTTTCTTACTTTTAACAAGGTGGCATATTACAATTCTTCCCTATGGGTGGTGAGAAGAGCTGAAAATTAACTTAGACCTGGGTCTGTAAATTCTGGTAATGCCAGTTGCATTTTGAATGTAGTCTATAAATTTTCTTACTCTGTTTCCTGTTGCTCCCTGAACACTGCTGGGCCTTTGATTGTAAAAGGGCTATTTGCTGGTGGGGAAAAAAAAAATGACAGGAAATTACTTCTAATGATTCAGACAACATCCAGGTGCCTGAATGATCCATTGGGTTTTTATTTTAGAGTTTCTAGGTGCTAAAAAAGGTTTTGTTTTTAAAATCTATGCTTTCTAATTCTAGAATATTAGATATAGAATATTATCTTGCAAATTACATCACAAAATAAATTTTGATATTATGCATGTATATTCTTTGTATTTCTATTTTCTTTGCTTTTTTTTCAGTGATTTCTGCTTGTCTTCACAAACTGGGCTTGTACAATTTCAGTGTGTTATCTTTCTTTGCTTTTGTTTCCAGACTTAAAAAAGGCAACCTGCCCAGTTGATGTTGCTAATTAGAAATTCTGATTTTCTGTGACAAGGGAGAAACTATACATCAGAGCAGGAAGACAGACTTGCTGTAGGAGAAGGTATTTCCAGGCCCATCAGCAAACCTGGTCTGGTTTGGGGCGTCCCCTAAAGCCGGGGATGTGTTCAGTAGATTTGGGATAGAATTGGGATGTGCCCTGAAAGGAGGAAAACACTTTTGGGGAGGAGCTGGGGGAAGGGGCAGCTGCCCACTCTGTACCTCATGGGCTCTGCTGAGCCAGGGAGGATTTCCTCACTCTTGTTTTCCATGTGGGAGTGGAGAGTTCTAGGAGATACAGGAAATGGGATTTTGGTAGGGGTCATCCTCTGCTGGGGTAATCTGGTGAGAGTGGACTCTTTGTCCTCAGAGAGAGAGATGGTGGCACAAAACAAAATGAATGCCATACCCACCAAGAGCTTTGTGTTTCTGTGCAAATCAGTAGTTTACTGATGGAATTATTTATTTAGGGAGCTACATTTTCCAGCTTGCATCCTAGTTTGTGACATAAAATAAAATAAGCCCTTGTGAACTGGATTATAGCAGGAACAGAAGTCTCCTCAGACTCATCAGAGTAAGCTTTTTAGTTGAAGTTTTGATCTGGAAATATATTTGGCAAAGATAGTAATAAATATTTAATTACAATGTTTAAATGTTGTACTTAATCTGGGACAAGCATTTACAAAATATTACTCCAGTATTAAATTTGTTTTGGTACCTGTTCATTGAATCAACAATTATCTTGAAATTTCTTGCAAACAATTGAAAATGTGGCATTATAACCTAAAAAAGATGAAGTAATTTTGTAAGCTGAAACAGCTAACTGTAAAAATTTAACTGTTAGCCTAATTTCAGAGATTGTGCTATTTTATTAATTTCAGTGGAAAACTAAAGCTGGCACTTCTCAGTCTAAGGCTATGTTTATCAGTAAACATTAAATATTAATAAAATAAATTGGATATATCAGCACTTTCCAGCTTTCCTTGAAAGATGTATAATATAGATTCTGTCCTCTCAACTTGTCTCATCTGAATTCTTTCTGTGAGGGTCTTAATTGAATTTCTTTATTACAGTTTGTGCTGGGTTCATGTCAGCTTTGTGCTACATCCTAGCTCTGGTTTCCGTCAGCCAAGGGAAGAAGTGAAAGGCTACTGAATGAATGAAGGTTAGTACAAAATCAGCTTTCTGTGCCATAGCTTTTAACTGATCTTTAATTTTTAAAAAGTTATTTGTTTCCCCCTGGAAATTCACAGTGGCTTCTGGGATTGAAAACTATTAATTATCTTCTACTCCTGCTGCTTCTAAGATGGTCTCCCTTATTGGCATCACCCTGATTTGTAACTGGAATAGCAATTCTAATTCCTCCATTAGGCTCTGATTGCATTGGCTGTGCTGTTTGGTTAGTGTCAATCTAAGAGTGCCAGGATGAGAGAATAACACAGAAAAACAACCAAACCCCAGAAAAACAATGATGGGAAATTTAGCTGCTCTGATTTGGTTGCTTTTTTAAATTTTGTAAGTGGCAACTCCAAAAAAATCCATTTGCATTGAGCTTTGCCTGTATGAACAGTTCTGCCCGGGCTGGTCCGTGCAGTGAGGGAGGCACCCTCAGGGCTCTGCAGAGTGCATTTGCACCATCCCAATCAGTAGTGAGGCTGTCAGGAGTCTGACAAGATGCAGATGTGTTGTCTTGCAGGTATTACCACCACATGAATGGCAGGTTGTGATGTGATGTCACTCTTCGAGGAGTTTGTGCTTCTCAGATTAGGGAGTGCTGGGGGCCTCAGCAAGCCGCCCATGCTGAAGGATGAAGAATGTGCTGGATGAATTTTTGTTTTCATTCAGGGCAGCTTATTTTCACAAAAAAGTAATTCCTTCTGCAAGGCCAAGATACTCAACAGTTGAATCCACACTTTTAAACTGAATGTGTTTGAGTTCTGGAGTAGTTAAAGCCCAGTGCAGACTTTATCTGGTACATAAAGTTGTAACTAGTCAGATCAATGCATTTTCACTTTTGAGATGTATAATGTGCTGCTTAAATTGACGTTGTGTTTTCCCTTGTCAGAAATCTTTTGCTTCAGCTATCTTGATTTTGTTGTGACAAATCAATCTTAGGAATAGAAATGATGGACTTGTCTGGTAGGTTTCAAATAAATAAGCATTAAGTATAAATATTTTGTATTCCTAAATAAAAGATGATAGGTGTTTATATTTAAGTCACGTTGCTTTACATCCTTTATATTATGCTGCTGTAGTTTTATTATAGTTATACATTATGCCAGTTCAATGTGTTTTTTGTCTTTGTATGTAGGTTTAGTCTGTCAATAAAATTATAGGAGAATGAATGATGGCTTTAAACATATCTGTGCTTGGTTTTGTTTCTGTCATCTTCCAGCTTCCTTTCCTCCAACTTTCAACTGCTTACGGTAGGGCTCTCTAGAGGCAGAATTACTTTTTAACATCCAGTTTTAGAAGTGAGCTATATTTTTATTGCTCTCAGCTAACAGAGAAGCACAATTCCCCTAGAGGCTGTTCCAAAAAACTGTAAGAAAACAGACAGAAATATTTCAGGAAACAGATTATCCCTGACAAATATATACAGCTGTCTAATAGAGCAACCTCCTCAGACCCATCCATGTCACAGGATTTTTTTGGTCTCTCTAATCTTCTTACTTTAACAGAATCCAGTTTTGTATTCCATTAGTATGCATGTGTATGTTCTAATAGTCTATAAAAATGCTGCATGACCTACTTACTGAGAACCTGGTTTTACATCCCATTAGTGGGCATGTATTTTCACAGTAACAGACTTTTAAAAACACTGTGTGACCCATTTATTCTGCTTCATCGGTAACTCCTGATGTAGTGTGTTTGTACATCTCCTTCCCCATTGTTTAGGAAAATGAGAAAACCTTCCAGTGCTGATTGAGAGCTCTGTGCTGTTTGAGCTGCTTCGACACTAATATGCTGCTTGAAAGCATTTGCAGTATAAGAAAACGGGATGTAGATGAAGCAAACTGTACTTAGAGAAGGATTAATATTGCAATGTATCCTGACCTATTTTTAAAGCAGTCCTCATGTTACTGATTTATGATTCCCTGTTGAACTCACTCATGCTTTGCTTGATTTGGTTTTCTCTGAGATTTACTCAAGATGTTGAGCGAAAAGGAATTCCTATAAATGAAGACAGCGTACATTGTTTTTTAATACGAAGTGCAATTCCTAAATATTGTGAAGAATCACTTTTTTTTTGTTTGTAACCTGCCATCTGCCTGTCATTTAATATGCTTTATTTTCCATGATACTGTTGGCTTTTATAGACTTCTATCAAAATTCTTTCTTAATCTTGGCTGTGGAGCCTTTGAGTCTAATACAAAACTATTTAGTATCTTTGCTCATTTTTGTCAGGTTGCTCAATACTTTCTATTTTCTATTCTATTCTTTTGAGGGCAGGGAGACCCAAAGTTGATGGTGTCTAAGATGTTTTGCCATGAAATGCATGATGGTGTTTCGATCTTTTTTTCTTTCTTAACACTGCCTAGGATTCAATTACGTTTTTTTTCACTGCCATTGCATAGTTATCTGATGGCTTCATGAAATTAGCTATTATAACCCCAGATCTGAAATCCATCTGAGTTTATCACACATATAAGTGACCAATTCCTGTTTGTGTGATGGAATGTTATTTGATTGCAGCCTGATCTGCCATGCTGAGTACTTTCTTAGATCTCTTCTCTTGCTCCATGCATTTTCAAGGAAGTAGAGTCTCGGGTACAGTGCCATCCTTGGAGTGTCCCCGGGGTGCCATGGATTTAGATGATCTCTGCAGAGGTCCATCTGCTTTCAGACATGCCCTGGGGTGTTTTACATCCTGAATCAGAAACATATGGTGATTAGTTTTATAATATCCCTCTCTTTGTGTGCCCATACTGGTGAGGAGATTATGCACTGGATGAGGTAGGGGACTTGACTACTTAAGGTTAACCCTTGGAGTTCTATCTGTCTGTGGGATATGGGTATCCTAGCAGGAGCTGAGCTCCTTACATCCGTTGAGTGTCTGGCCCTGAACTGATTTACTCCTTGTCCTTCCCTACATGTACCCAACAGTAACTGATTTACAGCCACAGCGCTACTCAGATGACTGAATTCAAATAGAATTCAGAATTCAAAGAGAAATAGAGATATTCTAGTGCCAGGAATAAATGTGTATAGCACAGGAGAGGAAGACAGAATGATCTAGTTCAAAGGATTTCTAAGAATATGTGAACACTAGTAAGAGAGGGGATTGTAGTCTTCTGGGAGTATTAAAGTGTCTTTGGTGTGAAGTTAATCCATGGAACTAATTGTATTTAATTTGGGGGTTTCACGTTGTAGTTCTCAGGCTGAAGTAATTGCATGGAGGAATTGTGCAAAAGCCTGTGAACAGGTTGCTTTATTGTACCGCATCCACATGTGAATACTTTCTCTCCTATTATGGTAAAAGGGCTTATTTACTTTAAACATTACCTAGGTTCATTAATTACAGTATTGGAATTTTTAGTGTAATGGGAAAAGTTGTTCTATCCACAGTGTGGCATTATAAGATGAATATTGTGGCTAACTCCTGATGCATAGTGAATACATTTGATCTGCAGTTAATCACCTCACACTAGGAGGGAATGGTACCATAATAAATAGTTTTTCTGCCAACAATATGTGGCCCCTAAAGCTAATATTTAGAAGACATTTTGTCTTGACTTTTCAATTTGGGAACTCAAAGTGTGTAGAACTCAATAATTGGTTTAATTTGGAAGTTTTACATTAAAGTCTTGATAAAGTTTATTTACTGTGCATCAATAAAAGGGATGGGAAAATGCTTAGGAACTGCTGCTTTCTGAGCTCCTCTTTTAGTCTGGCAAAACATAGTGCAGCTTCCCTCTTGTTACCTGTAAATAATTCAAAGTACGGAATGTTATATGACATAAATCAAGAGGTGTGTGACCTGGAAGGATGCAAGATCAGTTTTCAGTTTCACGAGGCGCATGAGGTGAGGTAATTGATCCATTTGACGTGTAACAACATGAGAAATACATTTGGTTCCCTTAAACAATTACATGGATATGATGTTATTAGTTTTAGCTTCCAAGTGCTTGCAAATGCTTCTGTTGTGAGTTCCGTCTTAGGAGACAGCTGCTGTTTTATACAAGGGGAATAAATTGAAGATGGGAGTGAGCTCTTTACTTGTCACATAGAAACATGACTGCTATTTGATTATTCCACAGTAATACAAACAAGTGTATAAGGTAAAATGTCAATTGGGATGGTTTTACTTTTAACCTTTATTACCTGTATTTAAGCTCCATCACTTCAGCTGGAGAACTTGGAGTACTTCTAATCTTGGATGGTTTATTGCTTTCATTTGCTAATTGCTAATAAACGTTAATGTTTATTACATTTATCTTTTATTTTCAGAATTTGTTCCTTCTCTGATGTAAAGCTTTACTAAATGACATATAATTTTACATAGTATTAGCTGCTGAGTAATTATAGTTCATGATGTCTAGGACTAAACAGTCAAATTCCGTTGCAGAAAATGTGATTACAGCTGTGTTAAAGCTGTGGAGGGTCTATAAAACATAGACATCAAAACTACTTATTGGCAAAATAACCTATTCAGCTTTAAGAATTACTGTGTGTAGGTTTCAGCAGAGTAGTTGATCAAGGTTTCAGTATTTCACTTGGTTCATCAATTTTTTTGAGTTTTTATTTGCTACTTTTTATGATCCAAGTTGTACATTATAAGTCTGTCTATTGTTACCAAAAATTAGTTACTACTTTCATAATATAAAACAAAGAATAGCATCCTATTTTATTTTAAAATAAATGTTGACTTTTAAAGATTTTTAAGAGAAATACTCTTATAAAGGACAAATGAAAAGCTGAATTCTTTCCATTTCTATTGGTGATCAAAGCAATGAAGATCTGTTTGTCTCCTGGAATTATGTCTTTTGAATAAGAATTAACAAAAATTAATTTGCATTGCAAGGACATAATTTGCAATTGTAGGAAAAACCTGCTACACTAGTTGATCAAAAGAGATTATTGTAGTGAGAGTGCCTGGCAGAGGAGACAGCTCTGGAACAAATGATACTGAAAAGAGGTTTGTAAATGAGTCAACTTCATTTGAGGCCAGAGTTAAAGGACACAACAAAGGCATTCTTATCCATGTTGTTTGTTCATATCGCTTTCTATGTTATACGTTGTTCAATATCCAATAAGAAATAACAAGTCCTTCCATGTTCTGCACCTCCCCCACACAGTGGTGCATTTTTCAGTTTGCTATATTGATCTTTCCAAAAAGATGGATCTACTGTACTACTAACAGGGATAGGGTAGTTATTAATCTCATTTAGCAAACCCGCTTGATATTGTAGCAGTTGTCAGAGTGGTAGGGTCTCTGCAGTTATTTGTTTAATGTTTATTTCTAATCTTGACTGAAGGTGATTCTATATAACTTTGCAGCATAAATAAATTAAAATTGCATGATATCAGATTGCAATTTCAACTCCTGAAAAGCTGGGCAATTTTGGACAACTTCAAACACCTGAATACGTGAACCAAAAATTAGTTGCCACTACTCAATTACACTAAAACATGCAGAGTGGCTTTTATTTGTATTCCATTCCAAAAAGCAAAGCAAATGAGATTTAAAAAAGTCTGAAATAAGTGTTCTACTTTATTTATTATAGCAGATCTTGAGCACCTCTGGCTAGACAAGAAGTTTTAAGAAGAGGAAAAGCAATCTGAAATTTTATTAATTATGCAAATTCTACAGGAAGCAAATCTTAAGGGTGTAAAGAATGGGACGTGTGTGTTTTGGGGATGTTGGGACCTTAGTGGCTTTGGGTTTGCTCTGCAAATCTGGTGCTATCAGTCCTCACTGCTTGGTCATGTAGGTGTAGCCAAAGTTGGAGCTAAGGTTTCATCAGATCTGATATCAAACTGAAATCATGACACACCATGAGCACTTTGCCATCCAGAGATGCTCTTCCACAGAAGAACTTAATGAGGGATGTTATTAAGATAACATATCACAGGAGTAGCAGTAGATACCTATTGAGAGTTGTGAGATTTTGTGAGGTAGGAGAAGGGTGTTTGCCAATTGTGGGAGGAAGAACAATCTTTGGGCTCCTTTGTGCTTTTCATGTAGCGCACATCTACCATATGTGGCTCTCAGCAGCTCCACTGGAAGCCACCTGAGATGCTATAATTTCTTTCTTGCATTATAGTCTACAGAGTTTTGCTCAATACATGAGATCCCTCCTGTAATCCAATGTGGTTCAGAGTTGATAGGATTCACTTTTCTCTGGTTGTTGAGTCGAGCTGGATACTTGGTGTAAACATCTGTAAATATTTAAAACCTGACATTCATCCCTGATGGATAAAGGACAATGCAATCAAGGACAGGAGGTAGGGATTAGACTAAATACTAAATAATGCAGCTGGGTAAAGGTAAAAGCTGGCCAAGAGACTGCAGCACATAACAATTCCCTTCCAGAGGAAGGTGAAGCATAAAAGCTGGTGCTATTGCAGCAGATACTGTGATAAAGGTACAAGCAGGTGTTAGGTTCTGTTATTTTAGAGAAAAAATTAAGAGCACCACAGAATTTGTACTATTGATTTGTATGATATATTTATGCCATTAACCTGAGTAGCATGTGTTTAAAATTAAATAAATCTGTATAAATTACAGCTCTTTCTTTAATTAAACTTAGTGAATCTTAGTTCAAAGTTACAGAATCTTTGTATTTTTAGTTAGGAAACCAAATAGATTTTTTTTCCCCTTAAAACAAAGATACTGCATAATCTAAAGATTGCTGAGGTGCCTAGAATGAATACTAATGAAAATTTTTGGGTTAATGCTTCACTGTATTTAGACTGTTAAGTGTTCATATTTGTATGAATGCTCCACTTTCTCTTATGAAGAAATAAATTAATAATTACATTTTTTGTCTGGAAAGAATCATTACAGTAAACATAATTTAAGCCACATTTACTTTTGTTAATTTTTTCTCCATTATGATTTGTGAGAGAACTTCTTCATACACTTTCCCAGTAATATCTTCGGTATGGTTAGGAAAATGACATAGAAAAAATATTGCATTAGAATATAAAACTGGTGCAATGCAAATATTTAGTTTTGTTGTATAGCTGAGATAAACTAATTTGCCATTTTGATTCATGTCATGTGGGATCACATGAACTCTTCATTCAAAGAAATAATTCATTCTTTATGTAATGTCTTGAGAATGTCTAACTTTTTGGACAGCACTATTGACATTCCTGCCTTTGAGAGAAATCAGATTAGAGAATTTCTGGGAATCTGTCCCTAATTCATCTAGTATTGGTTTAGGTTAAGCCACTGTCTCCAGTATTTAATAAAACTCTTCTCTTGGAAATGGGGAATTCTCAGGAATGGGGGACTTTCAGAAATTAAAACTACTTTAACGTGAAGTGGTTCAAGTATAGATTTTAGCATGGTTTTGCAAATAGGAGCTGTCACTTCTACCACCAACAGTGATAGCCTTTTGGTATCTTTTTTCACTGTTTACTGAAAATACAGAGAGGTGTAAAATATCTTTATTATATCGTCTACAACCTCTTCCATCTGTGAGTGCACTGCCTCAGCCTCGTTCTCCATCTGTCCCTGTTTCTATCATATGGTTGGTTCAGTAAAACTTATGGTTGTTTTCTTTGGAAGAGTCTCAAACAGAAACTGAGTGAAATGTTTAACCATATAGCTGTTATTTTAATGTTCCAAATTTTAGCACTAGTGAATTTTAGCACTAGACTAGATTTTAATTGTTTAATTGAGTTTGGATTTTTTCCCAGGGCTCTTAAAACATTTTTTGTTTAATAATCTGTAAAAAGACAATGGCTCATGCTTTACATGCTTGAATGCTTTGAATCTAAACCAGCTGGGAATACCAGTTAATAAGTTTAAAAGTAATGGGGATCATGTGTTCTACAGCAAAATGTGACAAATAACAGTTTAAGATGTAATAATTGTTTTACTTTAACCTGGTATTTATGTGAATATGGGATTTTTATCCATGAAGGGAACTCTAATATAGATGTGTCTAGGAAAACTTCAAACCTTGGGATCACTTGTTCAGGAGGAATTCTTCTCATGATTCTGGTCCGTCTCCTTATTTGACCTTGTTATTTGTGTATTTCCACTGAAATATTGGATCACTGGTAACTGGAGACTCACGTAACACTCAAGTTAATAAGTGATAAATTAATAAAAAATGTTTATGGAAGTGAACATGATGATGAATGAATTTAGAAATTCAGATGCTGAGTTTTCTTGACTCTGTGTAGCATTACTGTTTTTAGTGCACAGTTCTAATTGTTGGTGGAATGTCAGGGAAGATAATTTTCCCTGCCTCTCATGTTTTTAAAGCTGTATATGTTAGCAGGCTGCTACACCTTCCAGTGCTGTCCTCTTTCTCTGCTTGTTCCATAATACTGCACAATGTTAAACATTGTTTAACATGCGTGGAAAGTCAAAAAACATGAACATATTCACTGATCACATTTCAGGGACCAATTTAGTCTACAGATTATTTTAGGGTACTAAAAAGAATCGCTTGTAATTCTGAAATCCAATTCATAAAGTTGTAGAGAGATGGAAATACCTTGGATTTTTCCACCAGGACTTGATCTAGAGTTGACTAGAATTGGCATATCATGAAGAAATAGTTTTGTGCTTTTTGAAGTTTTTAATAGAGACCATTATAATGAACTGTTTTATATAATCAGTTTAGCAAAGTCCAGTAGCTTTGTTCCTCACCTGTATTTTTGCCTCTGTGGTCATTTCTTTCCCCTGTGCCCTGTCCTTGTTAACATAGCTCAGTGGATCACTGTCATCTTCAGTGGATGCCTGCCAAGGTTTCAGCTCAGCTACTGGCTGGTAATCTTGGCTATAAATATATTCCCCCTTTTCAGACAAACTCATAATAAATGAGGGAAATTATTACTTCACACAAATCAGAAACTTTAGCATGGATATTGTGTGTTAGATATCTAGAAACATAAAATCCCACATTGAAAAAAATACATCTGAAGAGCTGCTCCCTGCAAACCTTGTAAAAGTGCCCTCATTTTGCAAGTTGTTGGTGAGTGACTGCTGGTGCTTCTGTGCTCTGGGTGAATGTTTAGAGAAGTTGGCTGTCATTTGTGGGTTGTGTTTGCAGCAAGTCTAGCACAGCAAAGCCTCTGACTTGAGCTATGGGGGCTGTCTCTGTCAGTGCTGAGGAGCAGGGCTGTGTAGGTGTCAACAGATGGGAGTTACAGGCAGTCCTGGAGGAGGATTTTTCCTTAGCCCATATGTTCAGTGCTGGGAGGGCGTGCTGAGCTGCACTGAGCCTTGGTTATGCAAGGCTCACTGGAGTGACAAGGCTGTTGGAGAGGGACTGTGAGAGCAGCAGGAGAGTTCACTCTCTGCCCAGGGTTCTGATTAAATTCAAATCTTGAGGCAGAGCTGCTCTTTGAGCACTGCCCACTGCTTGTTATTGAAGGAGGAGATCACCCAGAGGCAATTTGGTAATTTCTTTGTCAAATCTAGAACTGAGACCCTGCATAAATAGAGCAAGTTACACTTAAATTATACCTGGGCTTGACGTCACTGGTTTCTCTTCCTTTAGGAAGCTGACCTGCATGGCCCCAGACGTCTGCCATCATTCAGAAGGGCAGTGTCAGAATAAATGCTGCTGTGCGAAGAAAGGGAAAACAGGAAAAAATATTTTGCAATAATTTCATTCGTGCATGTTATTTCATTCTAATGATCTGTCAGGCAAATTTGACAGGCTCTACTTCTATTAAGGAAGAAAACAAAGAAAAAATGAGCAACTGAATATATGTGTGCTCTAGCAAGCAAATTTAATTTCCTCATTGGCCATAGATACACTATGGCTTGACAACACAAATAAATACAGCCCTTGGTTAAGAGGTGGAGGTATCAGTGAAGGATGAAAACCTGTTCTGATGTTTGAAGTGCATGGAAATCCTGCTCTGTGTTCACCTGTCCTTGTGCAGCCTAATGATCCTTTTGTTAATCCCTGAGCCAGGGACTGGATCAGAAAATTACCCTGGAAGGCAAGGAAGAAAGGTATGGCAGGAGAATGACAGGATAAGTGGATGAAGTGTGTGTGTGTAAGCACCTGCGCCCCCCCCGCCCCATCTTTTCTTTTTTCTTCATTTATTTTGAGCAATACTAGTTTACAAATTTTCCCTGCACTTGTCTGCTTATCCAACCTTATGTCACATCCTTGTTTGTGCTAATACAGCAAACTAATTGAGGTTAAAAATAACCTCTATCTGGAGCACGTACTTACAGGCACAAAGCCACTGAGAAAAGAGTGAGAGCATCCAAATTTGTCTAGCTCCTCAGGCTAAATTCCAAAGTTTGCTGAAGAATAAAGCTCAGGAAGGAAAGCTTGGGGAGGTTGTAACAGGTCTCTGGAGAGATAAAATGTTCACAGGTGCTGTAAGGGAAGAGTTTTGAGCAGGAGCATCTTGTAATTCAGTACTGTGTGAGTTGAGAGAAAAATATTAATTCATCAATACTAACAAACTGTGATTTTTTTTTAAACATAGCACTGCTCCTTTCACCTAAGCAATCTTTCTGGTGATGATTAGAGAGAGCCCCAGAACAGGCAGCCATCAGTAGTAAATATTTTACAATCTGATAAAGGAGTATTTACTGAAGCTGATAGAGGCAATTGCTTCTTAGTGATACTTTGGATTTTTTTTTTTTAAATTATAGTCTTGGAAGTGCTATTGTTTGTTTGAATATAAATTATCTTGTTATACAGTTTAAATATATGAACAAATGAAATAATTTTGTGGTACCTTTTCCAAAGTTACATGTATAGCAATGATTAACTCTGCCTTTGCAGTGCTGCTACACTGAATATTGCTCTGGTTTTCCTTGAGTTTTCAATATCCACCTTTATGTTGGCTATATCTAGAGCAGATGTTGTAACATTAAATTGAATAGATTCCATAATCATTAATATGTTAGGTTTTGTTTATCAGAAATATTTTGTTTTATGCTTCCCTCTGCACCCTGAGACAGACTTTGGAGAGGAGTTGGGGTCAAGAGGTTTCAGGATAATAAGTTACCTTTTCTCTTTCTGCAGATATTTATGGTGTATTTTGCATTTTTCCCCACATCTTTCAGGAAGTATGTGAAGTTTGTCTGCACATTTCATCTTCTGAAATGCCCATTAGTCAGATGAACTGCTCTGTGTATAAGCGAGGGGAGGTTCAAATAAAGGTATACTTGGGAAAAAAAAGGAGAACAACTGCTGCTTCTGATATATATATATATATCTCCTTCTAGGGTACATACTGTACTTAAATAGTTATTTACCACCCTTTTTCTATTTCAGCTCTTGTTTATTTATATGGACATATTAGGATGCTCCAAAACATGTTTATTTTTATAATAGCCAATCAGCATGCAGCAGAAGTAAACCATGCAACTTGGGAATTGCTTATCAGCTGTATAATGAAGATGAATGGCATGCTAAATCTTATCTGATTATGCAAAAGTAGCTTTTTATGATAGCAATGCCTTTGCTTTGCTGTTTGTAGAATGCTGGGAATCATGCATCTGATTAATCATGGAAAATTAAATTGAAAGAAAGGAGAAGAGGAAAAAAAGTGATGCTGTGTATTCTGGGTCTTTCCAAGCAGGTGGCGTTTCCTGATGCTTAAATTCTTTGTGAGCAAGCTTCAAGAATATCAAATGATGGTGAAATTCATAAGTTGTAGTGAGCCTAATTAAGAACTGGTTCTATTAATGTGACTTCTAGAACAACTAATATAATCTCTAATGGCAAATATTTGCCAGAATAGGTTACATCATAAATTGAATTATATAAAGCACAAACAATCCTAAACTCCCAGTCTTCGACTTTGCTGTGGGATCTAATTGTAAAGAAAATTAGTTGATGGTATCTTCAATAATAGATTCCTGCATCCAGCTGAATCCAGGTTTTATTTGCCTTGACTCAGAGGCTCAGGCCTTGGAACTATGTCTACCACAATCCAGTTCTTGATCATCTTCTTGTTCTTCCTTTTTTTTTTCCTCTCCTGTGTGTGGTCTCTCTTATTTA
Source organism: Emberiza elegans (assembly GCA_024865655.1). Classification (NCBI taxonomy): domain Eukaryota; kingdom Metazoa; phylum Chordata; class Aves; order Passeriformes; family Fringillidae; genus Emberiza; species Emberiza elegans. The sequence continues at coordinate 13,108,727 of JALJVW010000398.1, read as the reverse complement.
GAGTTGGAAAATGCACAATAAAACTTCTTGTATAAGTTTTGCTTGTCCTTGAGATCTAAAACATTGTAATGAGACATCTCCAAAGGCACAGGATGGCTCATCCTGCTGTGTTCCTGAGCCACTGTTTCATCAAGGAGAATCATAAACCTTGGAAGATTTGCAGGTGTCTTTTCTTGGGAGATTTTCAGATTGATGCAGTTCGGAAATCCTCCTTCTGCAGATGAATGTTACCACAGAAAACTGGGTCTGTGGAGGATAAGAATTGTTTATTGTCACAGCAGTGACAAATTGTCTGTGCACTGAATGACTGGAGCTGTTTTTTAGGGCTTAAAAGAGAGAAAAGTATCAGAAAGTAAAGGGGAACTGAGTCAGATAATGTGAGAATGTCTTCTGTTCATCCCCAGACCTTCTGTGAAAATTAGGGCGATTACACAGCAATGAATGGTAATGAAATCAAATTATGTTATTGTTCAGCATCATAAAAACCCAAACCTAAGCAGTGTTTGTGAGTGCTTTTTCATTGGTGTGCCAGAATATGGCTTGTTTTTGCAGGGATTGTGTTGCAGCACAGCAGTATTTTCTGCATATTACTTTTGTCACCAGCACTAGAGCTAATCTCCTCAATGGTGTCCAACTCCATCATCTCTGCATTATTACCTTGTTTATAACTGCACAGTGTTTCTAGTGTGCTGCAGAGGAGGGTGTCCTAATTTTCCTGAAATAGTGGCTGCTTGAGGATAGGAAGCTAGGCAGTGACTGCACATTCAGTTTCTGGTGGTTGATTGAATCTAGAAGCTTTGTGCCACATTTCAGGGCTATTCTGAAGTGGTATGGGCCTGGCTATAAAAAGATAGGACTGGATTGTATGAACTCAAAATGGAACTGAGTGACTCTTTGAAAACAAGATGCCCACACTGTCTCTCCTCAGTCACACAGCCCCTTCTTTTCCCAGCTAGGAGCTCCACAACAGCATTCAGAGTGAAGCATTTGTAATTGAAATCCCAGTCTCAGAATGTGTTTTAACCTCAGGGCTGAAATTCATTGTTTTCTAATGGGAAACTTCAGCCACACATAGGGAGACAATCAAGGACAGGCAGCTGAAAAACGTCTTGGAATTGGTTCAGTCAGACAAAGATCACTGCTTTGAAGGCTATAGGAGATCCTTTAATCTTCAGGTGCTTTCATTATTTGAACTCAGGTTTCTATAGTCTTTTAAACAATATTAGTATGCGCAGAGTGTGACCTTGGCCTCTGGCAGCAATTGGAGTGCCCCATGTTTTCACCTGAGGGGTGCACCTGGTTTACCTGCTGACAACAGGACTGTGAGCGTGCTGCTCCTGGCTCAGCCTGAGGAGCTGCTCCCTGGTGAAGGCATTTGCCTCACAGGCTCATGGGGAGTGAAACTTTGTCAGTGGCACATTCAAAAGGGAGGCAATATCTCTTGAGTCTGTGGAAAGATAAAGTTCCATTTGCACAGTGCGGGGTAAGAGTACTTGTTCAAAATGAAGTAAACAGGACATGCTTCTGACAGGTTTGCTGACAGGTGGCTGCTGAGGTCCAGCATGGAAAGTCACCTTTGTCTTTTGCCATCAGTGTAGAGAGGATATAATTCCCTGCTGCTTTGGACCAAAACAGTTATCCATTCCAGCACAGAAGAGTACAAAAGAGGTGTAGAAATTTAAGTGATTCTCTTCCACCTTTTTTATACTGCTCTTAGAGTTCAGAATAGGGAAGAATCAGGTCTTGATAAGTGTTGGATGTCTAGAAATAGTCTGACCGTGTGTCCAGCAACCAGGAAAGAAGTTTGTGATGGTTTGAGGGCTGTAGTTTTGTTACAGGGAGCCTGAATGAAAGAATTGGTTTCTTACATGACCCCAAGCTCTGTGCCAGATGCTGATCCACCTTTTTGGATCAATTTTTGTCTATAAATAACTGTTCTTCTCTCTAAAGCTTCTACTATGGAGGATTTGACTTTTCAGAACTTCTCCTCCATGCTTTTAGCACTTCCAGAAAGGCATCCTTCATTCTGTGGTTTTAATTGAACACCCTTCATTGTACCCTCAGTCAGTAAACAGAAGAAAAGAAAGGTGACAGTCTTTTTTTCCAGTATCACCTTTCTGTCTTCCACTTGATGAACAAATCAGTGTCTTTAGTTTTAAAAATATTGCCTGAATTTCCTAAATGTTTCATTTCTTTCCTTTGAAAATATTTATTTTGGTAAATGCTTTTCTTTGCATGAAGAGTTTAAAGGCAGACAAATGAAATACAAGTGAAAAAAGGCTTCTTGGAAAAAGATTCAATTAAGCATCACAGGCCTTGTATATAAAAAGGAAATTTTATCTGTATGATGTTTTCCCTTACCAGATGAGGATAGTGACATCCAGTCACCTTCACTAAGAAATTGCTATGAACATGGAGTGTCTGAGCACAGGAGCTTCTCTGTGCTCCTCAGATTTGCCATGCAGTTTCAGAGCAACCTCTCAGTGGTGTTTAAAAAAAAAGTTCCTCATGTGGTGTTTTCTCAGCTTGGTTGTAGCCTGTAGATGTCACCTATAAATGTCCCTTGCTTTTCACATTTGCCTGTTACAGGTGCAAAAATTCCAAGATGAGTGTCTTGATTCTGCTATGTTTGTGTTTTGTGTGAATGTTTCTCAGTGAAATCTGTTCTGGGAAGCAGGAATTCAGAGCATGTCTGCAAAATAACACTTCATATATGCCTGCTTCATACTTGGGAATGCAAACCTAGGCATTGATCTCAGGCTCATTGGAGGGAAATGGTGTCAGCAGTAGTGAGATGATTGTTGAATGTGTTTCCTGGTGTAGGCAGGGCCTTGGGTAGCACTGCTGAACTCTTGATTCCAGCTGTTAGCAGGATGGCATCTGCAATTACTTGTGAGACTGACAGTCTGTATTGCCTCATTTATAGTTTTTAAGAGTATGTAAAGTGCTGTAGCACAGCTGAGCCAGAATTTAAAACCCTTGTGAAGACATGGGAATGCTGTGTTGTTGTGATTAAAGGAAACTGATGCGTGACTTAATGGCAGCTGAGCTGAGAAGAAGAAATGATAAACTGTTTTTTTTTAGAATCCAACAAAAGGAGGGCCTCGTGGCTGGAGGCTATAGTTGTTGATGTGTGGATTAAGTATACTCTAAACAATTAGAAAGAAAGTGTTTGTACTGCTGGATATTTAGAGATTTTCTATAGTAATGTTAATTAAACATAATATTTTCTGAAGAAAAAATTGCTCTATATGTAGAGCCTGTATTATTTCATATCTAATTTGAAGAAGAGTTGCCCAGTTGAAAATTATAGGTTGATAATTGTTTTTTTCCCCTTTTGAGCTAGTATTGTTAGAATCTAGTAGCAAACTCAGCAAGTATATGTATGAACAAGGAACTTATGTTAAAATATATTAAAATAATCAGAATTATTAAATGTCAGTCAAGGCAATGAGAGTGCTTGGATTTTTTTCTTTTAACTTTTTTCATGTGTTTCTGATAATTTAATTGTTTTTTCTCTTTGTTTCCTAGAACATTGTATGAGTTTCTCTTTGCTTTCAGAATGTATTCTTCTGTGTTCAGGTGATAGTGATTTTGGTTTGTCAAGTCCAAAGGGTGTTCAGGAATGTATCCAGCAGCCCCTTTTTAAATGCTCTGGGATTATCTGCAGCAGTGCTGCAGGCTCAGCTCCTGGGGCTCCCCCGTGTTGGCCACGAGCAGCTGGGAGTGCAGGAGAGGAGTCTGGCACTTGTCACCTTCATCACCATCAAATGAGAGTTGTCACATTTATGATTTGGGTGTCTGGTAGGAGCCATCTCAGTCTGTTTCTGACTCTTCATAATTTATGAGTTTTAGAAGGAGAGATATAATGTAATGCAAACAATTCAGTATAATGCAAACATTCAAAACAGCTGTTTTCTCTTTTGTTTGGTTTTTTTTTGGTCAGAAATACTTCTTTTCAGGCAGATGCAGAATTCCTTCAGGGTCATCCTTGAGCATATTTTGGAACAGTAGAACATTATCCCTGAGTATGTACTTTGCGTTATTATTTGGAGAAGAAATTGAGGGGTAGTCAAGACTTTAAAGCTAGCTTTATTCTAAATAATTAAATAGAGTTGGAAATAATGCTATGTAATCCTATGTTAATAGTAGTCTTTAATGAATGTGTTTTGTGTATAACTTTGCAGACAAGCTTCAAACTGAATTTTCTTCCTTGGTCTTTTGTCTTTCTCAAGTCCTTGGATTGACCACTACTTGAAATTTGTTTGTTTCTTCTCCAAGTTTTTAATCTACACTATCTTTACCCAGACACCACATGATACATGCAGCCTTCTCCAAATGGACTTAATGCACTTTGTGTAAATACAAGTTATGTTTCAGATATATTTTGTGAAAAAATCCAAACTACTTAAATAGTACTTTTGTCAGTTTTTCAAGTGAAGGAGTTGACTACTTCAATAGCTAAAGCTAGACTTCAAATGCGCCTCATTTTGGAAAAGGTTTTTTCTGCTGTGTAAGTCTTGCCAGAATAACCTTGCCAGAGTGCAGCCTTTGCTTCTTTTTCATACATATTTATTCTGCTATCCCAGGATCATCCAATGGGAATTCATTACTTCAGCAATGATTGAAGAAATCTTATTTTTAATCTAAGTAATTTTCTGTGAAGTTTAATTCATAACGTAAGAGCACCTCCTGGGTAATAACTAAAAATTATATATTTTTAATGAAAAGAATTGCCTTGAATCCTCAGTGTCCAGCAGACTTGCCTCCTGCTCTCCAAAACTCATAGATCATCTTTATCATATCATGTTTAATATTTCATTAAAATTTAATTACTGGAAAAATTTGAGATTAACAATAAAAATTGTCTCAGTTGGACTTAGGGGCTTTTAGAGTTGTAGGGAAGACTGGTTTCCAGTTGGTTCTCTTACATTAAGAAACACAAAATTGCTTTGGGTAGAGCTCAGACTAATAAGACTTGCAGGCTCTCTTATTCCAGTTTGAACACTGACACAGATTTATCAAATCCTTATTATTGTGTGTGTGGGCTTGTGAAAATGCTCAGTGATATTTCCAAGTGGCCCTGAGTTCTCTAGGTTTTATGTTCTCAAATAATTTTTAGCAGCATCTTAGTTCTGGTTTGCATTGATGAGAAGCGAAGAGAAGCCCCCTCAGTTTCTGGGCTGGTCAGTGAGAATGACCCAGCAGAGCTGATGGTGGCAGCCAGGGCTGATGCCTTATCTACTTTGGAAATCCCTTTTCAACAAAAATATCTTCCTCTGATTGCATTTCTACAAATCATAGCTGACCTATGCAAAGTGTAGCTGTACCAGATATGCTATCTGTTGTTCTGTATGTTAAATGCTAAGGTAAATAAACAATCAACCCCACCCACTAAACCACAAGCACATAATTCTTTCTTCCTTGTTTTTTTTTGAGGAAAAATGAAAATATTGTACAGCTCTTTGCAACTTAATTTAAAATTCAGTATAATCACAGATCAGACAGCATGTTAAATCTGAATTAAAATCTTGGCAGTTTTTAATTTTAAATTTGGATGCCAATTTGCACTTCTAGCTTAATGAATTTAAATAGTTCTGTGAATTTTTCTGAGAATTTTGTATTCAGCCTTTTGGGGTAATTTAATTTTTTCCTTTTCCTTGGATGAAAAACAAGGTGCAATGCTTAGAGCATAAATTTGGAATCTGAATTTAAATTCTGATGTTGGTGCCTGTCCTTTATAATTTAAACAAAAAATTTAATCTTATTCCCTCAGTCTTTCTATGTGTGAATGATGGGACATTGCTTGCCTCAGAAGATTATGATTGTGGGTAAATCACATAAGCTCAAAGCACCATGGAAGCTGTGACCAGGTGCCCCTGCAGCCTCTTCACTCGCTCTGCTCTTACCTCTGACTGGACAGAGTCAACTCATATGGGTGGTTTTGGGGCTCCTGTGTATGTCCCTGCAATTTAAGTTGATTTTTGTTTTTTTTCAGGTATTATAGTATTGTGTGACTATAGTTTTATGTTGCAGAAGTTGCTGTGCTGTGTTTGTTGCTGATGAGTAGCAAACACAGCATTTTTAATTTCTACAAAGGTGTTCTGACAGCAAACGTTTTATGAGCTTGGGGTGTGGGCAGAAAGAATGGGAAAAGTCTCTTGCACTGCTTGCTTATTTATTGGCTAAAGATATACTGAAAGTGTTCTTATAATGGAATTTCAAAATGAATCTAGAACTTTATTCCTCCTGCTATTACTGCTTTCCAGGATGGTCTGAAGAGGGTTTTTGTTTTTTCTTTTGTTCCTTTCTTATTGTTATTCACAGTCACCTTGGTATATGGATGTGCGCTAATTATCCTCTATCAGTCTGTTTCAATAATTTACAGTTTAAAGGACTCAAAGGACTCTTTAGGTGGCAGGTCCGATTTAGAATGGCACAGTCTTTGTTACATGGGCCCTTTTCTTTCAACTCTGCCCTTCTTACTGCAATGTCTCTTGTTTTGGCTTTTTTTAGGTATCTCTTTTTCAGCAATATTTTATTTAACACTGTCATCCACAAGCTGCTGCTGTAAGTAATGATACTGTTCCAGACTTTTCTCCTCTGTCTGGCAAATTGTCTTCTCCTCTGTGTTCACTTTGCTCTCTGCACAAAAGCAGATGCTATTCTCTCAATACCGCAGTTGACTGTGTTTGTTTCCATTAGCAATGTCTGACATGCTGGATTTTAAACCTGGTCTGTTTCAATAAGCTGATTCTAGGCATTGCATCCAGCCAGCCAGGACTCTCTTAGCTGGCACTAGTCTCAATAGCTCACTTGGAGTGTTTTACAAAGATTTAACCCCTTCTCACAGATTATTTAGCCAGCCAGTCTGAATAACAATATTTGCCAAAATTGCAAGCTGTTTATGAGTATTTTTCTATGTATTTATTCTTTCTGTTCTTTTAAAGAGGTTCAATTCATGCAATGAACTTTTGTGTGTAAGTTTTATTTCCTTCTGACAGAGAAGGATATGTACTTAGAGTTACACTCTTGATTGTTTCCACCTAATAAGTGTAGTAAGTTATTGCTAAGTATAAACAGCATTCTTTGTTTCTATTTTTTTCTGCTGTGAAATTTCTCCCTGATCAGAAATGAAGTTCTCTATACTAAAGGGAAGATGTGCTGTTTTTATATGGACTGTTGGACATCACAGAGCATATTTTATAGGAGTTAAGTTCATTGCTGCTACTGACTCCAGCTCACTTCAGTAATTACTGCAATGCTTTGTCTCTACTGAGCAGGGGAGAACGGAGGTTTTGACCTGATTTCAGAGTGGACACTGTGCTGAGGAAGCTCAGTCTGGCACAGGAGTTCCTCTGTAAATTACACAGGAAAAGCAGAGATAGTGTTTTAAGGGCATATTGATTTATTTTTGTCTCCTGGGTACAAATTCACATGTTGATACATTGATGCATCATTAGATCCAAATTGCTGTTGTTTCTTAAGCTCCTCAAGAGAATATTCCACCTCATTGATGTTGTTGTGTCTTGGATATTTATTATTCAGGGAAATAATATCTGCAGGCTCTGTAGCTTGAACTTGTTTATGGTGGCTTCTGGGCTGGGAATATGTTTATCTTCTTGTAACAGAGGGTAGTGACATGCAGAGCACATTTATTCAGCCTCCACTTAGTACAAAAAGAAGGGGGAGACCCTCTCAGGGACCAAATTCTGTCTTGTACTTCTACTGAAATCAAAATCAACGGAAGTAACTATTGAGCTAGACTAGAACATGACAAAAATACAGACAAATCTACCTTCCTGTGTCATATTGGTATCACAGAGCCTTCCTTTTCTGGTCCTGCCAGGAGTAAAGGAATGCAGTCTGAATCCGCACTCCCTGTCAACCCATTTCCATATCCATTTCTCTTTTTTTTTCCTCTCAATCTTTTCATCTGAATATATTCCCATACAGTCCAGCCATTCTGGGCATCCAATTTGCTTGTGAAGTGCTTTTAATGTCTGACTGCTGTGTAATGCCCAGAAACACTGGGTGGTTTCTATGGACAAAGCCCTGCCACGTGTTGTAAGTTGAAGTCCATCTAGCAGGCATCATACAGGGGCTGTTATCTAGAGGAGGGGAATGGATTCACTCTGCTGTAGTTTTCCATTAGTGTTCTACTGCAAACTGCGTATTTTCACAATTCCTTTTCAGTTTTTGTTTCTGCTAGTCAGTAATTGACATTTGTTTTCTCACTGTCATGACCTCAGGCCTGGAGGCTTAACTCACATTGCAGTCCGTGCTGTCACTGGCAAGAAAAATCCTCTTGCTTAAATGGGTAAACATGACTGAACAAAACGTGTAGGCCCTCTTAGACCTGAATGGAAGGCAAGTTAGAGCTGCCTCAGTAATTGTTAGCAGCTCTTGTGTATCTTGGGCAAGTGAAGATGGAGATCTCTGATTTTTGCCTGAGTCTGGTCTGTTACAGCTCCACTTGTGCTTACCCCAGTGTAGGTTTGTTTTTTCCTTGGTGTATTTGGTCAAACAACAGTGTGTGCCCATTTTTCAGAGTAGAGCTGGGAACAGGAAGCTGTTCTGTAGCCTGAGCTGCTCTCTGGTTTGTTCTCTTTGCCTGGAACTCCTACTAGTGCTCAAAAAAACCCTAGAGAAATGGGTGTTAACTTATGTGAGAGCCCGAGGCAATGCAGGTTGGACTCTGGGACCGCAGTGTGTAGAAATAACAGAAAAATATTAAAGAGCAGACTTCACTTTCCTGGATTAACTTTTCTGATGATCTTGTATTTATTTAGTTGAAAATTCATCTATGATGTTTTAATGGCTTTCACTACAAAGTGTACATTATGCCCACTTGTTATTTCATATTCTGCAGTGAATAATTCATTGTGCTAAATTGATAGTGAAGGCTTTCAGCTGTAATTGCTGGAGTCTTTGAAATATGAAACTGAATTCTTACAATGAAATGGTCATAGGCTGAGTCACTTAGTTTGTTTAGGTAAGATGTCAGCTACAGACTCTGAAAGGATACTTCTGTTCACTTGGTTGCCTATTGGGTTTATCTTCAATTTAGCTTTTATAGATTCATTTAGAAATGCATTTATACTCTGTAGTGTGTGTGTGCATTCATTCAGCAGAGAACACCCAGGAGAAAGAGATTTTTTCCAGACACAAACTGTAATTTTTCTTTCTCTCAGCCAATACTTACAGTGACACGTTTTTAGAATATCCCAGTTCTGCTTATTAGTCTCACTCTTGTGTTTGTATCAGGTCTTGATTATAATTTCTTGAAAAAAATTAGAATTTATCTCCTGAAGATTTATTTCTATGAATTTTTCATAGTACAAGTCAATCACACAAATCTGGTGCCAAAATGCAAAATAATATGAGAATACCATCAAAATAAGCATGTGTAAACAGCTGAATGCTTTCCAACACTTGCCCAGCTGTATTTTACAAATAACATTGAATCCATTTATGTTGATTTTTATGTCTGCTAGCTGAATTTAATTTAATACAATAACTTAGTATTCTCCTCATATTTGTTCAGGTCTTTAGATTTCAAGGGATTTGTGAGAAATGTGTATTTAATTCAGACTAATACAGTAATGGTAAATTATTATTTTGTTTACAGTATTTTTCTACAAATTTGATTTCTACACTCCCTAGCATGAGAATATAAATGAAAACTAGTAAAACAAATGGAGGAAAAACAATGGAAATTATTGGTCTATTATTATTATTCTTTTCTGTAAGCTTCTCAAGTTAATCACTAGAGTCGTGTCACTAGAGTCAAATCACCTAAGCCAAATGGTGGCATTGCACATGCCAGGAACTCTTTATGAAAAGTCCCCTGATTTTTCACGATACAGACAAAATGATTTGAAAACAAGTTTCATATTTTGTTGCTGGGACTGGTTGAGCCTCCTGATGATAGCCCAACACCCATGAATTGATTATTTTGATGCAAATTTAAGTCTCCAGAAGACATAAAAGGTATGAAGAACTATGCACATCCAGTTCCATCTCACAGATGTTTCCTTTGGTATTTTAGCAGTTTCCTGGGTTCAGTGTCCATGTGCAAAGGAAAGGACAGTTTCAGCACTGTGTTCTTAATTCAGGTGTCATCTCAATTGGCATCAGGAAAAAAAACTATTTTAAGTAAGGTGTTTGAGATTCAGAATGGCTGCTAGTTTTGGTTTCTTATATTAGTTTAATTAATATATTACATCTTTGCTTATTTTGACAGATATTAGCTTAAAATTGCTTTAAGGAAAATTTAATTCAGTTTCTATATTTGGCTCTTATATTTTCATCCTAGCAAACAAAATAAAAAGGGAAAAATATTTCTCAGTCTTTATTGAACAGTTTTATGTAAAACTGTCAGTTGACTTGAAGAGCTGTCATATGACAGACTTCTGTGAATGTATCTTTTCAGGTGCACATCAAATGGTTTCCATGTAGTAACTGTTCCTTGGAGAATGGAAAATTTGTTCTCAAATTAATCTTGCTGTTCTCTGCTGTCTTTTTTTTTTCCTTTATTTCCCTAAGAGCATATATGTATATTTGCTATCTTAACTAACCAATGCAAATGGAATTCCATGTAGTATTTTGGTTGCATCAGTTGTTGCTGAGAAGTGAAGCTGCAGAAACAGCTGTCAGTTTGCTTAGCTTAGCTCAGCTGAATTAAGAAAATTCTCACAAGTTGATTTTTTAAAATGGGATATTTACTTTCCTAAAAAGAGATTATAACAGCTTTTAAAACAGCACTGAAAACTCTTCCATGTCAATCATTTTGACTTCATGAAATGTGTGAGGTCCAACTGCTTGTGCTACACGGTTGCATTTACTTGTAGTTTGATTCATAACAAGGTTTAAAGCAGTCCTGTGATGTAGAGTTAATGCTTTTTCCTCTTATCTTCCACATGACAACTTTTGATCTATAAATATTTCTCTGTCAGAAACAGTGAAACACTGAAGTGTCCTGTGCAAAGGTGTGGATTATAGGGATGGTTTTACCAGCTTGCCTGATTGCTTCTGCTGTGCGCAGCTGAGGGAGACCACTACAAGCCGTAATTGCCTGCCTTGACTGATTTCATTGTTATTCCTTTATCCCCAGTCTTGGGGATAAACAGTTAAGTGGTGGTGATTACATTATGCACTAAAATGTGTGCCATTTTACAGTAGAATAAACAACCACAGAAAAATACGATGAAAGTGCTCCAGGTCAAAAAACCAGAAGCTGTTTACTCCAGCCTTTCTGGTTTAATTCACAGGGCCACAAATGACATATTCTGGAATTCTTCTTGCATTTTGTCCACAACAGCGTTCTGTACCAGGAACAGCCTCATCTCTTGATTATTTTCCTTTTGAATTTGAAACTGAGTCTGCTGATGTTTTCTTACATCAAATCTTGTTAACTGTAAACAGAGTCTGTGCCTACTGTTGAGACTTTGGGCTATACCTGGCAGAAACACAATTTGGAATCTATGATCTTAGGGGAGTGTTCTTAACTGTCTAAAGACTGTGCATAACTTCTCTAAATGTCTAAATACACTTATGACAAATCTAATTTTTAGTATTCAAGGAAGAAATTTGAGGATATTTAAACACCTTAAAATCTCACCTAAACATCTAACCAATATCTCCTGGAAGGAATCTGGTTTATGCACATGGAGTCATGTGTTAGGTTTTTAGAAGGCTGACATCAGCATACAAACTATGTGTCCTCCCTTCCCTTAGCTACTTTTTCCCTAAGCAAAACTGAAAACTCCAACCTGTGTAATGAGAAACACTTGTGACCAGAACCAATGACAAATGTGTGGCATTACACAACATTTTTATATGTGTGTGTATATATATACATACACCTACCTAATTCATTATATTTTTTAGGACACTGATATATCAAATTTTACACTTATAAAACAGCCAGATTCCAGACAGTGCAAATCATACTTTAATATATTATAAAGCTATATAGTAAGCCCACTCCATGGGCTTCACATGCACATAAAACCAAGAGTTACATAAATAATATCAAATGACAAAACTGGAAAGCAGTTTCTGCATACTTTATTTTACAATTCCTCACTAAATATATTTACAGGACACAGAGTTTGCTTTAGTGCAATACATAGTAATGTTGCATAAGTACAAACTGTTGAACTTTTCTAAAAAAAATTAAAGAAATAAAGCACTTAACTGATGTTACAGCTAAGTATGTAAAGCAACGTTAATAACTCTGAGTGAAAATGCTAACAGCATCTTTTCTTCTCATAAACAATTTCTAGAAACAAACCACAAACCGGCATTACATATTCCAAACTACTACCCCTTGTACAGTACCATATCATTTAAAAAATCACTTTTAAAAGCACATATACTGTACTGTACAGCAACCTGTTTCTACAGATACTGACTTACTCTTTTAATACAAATATGATATTACCGTGGCAGTTTTGAAGAACAAAGTTATCGCAAGATATCAAACATCAGTAACAAACTCTGATAAGCACAGCTTCTTGAGAACCTGCTTTAACAGCATTTCTTCACAGTGATATTTATGAAAGGTTGGAAAAAGAGATTAGCATAAAATATTTCCATCCTTTTCAGTTTTTATGCAAAAATCATTACTTTATATTGGTAATTATAAAATTACAAACACTTTCTATAAGTAACTGCATCTGTAGTAATGATAGAAAAAGTCATCAGTAAGACACCTAAAATGAGGCTTGCATAACATGAGAGTTTGAAGAAAACAAGGTACACCTCATTTTTAAAAGAAGAGTAAGGGATGTAACTTAATTTAGAATAAGCAACACAGTTTAACTGCGATAACCTATTATCAATTAAAAAAGCTACTTACTTATTAATAAATGGTAAAAAATAATCAAACTGTGGTGAGGCGAAATCAACATTTAAAAAGATATGATGAAACATTTACTCTTAATCTTAGTTTTGGCACTTCATTGGAACAATTACTTTACCAAAGACCAAAATATGTATAAAAGATATACAGCTCCTTGACATACCTTGCAAATATAGTACGTAAGTACTGGCAAACACTGAAAACATAGTTAAACATTCCCACAGATTTGCACATGCATGCACTAGTCAGACAACAGCGTTGTATTTATGTTCTTGGCGATGACAATCTTGCATTACTTGGGTATCTTAGGCCGTTTCTTCAGCAGATCTCGTTTCTGTTTTAAGTCTTACAAATTCTTTAGCGACTTCATCATTGTTCCTCTGAGAGAGTATTCTAAGGATTGTCAGGCCAGTCTCATCCACGGAGATGCTCCTGAGCAGGGGGTACCAGGCGGCGCAGCCGGCCCTGTCGGCGATGGCCTGCAGCTGGATGACGGTCATGCCGATAACGCGGTCCTCCCGCGCGAAGCAGTAATCCTTCACTGACAGGTGCACCTCGTAGGCTCCTGGCTTATCTTCGTTACCCAGCAGGCTGGGAGGATTAACAATAGGAATTTAGAACAAGTACTTCAGTTTAATTTCCCCCAAGGAATTAATTCACTCTAGAAATCTTGGCCAAACTAAAGTGAGAGTGGTATTTTAAGTTTTGTGGTTAAATTTTGTTACAACAGGTTATCTAGTTTTAAACTTTCTACACAGGTAACCCTTCAGATAGATTGGTGAGGGAGCCTCTGTTCTCAGCAGCCTGAACAGAAACAGAATTCCCTCAGTAGCTGGAACAGACAGTTAACTTTCCCTGGAAAGGACAAAAAATGTTCAGCTGGTTCCCCAGCTGTCAGCACCATTACTTTAAATCAGCTTCAAAATATACAGAAAATCCCTAGTAGCAGGCATCAAAAGGAGCTTTGTGGTGAAACACAATGAACTCATTTTAGTCAGGGTTGGAGGGTAAGGGGAGGAAAATAAATTGGTCTCAGAAAAGGGCAGAGAAGTACCAAATTTAAAATTCTAGGTTAGGTGGGAGCTTCTTACTGATTTAAGGATTAAATTAAACAAAACTATTAATGCATGCACAACCCAATACACATTTTGATATCTCTACGGGCATTATCTGGAAATAATAACTAATGCTTCTGTCCAGACAAATACCTAGGTCAATAGATTCCTAGGGATAGAAATAGTTATTCCTCTGTAGGGAAATTAATTTTACATCTTAACCAGGTTTTGTCAGACTGAAAGCTTGTCTGCCATTCATCTTCGTATACAACAAAGATACAAATTAGTAAATAATTTTGAAATGGTGTCTATATATCTATGTTAAGATGGTTTTTTTTGTTATCAATGGTTTAAAGGCAAAAGTATTTTAGGGAAATTTTCAAAAAATATACAACTCCTAGAGATAAACGACTTACAATTGGAAAGTTTCATTGTACTTTGGTGACCAGGTGTTGCTCTTTGTCTTGGTTCCATGTTTTCTTTTCTTGTCACTTAATTTAGGACCCAGTATGCAAACTTCCACAAATGGCCGGAACATAGCTGTTGTTTGCCAGTTTAGGTTATTAATTGCTACAACTATAAAGAGATAAAAAAAAAAAATGAAGTTAAATGCAATTCCACTGGAAGTGTTCCAATTAATTACCCTGTATGACCTGGTAGAGCTAGTGAAAGGTGACCTGAGAGCTTTCCTATGGGATATGAATACCTGGTAAGCCTAGGAGATGCTTTGCCCCTTCCCTGCCAAGTGAAGATGTCTGACTACTTTTAGGTTCAAAAGTATCAAATATAAACATGTATTTTATAAATTCTTTACATTTGCAGCTTTTTACCTGCTACCTTCACTGCAATTAAAAAAAAAATCAGCCTATACTGATCTGAGTGATCCTGTGTTTATGAAATTCAGGTTGTGCAGAATAAAGGCATTTTGTTAAAATGCCTTCTTAAGACTTGGTGTAGTCATTCACCACTCAGCTTTGCTGAAGTTTTTAAAAGTTGAATTATGTGCAAGCAATTGAGAAGTATAATTTAGCAGATTTTAATTTAAGAGTCTATAACTTAGTATAATAACTTTAAATTTTCTAGACAGAGAAGCATAGACAGTACTTGCCTGCATAATCTGAGCTTCTGCTGATGTTGAGCAAGGAAAAAGTGCACTCCTAATCACCTGAAGTGTACTCAGAGTTTCTCAAGTACCATAATACCCATCATTTTTTATTTTAGTACTGGTATGTTTGACTTAGGATGTAGTGCTTGGAGGTTTGGTCTTTGTTGTTGCTTGCTTTTTAAAGTTGGCGTTTTGAAACTTACCTTTCACAGTGACTTTATGTTCACCAGTTCCAGGATGGGTAGAGACATCCACCTGCACAGATATCTCACCCACTGAATTATTAGCAGTTTGACCTGAAACAAGAATTACTGGTTAGCACACCTGGCTTCTCAATGCATCCAGAGAAATAGACACCCAAAGGTGAGTGGTATTTTCCTCTAGAAACACTTCAAAATTTCTGATGTGTTTCACATTTCAGTGAGAATCAGTTACAGATTCATAAATGATTTTGCCACAAAAAACTGGATAATTGCAAATATCTGTGGAAAGTGCCTCAGTGAAATAAAAAATCCTGTTCATCTGGAACTTTCCATTCTGGTTGTCATTAGATGTGTTTGCATCTTGAAATGCCAAAATTGGTGGGTTTGTCAAGCTTTTCATGCACCTTCCAAAAGCTTACTGCTAAATGTATGTTTGGGAAGTTACTTCTGTATCACTTTGCTGAAGGTTTTGTCTCAACAAATTACTGAAGTTCTGCACTGGCACAGACAGAGGGGCTTAAAAATGAAGGAAGGTTGAGGGATGGCAGGAGAACCAGGAACTTATAGAAAAGAAGTTTTTGCTTTTGAGAAGCAGGGGAGGTTGCAGTTCAGTTTGTACAGAATGAATCTTGAAAAGGCCTTTAATACTGTCTTGAAAGGTACCACAGATTGTAACAGTAAAACATAAATAAAACGGAGTATCTTTACTTGTTCTTTGATTGGATGACAGTGAGTGCTTAATTCTGTGAACTGCACTTGCTCCTCAGTGTAATCTCCTGTGAACCACATAATAAAGTAAATTTCTACCCCTTTAAACAGGCTTCTATTTCTTTGGGTAGCAGAGAAAAGATTTTACATTCCTCTTATTTATACAAAAATTCCTTACCCATTGGTTGCTCATCCCTCTATATGAGAGGAGAAGCAAACATTCCTTTAGAATTTTTCCAGCAGTTCATATGGAAATTAAGGAAGGGGCACAGAGAAGAGGGAGGGGTGTCTTGTGTAATAATAATGGGGAAAGTGTTTTTCCCCCTTAAATTAGTTTATAACTAGAGTAGTTTTCTCTGTTATCATAGTCTTTTTCTTTCCTGGATGTCCTCACCAGTGGCTTTCTAGAAATGAGCTCTACAGTGATGTTTATTCACTGCTTTGGCCTGATCTGTAATTATGTTCTCTACGTGGCATGAGCATTGCAAGGTCAATCAAATACTCTTACCCCAAGTGTTACTGCTTCAGAGAACAAGCCTTTTGTTACCTGATACATCAAAATGTGGAGATTCAGTGATCATTTAACAGGCTCAGAATATTTGAACATTATTGTGTATTTCCAAGCTTTCAGGTGAGTTTGGCTTGGAATTGTTGTGAGCCTACTTTTGAAACATAGCAATTGCAGGGTGCCTGTGCAAATTTTGCTGTTAGATGTATTTCACTATCAGCCAGAGGGTTTGGACCACCACTAACATGTAAATAAGAAACTTGTTAGACATCAGTTTTTTAATGACAAGAGGTTTAGCTTCAGTGGTAGTAATTAAGTTTCTTGTATTTGGATAATTACTTAAAGCTGTACTATATGGAAACTCTGAGTTGATGAATCATTCTGTGGCCTGCTCACAATAAATAACACATAATTTTTAAAAGAATTTGTATAAAAAGGTAGGAACCAAATGGACCAGAAAAGCTAAATACTAAGAATAATAAAATGGTTTTATTAAGAATCACAGATTGAAGTATTATCTGACTATAGTAAAATTTTCTTTTAAGTGGGAAGAGAAATTAAATTCTCATTTGGTGAAGGTCATAAAGTTAAAGCTGGTTTTCTTTTCTCTTGCAAACAGTGTCATTAGGCCATATATCAGTGAATAGCAGGTTTTTAATGGAGTTACATTTAACCCTGGATGCTGACTTGTGTGAAAAAGCCTTCCCTTATTTTTATGTGGATTACCTGAATTAAATGCAGACAATGCCTGTAATTCAGAAAGCAGCTTGCCCACGATAGGAATCCAATATTATATATATTTTTATGTATAGGGTGTTCTCATTGGCTTTGTGATACTGTAAAGTAAATCAAAGACACCAGGGGCTGGAGGTCCTAGAGCATTAATCTGTCTCATCCTTCCATATTGTGAAATTCCACCCTTTCACATTGTTCCATAATGCATGGAATTCAACCTCAGCACAGGTACTTTTTCTGGTGATGAACCTCATTATGAATGATGCTGTTGATTACATCTCTAGCCTTCCTTCAGCTGGGAAGTTTGAGTTGAGCATACAGTAACTCTGTTCCAGTTAAAAAGCTTTCAATGCCAAGCCAGACAGGAGAAGGGAATTTGCACCACCTAAATCTTAGGGACACTGCATGAGTAGCATAAACTGAGAGAATGAGAAGTTCTTGAACCCTCTCCCAATAACAATTAATAATAATTTACCCCTGATTGCAGTGGAAGATGAGTTAAGCTGTTCTGGAATATCACTGAAATGATCAGCTGGTGTCAATTATGTGTTTTAGCCTCTAGCTTAAAAAAACCCCAACCTAAAATCCCAGGGAAGTTTTAGAAGAGGACAGTTACCATTTTTGTTTGATGGCCTTGAGAGCAGTGTGTGGATGGTGGTAGTAGTGAAGTGTGCAGTCTTAACCTCTAATAATGTCAGGTAGGATTTCATCAGGAGAAGAATCTACAAATCTGTAAGATTAGACTTGTTCTCTTTCTTCAACTTTTTTATTAACTTATGCAAAATATATTCTTGCAAAGGTCTCCTAATCAGTGTCTGTTTCCTTCTCCTGGTAGTCCATACTTGACATCAGTGCTCCAAGCAGTACTGCAAATATGTGAATAGTCTTGTACGTACAGTGCTGCTTGATATAGTTATAAAGAAATCTGTGCAAAACATCACCCAGTTTTATACTAAAAGCAGTTGACATTGAAATGACCCTACATTCAGTATTGCTGAGAAAACCTTCTTTGCAGAACATCTCAGTGAGCATAGACAATTTCTAGTGGAGTCTAGAACATAAACTTGGTCTCTTTTAGTAATCACCCCATCAATCTTTCTCTTTCTGACCTGCTAAACAAACTAGAAATACAATTCCAGGACATTTAGTGTTTGCTTATAGCATCTCTTGCTGACATTCAAGAGCTAGGGTAGTTCATTTTGAATTCTCTGATCTGTCTAGTTCTGCTGTTTTGTTTTTTTTTTTTCTTTCTTGCTACCACTTCTTGAACAGTCACAGCAGGAATTAGTGATTCTGACTGCACTATAGAAAGGTCCATTTATCCTACTACATTTAATAAGCCAATTTAGCTGACAATAAATCTCCTGATGTACTGCAGAGGATGATTGCACTTTTCTTCCTTTAGTACTGTAATATAACTCATTTGAAGGCTAACAAACTTATAAATGATTCTGCCTCATGTTTGAAAACCTTATGGATGTTTAATTATTACTACTTGCTCTCTATTATCTGCTTTACATTTTATTGTTGGTATATTTATATTATTCAAAATACAGCATCCTCTTACTGGTGGTTGTTAAAGTGATCATATGCATTTAAAGTGCAGTCATTCTTTCACAGCAAATAAACTGTAAAGAATAAGAAAATCTCTGGAGATCTCAAAGATGCTTGCTCCTCAGGGACTAGAAAGGCCTAGAAGTCAGGCTTTTATCCCTCCTTATTTCGCACCTGGAATGATATAATGTAACTGATGGACACCTGTAGTTTGTGTTTATTTTCTTGAAGACCTAGAGGAAACTGACACCCAACTTTTTTTCTAATTTAGGTGCTTTACTGTTTCATTTAAGGAACAACCAGAAATTTTCTAATGTGAAAGCCTCTTAAGTGAATATTTTTGTAAAGACTGTTTGCTTTACCAGTGGTCTAGTTTTAACATACTTTAAAAATAATTATTTTTCTGCCACTATTCTGTGTGCATTTGCTTTGCTATCAGCATATGCTGGAATACTTTTATTACTTTAATTCAGCAAGTTTCTTCTTTGTTCTTATCTTTCCTGTTTGTTGCTTGCAATAGTGTGCTGATTTCTGCAGCTTGTAATGCAGGTTTTTTTTTTTTGCATGAAATAAGGTTGTGTAACACATGGTTCTGACCTCAATTTGAAACTACAGTGGATGAAGCAGGGATTATTTCTTGAGTTAAATTCTGTCTGAAGTATGGGTTATGAGAGAACTGGAAATGCTCTGCACGACTTAAATTTCCTGTTAGAATACAGGTATAGCTTTCAAAATATGACAGTTAATAATACAATGGTTTTGACAAGCAAAAGAAGAAAAGGTCTTTCTTTTTCACCTATAAGAGCTGCTAAACAATTTAAACAATTTTTATTTTCTGTAGTATAATGTCATCTATCTGCTTGCTTAAACTGTAGTTAATATCAGATTATTTTAATGCAATTCCATTTATTTATGAAATACTGAGTTTGCTTTGTACAATTACAGGTTGCAATGGAACACAGAACTAATTTTTGGCCTGGCAATTGAAAATAATTTGTCTTCAGTTTTGATTGTGTAACTTACTTCCCTGTGTTGGTGACTTCACAAGGCAAGGATGGAGTTAGTGTTAGAGATAAGCATATTCACCTAATGAGCATTATATTTTCTTGTTTTCAGGTACATCTTAGCTTTCAATTCTCTGGCATAAGAATGAAGAAATCTGGATCAGACCAGCTGAAGCAAAGACTTTTCTGCAGCCTTGTAAAAACCCAGGTAGGGTTTGCAGTATGAGCTTTGTGTTGTGAGATGAGTATTGATTTTTCTGCTTAAGTGATACAAACTACTTTAGGTCAAGACAAAAGATATAGTGCAGAATCCTGACATTATGTATTTATTATTCTCTAACAAT
Source organism: Emberiza elegans (assembly GCA_024865655.1). Lineage (NCBI taxonomy): Eukaryota > Metazoa > Chordata > Aves > Passeriformes > Fringillidae > Emberiza > Emberiza elegans. The sequence continues at coordinate 13,088,643 of JALJVW010000398.1, read as the reverse complement.
ATTTGTGAACTGGAGCTGCTGTAAATTTGTAAGAAAAAATATTTCCCTATGTCCAATAAATAACCATTTTAGATGCAAGAGTGGTGTTTACTTTGGAGAAATTAGTGGCAATAAATGGGAGCTAATTCAGATAACTCTATTTGAGACTGTCTTTTTATGTAGTTTGCTAAAATTAAAATAATATTTGTTCAAATGTTTTTTGTGTTAATGCTAAACAAGTGTAAATAGTCACAGTGCTGGCTATAGTTTATGAAATTACTGAAGATTCAAGGCATTTGCTAAACTAAACCAGAGCTATTTAATTTTGATTTGCTTTAAGTAGTTTAAAAGGGGAAGGTACAATTTAAAAAGGTGACTGCTTCTCTTTTCTCAGGTGTGACTTAAGAGAAGCTTCACCAGTACTGGTCTCAGCACAGACTAAGGGTAAGTCAAGTGTACCATGGAGTGGGAGAGTTCATGCAATAGGCCACAGAAGTTCAGTGAGAGTTTATCCTTTGGCTTTTGGAGCTCTGTCTTGATTGTGAAAATGTGGTTGAATTTAGCTCAAGTTAAAATTATCTTGTCCTGTTTGACCTGAAATTTGTCCAGTTTGTCTAGAGCTCTTGTCAATGTACAAAATATATGGTCTTTTGCAGAAGCCTTGGAGCGTTCCCTGAAGTTCTGGGCTGGCTGCTGCCTGCCTTCAGCTGTGAATCAAGCATGGGGTCCCAGCCCTACAGCACTGAACCCCCAAGTTCCTGCAGCTGAGCTGGGTTTTACAGGTCAGGTTGTAAAAGCTGTGCTGCTGTTTTACAACTGAGTCATGCTTGGCTCAAGTGCACAAAGAATGATTTAGTTACAAAAAGATTTTGAAAGCAATCCATATAATAATCTGAATGTATGCAAGAATGTTATCCTGTGGCTGAATTTAGAGGAAAAACCCCACCTTTTTACAGCATGAGCTAATGTCTACTATTATTATTATTAGTGCATAAATAAAGTGACAATTAAGTCCAGAATAAATAAAATCAATCTGACATCTGCTAGCTAATGGTGCACTGAAGGCACATGATTCTCATCTGGCTGTGTTTTATGCAATCTTTGCAGAGGTATCAGTGACCACCTAGAGTGTTAAATACCGATTACTCAGGCTTTGGAATGCAGTTCTCCTCACTAAATGGCCTTCACGTTTAGCAAAATCCTTTAGGTCAGTATCTGTGTCCTTTTTAGAGACTCCCAGCAGTGACTTGCTTGACTTGCTCCATGGAATGGTTCTTGGCAGAGGCAGCACTTGTGTATGATTGAATAAGAAAACTGATCCAGATGAATGTGCTTACAACAGGCACTGCAGAATCAGCTGAATCCTGTCTGGGTAATACTAAATGTGAAGTTCAGATAGGTGGAACTAAATTTCATTACTAGTTTATAAATCATTCTATGTGTTATTATAAAAAGTTTTCCCATCAAACAATACTGATAATTTATTTGCAAAAGAAAATGCTGCTCTGCATGGTTTTACGCAATGGTGGGTTGGGAATAAAACAGGACAAGTGCTTAGCAATTTTCTGGAAATGTTTATACAAAGGGGCAGTCATAGATTATATCCCCCTTACTATCCTATTGATACCAATGTTAAAATCTGTAATGATCAGAGTCTCCACAGGATTTAATCCCCAAACAAATACATTGGAAGTGTGTGGCAGATCTGGGATAACAGTAAAGAGAAACCTCTCCCTCCTCCTCTGCCAGGCAGAAAGGCAGGTATTTAATAAGCCATGTCACTGATAAAGCTAATCTGGTACCTGTATGTCTGTATCTCTACTTATTAGACAACATTTTTCTTTTATTCCTAATTCTTATAGTGTTGGTGACAGATTTGTGTTCACAACACTGAGTGAGCATTAAATTTACAACTTTCATCAGCATAGAATCATTACAGCTCGAAAAGACCTTCAGCCATGACAAATCATTATATGAAGAAAAATAAAATAAAAAACCCCAGTTACTGAAAAGGTTACTGCCAGATTATGCTCCTCATTGTCATTTACTTATTCCAACACTTGTCTCTTTCGAAAAGTCTTGAGAGTCTATAGTGGTGCTTTGAAAAGAAAAATCATCAGAGTAAGATTACAGAAGTTAATGTCATTATTCCTGTTGTGTGATAATTTGCTCTTAGAACATATGGCTATAACAATGCTGTCTCATGATGCATTTGAAAGAGGCAGTATGAATTGTGCTTTCAACTACTTAGTGCAGTGAAACCACCACAGGAAGAACTATGAATCCCTGAGTCACCATTTTCAAAGTTAGGAATGGTTTTATTATTATTATCTTATAAAAATTTCTATGTTGCCAAGATCTGTAGGAATGTATGGGAACAAAGGCTGGGAAGCAAAACTCTGGTTCAAGCAAACATTCTTCTTTAGTAACAGTGTGGATCATAGTGTTGGATAATTTTCTTATTCCTACTGAATGTGATCCTGCACGAACATAAACACAGGGAGTATTAAGGAGCACAACACACTTTTACAGACCCATTATCACAGAATCAGAGAATCACTGAAGTTGGAAGAGACCCCTAAGACCATGAAGTCCAACCTTAGGCTTTCTGTTTGTGTGTAGAGTTAACTCCCCCTTCTCATGCCAATCAGACAAATTTTTGCTCTTCAGTTTCTTAGAGTAACTTCAGCTTAGTCATGGTGAGTGAGAAACTATCTTAACCTGGGGGTAAAAGTACCCTGGCTGTTGTCTGATTATTGTAGTCATTACAGGAAAACCAAGCATCCAATTCCATCTACAGTCATAGTTATTATACAGTATATACTTTCTTTACATTTACAAAATTCTTTCCGTTGCTTTGAGCTTAAATTATATCCAACTGTCTATTGATTATGGATTGGCAATGTGAAAAAGATAGGCCAAATATCTAATTATATCCAGAGAAGATTTCTGATTTGCAAAGAGAGTCATTTTAACTAAAAGCTAATAATACAGTTATAGCTGTGAGGCTGGAAATCATAATAGATGAGGATTTAGTTATTTTAAATGAGGCATTAAAGGATAATGAAAAGTTTTGAGTCACTTTCCCTTAAGTTTCATTCCCAGTGGCTACATTTTTAACAATACTGGTGTGCAAATATAGGCATAGTAATGTGTGCACAGAAATGAACACAGACCTCAGGCTGAAATCATGATGAAAATAAGAAAATGCAATTTTGTGGCTCAGGATTTATAAAGATCACTTATGGCTACAACTTAACTAGTTTTTTCCCCCTGAAGCTACAATGGAGGTATTTGTTAAAGAAAAGCAAAATAATCCTAGAATTAAGTAACAATTTTCTGCTTGGATCCATATTGCTAATTTTTTTCTTTTTGAGAGAAAAAAGAAAAAAATTCTTTTTTTCTCTACTGCCTACATATAAGAGTTGTCTTATAGCTATTTTTGCATTTTTAATATATGAGTTACTAAGAGAAATCTCAGTTTTAATATGGAAACAGGTTAGGAAATCATTCCTCAGAAATAAGCTGCAAAACTCATGTTTCGTACCTTTTATACTGTGAGTAACATATTGTACTTCAGAAGTAAAAGCAATTTATTTCCAGCTTTACTGTCCAATTAAAACTTTCTGATTCTTATGAACTGGAGCAGGGTAATTAATGATATCAGTAAATTGTATTCTTTCCCAAAGACATGAAGTGGCAGGCAGGTAATTTTTTACAAATGCTCATTACATTCAGAAGAAATCTAGTAAAGATTACTATGATGCAAAAATTTGCAGTTTTCAGAATGAAGAAAACATTCAGCTTGGAATATGATGTGTGCAGTGTCCTACAAATAACCCTGGTGCTCAGTGTGCCCCCAGAGCTCAGGGATTGTTCTCCCTGTGCAGACACAAGCCCCTAAAGGAACTGCCCTCAGGTAAGTCCCAACAACAGCATTAGAGAAGGGATAACAGCAATATCAGCACCTGGGCCAATTTTGTGTCAATAAACTCTAAAATACCCCAGGGGGTATAGAATGTAATTTACAATTTAGAACATTTAAAATATAATAGGATGCATTTCTGTGTCCCTTGCAGATGACTTACTCTGAGAAGTTTGTGTGGCTATAAACTTCTTTATCAGGGCATCAGTAGTCTGTGTGTAAAGGCTGAGAGCGTATTTGAGGGACTGCAGGTCTGGGCTCTTCTCCAGGAAATTCTTTTTCAGCCCACTTCCTCCAGCATGGAAGTATTGCTAAAATGAAAAATAAATATGGTTGTTCACAGGGGAGAAAAAAAGGCCTCAGTTACAGACATACAACTTCAAGTAAAATTCTTAAGTGAAAGTTTGGAAGTAGCAACAGGCATGTCTACATTTATTACAGCATTTGAGATAACTGTCATAATCACCAGTACAAAGCTTCTTTCCAAGGGTAAAAAAATTAAGGATAAAGGGAAGAAATATACAAAAGTTTGATTTTGGTCTTCATGATCTGAAGCATTGATTTGTCAAAACTGGAAAATATTTGAAGCATTCTTTTAGGTTGCAGAGAGTAGAATAAGTTTTATTTCTTTATCTAAAAAACCTGAAAACATCACAAACCCCTCTCAAATGAAGGTATGGTTTACAAGCCAGTGCTTATAAAATATAAAGGATATATTACTTTTTAGGGAAACGGGAACTTTGTAAAAAAATTTTTGGAGAGAATACCCCAGAGTGAAGTTTTAGAGTAGCAGTGTGAGGACTTCTGGTTCTACTGGCACAGCTAGATCTGGAAAAATCTACAAATATGCTTATGACTTTGATACCATGCTGACTATGTAAACTATTTATATATAAATGTATTATGTTTTCAATCCCAAAGCTGAGTTCAGAAAATTAGAGGACAGATTCTTCCCTTTTTCCTCCCCCAAAGAAGAATTTTTCCTAAAGTTTTGTACAGGACAGTGTTTGATGAATTAATACATGTTAGCCACAATGAAAAGATAAATGTGCTACATACCTTCATTTTGTTCAAACACCTTGCAAAGCATTTTGCAACCTCCATTACAGTTCTAGGTCTCAAGATCAATAAAACTCCCATTAATGGCTAATTAGTAAAAATAAACAGTGTTTTTCAGGAACAGAAGGACTACTTGATGAGATGCAATATTGGTCCACTCTGTACAGGGAGTCCTGGGGACTGTAAGCAGAATTTACTCTCCCTGCCTTTTTGCAGTGTTGCCAAAGGAATAGATGCAGTATCTACATTCCAGTTCACATACACACATCTCCACTAAATGCTGTATCCCAGCTTATCTGGATAGCTCAGACCTACAGTCCATAGATGCCCTTTGCATTTAGTGCACACATTTCATCTTCCAGTTCTCAAGATTCTGCAGGAGATGAAACATAAATGTTTCCTAACAGATTATTTACATTTCTGTATTGCTGCCTACTGACTGTTGAAGGGGAAAAAAATATCTGTCGGAGCAAAACAGGGGATTTGAAGTCATCAGGCTGCAATATTTTATATTGTTTTAATACTATGTGGACAGTTAGTGTCAGTTTAAAAGGTTCTGAATAAATCTATCTTTCCAAGCAAATTATTTCATACAATATGTTCCAAAAAAACCTCTCATCTTAATTGCTCAAGAGTTTTGTCATGATTTCACTAAGAATCATAATCACTTTATAAGCAAGTTTTAAAATCTGTTAATATTTCCTGCTATTGTGACAATTACTGTGAGTTTTTGAAGCTGTTTCTCCCAGTAAAACGTTATCTGCAGCAGCAGCTACACATGACTGAAAGCTCCATGAAAGCTAATAGTCATATAAAGAAATGAAGACACCTGACCCTTGTTTTCCTGAGTTTTTAACTATTCTTTTTGTTTTTCCCATAAATGGTAAATTTTGCAAGCAAACCAGCAATGTGAACCTATCATTACTGTATGGAACTGAATATAGAAAGATAATGAGTAAACAGGGTTTTACAGATTCAGCTGGATTATTGCCCTGTTCCTTAGAGATGGAAAACTGAAAATAATTCCCCTGCTACTCTTGCTCCTCTCTGTAGGTTTGTAGGTGGCACAAGAGATTTGAAAGTCACACTGACAAATGAAAGGGGCAGATGCCAAGTGCTGCAGCCACTGCAGTCTCAGTCCAAAGCTGCCAAATGCCACCCAAGCCCCTTTGGGTGCTGCTTTCTCTTTGTAGAGGGTCTCTGGGTGTACAGAGAACTGGGGCAGTATTATCAATGGACATTGTCTCTGGGCTGACTTAATGAGGTAGCAGAGAACTCAGTCTGAGCTAACTGAGGCCAGAATACCGCTTCTCCTAACTGAAAATTGCAAATTAAGCTAAAAAGTATTAAATGGTTATATAAATTGCTATGGTTCTTTTTATATAATACAAAGATTGATGATTGCCTATATATATATTCAAGATTTTAAAATATTACTTAATTTATATTTGTCAAAGGATTAATAACACCATCCACTATTAAATTATGATTGATTCTCAGTGAATTAAGTGAAAGGAAAAATAAAAAAGACTGTAAGTGGAGATACTCCTCCCTGCAAAACCCTTCCTTACCTAATCAGCTACCAAATTTCTGAACACACCCCACAAGCCATTTTTACCATCCTCCTATTCTTATCTGGGCAATCATGATATTTTTGCTTTTAAATAAGCTGTATTTACTAAGCATTACCAAAAAAATCAATATTTTGATCATTAAACTTTAGGAATGTATTCCTAAATTTAAACTTAGCAGCCTTTTTTTCTTGAGTTAACTCATAAAGTTTGACTTTTTTTTACTTTCTACCAGTATAAACCCAATTTCTGCATGATCAAGGTTATTTGTTAAGTATTTTGGAAATGATTTTGCCATATCAGCTTGTAAATACAGCAGGCAGTTATAATGCACACAGTCATTGCCTTAAAATTTGAAAATGGTTTCTCAGGAAGCTTTCTTCAGCTCACTTAATGAATGTTATGAATCAACTATTATAACTTAGCACAGATATGAGGATCCTGAATTAACAAAGGGATTTTCCCTATTTAATATTTTCCCTCCAAATCTAGACATTTTTAGTAAAATGGTCAACACCTATCTCTCCATCTGTAAAAGTTAAAGCACTGGAACTTTAGGCAAGGTTAGAGTTTACATTTTTCCCAGCTTTTATGTGTTTAGAAAATTATTAGATTCACATACTTCATGCAGCTTACTTTGGGAGCATACTTCAATTTGTTCCATTTTTCAATTTGTTCAATTTGCTTCCACAATATTACTAATTCCCAATTATTTTTATTTCTGGAAGAAATGTCAAATTACATTTGTATTTAATGCTCTCCACTACAAATACAAAAAAATGGCAATTGGGAGCTCCCTTTGTTACTTTTTGCTCACCTTAGAGACTGTTTTATTGCAAAACACTTGATCATAAGTATTTCCTCTTACTTATACCTTCAATTTTATACTTCAATAGCTGTCTTCTTACCTTCCTGATGTGCTGTCCCTTCCCAGCAGACAGGAAAATATGCTGTTATTCTAGAAACTGATTGCTTTAAAGTTATTTACACCAACTAATGATCCAGGCCAATGTGAAAAAGACTGATAAGCAAATGAAATAATACATTAATTAATAATATAATAAATATTCCTAATGATTTCTTCTGACTTCAGAAACCAACTCCATGAAGACTGTATGAAAGTCTCCAGTCCTTTACCTAAAACCAAGCAGTGATTGTTGGGCACTGCAGCACAGAGCAGGAAAGACACGAAGCTGTACCTTGATGGTAACGAGGGCCACGTCCATTATTGCACACTGCCTCAGGGTCAGGCTTTTGGCTTCCTCGCGGATCACGTGGTCCTGCCGAGCGAGACAAGAGTGCACTTGGTTTTAGAGAGAGACAATATTGTGAGTATCTGTTCTTTGCAAAACAAACAAACATCCACCAAATGCCCCCCAAGGTCTATGATTAACAGGGATTAATTCAGAATCCTTTCACAACAAATTATAACCTAGAGCAATTGTGTTGTTTCCTGAAATCATAGACTGTAGAGAACCAGATTCACTGGTTAATACTGAGCATTACTTCTTTTACTAGGATGCATTATTTGTCTCTTTTGGAGGATGGGGGAAAAGTTAAAATTTAACTAAAAAAATTATATTAGATGATATAGAAGTAATTAATTTTAATAATAAACCTGAAAGTTTAACAGATGTTTGTTAATGCCCTGTGTTTAAAAAAAAGAGGGGTTCCTATTAGAACATGTTAGACATAGAGTGACTACACTCCTGTTAAATCTTTGTCTAAATAAGCAGTCAGTGATTTACTTAGGGAATATTTTAAGTCCACTAGCAAACTGAACAATCATTTATAGAGGCCCCAAATACCACATTTCTGTATAAATTCTGAAATCCTAATTCAGAATTGACTGGCAAACAACTGACATTCACCATCAAACATCTCTGCTGTCCATCGGTGGATTCCAGCACTGAAGTGCTGAAGACTTTACTGCAGAGGTACATTCTATGTTTCAAGGCACATAAATAGTCCACAGAAAGAAAATTGCTGGTATTCTCACCTTAAGGGCTTTTCCAGATCTGGTTGCAGAAGGAAAGGTGTGCCCTTTTTTTTTTTTTTTTTTTTTGTGCAATGCTTGTAAGGCTTGGTTGTGTAATAGGGGACTGATGGCTTCTTGACCCATGTAGTGATCACTAACCATATATGCATAGAGTCTTCTATTCCTAACTTGGATTTGATGAAACTACAATAATTATTCACCTCTGAGTAGTTACTGTCATATTCAATCTTATTATACTGCATAAGAACAAGAAGGAGCATGAGGTTTGGCCTCACAGTCATTAATATTTCCTCCTTTTTTTGTTAGTGCAAGCCAGTCACAGCTTCATCTGGCTCCATTACCTTGAGTTTTGACAGTTGTCCAAGATCTTTGGCTGCGCTGAATATCATCTGGGGCCCCTGTAATCACATTGAAAATTAAGGAAACAGACTCACGACAGCATGTTTGCTTTTTATGTCAACACAATCTTATTTTCTGCTAGGACATTGGCCAAAGTCATCATTTTGCAAAGCTAAATAAAAGTTTCAGTTGCACAGGAGACACATTTTCATTCAGTTCATAAGGCCAAGGGCCTGAATGCCTGCAGCAAGATTCCCTCCAGAATTCTATAGCTGATACAAATATTGCACTTTCTGCTGAAAGTGGTTTTGTGTTCTCCTTTCTGCTGTATCATTTTGTGTTTAACACTGAAAGCTAAGGCTGTGATTATTCTCAGTGTGTGTCAGTGAGATGTTTGTCCATAACTGCAGCTCTCAGGTGCTGTGCTAACATGAACAATCATGCTGGGAAGTGAGCAGCCCTAAGGAACCTGCAAAAGCCTATGTAGGGGGAATCCTCAGCTGAGTAAAGCACAGCACAATGGGCCCTTTTTTAAAGAAAAGATATTGAAATGTTATGAAGTTAAAGCAATATTTTACAATAGCCAAATCCTGGCATGACACCAAAGGCCAATGCCTACATATTTGTCTCAGACAAACAGAATCCTACTGTAATTCCATGCTCACATCCTTTGTCACAATTACTCCAAGAAACATAACTACCAGTGCAGTTACATGGCAGCTCAGGAAGACCTAGTTCTGATTATGTGGATTTCATAAAATAAGGTTAATCCAACTTACACTGGACTAATTTTTCATTAGAATTTCTGTTCTAAAGGGTTTCATTTTCAAAAAATAATTTTTCTTTCTATATGCTTCAATTAAAGAAAATGTAATACAGAACTACAGTTTGAATCTTCATTTTTTTTTAGTAGTGAGAAAGGTAAGATAAATATGTGTGTGTGTATATATATATATATAATTTGTGAAAAAATAAACCCTGTTTCTGAATGCCTGTGCCTCTCACCCTCAAACAGAAAGAAATATTCAGGGCTAGAAAATCTCTCACAGTATCCTACCTTTTAGTGATTTTCTTTAATTATGTCTTCAATAGTAAACAAAAGTATCAAAATAAATGGAATAGTTCACAATGCCTACCAGAAACATGCTATATAGAGGCTACCACTAAGGAAACTCCCCTCTGAATGTATTGTCCTATGAATAATTCATCCTGTATAAAGCTAATAAATGCTCCTAAGACATGCTGGAACATGCAGTTAACCAACTGAAATGCTACCTATATTGACAGATAAAATTTGCACCAAAAAATTTGAAAAGCAAATTAAAGATCTCACATATGTAAATTTGAAACTTATTGAAAGAGAGGTTGTTTTTAAATATGCATAGTTAACAAGGTCATGACAGTACATATGAACAAATTCAGTGACTGGCATCCATGGGTAAGATCAGCTCTACTTTAGAATTTTTAATAGTTCAGAAAATTTCATTTTTATTTCTGCACCATTTATACATTTTCTATTAGAGCTTTTCCTGCCTGTCCAGCAATATTCTTTCATGCATCTTCAATATGTTATAGTAAGATTTAATGATATGCCTTTAACCTATGGACCCTGACCAACAGCTTTTTAGCAGCTGAAGTGGTACCACCGGATGTGCAACAGCGAAGTTGCCAAAGGCACACTGTGGCAACACCACAATTAATTTGCCATAAGATGGTCAATTTATTTCAAACAAGATTGAATAAAAGAAGAATTAACAGTTATGTTACCCCAATCCCTCAAAAAAAAAAAAAAAAAAAAAAAAGGCAATTATGAAAAGGCCTCCAAGCCAGGCTCTCTTTGGCCAGGCTCTTTGGTGATCCTTTGAGGATTTCACTGTTGCCCTGGGCTCAGCCACCAGGGTTCACATCAGGCCATGCCCCACAAGAGGCTCCTGTGCAGCACCACTTTCTGTAAGGACAGCTCCTTTCCCCCTTCTCAGCAGGCTGGAAATGCAGCTCTGCCCGAAGAGGACCTCCTGTCAAGGCTGTTATTAAAATCCCCCAAATCTTTAGTGCTATATTTGGCTGAAGCTTCCTGATGTTAATTAAGTGCAGCCTCAAGATGAGGAATGGCACACACAGCAGGTAGGGCTGGAGGATGGGATGGGGCATCCCTGGCTTTCTCAAACCTACAGAAATGGAAGTGATTGAATTTCTGATGAGACTAGGACAGTCAAGGAACACTCTTCATGTAACTGTGCACAGTGAAGCCGAGAGAGAAATCAGATTTAAATGAAACCCCTTGTATGAGAGCACATGACTGCATTCTTTCACATAGAAAATGCTCTGATTTGGGGCAGGCAGTAAATGAAGGAGTGAAGTCTTCCTCACCAGCTAAGAGCAATCTGGCTGCATGACTCTGAGACACCAGAGAGGAACACTGCCTGCAGCGCCGGTGTTACTCCCCGTGGTCAGGGTACAGAGCAGGACAGTGTCAGACCCCCTGGCAATACCTGCTCAGGCACATTATTACAGTCCTTTGTATCAACTGGGAATTGCTCTGGAACACTTACGGTTTGGTCTGTCAGCGGTGGAAGCACAATCTGTTTTTCTATTTTGTTCAAGACTAACTTCCAGAGCTCTTTCAAAACCCGTTTCAGAACTGTCTTCTCACAGATTTTTGCAGAGACACTTAAACTGGAATAAAACAGAACCACAAAACAGTCACCAAAACCAGGATTATGGCTTCAGAGGTGTTCTATCATGCTCAGATCAATAGCCACTAAGGTTTATCTTTTCTCCAGTAATAAAAATTTCTTAGTAGCTAAATTATTTTCCCATATTATCAGTAAATATTTTTGGCAAAAAGACTTGCAGATAACAAACTTATATAAATCTCTGCTATCTAATTTAATGCTTAGTATATCACTGATGCATATTTATTGAAAATTAAAAATCATGATGAGTTAAAAGTTTGATGGATGATACAATTTAGCACTCCCACGCCCCTAAATTAAAGTTTTAGTATATAATTTGTTTATGTCTTAAAAATAAAGAGCAACTGTCTCTCTTGCTTTGTATTTCTACTGGGATGTAGAACTGCTTGCTGACAGCTAATGCAAATTTGCAGCTACTGTTTGGAAGCATTTATTTCTATATACTGACATGTCTGAGCAATCTTGCTATCTATTACTTACAGTAAAGTTAAATTTTTAGGGCACTTTTTCCATCTTTACTTTGAAAATTTCTGGCTGGGGAAAACCTGCCTAAGGAGCCAAAGGGGCGTGTGACTTGTGACTGGAGACCTCGAGTACAGGGTCAGTGCCAGGCTGCTTGTCCTCACAGCCACTTCCAACAAAAGGCCACTGGTGTTGGACAAGCACCAAGGACACCAATGTGCTTACAGATGTGCCTGTGCTGGACATGGCCTTTCAGAGTGTGCCACTGCTGAATGATGATAGCATAAGTTATCCTTACTTACAGGTGCCAGAATGAGTTTGCAGGGTCCTCTCAAAACTTAGCATTTTACCAAATGAAAAAAAATAATCAAGCTGCTGTTTAGATGATGACCTGGTTTTTGGTGATACAGAAGTGCAATATCAATAAGCAGTGGGACATTGGGTACAAGCCTAGAACAAATGCCAGACAATTTCAGTACAGGAATTACTTTTGTTCTTTTTTTTCAGCACAGTCTTCATAACATGGCCTGTGGAAGAGAGACTGTGCATTTTCAATGACTCAAAACATAACAAGACATGGAAAGACAAGCCTGAAACTTATGTAAAAATTGCTCAGTCTAAGTAAACAGGTTAGGCATGGGATTCTGCACAGTGAATATTAGAAATATTAAAATACTACAGAGTGCTTCCAGGTATCAACAGTGCTTCAGAGTAAAACCAAATGTGCCTGACTGCAGCACCCAGTTCCCAGCCTGGCACCCAATCCAGTCTGCCACACTCACGTTGTGTCCAGGGAATCCATGAGAGGCCGAAGCACAATCTCAGCATCAATGGCTGCACTGTTCTTATTGGCTGCTGCATTCCCATTTCCTCTCATTTGATTCAGTTCATTGCTCATTTGTCTTACACAATCTTCAATAACAAATTGGAAACTACAGGATGAGAAAAAAAAGGAGAATGAAAGAATTCTGGGAGAGAAAACAATAATGATGATTTTGCATCAGGTTCCTCAACAGTACTTAAATATTTTCTGCAATGGTGCAATGTTCAAAATTGAAGATACTGTGGTGTTACCATCTGAAAATAAGTTCTATTGAGGATCATAGCTCATATAAATAATTCATGCCATGTTTTGATCTTTTCCCTGCCTTCAATTCTGTCACAACTTTCATAGCCTTGTAGGTGTGCCAAATATTTATTTTCTGAAAGCAACAGATGTATCAGAATCTATAGGTTAGATGTGATTGCCTGCCAGCTAGGAACAACTTCTCAAGATTTTATTTTTGGTGTGAAAGGATGATACAAAAAGGTGATGATAAATAATTTTTCTCTTGATGGTTAATAGCAACCAAGCTTTGATATTCTTCTTTGATATTCTACTGATTCTGCCCTATTTGGCTCAATTTGACTTTTTCCAGATTTCCCACAGTCAGTGCCTTCAGAAGGATTGTTACTTCTTTGCAACTACACAGCATTAAAACACTTGGACTGTTTAAAATATCCTTTTGCAAAAAGCCCCCTTGCTTTGAAGCACTCAGACTCTTCCTCCTGGGAGGAATCTTTTTCACTTCAAGGTGACTGTGAACACATTCTTCCTCCTCAAGTTTGTATCTGCTCAGCTTTTCTGAAAACTGCTCTGTTTCCTAACAGATCTGGTTGAGTGTCTGACAGTCTTAAAGTGCTATTGATGTGATAATCTTTGGACAACATATTGACACAAAGCAGACAGCACTTAATCAGTCACCAGCTCAGAGGCAGGAAGAGTCTCTGCACACACAGTAATTTGGTTTATGGGTTGATTTGTGATGGATCAAAATGGTTTAGGATTAGTTCATGAACAGAAATGCAAAACAGAGGCCAAAAATATATGGGGCCTGTTAAGCTGAAAAGATAAATAGCAAAGATTAACTTGAGGAAAGTGGAAGAGAATTTACTGCAAGAGAAAAGAAACAATCAGTTGTACAGTGACATGGCTAATTGTAAAAAGAGAACACAAACCTCCATGTGAAATCACTGGAAAAATCAGAAACTTTTCCAAATGCACTTGGAAGTACACTTACCTACACACTTTAAAGCCCTAGATAAAATCAACATAAGGCAGCTTGGAAAACTGCTCATGGAAATTCTTGGGACCAGTCCCTCCAACAAAAGCCAAAATAATGCATTGCCTTTCTTGACATTAGACATCTTTCCAACATTGTTAACCTCACAGACCCAAGGAGTAAACTGACCCATGAGGAATGTTCTAGCTATCTGAAGCATATCCTGCACTGAGCTATTCTGGGTTTGCTGTTGCAGAAACCTAGTTGGCTCATTCAGAAAGAAGCCCTGGAAAGAAATAATATTCATGCACTGTCAATGATCCGAGAAGCAGAGCCTGGGAGCAAAAGTACAGCAAGACAATACAGCAAAGTAAGCACACAGAAAAAACAGACTGTCCACCCAGACTGCCCATCAATGGATTAAATAAGCAACTACAGACTTTGCTTAATGAGCACCGCTGCAGCACTAATCCCTCTTTCTTAGATTTCTTTCTAATTTGAAGCAAAAGTAACTTGCTACTTCTTATACCACAAGCACTGCTGGCACAGCACCATAGACATTCAGGACTGCAGTGTGCACTCTGATTAATGCAAGGTTTTGAGAGTAAGGCTCAGTAGACAATTTTTGAAGAGCCACAGGCAAGCAAATGACCCAAGAAGGCCATTCACAATGACCACTTGAAGCAGGCTAAACACAGGCAGACATCCCTGGTTGAAGCTGGCCACTTGGAAAAAGCTGTCAGTCTCAGGAAGTAACATAAATATGTTCAGAGAGGAAAGTTTAACATAGCATCAGGCAAAAAACCCCAGTGATTTTGCTTCCCAAAAAGCAGAACAAAAGCCATCAGCCTCACCTCTATAACATGTTTGTGCCCACGGGTGATGTTCAGTTGTCTTTACAGTGAGGTTGCTTTTATTTGTTTCAGGGTCTAAACACATACACACACAAATTCACACCACTCCATCAGGGCAGAAGCAAGCCATGCCTCAGGACATCCAAATAACCACCCAGACTTCATCAATGAGGGAGATTTTTGAGCAGGACTATTCCTCTAAGGTTTGCAGTAAAATGGGTTTGTTACCTTGCAGCATACGTTACACTGAGTTCATCCAATACATTGCTAAGTTTCACCTGAAGTTCTTTGAGAACAACACTAGCTTCAGGATCCAGCTGCAAAGAGATAAATAACATTATATTTATATATACACTAGGTTTCTCGGGTTTCCATTACAATCCATGAATTAGGAATTATGTGCAAAGACGCACTGCACTATAGAAAACCAAATGTGGAAACACCTGTTGTGACACCGAATTGCTTTAGTAATAATTTTGAAATACAATTACCATTAAAAAATGAAAAAAATTATTACAGTAGGGAATATTTATATTAGAAATCAAAACTGTGCCATTGAAAAATGACTTTCTGTGGGATTGTGGAAACTGTTTTGGCAGTCACAAAGGAGAGAACTACCATTATCAGGCCAGTGGTATTCAACAAGGCACACCAAGAGAAGGATGCAGGAAAAGTCAGTGCTTGTGTTAATAGTAATGCAGATGCCTTCATAGTTTTATTGTTTTTGTACATTTCACTTACTGTTTGTATTTTGTTTTGTGATTTGCATTGAAGTTGTTTCCATATTTTGTATGTTTCCATAATGCAGTGTAAAATCAGAACAGCCAGCACTGAAAAAGATGGCTTGAAGAATATCCATGCCAATTCTACTGACAGAGGAGGTGGGAAGGGACTCTACCAAATTTCAGTACTGCTGTTTCTAAAAGCCATTAGGGCAAACAAAATTCAAGCACAGAGCAACACATTCTGATACTCTGATACAGGTTTTCTGAACACAGGGAAAAAGTTAATGCAAGGGAAAAATAGATTTTTACATTTACAGGGATGAGGATACATGCATAGATATTTAATCAAGAAGGTATCCTATTGATATTGATCAACAAACTTGTTTATTTGCTATGGATTCTTTTTCAAGTAAAAAAGAATAATTTTTTTATCTCCCTGATCTTTAGCACTCAGAAAAAATAATTACAGCCCATTCTGGGATATGATAGATGATCATCAGGATCAACAGCTGAATGTGAATTAATAGCTGATGTTCCAGGTCTTTCAGCTGCCTACATCACAGTGTTAAGGAATGATTTCCAATGATATCCCTAATTTGTGGACTCTGTTCTGCAGCAAGGTCAGGTACAGACCTTCTTACAATTTCAAAGGACACTGCACATTTAGAATACATAATTAGGGCTGATTCTATTTTCTGTCTTTCAACTGCATGAGTAGTGTTTGGTGCTTATTTTTCCTCTGGTGCTTCAGAGCACTGTGGTACAGCAGGTCAGTTCTTTTAATCACACTTCAGAGAAAAGGGGAAGTTGTCACAGCACACTGGATAATTTACTTGAGACTACACAGGAATTCTACAGCAAAACAAACTGAAATAGATCCAATGATCTATTGTGTTTTAATCTTAGACCATCCTTTATCTCCTTTGAGGTTATGTGTGGGTTAAAATAATAGAAAATCAGATTTTCACTACAGGTTTTGACAAGAATCTGAAATAGGTGGCAAGGGGGAATTACCACACATCCTTTAGAAGATACTTGGTGTCATGTAGTTCTCTTCTAATCTGAGAAGCTCATACTTTACTTATTACTGTAAGTACTTACTGTGACTACTTACTCATTTAGTTTTGAATTATTTTGCATTGAGAGAACTTCTGCAGCTTCTGTATATCTTAGTAGTGTCCCTGGCAGATACACTTTGACAATTCATACACTTAAATGATTGCTTTCCTTCATATGAAGAGCAGGAATTAAAAAGCTAATTTTACTGCAATGTCTATACTATAAACAAATTAAGACATTGCTATCAAAGGCAAAGATTTTTCCAGGAAATGGATTTCACTAGGGAATTATACTGTCTCCTTTGGAGGGATACATACAAACCCCAAATTTAAGACCACTAGAATATAAACATTTAACAAACACTGAACATACAAGCATTCACACTGAACATGATACATGTCAAGGAAAACAAAATACTGGGCAAGCAGAAGACTCAAAATTTCTCAGCAGATCATGCACAAACTAGAGAATCACCTTGTTACCAGGCCTATAGAGGTCAATGTAGCTACTTTCTATCACAAGTTGTGGTGATTACCAGAAAACACAATGTATCTGCTAAATTTACCTGCAAATGAACTTAGTCCAGCCAAAATTGGACTGAATGCTAATGCCAGATTGTGGACATTACACACATTATAGAAGGGTGCATGCAACTGTTAAATATTTTAGAGGCTTTGTGCTCACAAATTGCATGAACAAGTTTGTGTGTGCACAGCTGGAGGCATCTGGCAGGCCCCCCAGGCCTGTGTGCCCACATGCTCATGCCCATGGATGAGGTGGCACAGGGAGGAGTGTGAGTGACACAAAGAGGTATGCGGGCTGCCCAGGCAGGTGTGCCACACCTGGCCATGCTGGCATCACTGACAAGATGTCAGCAAGAGTTTTAATTGCTGCTTCTCTCTTGGTACTAGAAATATATGGTGATTTGGGTGTCTCACCAGAACTAAAATGTGCACTTTTCATTTTTCTAATCATGTGCCTTCTATGTGCTAATGATTGTCCTCAGGCATCATCCAAATGTGCCAGAGCATGACCTCTTCCTTTTCCTGATATGGCAGAGCTAAGATGGAAGCATGGAAGTGAGAGGCAATGCTGATCAGCACCTGACATGATGTCATAGAGAGAGACTCAGACAAGAAAATGAAGTATTTATGGTATTGGGGACTTTTCTTTTTCTCTTCAAGTCTCATTTGCTTCATAGAGTTTGGGTGAAGAAGGAATGAAAGCTAACAAACTCCCCTGAACATATTTCAGGAAAAGAAAAGGAAAAGGCTCTACTTGAGCCTGATTATTTTGGGAAGAAAAAACAACAAACCAACAGTAAATCCCAGCTATGAGTGTCATTAGTGTACCATATCCAATTTAAGCAAAAAAAGAGAAAAGACAACACATTTATCCCTTGGACAATTGTATTCTGGATTCCATTTACAGTTCCCAGCATGGACTAGCTTTAAAATACATTGGGGTAGATTGCTCAGGTTTCAAAGTTGGATTTTTTAAAGGAGAAAGCTTATTTCATTAATAATGTGTACACCATACTTTTCTATCAATTCTTAATATTCATGGGTTTTCAAGGCTCATATTTTTGTTATTTTACAATGTTCTTAAATAGCAGAATTAAGTTTTACCCACAAGGGAATATACTCATTATTTTGTTGGCACATCTATTGATTATGCATTATCAAAGAGATAATTAGAAATTTGACTTTTTCTGAATGCTACATAAAAACTGACAACACATTTGCTGAAAAGCTAGCTGAAAAAATAAGAAATAGTTGAACATCATGGTTTCCAAAATCTGCGTGTCTAAAACTGTGAATATTTTTATATAGAAAAGCCTTGGAAAAGAGTTAAAAATCTGATGAGCTTGGCTGCTTTCAATGTGTCAGATTGAGGTATTTCCTGCTGTAATTTAATGTGTGCTAGAATGGACATAATCTTGTTGACTGCAAATTTGGTGGTGTTTCTGCAGGAAACTACAGAGATGTAAATTACTTTTGCATGAGTTAAATTGAACCTCTCTAATCTGAATCCCATTTATCTGCAATTTCACAGGTCTAATTACTTATAGTTTCCTAATGGGACCACCTGGTTAGTTCTGTTCAGAAAATAGTTTTACATCTTTTCTGTGTATCTGGCAAAGATACAGCAAAGGTATTTATCAGCTCCATCACTTTAGGGGTTCCTTCTGTCTCTGACAGACATCTCCCTTTCTCCACCCACAGCCTAGGGACAGTGGGATGTGAGATGTTTGGCTGCCACTGCTCTGACTGCACTGGAAAGCTCTTGGGCCTCTGTACAAGATATAAAGGTGGACATTTAGGAACTATTCTGCTGAAGTCTGGTCCTCTGCCACCCCATCAAAGTCTTTAAGGCCACATATAGATTCCTACAGGAATTCCTAAGGTTTATATGTAAAGTTGGAACTGAATTTACTGAAGTGGGAATATGATTTATCTACAGTTAATATAATATTGTCATACATAAACAACCTCCTTTTGCTTTACAACTTTTTTTTTTCCTAATTACTGTAAATCAGTTCTGCCATGTTTTGTCATCTGGTGTAAAGCAACAAAAGCATTGGCTTCTCTTCTTTCTCTTTTATCAGCTTCCAGCTTGTCAGACATGAAAAAATATGTAGTGCAAATATATGCATTCCTTTTGGATGAAACAAACAGGAGCTAAACCAAAATTCTATGATGATGATCTGTTCCCATGTTTTTGGACTTGATTTACAAAAAACCAAACAAACAGTGGGTTGGATGCACTTTACTACTCTTATGGCAGACTCTTCTCATTGATATGATTTGTAAGTACCCTCCCTGCTTTGCTGCAGCAGAGGAGGACAGTTAATGAAGGAGCTCATCTTGTTCAGACTATTTTATTTTAATGGTGGGGGATCTGAGAAACCAGTTTTTTCTCTATTTATAGAGCTCCCTGCCTGCAATGTGCAATAAGCCTACTCTGAACAGAGGGACTGCTGCTTGATTGTGGTTATTTTGACTGCACAGTTTGAAAGACATACTGCTCACAGTGTGACACTGAGGAGATTAACAGCATTTAATTTTTCTTAGAATTAGTTTTGCTTCTACTGAAATAGGTCTCATTATTTTCCTGAAAATCATCTGACTTTTATGCCCTCCACAAGTGAAATATTAAACTGTTTTTTCCCTTCAAGGAAACTGCTTACAGATTTTACTGCTGGCTTTGTTTCTTTAAGTACCAGTTCAATAAGCCAAATTGGCCATTAGCAGTTGTGCCTTTGGAATAGTGAGGGGAATAAGTATTCGAACTGGAGGACAAACATTTTAGTGGCATCTTGATATGGTTGAAAAAAAATTGAATATGAATGTGCTTTCTTCAAAAAATTGCCCTAGAAGTCTGAATGTATTTTTAAGATCTTTTGTCTTAGACTGTGATTCAGAGATGCACTTAAGACACCTAAAGAAGGGATTATAGAAAATATATCCAGATTGTCTCTGTGGGTTGCATGTCGCACCATATTTGCAGGAAATTCTGCTTTGATACTGTAACAACCTTAATAATTCATCCTCATTAACATCAAAAGGAAACCAAAAAGGATGAGAAGTCCTAAGAAGTTTTGAAAGAAAATTGCTATGAAAAATTCATAATTTTAAAAATATTATTATACAAGGCATTAAGAGCAAATGAAAAACTAATATTTTCTTGGGGAAAAGGGGACATTTTATAGATTCAAGCAAATATTCTGGTTGAAAATAATTTCACAGAAATAGATATAAAATGTGACTCAGCTTTCCTCTGCCCTTGTCATTATCCCGATTTATAGACATTTACCTGTTTTCATGAATCATGACATTAAAAATTAAGTTTGGATCCGAGACCTAATACAAAAGTACTTTGCACAGAACATAAAAGCATGGAGGACAAGATTACTTGTAATATTCAGAGAGGGAAAAAGGTATAATAAGAACCACAAAACCAGCCACTTCTGCATGATGCATATCTCTTTCAAAGTTTGATAGGAAATTTGCAGTGACAAGGCTGCAGAAGGTGATTTCCTGTGATCTGGAGCAGCTTCAAGGAGCTGGCTCAGCAGACCCTCCACTCCCTGGAGTGACTCTCTAGGTGCATCTGGAGGCTTCAGTTCCTTGTGTGGCATAGGAGACCCATCCCACCTCTGCAGGGTCCCACTGTGGATGTGGAAAGATGAAATGTTGTGTTTTCAGGTTTTCTCCATATAGTGTGGCCACACCAGCTATTGATAATATGGGTAGGATATTCATGTTCTAAACATTGCTTCTCAACAGGTAGACAGGATTTTTTCTATGGCATGAAGAGATGTTAATTTCTTCATGTTTCAGAACAGTGAAAGATACAGTCTGGAAGGTACTGAAGCACTGTCTATGTCCTTTAGCTGTTGGACAGGACTTCAGGCTCTTTTAAATCTTCTAGAATGAAAAAGGGTGTAAAGCTGAGGATGTTTGGGGCTGTTGAGTAACAGATCTTGGTGAAATGGTATCTTGAATACAAGCAGGCCCTCAGATACTGAAAAGTGCACTTAAAATATTTTATAGATTTTTAAAACTCTGAAGGGTATTGCACTACCTGCATAGTAAAACTTTTCAGTTTAGTGTCAACCGAATGCCCAAGCATAGCTCTTTTTGATTTTAGATCATAGGGAATTACACAGATGCATCAATGGAAATAAGTAGAAAATGTGACTGTTTTTAGCCTTAGAAAATATGGTCAGGAATAATAAAAGATGCTTACTATCACAAACCTCATAAGAGAATCTCTCTCCTTCTTTCTTCTGCTCAGTGGATTGCAAGTCAAAGGCATTAGACAAAGACAATGACACATTACAGACAAAACGTACCAATACATAAAAAGCAAAGTATAATCCAATACAAACATTGAAATAAAGCTGGCACTACAGATTGCAACACAAAACACCCAGTGCTGATAAAACATTACAGATCATTAGCATGTGTCTGTGAAGTAGTTATGCCATTCCAGTATTGTCAGGACCATAAATAGGTCTTGTAGACTTTTTTTAAAAGCATTTTCATTTTCTTTGCAAGTAGGAGTGAAAGCTTTGACTAGGTTGCAAACATGGTGCTAATGATCTCTAAGAAACTTTGAATGAACCAGGAAACAGATATGACTCACCTCCTTCCCTCCCATGGACTCAAACATTTTCTCAAGCTGGACTCTTAATTGCTGAATGTTGTTCATCAAGATACAGGCCTACAGAGAGAGATCAAATGTGAGACTGTGCACAACCAATTCTTCAGCAGTCCTACATTAATGGAATTAAAGAAACATTAAGGTTGGAAAAGATTTCTAAGCCCATCTTCAGTGATACAGCTGTGTTTTTTAGAGGAACTTCTGTCCACTGCTGCCTCTCCTTCCCCTTTAGCTGACCCTTCTCTTTGCCTGCTCACCTTGCGCCTGCCCACTAAGGGCACTGCTGTCCCACAGGGAACTGGATTCCATCTCCCAGTCAACTGGACAGATTCTAGATCCCAGAATTTCACATCCTGAGCTATCCCAGGTAATTTCTAGTCATACCTAATACAGTTACATCTGGTGGATTAACGCAATAGCACATCATCATCCCATGGAGAGCAGAGGCAACAATGATCAAAGTGCTTTGGCAGGGACAGCAAGCTGCAGGAAAGGGGCTGCCATACTGCTTGCTAGCCCCAGTCTCTGCAGAAAACTGTGACAACACTGTAAAGCAGCTAATGGCTGATGCTTGAGTATTTGAATAAATCAAGAGGCAGTTCTGTTAATAACAGAATGATATTTTAGAAATATGCATTTTTGCATTACTTGAAAAGCTGGTGAATAAAATAGGCAATAGAACTCTGTAATCATATTATTTTAGTCTAGAAATGTTGCTGTTTAAGCTAAATTTTTGAAGACAGAACACTGTGCAAAAGAGCCACTGTGCAAAAGACAGCACTTTCTATATTCATATAAGGTTAAAAGTAAAAGTAAAGCATTAAAAAAAAAAGGAGCTAGTTACAAAAATCATGGATGAAAGACTCTTCTGTACTTAGATCACTTTATATGCTGGTTTGTTATGGTGCAGATGTAGCAATAAGACAATACTTACCAAAAGAACTGTAGCTGGCCAAGGCCAGTGTGTTCTAGTGTGTGACTGGATTACTTTAGACACTGAGGAAATGCATTTCAATAAGACATGTATCCTTTTTTTCAGACAGCAAGGTGGTGATGGAATGATTACAGTGTTTGATACTCATTTGTACCTTTCTAGTTAATAGCATGTTCCAATGTAGAGCTGAAGCATGATGGGCTCAATAACATGATTTAGCTTTAATTATTAACACATTACTCTCAAAGGAATTTGGTGTCAGAGTCCTTCCCAACTGAAGAAGAAAAAAGAGATTTTGTCTAACTTCTTACTACTCAGATTATTCCTTCCCAGTGAAGCATGCTGCTCCTCCTCCTACAGAATGCAGCTGGCTTTGTGTAGCTGAAATGTCACCTCTTCGCTCATCTCTTGAAAAATCCACAAACCCCACTTCTATTTGTCTACCTTCTCTTAATTTGCAATCACTAAGATTGTATCCTCCTTTCCTGTACTATCTCCTGACTTCTAACAAAGGAATTATTTTGGAAATTATCTGCAATATCACAAATCAGTAATTATGAGAATTATGATTTGTGATGGGGGTAAAAGTAGCTGAATATAACATCTTGTTCCTTTTGTTCCAAACAAATACAAATACCTTTGGCAATACACTGGAGCTATGAGAGAAACACTTGACACAAAAGCAGTTTCAAAGTTTCCTTTGAGGCTGGCTCAGGTGGCTCATTTAGAGCCTAAGCCTACCTTGGCTGAATGAAAACTTTGCTATTGTTGTCAGGTAAAGAACATTACTTAAAAACATTCTCATTGTATTTCATTATCTCCTACCCTTCGGAACAATCTGTGCAGCAGTTTACAGGAATCAGACAGATGCAACAACAGGTAAAAGAGGGTGGCAGGTATAATACCAGAACCCACATTTGTTTGTAAATGCTGACAGGAGATGGAAGATAAGAGGCTGTTTTTACATTAGATAAATACCTTCATGAAAAGCATCTTTGATATGCTTTTATTTGAACAGTTTATATGCACATTTTGTACTGTTTAGTAAGATTACTAAAAGTATTAACTTGAAAAAGAATGCCAAATTCTAATTTGAATAATAAAAAGTATTCATTTTAATATCTTCTATTAACTTTTATGCAGATGAACATTTATTGTAGCTGAAATTACCAGATCAAATGGATTTTTATTAAGATAAAATTATGTAAGGCAAATTCTGATAAAAAAAGTTATGTCCATCAAAGGCATTTGAAACAATACTTTATACCTGGTCTAGTGGAAAGTGTCTCTTCTCATAGCAGAGGGGAAGGAGATGATCTTTAAGGTCTCTTCCAACCCAAACCATTCTTTAATGCATAATGAGATTAATTTTATCTAAAGCCTTAATAAAGATAGGTATATGAGAATGACTTCAGAAATTACTCACTCTAACAACTAAAATCTCCCATTGGATAGGCCAAAAGACTACACAAAGTTAGACTTGATGATTCAATGCTTTATTAGAACTCATTTCTTCAAGAAAGCAGTGAGCTTTGTTTAATATTAATATTAAATTCATAGGAACTCCCAATATTTGATATTTAGCTGCGATAGATGTCTTTCTAAATTCTATTATTGCGTGTATGTTGGTGACCTGTAGGTCATGACACTGGCCCTAACTATATAGAGCACTGGCAGATGTCACACAAGGACAAGGAGTTCTGTGATGGGCTGAGGGCTGTACCATTGGAGGTGAACAGAATGAGGATAAGGCAGCAGTTATTGATCCAACTGCAAATTGGTACAGCTGAACAAAACACTGCCAAATACAACAGACATGCTGCTAAAAGCTGCCCGCCATGGGAGAACTAGCTTTGATTGAATATCAATAATATTGAAAAGCCAGTTCTCAAGAATACTTTCCCTTGGACTTGTTAAAGTATTGAAAATGTTTCCATTTGCTCAACTACATCTTTAGTGTCCATTTCTCATTTATTTCTGAGTCCATGGCAACCTGGTCCTTTATTAGAGACTCCCTTGTAAGCAGTGAGGCATCAAAACAGCACAATTTTCTCCTCCCCTCTGCAGGAGTAAAGCAGAGAGAGCAGCAGCAGCAACTTCTGCACACAGGGAACAGGGAGCTTAGGAACTCTCCAGTGCACAAACTGACACAGAGAGGCAGTGCCAAGTGAAAACCCTAAACAAAGACCTTTTCTTCTGTCTGAGAAACAAGATGAAGATACATTCACCATGTTCACCATAGTATTAGGCTGTTATCTGCTGCACATTTGTAGCCATCTTGTAATTATTTTATAACTTTAATACTGAAATTATTAACTAGGATTCTTAACTAATTTCACTTATTGCAGCTTTTTACACATCACTAGGGAAAACATGCTGACCTCCCTCCATTCATATTTTTTCATATAACGAAGTGATTTCATTTTCAAAAAGTACAGTAAGTCATTTAAAGGCAATTTCTGAGGCCAGAAAAAAGCCACAGCTTCTTACTCACCACATTTTCTTTATCACAATAGGAACTGAAGTAACTTGAAATAATTGCAGCATACTGAACAAGTACTTTGTTGATAGTCTAGAAGAGGAGAAGACTCTTTTAAATGGTGAATTTCATAATGTAAACCGAAAATAATAAAAGGTTTGTATAAATGATAGGTTTTACAGGTGCTTGCACACATAGTGTATTATATTTTTTAGATATAATATAAACAGTCCTGTGAGCACATTTTCAAATCCCTGCACAGCAGATGGTGGGTAGTTGTAATTGTAAAGCAATCTTCAACAGCAGAGATAGTTTAATTTTAGCAGTACTGTTTTTGAGAAGCACTGAGAACTCTACTCCTTGCAATGTACTACATAATTAATGGAAGAGTAGCAAGCTCAAAAAATCCTCCAGGGTGACAATACGTAGACTAGAAATATAATGGAAATATAAGACAAAAGGAGCACTGTTCAGAGCCTGGCAATATGAGTTACCTTACAATAATCATGTAAATAAGAACCCTGCAAAAGGAGAATTGCTGCAATGAAAGAAGAGAATTAAATGTAAATGTGAACTTTTCTAAAGCCAGCAGGACTATAATGGAAATTCAGAGCTTGTGAGGAAATGTAACTATCCAAACAGAAAGCTGGCAGAGTTGAGTTTATCAAGCAGCAGGTGAATAAATACTACCTCAAGACTTCAAACAAAAATACTTTATTGTTATACCTTGACTTTTTCCTTCACTTGCACTGAATGGAACGCAATTGGTTCTTAGCAAGATAACAATTGATGCATACATATGTGTATAAAATACATAAATGTAAAATCTCAGGGAGGATATAATTCAAATTGGTAAACCATTTTGACAAAGTAGACAAAACCCAGCCTTAAGCCACAGACAGCATGTCTTTCCTAGGATCCCAACCAGGTAGAAAACACTGATTCTAAAAAGCATTGAAATCACTTAGCTTTTAAGTACATGGCAACACAGTGTCATTCTCTCTGAAGCTTAATTGAGATGCATTGACTTTAATTTACCTTTGCAAATCTTCTCATTAAATGAGATAGTGCTTCTGGATTAGGACACTCCAATTTCCTAATAATCTCAAAGCTTTGATTGAGCTGTGTGAAGACATCAACCACAGAGCAGGAGAAAAGGGCATGATCTGATGTTTGCTGAAACTAGAGAGGAACATTCAAATGTTAATATTTGTTCAGAGATCAAAACTGTATTCACTGATTCTTATACTTGAAATTCATCCTAGAGTCACAAAAAATAATAAAGGAAAAAGAGAAGTCTTCCTGGTAATACTAAGAAATGTGTTTTTCACTTTTCTGATACTTTTGAATCTTTTAAAAATAAAACCAGAATTTTCTTTCATGACATCATTATCACATCACAGGTTAATGAAATGACACCATAGAATGAATCCTGTGGTGGTTTAGGCAGAGGGAATTAGGCAGAGGAATTTCTCTATAAGGTATCTTCCAAAAGCTGTTATCTCTTGAAGTCTAAGAAGGATGTTGTGGGACCAAATGTACTTCTGGTTTTGTAATAATATATGTCAATACATTATTTATTCTTTTCTTTAAAAAGTAATGGCTCACCCCATCTTTTTTGTCTCTCTCCAGTGCTCCATGGAGAAATTCCATTGAGACATCCTCATTTTCATCCAGCCACTGTATGACAAATGGTTCAAACCACCTGAAAATTAAAAGCAATTTTGTAAAGTAAAGTAGGTAGATTTCATAAAGAGAAGAAATGTTATAACACCCAGCATTTGGCACCTTGTGTTTTCAGGTATGTTGCAATTGCTAAAGATTTCAACAAATCTGGAAAAAATTTTGTCACCAAAATGCTGCAGCTACCAAAAGGCTTTTAAGGCTTCAGTTTCACAACGCTCTCACTGGTGTACCCTGGTAATATAAAATTAGCAGCAGCCAATTCTCTACCAGTGAAGCATGGTAGGTATGCATCTTCTATCAGTATTGGCTCTTTGGTAACATTTATTTTTATTTGCATATAAAATAACTTGTATATAACTTTGTTTTAGTAAAAATCAACTGCTTTATTTTTCTTTCATTTACTTAAAAAAAAAGTAATAACAGGCCTCAAACTATCTCAGCAAACCAGCAGACTTGCAGAAGATTAAGGATAGCTCCTATACAAGGACAGGACTGAATATATTTATTGCAGGGAGACAGGTGAAAACAAAAGCAGTAGCTGAGCATGACCTGGTCCAGTAAGAATTATTTCCGTAGTGTATCCTGTTAGCATTACAGCTTTATCCAAATTTGGTTATAAAACAAATGCAAAATCACTTTCCTCAGACGTGTTCTGACCAAAGCATTTTGCCATTTTGTCGTCTCTAAAGATCTGGAGTTACAACAACTGTAGAAACCTATGAAATAGCTAATTGCACATTTAGCACCTGGACTCTTTCACTTGATAGAATGAAGAATTAAAGAGAAGGAAGTGCAAAAAGTAGTTGGTGCTGCACACCTTGAGATCTTGCAGAAACCTAAGCATAAATATTTGACCAAAATAAACCCTGCATGAAGCCCAGCCTCATGGAAGCCTCCCCAAAACAGCACTTACAGAGAGTATTCAGGCACTGCATCCTTGAAAGCAGAGAGCTCTCGCACATATTCATTATAAAACCATTTCACTTTGAAGTGCAAATTCATATAATCTGTGCTTTTGCATAATCGCTGCTTTTCATGTTCTGTAATAGAAGGAGTGGAAATAAAAGCACTTAATAGCGTTCTAACAGTAAATAACATTCTTGAGCCTCAGTGCACTGGTGACATAATAATACAGGACTTGCATTTTAAAGGATAATTGGTTTGATTTTTCTCAATGTAGTAATACCCACCATTTCAATTTTCAGGATCTGAGTATCCTTAGGAAAAACAAAACAAACTAAAGACCAGTCCACAAATGAGGCTTCTCCCCTCTCTTCACTGCAGTGAGAAAAAACCACAAATTTGCTGACTTCCCCTTCTTTAGATCCTTCTTTGGAGTTGCAAAATGGTTAGGAAGCTTTTGTGTGTCAAGCTAGAAAAGACAACCATAGCTATGCAGTAGCCAGAGGAAGTAACAGCTATAACTGCCAGTCCACAGGATTCTGTGAAAGCCACATTTATCAGAGCTAAGAAAAAGAAAGAGGAGAAAACCCCATAGCTCTACAGCCATCTGATTTATGGCCCAAGTTGAAAAGATGGTTTAATAAAGTGTTTTTGAAATTTTTCAAATGGACTTCACCTTCTCAGTGTCCTTGTGCTTTCCACATAATGAATATGCAGATGGAGGTGGGTGGCAGAAATCATGCAGCCACCGGTAACCACACTTGCTGCATTTTTGAAGTCTGATTCAATTTGTTTGGAACAAATGTCAATCTTTCTTCCAGGATTTTGATCCTTGTTTTATCTTGTACACTATGCTCTGCATTCTTCACCCAGCCACTGCAGACCTGGACAGCTCCATTTCTTCTCTCTTTATCCTTGCTCAAATCTTTCATTTCCTTCTCCCTCAGTATGAAACCAGGGATCCTCAAGTTTTGGGCAGAAGAATCATACCTTTGTTTACTGCTCACAGCTTCCTAAAATCTCCACAGATCTCATCTGTTTGAGATGCCATGTCACTTGCACATTCTTCCTTCCCTAAGCAAAAGAGTAATTTCTTTTCCCAACTCCCTTAAAAAATGGCCTAATACAGGTGCTCAGCAGGAATGATGTTCTTGTGTAAATATTGGGAATTAAAAACTTACCAGTTTGAAACCTCCTTTTTGCTCCTTACTTCTGCTTCCTTTGCAACACAGCATCAGACAAATCTCATATATTTGGATGGGAACCTAATTTTCTGTAACAGCAGGAGCATCCTATCCTCTGTCATACACTTGAATGTACATTGGATTGTCTGTCAGTGAAAATGCACTGTGAAGGACACATTCTGTGTTTTTTCACATCTACCCAGTTACATTAAAAGGAAATGTTTAGTTTTATTATTATGCCAAATCAGTACTCCAGTATCCCACCATGCCATCCAACAAGTGTTTCAGATTTTTTTATGATGCAGTGAGTTCCTAAGTTTTGTGCAAATTGGCTTATAAAGTGCCCCTGTGGGCTTTTATTTCCTTTTTAGCATTGCAGTAGCATTTTCACCTTCACTGCCTTTCCATCACACTCAAGAAAAATCACTAAATCAGTTTCTGTCTAAATATTGCATTTATTCCTCTTCATGCTACTTGAGAGTACTACAAACTCTCCCCAGCACAGTATCATTGTTACTAGCATTCAACAGGACCAGAGAGAGAAAGATGTTGCCTTCTGTCCTGGTTCTGAGGAATCTATTTTTTTTTAGGTAGCAGGTTTTCCCCAAACTAGTACAGAAAGCGAGATGACATTTGCTCTATAAAAGCTATTCCTACAAGGTAGACCAGCCTTTCACTGACAAAAATTATGATATTTCTATGAAATTCAGTGCACATCTGCTGCTTAAGTTATTGTTAAAAATCTGTCCTAGATTGCATCCCAAAAGAATGGAATTTTTGAAATGAATAGCACATTTTTTTCATTCAAGCTTTAAATAAATGGGTTGTTAGATTACACAATGTAACTTGAGAATATTTGCTATAGTATTACAAACCAAAAATATGCTTATTTCAATTTTAGAAATGAACTACTGCCACTAATTGGCAAACTTGCCCAGGAAGGTGCAACTTACACATACCATTCACTAATATTTTCTTTTTATGTTTAAGATTTATAACACATTAAAAATGAGTACAAAAGTAATTCATGAATAACTGAACTTTTTTCTGCAGGCTTTTATGCCTTGTAGAGAATACTTAAAGTCTCCAAGAATATTACTTCTAGTTACATATAAGTGAAAAATGCATCCAGAATCCCTGGCATTAATGTATGAGAACATCAGTTGTTTTCTTTCAACAATGTCTGACCTATTTTACAGTATTTCTAAGTCAACATTTCTTATCTCAAAATTTACACACAAATATATACTATGTGAGCCTTCTGTCAAGTTTTGAAAATTTTCTACAAATCTATTTTCCATTATCAGCAAACACTTCACAGGACATATGAGGTCAATAGTATCCATGCATTTTACCTCTTCAGTTCATATGAACCAAAGAATGGAGTGAACAGGTGCCCAGATGAGTCAGCGTGACAGTTTTAACTGGATAATAGATGGGTTTATCCATGGCAACCATGGATTTTGGTTGCAAAGTGCAGCAACATCACTGTAGGTGTTCTGAATTTAGATTAGGACCAATAGATTGCTTCCTTAATTTCTGAACAACTTGCACAAGCTAATGTAAATGTGAGCCAGCACAGGATAGCTGGATGCATTTTGGAAATCTGTGTCTATTTTCTGGAAGGAAAGCTAGTGCCATGTTTCCCTATACAGGCATATCCATTTTGGGCTTTCTGGAAGACAGATGTAGCACAATATAACTTTTTTTGAAAGACTCCACTCTTGCTTTGCAAAATTATTATCCTACAGAGTCAGTCTGGAACTAAACCTGCCAGTTGTGTGCAAATGTGCTCAGTGGAGAGATGATGGCAGAAACACCTGACCATTCTCATAATTGATTCTAGGTAAGAAAATCTCCAGTGTAGCAAACCTAATGCTGAAATGTTTTTTAGTTTGTGCTGCTCCTTTTCTGACACATTCTTTATAGTGCAGCATATTTTTATAAGCACCTACTCATCAAATAAGTTTCATAAAGAGGTTGTGTTCAGTTCCCATGCTGGCATATTGTATAGCACCGTGTCATGCATCAATGAAAAAATACTGATAGGAGTCTTGTAAACTGTAACATCTGTAAATTTAGTTGTGTGTATGGGGCACTTCAGCTACTTTTGGGAATTGCAGATCCAGCAAGTGTAACTTTTTTATACTGTGGATGCCACTTGGGGTGGGGGAGAATATCTCCTTAGGGGTGATGCTGTAATCACAGGTGCTTCCACAACAGGCACTGTAACTGCAACCACACTGAAAACTGAATGGAATTGTTCCATCTCTCTGCTACAAATCACAGAGATGGGAACCCCCCTAAAGAGACCTCCAGTAAGCAGCAGCACTGCAGGAAAAGAGATAAAATCTGCTCCAATGTTATTTGTATACTCAAGAATGAAGAGAGATTGCTTTTAAAAGCTATTACAGGGAATGCATTAATATATGCAAAAGAACTTGGTGTGTGATGAAATCAGCACAGCTCTGGTGATGCTGTATCTGGCACGTAATTTAATTGCAGGTAGCAGTTCTTTTCGAGGGAAAAATTTATAAAGAAGGACTATAGAAAGGACTATAATTCAAGGTACTTTTCTCACAGGCCCTGACCGAACAACAGTACTTTGGAATCATGCTTGAGTTTTTGTTCATTTTTCCAGCAACTGCTGAAGAAAGCTGAGAAGATTTTCTTAAAACAACAAATAAAAGTCATAATGATGACTCACTAAGCAGAAATATCTACATGTCACTAAGGACAATATCATTTAACAAACTGGAATAGAATCTTGTTCACTACAGAATCCTTTTTTCTTTTTAACCTTGAGGTAATAACATCACACTGAGTTTTCATGTAATTTTTGATATGTATTAGTTGCTAAAAAAGGAAAAAAGGGTAATCTAAAAACCTTCATAAAAGATGAACATGTTAAATATTCAGATAATCAAATTGATTTTTTTTTCAACTCTGATTTTCCTTATTTGGGTACAAAAACTCAAGAGCAATTTTTTTTTCTACAGCAGTTCCCAAGCCAATATTTTTGTAAAAACATATAGTTAAGCTGCTTGAAAGATTCTAATAATGCGGTTTTAAAGTATATTTCAAATCTTTATGAACAAGAACTTCAAGGAAATCAGTTTGCAAAATTAAACAAATTGACTACATACACATAAATAGATTTTTCTAAAAAACCCAAACTTGTACAATTTTCAGGCTTTATAAATAATGTTTCAGGGATTAATAACTACTATAAAGAATATCTATGTGTAGCAAATTAATTTCATCACAACCAGCTTGTTTGACTGACATACATTCCACTGTTCTACAGTTTGTTAAACAGAAATGGTTGAGACTAAGCATATGGGATTTGTGTTTGGATTAGCTGCAAATTTTCCCATCAAAACTCAGCTGTTATTATCAACCATTGTGACATAATTCCATATTATTTGCTATAATTACCTACCAATCTTTCTAGAGACTGCCAGCTGCTATCTATTTCTTCCAGAACTGCTGTTTCAGAAAACCTCCTATTTCCAAACTTGCAGTCATATAATTGGGAAGGGTAATTGGGAACACAAAACTGAGTAAGCTAGAGGAAGCAAAGCTCCAGTAAGGAATTATATGGATGGGGTTTGCATTGGTATTCCTCCCTCTGAATCACTGTGGAAATGTTATCCCGAATGATGCTCCTCTGTTTTGGATAGAAGCAGAAGTTAATGTTCAATGCACACGATCCCAGTGCAATTTCCCCACAATACAGGAGCAGTTGCTATGCCACAGCCTCTTTTATGCTTATAATGCTCCAGAGTTAATCTCTACATTGCTGAAAGAAACCTGAAGCCTCTGATTGTATGAATGTAACAGCATACAAGCCACAAATGAAGAAAAAATGTAACTCAAGTTTTGTCACTGATTTAGAAGAAAACATTACATTCCACTAGAATCTCATCCCAGGATTCTTGTACTTTGCTAAAGGCAATGGAA
Organism: Emberiza elegans; assembly: GCA_024865655.1. Classification (NCBI taxonomy): domain Eukaryota; kingdom Metazoa; phylum Chordata; class Aves; order Passeriformes; family Fringillidae; genus Emberiza; species Emberiza elegans. Next base: position 13,055,615 of record JALJVW010000398.1, on the reverse strand, counting down.
GTCACTGGTTATTAACTGAAATACACAGTAGAACACAACTAATTGATAATTATGTATAATTTACATTAATTTTTATAATGTGAAATACTACTGACCTTTCTGAAAGGGCTCTTTGTGTCAAGATGAATATAATAAACCAAAACCTGAAAAACTTCTGTCATTCCCCCCTTTTTTGATTGCATTTATCTCTAACCCCCCCTCTAATGCTCCTTTAAAAATATATTGTATCTTTCATAACAGACTATCTTTTCTCTGCATTTATTTGAAATTTTCATCAAAATATCTTTGGACAGTTCACAAACATAATACACTGCACCTGGAACATATCTGGGGGGTGATGAAGCTGTGCAACTGGGAAAATTAAAAAAAAAGAGACCAAGTACACTTATTAAGGCAAGACGCATAAATTAAGAAAGGCATTGTAGATCTTCTTCAAAGATTTCCTTACTATGGAGTCATATTTCCTCCCTGGACAGAGGAGCTACTGGAGAGGGTCCAGTAGAGGCCACAAAGATGATGAGGGGTCTGGAACATCTCTCACATAAGGAGAGATTTAGGAGAGGAGCTGGGCCTGTTTAGTCTGAAGAAGGAAAGACTCGGGGGGATCTCATTAATGCATATAAATGCCTCAAGGAGGGCACCAGGAGGAGGATGCCAGACTCTGTGGTGGTGGTGCTCAGCAACAGGATGAGAAGCAGTGGCCAACAAGAAGTTCCATCTCAATGTTTCCATTGGGGGTAGCAGAGCAGTGGGACAGCTGCCCAGGCAGGTCATGGAGCCTCCCTCTCTGGAGACATTCCAAACCCTCCTGGACACATTCCTGTTGTCACCTGATCCAGGTGACCCTGCCTTGACAGAGGGGTTAGACTGCATGGTGGCAACCCTGGCAATTCTGTGATTCTGTGACACAGATCAGGGAAGGAAGACAGACTGTCACATTCTGAAAAGTGAGGAAGAATTTTCACTGTTCTTTTTTTGTCTTTTTGCCTGCAGTGGAAGCTGCTAATCAATCCCTGCCTTAATGCAGTGCACTGTAAAAGCTGATGTGACATTGCCCTTTACATTCAAGGAGAAGCTCTCCAAGCAGGAGGCCATGTGCTCAGTTCTCTGCTTTGCCTGACATTTCACAGCAGGTGCAGCAGAGCTCAGGGGCACCTGCCTGGTGTCACAAAAGGCAGAGATGTACATGTTCCTTGGGAGAGATAAATGTCTCATGGGAACTTCAAGGGCATCAAACACCAATGTCATATACTACTTAAGAGATGCAGGATGTATGAACCTGCTACAAACGACCCTATCTTCCACTCTAAACGTTGCATTTGCCATTTTTTACCTACTGTGTTATACTGCCTAAGTGTGTCAGATTACTTAGGCAAATTAACTTTGATATTTTATTAACATTAATCAGTTGATTTTTTTACTGCTTCTTTTTAGTTCTTATTACTTCTATTAGTCTCATCAATTAATTACTACTTCCAAAGCCAAATACTTCCACAAAAGTTCCAGAAAAGTGGATGAGTTATCACCAAAAGGGCAATGCAAGATGTGCAGCTTGATTATGCATAAACTTTCTCTGTTTCCTCGCTTGCTGACAAGAAAAATGCCAGAAATACAAGTAAATGAAAAAGATCAACCTCAGTATAAATTGCACCCTTCAATATTCCATCAGATTGAAGTTTACATACCATGATACTAAATAGATAATATTCAAAGAATAAACATTTGGAGACAAAATTCTGTATTGAATACAAAAAGAAATAAGCACTTACTTCCAGTGAGTGGAATAATCTGAACTGTGCTTTTTTACAGCTGATGGAATTCTTGCTTTGTTTATTTATTGACCATGGAATGTGTAAGGAAATGGAAGCTATAAATGAAGCAGAAGAAATACTCCATCCTATCTGATATGATGATAATTAAAGTCCTAGTTCTGAAGAATATGATTGAAATTTCAAATACTTCATACTGATATTTCAACATCTATTCAAAGTAATAAAAAAAGAAAGTAATGAAAGTAATAAAAGTAATGAAGTAATAAAAGAAGAAACGTAATCCTAATATAGGAATCCAATTTATATTGATTAAGTTTTCATAAAACTCTAATATGTCTAAAAATTGCAAAACAGAGAATATATGCCCCATCCTTGGAAGTGCTCAAGCCAGGCTGGATTGGGCCTTGAGCAACCTGGTCTGCTGGGTGGCATCTGTGCCCAAGGCATGGGGGTTGGAAGTGGTTGATCTTTAAGATCCCCTTGAGCCCAAACCATTCCATGTTTTTATGATTTGATAGCATAATGCTTGAATCTGGGATGGAAAACAGAATAAAAGTAACACAGAGCACTTCAATAGCATTGGAACTTAACTATTGAATACTCAGCTTTGCAAATTCAATGTAATTTTTGTGATAGGTTTCTTCCATCTACTTATTGCATAATTTTTTTAAAAAATGTGTCTTTTCATAAAGATCTGATTCTGTGCTCTTTGCCTCATCACTAGCAGGCAAAGTGAGCATAAAACCTTATCAAACAGGCACGCTTGCATTTTACAAGCAATTAGTAAAATGAAGTACAAACCAGGAAGAATCCAGCAGGAAGATAAATGTGAGGCTGCATTTAAATAATTACCTGTGTTCAATCTGGCTCTGCCTGCAAAGGCAAAACCAGAGAGGTGCTCTCTAATTCTTACCCAGCAAATTGCACTTAAGGCTTATTAAAAGATAATGTGGAAACAAGCAGTTTTAACAGATTTATCCTATTCTCCTGGGGGTGAAGCAGTATCAAATGTTTAGTTTAGAACTAATGCACTTGCCCATAAGAGGAAATTGACCTCAGATTCTATAGGAGAAAAAGACAAAAGTAAAACTCTATGGAACAGTCCTGAAGGTAAAAGACTGAGTCTTCAATCTAAGAAAACAGAGACTAGGAGAAGCACAGCTTCTGTGTGAGGAAAGCTTTAAAGCAGTGTCTTAGTAAAAATAGGCAAGATTAAAGATAGCAGAGGTTGGTTGTTGTTTTTGATTTTCTTTAACTCAAATATTGTATTCTAGTTGATAAAGAAAGGTATTTCTTTTCCAGAAAGCTCTTATTAGTTACTGTTTCTCAATGAAGGAAGTCCAAAATACAAGGGCATTCATTGATTAGCTCACAAAATGCAGGAAGAGGTGCAGCACCTACATTCCACTGCTGCAGTGTGAGAATTATGCAGCTCCACTCTGACAGATATAAGGGAAAGAACCTCCTCAAAAAAAAAAAAGATTAAATTTTCCCCTACCAGCAGATGCAGCACTGCACTAAACAATGATGGTCCTTTAAGGGACTGTCTGAGGGGACAAAGTCACATTTTTGCTTAGAGGTTTTGTGTGTTTGGGGTTTTTGTTTTTCTTCCCCAGCCATAAAATTAGTTCAGACAAAAGATGTAAGTCTAGCTTTTGTAAAAACACGAGATATAATAAAATGGTATCATCTTAGTGATAAAGAACTGTAATCAAAGACAAGAAGAAAGAAGCAGAAAAATATTCTTCTGGGTTGAGTTATCTACAAACTCTGGAGGAGGTCTTGTCTGCCCCTGCTGCTATACAGTCATATACAGCTCATTCAGCTGAACAGAACACTTGTCCCTTCAGCTCACTCATCTGTGGAAAAGGCAGGGCCATGTGAGCTATAAATAACCTGTAATTATTAATCAGTCATAACCTATCCAGCATGGTGGTACCAGTATAAGCTGACTAACAAAAAATTACCTTTGTCACAATTAGGCAATGTTCAGGAAAAGTTTATACACATTTTTTTTACAATAAGTGATCACCTGGTAAGAGCTAATAATAGGGTTTAAGAACAAGAGTAATAATCATTGGTTAGAAAAAGAATAAATAGGGACCCAGCTATCATAATTAAATATATAGGACAATATACACTGCTATTATTGAGTGACAAGTTTAAGACTGAACAATGAAGACAGGCATTCACTGATGCACTACATTTTTTCCAGTAAATCTGGCACCATGAATGCACCTACAGTCAGACACAGAGAAACTTGAACTTACTAGGATTACTGTAGACTTGTACTGTGGTACTACTCATTGTTCTGATTATGGTTCAATGTGTAAAATCCAAGAAAATGGGTTAGAGAACAAGGAAATGATAGATATAACAGTCCCAATTGCAAGATTGTGCCATATCAGAGATCTCTGAGGTAGTTCCAAGCAAGATGATACAGTGCTACAGCACAATATGAAGAAGTATTAACTCAGCCCCCGGGAGCAGTTTTGTCCATTTCATCTGTCTTAATTACTGGGTCTAATAAATGACAAAAAATAGTGCCATTTGGCATGCCTATGGAGCTTTTTGGGTAAGCCTGGAGAGCTCTGCTTTGCCCTCAACAGGTGGATTCTCATACTTAGGAAGCTCAGCCCCTCAGGATGTACAGAGTGTACCTGCTGTTACCAACATCCTTGTCTGTTATGGTGAGTAAAGAGCATTTATAACTCCCCTCTTCCTCTAATCACAGCAACATGCTATCTTATCTGCCAAAGGAAGGTTTAACTCCAGCTGTAATCTCCTTGACTTTGCCTTCACAGACTCTCTGAGTTGCCATAGAGGACTCTTAATTCCTCAGGTGTCTGAAAAGATAAGCATGGAATACATTTGTTGAAAAGTGCCAAAGCAGAAATGAGACTGACTAAAATAAAAAGGTTTTATATTTTGATAGTGATGACATCCTGCATTCCTGTGGATGCTACCTTCTTGTCCTTTACAAAACCTTAGTCTCATCTTCCCTCACCTCTGTAGCCTGCCTCTAAACCAAGACTATATTCCATCTTAAGGAAAGCTTTGTAAATTGTAAATTTAGAGTGAAAACAGACTTGGAATCTGCCACCAAATGGCGTGACCTTTCTCAGGGCAGCATTAGCCTTTTTGGATTTTTTCTATGCTGTCTCTGTGCTCAGCATCAACTCCTGGACCTGCCTCTTCTCTTTCAAATCACTTCATCAGTTTCTGTCATGGATGAAGAAGTATCTGTCAGAGAAACAGGAAAATAGTGTCTTCTTAAGCACTGAAGACAACAGCAAACTTGAAAAGCAAACTTACATTAAATGCATAAAATGGTGGAATGACTATCTCCTTTTCCTGTTTTTATAAGGCCTTTAGAATCTTAGCTCTGCAGGATGGAGACTGTCTGTTGCTGTTATTTACACAGCAGCCATCTAATTTCTCGCCTAATTCTGGTCTTGACTTCTGGCCACTACCAGAACTAGATTATCATAATAACAGCAATTAGGATGTTCTCTTTCTAAAAGACTGGATAGTTTCAGACATTTGATCTGACCTATTCAAAAGTTAGAGATCTGAAAGATATGAAAAAAGAAATTTCTGAGGACAAAAAAATTAAAAAAAGATACTTTGCAATTGCATGTCTAATTTCAGCTCATTACTCTCTCATCATCCTGTAACCTTTGCATCTTCATACTTGTAAAGGAAAAGATTTCTTACCATATGAAGTGAGTAACAAATCATAGGCACTGTTGGTAAAACTCTCTCTCTGCTCTCATTTTTTTGCAGCATAAATATGGAATAATTAGGGGATCAGAGAGTACAAAAATATTATCATCCTTTAAGACCAGATGTTTGTGTAAACGAAATGCCAAACAACAATCTATAATGTATCATGCAAACCACTCATGCTTCATGAACAGCCTGCAAAGAAGAAAAACACCCCAAAGAGACCAAATCTAATGAAGACAATACTCAAAGAGAAACATGTGATCCCTTTTTCATGCAAAATTTACACATGAAAATAATCCATTAAACCAGAAAAAAGAAATATAACTAGTGTGAACTCAATTTGTTCAAGTTTGCATAAAACTTTTAACACTATCCAAAGGCTAAACATTTTAATTAACTTCAACTGGAAGAAAATCTAGAATGGAGTTATGAACTCAATACCAGATTTTAGTACAGTTTTGTTTCCCAGGCATGTCAGCTTGGCACAGTGTAGCCTTGATCTTGGCAGCTGTGCAGACTGAACTGTGCTTTGGGATGGCCTTTCCTCCCTCACCAAAACCCGAGCTGTTCCCCCAGTGCCAATTTAGTACCTTGGTGCTCTCAGAGATGTGGCTTTGCTCTTCCCTAGCCAAAGGCCTCTGCCATGGCAGCTGCTCTCCCCTGACTTCTCCCTGCCACAGCAGCAGCCTCCTCGCTGGGGTGTCCTCCAGGGACCAAGGGGGGAGAGAAGGCAGAGGGTGTGTGGTGCCAGCTGGTGCCCCTCACTGGGCTGCTGGGCTGTTCTACAAGAGGAGGTGGGCAGAGGGCACTGCTGGAGAGCAGCAGATCTGCAGTGCACACACCCCCTGAGCAGATCCAGGAGGGATTCAGCTGTACAGGGAGAGGAGAGAGCCTGAACAGCCACTCTGAACTGTGCCCAGGATAAAGGGAAAAAGAATGGAAAGTGGACGCTCCAGTGTTTGCTGTCTTGCTGGTTCCTGAATTTAAATTGATGGGTGTGGCTGGATATATTTGTGAATACAAAAAGTGGGTAAAACCAGAAACAGGATCTTGGATGAGCTAATCCAATCTTTTTTATCACATGAGCAATCCTTTTGCAAACAATGCTGGACCAGTTCATTGCTTCTTGATTGGATGCAGAAAGGAATCAACTTCGTAGCACAAAAGATGCTGCTTCAGGAGATTAATACTAAATTAGAGTAGGGAAAGATTGCAATCACAGCCCTGGACACTAGGTATGAACAGATGGTAGCCTATGTTAATAACTTGGAAGGCGAGAGTGGCATAGCAGAATGCAATGCATTTTAATGAACTCCATTAAAACCATGAGGACCAACTGTGAACATATTTAAGAGCTTGCTTCTAATCTTATGGAATCTAAAGAAAAAAATATTATAGCCCCCAACAACTGAGTTAAACCCCGTTTGCAGAATGTCTACTGAAAGAATTCATAATTCAAATCCCAGCAAAGCTGGGTAGAGGATCAGTATTCTGATCTATATTTTTTTTACTAGATTTATTGAGGTTCCTGCTTAGGAACGAAATAATAGAAGGTGAAATTTTGTATATTTATAATAATTTATACTAATTTCAAAATAATAACTAATAATACTAATTTCATTTTCCTTTAATTATTATTTATACGCAGGAACTGTTTCACTAATGATTCTGGGAGCAGTTTAGAATTCCTAATGCCAACAATGGCATTTACTCTCCTCAGAAAGTCAGTATCCACAGCAACACAGAAATGAGACCACATTCAAGGACTGGTCTGGAACATAAAAAGTCAAATGCCTTCTACATTTCTCTCTGCAGAATAAGGATTAATATAAACATTAAAATTTATTTTAAAGTCCTGATTCAGTCCTAACATCTGCACTTTATATATTGTATAATTATGTCTTTCTTATGAGCTTCTTGTTCTATTCTTTACAACCAAGAAACAAGCCACGACTTGTTCTGAAGCTGCCTTTTGAGTGATCAGTGTGCTCTAATGAACAAACAGAGTGAGTGATGTTTTGTGGATTATTTCTTTGCAGTGCAGAATGTTTATAGTTCAATGGCCAAAGCTCTGGGTGCTCATGTGGATGGATGTCCATGTGCAGAGTATAACTACACCCCCAAGGTCATGAAGTCGTGGCAGTTGGTGACTATTAGAAATCCTCAGTAATCTGTGCTATCTCTAAGGGAATCACAACACTGAGTTACTGAACAGCAGTTTTCTGACAGCTGTTCCTGACTGACAGCCTCTCCAGACAGAAGATTCCCTGATGAAACTAGGATTATGCTTTAAGTGAAACCTGTGGCTTTCACTTGGTCTTCACATTTTTCAGCTCTTGGAAGCTTTTGCCTTCACTGATCACTCTTAAAGGATGCTCTGCCTGACATCCCTTCTCAAACTTGCACTTCTGATTCACTCTGACATGAGTACAGAACAGCACTTTGAAACAATAGTTTGAACATCTCTTCTCCTACCCAGATCTAAGATGTCTCATGTCTTCTGTTGTTATTGTACATATTTTCATTACCTTCCTTCCTTTCTCTCTGCTTAGTACGGAAGTGGACATTCAAATAACACAATTAACAAAATAAAGTAACAAAACAGCAGAGGAACAAAACAGTTCTTCCACCAATAGCCATTCTGGCCACTCATCTTTTCACTTCAATTATTATAACGAAAATCTGCCATGTCATTGAAGCACCACTGCACTGATATTATCACATTAGACATTCTGAAGAGAAAAATATAGAAGTGTATCTTCAAATATTTGGGATTTTTAATCCTTTATGCCTGTTGAATTGCAGTATTTTTAAAATTCAACCTCATATGTTTTTTTCTCACCCTTTTTAGACTACAGACTACTTGCTCTGTAGTTAGTAGCAGACTTAAGTAAAGACAATGCCAGTTTCATGCAGATATTTTTAATTGGTTTGCTGCAATAACCACATTTTATTGTGTGTTTGAAGCCATTAATTGGAGACAATCTGCTATATAGCAAAACCCATATATTTTAACAATGGTTAACCACAATATCTTAAGAGATAAAATGAAACTGTATTTGGTTCTGCTGGAACTAGAATGAATACATCCTGCTTTTGAACACAAAAAGATTTAATTATAAGTGTGTGCTTCCTCCATAATTTCATTGCACGAATGTTCCTTATGGGCAAGTTAGCAATTTTCAGCTAGTGAGAAAAATCAGAATATCTGCAATGCTCTCTAGCAAACACATGTGGGTCTCTTTGGACACTGAAGGTTTTTATCAGATCTAAGAAGCAGCATTTCAAGTCACAATTCTTCTGTATTCTTTCACAGATAACTTTATATATTCACAGTGAAATTATTTGATTCCTTATAACCCTTCTTTTTCACTAACTTATGAAACACCTTAAACAAGTACACCAGAAAGCTCTAATCACACGCAGAAATCTGATGCCAGGTATCACTTGCAGTGGAAATCAGTCTTGCTGAACTTACTAGTGTAATTAATAGTTTGTTCTAATTACCTTCCAGAGCATATTTCATGTCCTGGGCAAACAGAGTCCACATGATTTCAGCACTGATTTTTCCCATGTTCAGCTCTTGAGGGAACCTGCAATCAATCACATTACATCAGTTCACCTGCTGCTAGGAATGATCCTTACAGCTGCGCAACAAAAAGGCAAATATTTCCACAAATAATTCCCCTAGTATGCACTTACTTTATCTTATGTTTTGTAACAATTACATAAACCATCCAACCTTCAAATAAAAACTTCCCTCATATGACATTTTAAAGCAAGAAACATTCATCTATCTTGCAGATGATTCCTCAACTTTAGTTAAATCAGATGGCTTATGAAGAACATGAAACAGTGGCTCAGATGTTTAGCAGCCACAGGTTTTCCTTAATTCCCTTCTGGCACTGGAAAAGAGTGAAGCTATATGCTCATAGAATCCAATTCCCTGAAGACTTCCACCTTGATGTATAGATAAAATAACAAAGAATACAACAAGTAGTGGAATGCAGATTTAGATTCAAAATTTTACTTTTGGTCTCATGCTTCATGTCATCTTTGAGAAATCCTTTTTCGATACTTTCTGCTGTTATCAGTTAAGTACTTTTGCACAAATTCTTCACAGATCCCAGCTGCTTCTTATTCAATGCAAAAGAAAGGCCTTGATCTTGAGTTACCATTTTCACTGTTAGCAACTAGCAAAAGCTGGCATTTTAGTGATCAACACTGTTTTTGTCACATTTTTTGTCTTAAAAAAAGGGCTGTCTTTAATGCAGGTGTGGAACTGACATTAATATGAGCCATTCTCAGGACACAGAGGCAGAGCCAAGCAGGTCAGGCAGATGAAGAGCAGAAAGCAGAACACAGAATCTCCCAGTAGGGTAAAGCAGTTGTTTATGGCACAGGGGTGCAGTGAGAGCCACACAAATCACCCAGAGTTCACCAGGAAACATAAAATAAGGGAATATATTAATGAGGAAATACACAGAGCTGTGTGGCTTTTGTGTTGAGGTTATTACACTATATACTAGCAGAGAATTGGATACAAAGTATTTTGACCTTTTTGTAAAGCACTAATCAAATCAGAAAATATTCCATAATAATTTCTGTAAAAATGTAAGAATTTTTAAAGGTCTTGTTGACATAGAAAGAATGAGAATTATGTGCAACTTTAAAGTGGTAGTAGTAGGATCTAAGTAATGTATTCATTTTAGAGACCTATTTGTCCCTGATCATATCTGCAAAGAAAAAGTACTTAAACAGCTCATTAGCTCTGCCACTTTAATAGGAAGCAGTTGCTAGCTCAGTTCACTGAGCCCTCTTTGTGCTGATGACTGCTCAGTTAAAGAACTTCATATTAATTCTATTACCACAAAATTAATTTCTGTTCAAAAACTGAGATGTATTGCAGCTGTCCTAACTTCTTTACCTCCAATCCACTCTGAGTTCTTTCTTAGCACCAGGCTTGAACTTTGATGGTGTGGCTCTGAGGAAGTATTTAACAGCTGATTTAATATTGACACTGTCTTTTGAGCATATTGCAAGGCTGGCTATAAGGCAAGGCTGGGTCTGATAAAATGCACTTGTTTGATTAGTGATAAATAGATTTGTCCACGCATTTTAACTTGTGAAAGCACATACACACACCCAAACTACAATTATCAATGTTGATTAAATCAGTTCAACACATCCCACCTGGCTCCAGTCAGGTGAAGTCTAAAATCGGTGCCAGTTTTTATGCTTCTAACAGACTGGTGGGCATTGCACAGCTGCCAGTCACGGGCATGAGGGAGCTACCAGAGGTGTCCTTGCAGTTTACTAAATGTGAGAAGTGACATAACCAATGCACAACAGAAGCACACAGGACATTCCACATGCTAAAGATAAATGGCAACAGAAGCACTTGTCTTATTAAAGGGAAGGGATAATCAAAGGTCAAATACTAAAGCACCTATTTAAGTATGGTATTTTGTATTATTTGGATTTCATCACCTTATTTTTAGGTAAGAAAACTTTTTCAAACTACTTCAAATTTTGATCTATAAGGAGCAAAATATCAGAGCAATTTCTCAGGCAAGTCTCTACACATTACATTTTCTAATCTTTGTAAAAGCCATGTATTTTCACATTTTTCAGTGAAGCAAAAGGACAACCAGCAGAGTTCTCTGTCAGTCATTTAGCTGGCTCTTGCTACAGTTATTTCTGCCCCATAGGCCATAATTTTCCCAATTTCTATGTCATTCTTGGAACTATATAAAATCTCAGTTTATCCAGAAGAGTTATGTTGCCTGTACATTACCATATCTATGTATTTCCAAAAATACTAAATTGCATATACAAGACAGCCACTTATATCTTCACTCTATTGATTTTAATTAAGCAAAAATTTAGTGAAAACAGTTCTCATTGGCTAATTCTAATGAAGGGCAATATATAAAACCACAGATCAATGGAATGAAATTGAACTTAGCTGAAAAAAATAAAAGAATCAATGTATAAGTGAAACATATATAACCCCCAAAGCATTTATCCCAGACAGTACTGCATGTCTCTAGTTCATCCCTAAAGTCAGAAAATTCTATGATGACAATTAAAAATGCTTTTTCATAATTTGTGCTGCCAAATCTCCAGTCTGCTACATCTTGAGAATATCAAAGTCTCTGAACCTCAGATGCACTTTCCCAGAAAAGCTCATATTCCATCCTTGGTGGCTACAGTGTCATCCAGGTGCTAAATCTCACCAGTCCTAGGGGGTGAATACATTCAGTTTTGTGCTGTGCATGTAGAAGGAAGATAGATCACACCATCTGTGGAGGGCTGGCCATGGCCTCTGCTTCACTAAAGCTTAAGACAAAAGTTCTGTTTGATTTTGGAAAAGATGTATTTCATTTAAATGTGAGCAAAGAGCTCATTTATTCTTACATTTTGTGCTTTATCCTCCATCTATCCAAAGCTTTATTTTTAACACTCCTTTCCCTGAAGGAAAAATAACGGGCAAGATGGGTGCTGTTATACAGTCTATATAACTAACCTGGTCTGGCAGTGTTACATTGGTACATGAGAAGCTACAGTGGGTATGGTGAAAGAATGAGAACAGCTTTGTTCACAGGATAATGTTCACAGATTCAATGAAAGAAGTGATATTCACATGCTACCACAGAATAAAGTGTGGTAATGAGGAATATCACTGCATCAAGACACAAACCACATCAGATACACTTTCTATCATGAAAAAAACATTCTAAAGTTGGCCTGATGTAGCCCAATTCATGATAGAATTTACTCTGATTTTTTCACTTCCTTCCGTAAGTTTTTTTCCACTGGCCTATATTTCATAACTCACTGATATGTAGGTTACAATTATGCTGTTTCTACGATATAAGTTACTATCCCCAGCTTCTCAGAGGTATTAAACATCCCAGCTCCTGAAGCATGAGGAGATCTGCTCCCGCAGATTTCAGTGCCAGTCCTTTCCATACTGTGTGGAACACAATGTGATCACAGAGAAAACAGATCCTAACACTGCAAAGATCTGAGGATCAGTAAAGAACAAATTTAAGAGTCCCATTAGAAACTGTCTTGTTTCTTAAACTTTTACTACAGTGACAACTGGACTGTTCTATGTGCAAAAAAAAAAAAAAAAAAAAAAAGGCAGGGGCCAGAAGTTTAGATCATGCTTTTAAATACAGAAGCATATTTGACTTGAAGATTTTGTCCTTGATTTGATGTTCCTTTTATTAGAACAGATATTTTATTTTGATAAAAATTTCTCCTGTCTCACAGAAGTGCCAGGAAGCCCCAGATTTGCCTGTGACTCAGGTTTCTAACACAATTTACATTGTTTAACTACTAGAATGAGGATTTTATAACTTAAATACATACCAGACCATGTTTTTCCCTCAAACTTGTCAAGTTTCTTGTGTCATGTAAGAACTGCAGGTTGCCCCCACACTCCCACTGGCTGGTCTGGTGTGGTCTGTCAGTGGCTGCAGTGCTTGCTGAGGCCATCATGTCATGTTTCATCTGGATTCATAACCTGATACAGTTCAAACTACTCCATCACAGTGTAATTTTTGCCTCCAAGGTGGATATAAAAATAGGGTTTCCAAAACTGGCTGAGGAATAGAATTCTGGGCAATATTATACAATTGTGAAAACTTTTATCAGAATGCTCTCCAGGGGATCTTCGGTTACCTCATTTCTAAAATAGGATTCAAATGGATGCAGGCCTGAATACTCCACTGAGACACTGCATGGCCATATATTTCTAATAAGGAGTCATATTTTTGCAGGATTCCTGTGTATTCAAGTTATATTTCCCATTCATCTATTTTAACCCATTTCCTTTTCTGGGGTAAGCAGGGTTTGAAAGAGGCTGCCTTACTGTCTCAACAGTTTTTACATGCTGCTTTTGTATTAGGAGAAGCTTTTCTTTAAAAAAAATGTATCCAAAGCAACTCTGAACAGTTTTTCAAGTTTTTTCCACCTAGAACCTCTTCATCTTTTATTTCTGATGTCTCTACTTCTAAAAGACATGTTATTCCCTGTGTTCATTCTTTCACTTACAAAACAACAGCAAAAAACAGAGAGAAGTCAGAGACACAAGCTCTCTCCCTTAATCTGTCCCAATTCCGTCCACTCCAGATTCTCTCTTCACATCTTACACAATCATTCATCTGTACTTCAGGGAACCTACTAATCCCCTTAGAGGAACTCTTGTTCTTTATGCCTTTACTTTCTCCCTCACATTTGTATAAAAATAGAGCTAGAACAATGTTTAGGATAATGAACCCGCAATTACACTTGTTTCATTTCAATGAAGAGACTGAAATTAATCATATATATGTATTTGTCTCAATTATATATTTTACTGTATCATTTCTACATCCTGTCTGACAAAAGGTTGAGCTTTCATTAATGGAGAAACTTGACACTACAACATAAAAATGGAGTAAACAGTAAAAGTGTTTTCTTTCCTCTATAGGGTAAGAACTTATTCCTTAATAATGTCAGTGCAACAAATAATTAACAAAGAAATGTTTATTATCCAGTACTGAAGTGATACTCTTTTTATTTCAAGTAAAGGAAGGAGTCAGAAGTCAATGACTTTCAAAGTCTTTCAGCTTCTGGTTATCACCAGGAGGTTTCTTTGTCACTTTTACTGTGGGGCCATAAATAGAATGGTACCTTTTATCAACAGACAAGCACATCTCAATGTACAGAGTGCCTTTTAGTATCTACCCTATTTTGGCTGAAAAAACCAGATTGTTCCTGCTCCCCTTCAGAGCATTCAATTAAATGCAATTGCAGAAACCTCTATTAATTGTTTAGCCATAATACAGATGTAGGTTTCAATGTTAACTTTTGCAGAAGTCATCACAGCCAGACTATGCCCAGATTTTCTGCAATCTCTCTGTAAAATGGCTCCAAAGAGCTAAAAAATTTCCCCAGGGCTTCATCACGTCACATTTCAATTGGTGCAAGGCCCATTTCTCCAGCTGTAATATGTGAAACATTTTCCTTTGCACTCTTTCTATATATTTCATGTTCAAAGCCCAGCAGTGCCTTCTTTTCCTGTGTTTATCAATTGTTTCTCCCTTTTCTACTCATGTATCAACCTTAAGTTATTTCACTTGTCTTGGTTATTGATTGTACCTCCCTCATCTGGTACATCTTCAATTCTGAGAAGTGAAATTCCATTTCTGGGACACTGCTCTCCACTTCACACATTTTCAAGTCAGTCTGGCCAGCCAATTATAAATTCAGATAGGGTCTTTTTGTGAAGTTTTTTTTTTTTTTTTTTTACAATTACATGCCTAGAAACCATACCTAAATGAGTTTCAGCATGATTTGAACACCATGTGTGCCATGATGCTCCCATACCATCAATATCATCACACTGAAAATGCCTTTCACTGAAATGTCACTGACATATCCCTTCTATCCATTTATATCTCATGTAGCATAGTTTGCTACCTAAAGTTTTGAGATTACTCATATATCACCTGTCCTTAATGTTCCTGAACCAAAAGATTTTCTTTCCATTATCAAAGCACTAAATTTTTATGAAACTATGTCAATACAATAGTCTGTATAAAAATCTCTACCTAGAATCTATTTAAAATACAACTTCTAATTCAGGTGCATTTCTTCTACTTATTTTAGTAAATCCATGATTCTTAAGTTTTTTGGGAAAGTAATTACTTACTGGTTCAAGATTGGTGTATATGCTGTTTTATCTTCATCGATAATGGTGACCATCAGAGTAATCAGCTGTGCCCAGAAATCCAAATTCTTTGTTGTTGGTCCCTGATCTTCTTTAGGAACTTCTTGTTTCTTACTCTGTTAAAACAAGATTGAACATATTTTTATTAGAGAAAATACTATGGGAGTCCCACCTATAGATTATTCCTTGGTTGTGAAGAGTGACAGATTAAGAATCTTTAGAAATTTTGGACCAAGACTGGCTAACCAACAGAGCAGAACATATGAAAAACTACTTGGCTGAGCACAAATATACAGAACCATAGTGCAAAGATTGTCATGTCAGCAAAGGAGATCAATAGAGACTTGGTTTTTAGTGCATGCTCACGCTGTAATTAGATATGTTATTAAATTCTTTGCTGTGCTGAGACTCAGCATAGGTAGAATTGCCTGTTGAGGCAGAACTTTTATACCCAACACAATAAAGACTGAAAAAATCAATGCTGAGGAGTGTTTAATGTTTTGTTTTGAATTATATGCTGAAGGTATTCAGCCTAGCAGCTGCTTATGACGTATGGTCTAAATGAAGAAGCAGCAGAATTTCCCTTTATGTTATTGAGAATTTTATATTCTTTAATTTTACAAAATGTGCATTTAAAAACAGACTTTGTCTCTAAAATTTTTATTTACGAACTCAACCTAAAATTTCCTAGGCAAAAGTATTTTGCTTGGCAGAAGGATCAGATTCCTTATCAATGTCCAATAAATAACTTCATTGTAGGGACCCACATATGAAAAGAAATATTTTAATTCTGTATGGTCACATACATGAATAATTTCTGCCACACAGAGGGATATCTGCATATGCTAGATCTACACATGCTCTTCTGTACTGCTGTGTGAGACTGAAAAGGTCTCAGCTAGTAAACCAGAAAATAAACATGCCTGTGATCCTGCAAGTTTAAACACATATTCCCTGTACTTCTCATTCCTTGTCCAACTATGACCACTTCAATGGATGTGGTATCTTTTTGAATATGCCTAACACCATATTAAGTGTCACAGTGAATTAATTAAATGTTAATTTAACCTCAATTAACTTTTATCTATGAATAGCATTTAGAATGGCAGAAAGGGAGTTTCAACAACACCTATTTGAAACTGTTTCTGTGGCCACTGTGGACTATTTTAGACATGTATCATTAATCACACTGCTACATACTCAGATGAACTACAAAGGGTACCACCTCAGTGTCTAAAGCAACAGAAATAAAGCTCAGAAGGAGGTAAAAGGATGGTGGGTCTGGTGTCACCAACAATTAACAATTGTGCATGCAAATGAGAGAGCTCTGCAAAACAGAAATGAACATTAGAGCATTAATGTCACTCATAAGGGCTTTCCCTGATATTCACAGATTTTTAATAAAAAGGCCTTGTTTCTACATCAAAGATGTAGGTCTAATAGACCATTTTTTTTCTCAGAAGCTTGTTAAATCAAACCAACTGAAAGGCAGCTGTAGAAGACAAAGCCATCTCATGTGTAGCTCAGCATCTTATCCAAGAACTCTATTTCACAGCAAGTGACATGTAGCTGAGACAGCTTTTCATGGCTCTGAATGTGAATCACAGAATGCAAAATTCAGTTCTTTAACAGAGATACAAAAAGTAACTGATTTACAATGTAATAGTTGCACAAGGAGGTCCTTGCTACCATAATTCTCTGGAAAAGAAATCTCTTTCAAATCTGTATGACCTTTTCAGAAGTCCCAGAGAAGGTATTTTTAAAATAGTCTCACATTACAGATGTAGTTTTATGTCCTGAACAGAAAGTGCATACTCTGTCCATCCCTAGTTGTTATTTCCATTCTTTTTCCTAAAATCTACCTAAGTGTGTTAGACATGCTCAGAACCATTCAAGCTCTTTTTACCTTGTTATTGTCAGCACTATTATTTGCTTTATGTACAACAGATGTCTTTGTAGAAGCATTATAGAATTATGGAATACTCTGAGTTGGAAGAGGCCCACAAGGACCAGAGTCAGCTCTTGGATTCCTGCACAGGGCAATGCCCAAAACCACATTGTGTGTTTGACAGTGCTACCCTCTGGCTTGGAGCAGTGCTGTTAGAATGAGGTAAAACAGTGGTGGAAATTTGATTTCAATTTAGATTTTTTTTTTTTCACTCTCATTGCACCCATTTGAAAGAAACTGTCAAAAGCATGATGAACTAAATAGCTGGTATACCTAATTACTGCCACACTGGAACAAATACAGTGAAAAGTTATAGGAGACCCTAAATAGTGCTTATTATTGTAGAGAATAATAACAATGAGAATTTTTTAAAAATACAACTGAAAAGTTCAAGAGGAACATAAATTCTTAAAATAGCAAGATGATAAAATCATTAATTAAACTGATGCGGTTAGTGGTTCTTAATTTTAAAATAAATGAGTTTCTGAAGTTTCCTGTCTTGTTTTTATTTGATACAGCACTGAACAAGCTCAAATCACAGAGTGTTCTTCCTGTAACCAAGAGACCTTTCCAAAATACTGATATGAATGAAAGTGTGCCAATTAGCAGAATCACTTTCTTTTCCATGAGCTTTTTTCACATAGGAAAGGTTATTTAAAATATCTTGACCTCCTGTGGCATCACTTTGGGTGGTAATGCTGCCCACGTGCACAGAACCATGAAATGCCATAAGATGTCCTGTGCTTAAAAGCTCAATGAGTGACTGGCCAAAGGCACAACAATGATATTCCTAAGGGGCTTCTGCTGGCAGATCAAACAAGCAATAAGAGCAGATGATATCTCACCAACAAGACAAGTTTTTATATTGTCATATTAATTGACTTGGGTGCTTCTTGTCTTTAGGATAACCCTAGAGGGGTAGCAAATACCTTACAAGAAAAATGTCTTTAAAGAGAAGTCATATTATTAATTTAAAATTCACAAATACAGCAAGCACTGGAGATTATCTGTGGGTTTTTTAATGCAACATCCAAACTAGGTGATAACTCTTTGATTTTGCCACAGAAGGCATCAAAATCAGAAAGAGGAAGTGTGTAAGAACAATTTTTCATAGGATATGAATCAAAATAAATTATTTGCACTGAACCATGTTTTTCTCAATCCCCTTTTAATGTCAATTTACTAGTCACTGAATTCATATTCAAGCAATGGATCATGCAGCACAGAGCCTCCAAAATCATTACTGGTGTTTTGATTCACTCCTAAAGAGAAAAATAAAATGTAGAGGGAGTTTTCTGAGTTTAATAGAAAAAAAAAGGATAAACTGTTGACAAACAAACATTTTGCACTCTAGAAAAGTGGCTGAGACTGGAGAAAACAATCTCAGACCCAGTGTGAAGCAAGATTAAAATCTACATCTCTATTACCCTGAGACAAATCTGTAAAGCCTGGTCTGAGAAACAGAGATCTTTCAACTTCTCCCATCACAGATTTTACCAGATCGTAGGATGAATGTCTGGTTTAATTTTCTTTGTTTTTATTTTCTTATGTTCTGTGCAATCAATACCCGTTATTATCTGTGTGACTTTGATAAATTGAATCTTATGATATCAGAAAGTTATGTATTGCTGTCTGCTGCAAGCCCCAAGCTAGGTTTCAGAATACAAAATTTTCCATATAAATAATGATACAGTGGAAATTCTATGGAAACCAACACAGCAGCCTTGATCAGCACAAGGCTGCAGAGGGCAATTTTATAGATCAGTCTTATATAATTAAATATTAATTTTTTAAACAATTCTTTTGTATTTTAAACTGCATATTTATTACTTACATTACATATAATAGTACTTAATGTAGAATCACCAGCAAATATACAATATGCACTATATATAAAATATTCACATATGTAGACATTTGCATATAACACCTACAGATTTGTATGATTTTATATAATTTTAAATTATATTTTTAATATCTAAAAAAATGAAAATTCAGCCTTACAAAATTTACTCAACAGAGCGTAAAGCCAGAAACCATTTGCAGACATGCATTCAAAACCTGTGAGGGATTTCCCTGTGCAGCGCTGTCACACTGTAACTAACTCCTAAACTGTTAACTTATTTGAAACTGAAACCCTATTTAAAGAATCATCACAGAATCACAGAATGGTTTGGGTTAAAAGTGATGTCAAAGATCCTATTTTTCATTCCTCTTGCTCTCGGCAGGCACACCTTCCACTAAACCATGTTGCTCAGAGTCCCATTCAAACTGGCCTTGAACACTTCCAGGCATGGGGCAGCCACACCTTCTCCAGGCAACTTTACTTAATGTATTCTCCAGTACCAACTGAAGTGGAACAGAATTCTCTTGGATTAATTCTCATCAAGAATTGCCAGCCTTTTTCTTCAAGGACCAGCAGGTGAAAGGAGTTGGTTTAACTGGTCTATCTGTTTAGGGCAGTGTAACATGCATACCTCCTCTGCAGTGGCCAGCCAAGTGATACTGTGGTTTTGATATGACCCACCCACCCAGTAATCTTCTGCTTCTGCAGGGCGTGGGTGGAGGAAGAACAAAGTGAGCCCCTCACTTATTGCAAGCTCTTTGACTTCCTAACCAGTGTTCTCAGACAAGCTGCTAAGAAGAAATTATATCTGTAAGATCTGGTCTTCTTCTGACAGAGAATTCTCACAATTGGGTTGGAAATACCATAGGACAAAATGTATCTGTCTGCTCTGAGGAAATTTACCAAATGTTTTTCTATTACTGTCGTTAACATGCTGCCCATCAAACACAATGCTGCAACACAAGGAGAGATCTCTAAGTACCCTCTGCATGCCAGATTTGAAGAAGTCAGAACCTTTTCAGTGAATCTAAAGCAATATGTAAATATAACAAAGGGCCTCACAAGAATTATTATTTGACACTGAAATTTGCATGCCTGAAAAATGGGACTCTGTGGTAAATAGCTTTTGCTACTGCACTTTATTTCCCACTTCATATTTCTGAATGTGTTTGAAAACCACAGACCACAGTCACGCTTCAATTCTTGCAGTATTTCTATAAGAAATAAATAATATAACATTTTTTTGGTCATTTATACTAAAGAGAGAAAAGTACACATTCAAAAACAACTATGAGGCTTGCATTCCCAAATCCCAAGTGGAAAAGTGACCAGGGATTCACAACTGAGTAAAGCAAAACTGAGCCAGCTCCCAAAGCATAGGCCCATCCATGTGATCATCCCCAGCTCCAGTTCCCAGATCTGGGATGTTTTTAGCTCATTATCAACCTAGCCCAAGGTGCTGTACCCCTGTGAGAGGTGAATGGCAAGGGCAGAGTACTGTGCTGCTGCAGCTGTGCCACCCCTGGCTCCTGAAGGAGTCAATTGCTCTTTGCTACCTCCTGTCTGCACCAAGCTGTGCTGTGACGACATGCAGAGCTGAGGTTAACTCAAGCAAAGGTCCCTAACATCCGGTAGAGCATCAGGCCTGTTCTGATGAGCTGCTGTCAAATATAAAGTACTCCAGTGTTTTATTCCAGTATGTTGGTCCTATCAGTCATGAAATTATCTGTACTGATCAAGAGCTCTTCAGATAACATGAAGGGTATGGTCTGCATTTCACTGGTGTCACTCAATGGAGAAGACTGCAAAAAGAATTATTGAAGGGACTTCAGTGTCTGTGAGCACCTGCCAGGATTTCAAAATTTGTTTTCTCAGGAAAACAGAAAGACTGACATATCTGTAAATTGAGTCAGAAAGCTATCAAAGTGCTTCCTAAACTACTTCTCCAGGATGTCTTTTTAACATAGGGTGGCTAAGCACTTCACTCAGATAACTATTAATTAAAAAGAGAAAATACTGCATATGCTGCATAAGGAGCTAGATAGCTCTTCATCAGAGGGCTTTGTCTCCAATAATGAGGATAGCAATATACATGGCAGTAAGACTGTCAAGCTATCATGTTTTACTGCCTCTGGTAGTCATTGGTTTTTTGCCATCAGCTGTTCTTTGTATTCTGGTGTGGAACTGTAGTATGACATTTTTGCATGCTGTTAGCATTTGCAATGCTTCACCCCAGGAAATATCCCCAGGGGTGATATTTTGCTGCAAGACATTAGCTTTTTAACGGTGATTGCCTGTCTGACACAAAGGTAGAGAGTAATAAAAAGAGGAATTGGAGACTGCTGAGCATATTTTGTGATTTAATTTTTGTGTTCACAGTGGCAAATATCCAAAACCTCCAGTTCAAGCCCCTCAATTTTAACAGTCACTGCTCAATTTTCACCCCAAAACTAAACAATCCCACACAATCAGACCTGAAGCATATTTTCTTGAAATACTGTGGCAGGCATCTCTGAGAATTGTAGGTTGCAGCCAAAAGCAATTGCAGAAGGTGGTTACCCTGAGTTACACACAGATACACCCTGAGCGTGCAGGGGCCTCAGCAGGACAACATCTGCCAGTCCTTCCCCTGAGTGAGAGCAGGTGCTGACCTACATAAGAACCATTCCTTGTTGCTTTGGGGCTCAGTTCTCAGTCTCACAGCTCAGAGCTCAGCTGTGCAGCTAAAACATGAACCTCCTGTGTGCAGAACCACGCTTGGATGAGCTCCCTCCCTCTGAGGGGAGGGGACCTCACCTGATGGGGAGAGAGCAGAGATAAGGGAAGGGTACTGAGGAAGGCTTAACGGTGGAATCTGGTCTAATCTAAGGGGCTTGGACACAAAGCTAATGAAATGTTAATTACAACACTGGTTACTGCTTTATTATTATAACAGTGGTACCACAAACCAGTCACCTGGATTCACTGGAAGGCCTCAAGAGCTATAGGTTCAAAGAAGCTGCATACTCAAGTGTTCCTAAAAGAAAATGCACTTTTGGATAAACTGATAGGAAACCATAAGAGGATCATGCTGAACAAAGTCTCCTTGTACAACTCAAGAGCTGATGCAGAATTCAGGTAGTCTTTCAAATTAATTTTACTTATCTCTCTATTAAAGTTAGATCAGTTATATTTCTCAGATTTGTCTCCCACCTTCTGGGAAAGAAAGTTTTACTGTCTGGCATTAAGATTATATGCAACTGTTGCTTTAATTTTTTAAATGTGATTTGCTATTTGAAATAAATTTTTTGAATGCAATTTATTTATTTTAAATTTTGTGTTTTACACCTCTTCACTACAGTTTCTTGCACTGCTTTCTGATTGTAACTGTTCAGAAAATTTTCTGCTTAAAGTTTCCACATAAAACTGCCCCTGCTGGAAATCGTGTGAGCGAGAACTCAAGAGGTGCAGAAATACAGTGATATGCAATCAACTCAGTTTTCCAACAGAGTGAATACCTGTGGATTTAAAAATTTATTTCAGGACCTCTTATTTTTCCACCATTAAGTAGAGTTGTGTGAGAAAAAAATATAATAACAACATTGCCTGTTTTGTCTCAAATATAATTTGAGGGAGAGAACCCTTACGTAAGCAAGTTTTACATTCTATACCAAACAGAAAAGCTGTAATATCTCTGCACTTTAAAACCATATTTTAAAATAGACAGCCTAAATGACTGTATGGATTCACATTAAAAAGCTGTGAATTTTCTGAGTACAGAGAAGCTTTTGCAGTTGTCACAATGCTTTGCAGAGGTAAGACTTCCTCACTTTTAGCTGTTTACTGAGGACTAGAATCTACTGATAAACTGCAGGCTTATGTAATACCCAGTCT
The DNA here is from genome assembly GCA_024865655.1 of Emberiza elegans. Taxonomy (NCBI): domain Eukaryota; kingdom Metazoa; phylum Chordata; class Aves; order Passeriformes; family Fringillidae; genus Emberiza; species Emberiza elegans. The sequence continues at coordinate 13,032,723 of JALJVW010000398.1, read as the reverse complement.
AGCAGCACTTCATATTATATTTACCAGGCAAGATCAAATTGCTGCAGAGTAAACGTTAGCGAGAAAACAGAACAGTTTATGACGTAAATAGATGTGATGCCTGAAGCTGCTCCTTCCACTAATTTATACTCCTACTCAGCTTACAATGTAATCTGTTGTAGGATAAACACACATCAGCACTAAGTGTGGAGTGCTTATTGGTGCTGGTGAGAATTTCTTACATTCAAAGCTACAGTTAAGTTTTTTCAGAAAAAGGAATCCAACATGAGAAAATAAATTCTAATTTCCGAAATTTTGAACAGCAAATTTCACCTTTCCTAAAACACAGGAATTCATATTCTGGATTTAATAGAAATATCTTTCACTTAAATAAATAAATAAATAGATTCAAATAATTTTCATTTGATGTCTTATATCATTAGTATGAGTGTTCTTATTAATTGTACACACACAAAAAAAGTGCATTTGCCAAACAACTTAGTTAATTCTGTTCAAGGCTGGAATAGTCACAGAATTACCATTTTTTTCAGTGTACCATCCAGAAAGCAAATACAAGGTACAGGTGGTAATATGATAAAGAAGTGATGCTCCTTTAAGACAGTAATTAATTCTAAAATTACTTATAGAATGACCATATTACATTAAGAAATAAAGAGTATTCTCAAGGATTTTGCATGACATTTGGAACACAACAAATGCTATAATTATTTTGCACTGATAGTTCAACCTGACAGACTAATATTAAGAAATCCTCTGCTTTCTTAAAGCAGTTACTAAAGCTTGGATCCAAGTATGCATCATGGGTACTAAAATATAAGGCTGGAAAGACTATACCATTTTCAGCAAATTAATTTTTTTTTCAAAAGCTACGGAAGTGAAATGTTAGATTTTAAATAACTATTTTCCTGTTGCAGATCTTAAATGAACAGTAATCAATCAAATGTCATCTTCCCAAAACCGCTGGACAATTTCACAGTCATGTCCAACTTCATGACTACATTATGAGGTAATGTGTCCATTTTGAAACTCATGTTAAACATTTTAGAGTTCATAGCTGTCTGTGGGAGTATTTATGGTATATTGCTCCTCCATGCCTAAATAAAATGAAAATCTCAGTGCTTTGATAGGAAGGAACAACAGAAGACTTTCTGTTTACTAAAGGCAAACTAACAATAATGATTGAGCAATAGCACAGAACAAGTTCATTTTGACCTTACCTGATCCACTAACTGGGAGTAAAGATCATAGCAGTTGTCAAAAATGTATTTGTAAGTTGAATCCAGGCAGGCTTTTACACAGTCCTTCACCACAGTACTGGCTCGAGGGGGGCTCTGCAATTCCAGGACCTAATTAAGTATTTCATAAATGGAGAATGTCAGAATTAGATTGAACACAACTATCCAAGTGTTGAATGGAGCTCTGTTATACAGAATGAAAAGTGTTCAAATAAAAAAATTAAAATTGTGTTGAATTAAGGTCAAAGATACAGTAAAATACATGCAATTAGATTTTATCACTAAATTTTATTTAAATTAAATACTTATATGACGAAAGAGGCATGCGTGCCCAAGAGTTTACATCTTTAAATCTTAGGTTTTAAATTTCATCAGTTTTTGTATTATTTAGGCAATAATTAAAACTGTATAATATGTGCTTTCCTTTGAATTAGAATATCAAGCCAAATAGCAGTTATTTATTTAAAGCAAAGGGTTCATCTTTTTACTCCATTTCAGGATACATTAATTCAAACTTTAACTTAATGGATTATTTTAATTCTGTTTATGCAATGGAATCACATGCTAAAGGTTGCTTTGTGTTTTTAATTTTTCATTCAGTAATATTAATGTGTACCATTCCATTCCAAAAATATTTCCATGCTTGACCACTTAGATCTCCACCTTTGGAGAGGCTAAGGCAAATAGTTATCAGATCTATTTTGCTGTTTGACTTGTGATTTTATTATGTAAGTAGAAAACCCTTATTGTATATGACTCTTAAGGAGTTCAGCTAGGCATGCTTTATGTGATTTGAATTTAAACTAATCAAAAAGGTGCATTTTTTGTTTCTGTCAGGAAATTTATTTGTGCAAGTAAAGGACAATACCTTCATGCGAAAAAAAGTAATGCTGGTAAGCAGATCCACAGTTGATTTCAGATCCTGGAGTCTTTCAGGATTGCTGGCAGGAAAATTATCCTGGTGAATCAGGGAAAGAGGAATCATGCAAAATTTGAGTTGCAGGTAAAATCCTTGAACAACTAGTTAAAAACCCTCAAAGAAAACATGAAGTGCTGCTTGGAAGGATTAGAGGTGTTCACATTACCCGAATTCTGCCTGTGAGGTAGTTAATGATGAGCATCCCTTGGACATGAGTAGGAATGCCTTTGATAATGCTCTTGCACTTGTTATATGAATAATTCAAAATATTGTGATATTTCAAAAAGATGGACAGAATAAAAAATGTTACAAGATGTCTGGAAACTGTTGCTAATGAAAATAATTTATGGGTTTTACATGGCACATACATCATTTTTAGGCATAAATGCAGTAGTAAGTTTAATGTAGAAATAATATATTCAATTTTTGCTATGATCTCTGGGTAAACAGAGCGACGTGAAGTAGTATTATTTAAATAACTTCCTACAAATGAAATATCAGCCTCATGCTACAATACTGTCTGGACAGCATTCTTCAAAATGAAATGACCTTAGCATGAACTTATCTCCTTCATGAAGGATATAGAAAAACTAAGTGTGTGCAATTTCCATTCTCTCTAATAATGCCTTGAGGTTCTTTTAAATATTCCCTTTCTCCTCCAGTTTTGGAGAGCAGGCCACATGAACAGGCAAATCCTTGACCTGGAGGCTGCCACTCCTAGAAGCTGAATGAGAGCCACATGTGATGAAGCCCTAACTTGGGTATTGTCCAAAAGTTTCATGATCCAGTGGACTGGAGAAGGAGAGGGAGTTCAGAACCAAATGGTAACTGGCAAGTACCCAGTGCCTGCTTTCCTGAAAGGCTGGCTTTGGAGCACAGCTCAGTGGAAGGAGATTCCATGAGGCAGAAATGAAACGAATTCCTACCAAATAGAAAACAAGGAGACAAGACTTTTCCAACATTTCCAGGATCTTAGCATGCAAGTTGTAGCAAAGATGTCAGGCTCCCAGAAAAAAATACAGCAGTAACTGCACTTTGCACTACCTGAGTCAGTGAAGGTAATTCCCAGATGAATTAACTTAATGAACTTAAGACTAGTTATAGACTAATTTAATCAAAATTGTTGAACGCTACTCTTTCTTGAATATGTGATAACCCCTTGACCCATTCTTAGCTTTTAGAAAGAAAATACTAAGTTTTTTCTTTTTGTCAAATTGGAATAATATTGGTGTTAAACACTTAAATTCTGTAAATTTTTGTTCCAAAGGATTTGGGGGTCTCATGTTGACTCAAATAGAAAATGCTGTACATACCCTGTATTTAGATAAATCAATCCTCAGAGAATTGTGCAATTGATCCAGCAACTTTATGAACTTTTCTCTCTGTAAAAAGAAAAGGAGAACATGTTGCACTAGAATTTGCAGGTTCCTGTAATTGTTGGGGTTTCAGAAAGCTTCTTTCCACTTTTAACTTATTTGAAAATAATTTGTTTTCCATTATTTCATATACAAGCAATGGTTTGAAACACCTGTGTTTCAAGGTCAGGCAATGCACTTAATTCACTTTATCTTCCCTTTCTATGTTGTATACCTGGTATACATTAAACATTGTGCAGCTGTGCAATACATTAGGGAGGTCACAAAGATTTTGCAATGCAACATTTTCCTGTCCTATATCTGCCTTTCAACTGATTAAACTCTTGAAGAAAGCACCTCTCCCTTCCTTTAATAAGTAAGAAATGATGCTCATTTACTACAGAATTTGGTGCAAAAGTATGATTGAAAATTATACTTCTAAAACAGTGGCTTTTGTAGGAATAAGGTAAGTAATACTAATACAATGAAATTATATTTTTTCCTTTCAAATGTGAAGATTAACTTGTTATCTTGATAGATGAAGGAACAGTGAAAGTATTTTGCTGGGAGATTTCCAGCTGAGTTGTGCCATTCTCAAGTAATACTAATGAGTTTCTAATTACCATGTTAGAACATATTCCATAGTCTACTGCACAAAACTGTGAAATCTCAGCCTATGTGAAAGCAGCAGACTTCTGGAAAAAGCAGGAGCTGATAGCTCTCTGAGTGCACTGATTGTATCTGTACAATACAAATGTGATGATCTGAAATTTGAAAATAAGAGTCTGTGCACGGTCTCTCATCAGTGGAGTTCTAACTTGCACCAAACCCCACTAATTTGGCACAGTTCCCTTAAGGGATCAATCAAAAGAGAACTTTTTTGTCATGTTATAAAGCTCTACTGAAATATTCAGTCAGCCAAATCATTCCCAGCTGTAGCCTGAGGACTTGAATTTGAGATGTTCTTTTTGATGAATGATGTGCAGCTATTCACTAACAAATGCCTTTTGACCCAGGAGAGAAGAATAATCTGATATTTTGCCTATAAGTCAATTGTTTGAAAAAGAGCTCCAAATCTCTTTTAGTGATTCCTACTACTCTTTTTCCATCCATCTGTTGAACTATGAATTGGATTGGAATTGCGTCAGAGGCAAACTGGCATTACCATCAGAGAAAGGACCTAATCTCTGCCCAGTCTGAGGACAAAAGTAGTTCTGATCATTAGAAAAATGGGAAAAAAAGATAAAAAATCCAGCAAAACCATTCTAAGTTTCAAAAGTTGCATCGAAGTCAAAGGTCTAATAAAGCTGGAACATTGAAAGAGAAGACTGGTTTCGACAAAGGTATTAAGTAATTCTTGTTGGTTTATGCATCCAAATGTATAACTTCATGATTTTATCTTGAAAATCTGAAATTCGTAATTCCTTTATTATTCTAATACTGGAGAAGAGTACTAGTGCCTCTAACACTACTTCAAATAAAATTTTGAATTTGAAATTTTAATGTATATTTAATAAATTTTAATTACGATTAATATTTTATTTCATGTCACTAAATGGTATTTTATGAAAGCTGTTACATCAAATATATGTTTGATATCAACCGTACAAATAAAAAACTTACCAAAAAAAGAAAAAAGAGGAAAGAATAAACACATTTTTCAGCATAAGATTGTGTTTATACCCTCTGTATCATGTGTAATACCAGAGCTATGACAGCAACCTCTTTGAATTATTGCTCTGCCTTACTGCTCTCAATTCCTCTAAGAGTTGGTGAAGAAATCAGAATAAGGAGTGAATGGATCTTTATTTATTATCATGTTCAAAGACTAGGAAGTCCATGCTGTGAGATACTTATCCACAGAAGAAAAATTAGCAATAAAAAAAGAAGTATTACCACAGCCTGAAATGCTACTTTGCCTCCTAAAATTCCCAATACCTAAATCCAGGACTTGGACAATTCACCAGCAAAAAAAAAAAATTCAGCAAAAATCAGAGAGAGTCCATTATTATGGATCCTTGTGAGAAGAGCAGCATTTACGGCTACATCCATTAGGTTAATATGAGTTCACTGATGACACAGCCCAAGAGAGGACTTGCATCCAATACTTAGTCTAATGCAGTTAGCAGTTTGCAAGGCCCACTGCAATGAAACAAAAACCTGTTTGTTGGAGATTTTACTGCTGTGAATGTGTGCCAGTGCTTTCTAGCCTCTACATCTCTACAAGGAGCTGAGCAGCATCCTCTCTGGCTTTTATGATGATTGATTTTAAAGACTCAGGGTAAAATTTTCAAAAGTTAACAACAACCCTCACTTTTTAAAATGAGCAATTAAAAAAAAAATCAATGTAGAAGCTAATATGGAATATACTAGGAAAAAAAAAGGACCAGAACTCCATTAAAGAAAATCTACTTACCCCAAAGTTAGTAGCTGCAAAGCGGTCTGAGGCAGATACATTAGTTGCTGCTGTGGTGTGAGCATAGAAAGCATTTATATTGGCCAACAATGTACTCATAACTGCTGGAACACCAGGGCACATGTACTTAGAAGAGAGACAGGAAAAGTGCCTGAAATTCAAACAAACCAACAGTTATTAAAGATGGCATGGAATCTGCTTCTTCTCCCACTATAATTTCTTTCTAATTCTAATGATGTAACTTTCAGGCTACCTCAAGGAAAATTGTACAGATGTATATGAGGAAAATCCAGACATGTTTGATACAGTTGCCACTTGTTGCACACTGATATTTTCAAACTGGCCACATTAGATTCACATTCAGTTCTTTTTGTTAATCCTAAACACAAAAACATGACTTAATGATTTTAATTGCTATTAAACAAAACATTAATTATTAAAGAAAACCTAAAAAGCAAACTCTAACTCATCATCATGGAAAGTCACAGAGATCTACAGTACAAAAAGATTTAATTGTTGCCAACTAAAAGACTCAAACCAGCATTTTAGTGTGGCTTTTATTTTACCCTATATTATTAATGAAAGGTGCTTCAAGAAGCTTCTGGGTTCACCTTGATTTGAATTAGGCCATAACTGAAACTCTTCCACTTTGACCCAGGCCAGTAAAATTTAGGTAATCAGTCTATTAAACCCAAAGCAGCCAAAACCAGAGGTGCAATGTAGCAGCACTGTTTACTTGTTTAGTGAAACAAGAGATGCCTGCTGGAAGCATACAAAGAGCTTATAACACAATAAAATCTGAGAGGTACAAATGAATGAAAGATCTGACACATGAGGAGAGTGAAGATTATAACTGTAAACATAAATTCCTAATTTCAAGATCTATAATTAGGCAGGACTGGGAGAGAGAAAGGGATAAAGACTAAATGTACACAAATAGTAAAGAGAATGAGGGGGATTAGGAAAAGATGGTGGTAAAAATGGGTGTACAAACAGAAGAGGATTAAGAAATTGCAATCAGGCTCTGTATGACTGAAGGTCCTGGTTTGGCCACATGCTCCTCTTAGTTGGAGTCTCTGGCTCCTCTCTCCTGTTCCTCCTCAGGAGCATAAGGCAGAGCAGTGTGCTGGGCCTGAACCACCTGGGCACTAATGCCCTTCCAAGAAAAAATTAACACAAGGTACAATTGAACTCTCCTGCGGAATTAAGCCAAATACCCTTTACTGTTGTCACTGCCCAAATCATCTTTCAAGGCTTTATTCAAGATTGTTTTCCTGTAGGGGCAATTATTAATTGCTATTATCTGCATTTTACATAACTGAGAGAAACGGCTCAAAACTACACAGAAACCAACCACATGGGCCAGGACTAGAGCCCAGCATTCCCAGCTATGTGCTCATGGAATAGTGTTACCAAAACTTTAATTCATAGCCAGTAATTTCAAGAAGTGCTTTTGAAGACTGAAATGTGAATTCAACAAAAGAAAAACACAGTTCTCTACCCCTCAGAAAAATCTTTCAAAACATATGTCACATGTTTCTGTCAAGTAGAAGAATAATACTTTCCTTTGTAATAAAATACAATAGTGATGTCAGGTGGTTCTCACCAATAAAGGTAACCTTTAAAGCTAATAGAAATATCTCTTTAATCTACGAGTAAGTTTGGGAAATATACATAGGGATGATCAGAACAAATTATCAAAAAATTGACAAAATAATTACTACTTTTAATACTGTTGACCTTTAATTTCCAAAAGTCTTTTAGTGATCTTAAAGGTTCTTAGTGCCTGAGTAACATCAATCTGGAGATAAAAAGGCACTAATACCCCACTGGCCTTAGAGTCATACCTGTAAAACATGCTCTGCTGAGGGTGGAGGCAGGCAAAAGGAACAGTCAGCAGCAAAGAAATCACTGAGATTGTCTCAATTGCCTTCAGGGAACATGATAGACCACGGAAATATTGTTTGGGTCAACATTTTAAGGTGTTTTCTGAAGGTTCCTCTAAGCATTTCACAATGAGCTACCTGTACTGAATTCTTATATGAAGAATAGACCCTAATTGTACCAATTTTTCACAAGGAAAACTTAAAGCAATTGCTGTAATTTGTGTCCTTATTGTATCACTGCACTGTTTCACCTATAATGTGTTTAGTGAAAATTATGATAAAGCATGTGTGACAGATTTTTGTTTCTCTCCATCATTTAATTAAAATCTCTAATGTTCACAGGACCTATTAAGTACACAATATGAGTCCTGACTCAGGTTATCAGCTACCTTCAAGATACCTGGATTCCTTCTGCTTGCTAAAATAAATAAATCAAAGTTAACACCTATTTTGTTTTTGCAGGTCCTTGAAAACAGCAGCCAGCAGCATGAGTTATTAACATTTCTAGTGGGCACATGATGTCATAGCAACCATTTCTAAGACTCACACGTTTTAGAGCAAGGCTGCACTGCATAAGCTGAAGCCAGGCCTGCTTGCTCCAACTTTCTTACTGTGCAATTTCCTGACCAATAGACAGTGCCTGGGATTCTTCCAATATTTCTGTTAGCATGAATTAGCGAAGAAAGGAGTCTAATTGATGTGCTGTACTCATCAGTAAGCAAATGCTATCAATAAAAAATTAGTTTAATGGGCGATTTGTGTGCTTTCTGTAATGCTGCCACATTAATTGAAAACTAGCAGGAGAACAAGATGACATAGTTAGTGCCCATTAACCTGCTGGAATGAGAGCTATGTTGCTGATTGAGAATCATTAGGTTCTACCTGTGGTGACTTGCACGTAAAAAGTAAAGATCTTAATAGAGCTTTTATTGCACTTGACTCTATTACACAGTAAATTCAGGCTGCTGATATTATGTGTAATTTCAGCGTCTAGTTGCACTGTTGCAATATGTGCTTGGATTTTTGACTTCTAAAGAGAAATAAATTATGTTGAAAGATGAATGACAGGAAAAAAGTTACTTTTTCTTCACTGCTGAGTGTGGATTAATATATGTAGGCAAATAAAATTACAGTTTGATTCCTTCTAGACACTGAATTTACAGCATAAACTGTCATCAGTCACCACAGTCATCAAAATAAAGACCAGCTGGATTACTGTGCTGTTTTTCTACTTTTTCTTCCTGTTTTTTGTGATACTTATTTTTCTCCCTATTATTTCACACATCCATGCTTGTACTTCTGGGAGTTACACATACCAGTTGTGTGGCTAACAGTGTCTGTCTGGCTGTTATCCATCACAAAAACAACAAAAAAATTCTCATCTGAACCATGTAAGAATGGCTGTAATGGTCTTGCTTTTCTTTTCCTAGTACAGCCTCCATGAGGAATGGCAGTATAAAATAGTCATAAGAAAGAAGAGTGGATTATGTAACCTATACAGTCAAGACTTCAAAGAGCTGCAATTACTGCAACAGAATCAGTCTTTTTGTTGTATTTTACTTTGGGTCAATGGCTGTTTTTCTATTCACATGAATTTCACATTTGTATCTGAAAGCAGATTTCCTTGCTCAGGAACTGTGCAGTTGTAATCTGTATCTTGAGAGTTAAACACCCATCCTAAGTCAGCATCTTTAGGGAAAAAGTGTCTACATTTATCTCATAAAAATGTGGAGATGTTCCTATCTCCAGCAAGAGGTGCAACCAAACCTGAATTCATTATCTTTCTAAGTTTGGTGAGAAAGGTCTAAGTAATGACAATGATTAGAGCAGACAGGTAACCTGTGTGGTATCTCCTGGTCTGATTCCCATAATTCAGTATGAGTATATTCACTGCATTTAGAAAATCAAGAATAAATTTTTGAAATATTATTTCTGTGCCCCAAAGGAGAAAACAAAAATAACTATTAAGGGCCAGAAGGAAATCTTTGGGGTTTACTCAGAGATCATAGATTACAAATCCACTATAATGAACCAGAAATAATAGACAAGTGGGATTGTTTATCGCTGTAGTGGAACAGGATGCCAAATCACTTTAGACAGGGGTACTTTAGAGAAGCTTAATCAGGTTTATGTTGTGTAGAAATGCAGAAAGGCATATGTTCCTACTCCAGCATATGGCATCTATCTATACTTAAAAGGGTCAAGACTGACTATCATTCAGTGGCACTGGAACTTTTTATAATAGCTAACTTTAAAACAAATATGAATACAGCATCCTAAAACTCACGTAGCCTGATAAAATGCAGATGCTCCCTGGGGTCTGGATCCCAGGGTATTAAAGCTTAATCAGTTTTGCGTTTACAAACACAAACATTTTAATTTCCAATGTTACCATGAGACATGCAGTAGAAGTACTCTGCAACTAGATTCTCAAGCAAAAAATTCTTACACAATATTCCTCTGGGCAAAGTGATTACATTCAAATTCTCACTCTGCTGTATAGTAGAAAATTGCTTTTGTTTTAGTAGAAGATCTTTGTTACAAAATGCAATCTGATAATTCCATTTTCCAAATCAAGAAGCTGTACATTTTCTTCCAGCCACTAAAATTGTTCCAAAAGAAAAAGGTAATCTCATAAAAAGAAATAAAACCAGGAGATAATAGTCCAAAAGAAAATTCCTCATGACGAATAGACTTAGTGTCTTCACTACTCTACTTCCCAAAGTCTGAATGCTCTGAGATGTGTTTGCAGATGATTCAGCAAAACAACATATATGAATATATATTTTTCTCCAAGTATTACTTGAGATTACATGCATCACTGATTTTATTCCCAACTTAAACAGGCTGAGGCCTTTCCCTCAAAAAGGCAGTGCTCATTTTTGACAAGAAACATTTTAAAATATAAAAGGATGTGGGTATGGGGACAACGAAATCTTAGTTTTTATTTCTTGCGACTATCTAACACTAAATTCACTTTCTCATTACATCTGCCTTCAGATACCTGGTTTGCAGTCAACAACATCAAGGAAATTTATGGGAAAAGGTATAGAAGAAAGCAAGAACAAAAAGAGAACAAAGCAAAATAGCTCAATTAATTTAAAATGCCTTGGTTAGAATTAGTTATTATTAATCACATAATCATTAATTATTCTCTGCAATGCTGTGTAAGTTCCTTGAAGGAAGATAATTATAAACATGTATATTACAAAATATATTCCCTGAACTTCTATGAGATGAACAATACAAGAATTCACAGACAGCTACGTAAAGCGAAAGACAAGCTCATTGCAATAGTAGGTGGTGTCGATACATTCTGCAAATAAAAGAAAACGAGATTTTTAGGTACCTTCTTACTTATTATAAGATTTCTTTTTAGGGGGTAAAGAAATGCAAAAATATGAGAGATGTTCTGATTAAAAATCCCACAATACCAGGTTTCTGTGAGAGAAAAGCCTGTATTTTTTATTTATAGGACTCATTTTGATCTCCTGCTTTTCTACAGCTCTAGCAGAATATAGACCTTTTCACCAGAAAACTTTTTGCTGGATAAATTGAGAACACATGATGGATCTCTCATGTCTGCAGGCCTCTGAACTCTATGGTGCTGTGTTCTAAGGTGTTCAGACAGCTAGTTCAGAATGGATGACACAGTAATAGGTCTCACTACTGTTAAAAATGGTTTGCACAAATTATTTACATATATTATGGAAGCTCACTGTAGCCACTAGTGAGCTTCCATAGTAGTAGAAAAGAATACAGAGCTTGTGAAACCCTGTCGCAGTTATATCTGGAACACTGGAAGTCTTTCTGAACTGTGCTATATATCAGTAGCATGAAGATTAAGGAATGCATTAGCAGTAATACCAGAAACAGCTTATAAAATGCTTATATCTTAAAGCCACTGCAGATGAGAAGCACTTTAATGAGAATCAGATGGACAAAATGATAAGAATTTAAAGTCAGGAATGGAAGAGAAACAGTGAATGAATTCACAAAGGTTTGAGACTATTTACTTCCCTCAAACACATAATTGACAGCAAAGCAGAAAGCCAGCCACTTACGTCATAGCTTGATAAATGTATTCAATTCCATAGCGCATTGCAAATTCATCCACAATTTCCTGTGCAGCATCATCAAAGTAAACCTTCCAGGCCTCATCACCCTTCACCTCAGGGATTTTCACCACACCGTTCGACTTCACTTCCGTCAGGTAATGGAACAGATTCTGAAGGTAAGAAATGTTTCAAAAATGAAAGTTTGGCTTTTAAGAAGCATTCTGAAAATATATCCTACATATAGTCTTCAATATGTTGTTAGTTAATTTTTGAATTGTTTGTTTTTCCAAAGACTGGCTCAAACTAGTCAGCAAGTTTGTGATTCAGCACATTGTATCCTCTTGATGTAAGGTCCTGTCTGTTAACTGGCACAGAAAGACTGCAACATGAAATAGTGCAGAAACTTCTCTTTTATATGCCCTTGTTAATGAATGAAATCATGATGTTATAATACTTATTACAGACTGTTTCAATTTCAATTGTATCTGTGACCAATAAATTTCAAATTCATTATTTAAGCCCTTCAGTTACAGGGAACTAACAGAAATACTGCGGGTGCCTCTCTCGTTGTGCAAGGTGTGCAACAAAGCTTAGGTTTAGTACCCTTGGGAGCAAAGCTAGGATTTGACATTCATAGCACAGAATTGTTCTCAGATTGCCTAGCGCCATATGTATCCACAAATTTTACAACTTCATAAGTATCCACAAAATCCAACAGATTTTATTTCCTATTTTCAGTGACTGGAAAAAAACCCCCCGAAAACCTCAAAATACTTTCAGTTTTGCTGATTAGCCCATAACTGCTGGATTCTGTTAAAGCATTTGAATATTGTCATTTACTTCATACATCCAACGTTTGCAATTTCAGGTCAAAATCAATCCGCACAAATGCCCTAAATATCTGATTTTACGAATGGTGAACAATGGGATTTTGTGGCTACATGCTAGTGGTGAACCTTCAGCTATGTATTAGCTATCAGCTTTCAGAAACTACTTGTATTTCCAGAATAGAATTTCTACATGGATCTCTATTTGAAGGAAGAGTAATCACTTAGAAAGAAAATCTTTCAGAAGACACACCTATTTATCAGTGATGATTTTTTTCAATGTTGACAAAAGCAAACTAGATGAAAGGAAAATCAGATTATATAGAGTTCATGTTTCTCCTTTTTCTCACTCTCCAAAATATGTACTACTGTAGAACAAAAGAAATCCTTTACAGTATACTTCTGTAATATACAGAAATGTTTGCATATTCCTGATGTTAACAATCATGTATCAAAGGGCGAAATCAAAAAACAGTACAGGTATAGTTTATCTGGCTCTTTTTCTAACACCTCCTGGCAGGAATGATCTGTTTGTTGGTCTTATGTTCCTACCCTTGCCTCTGAACCTGATACTTCCTCAGCAATACAGAATGGGAAATCCAAAATAAACTTGTCCTCAAGTATAGCAGCAGTTATTTGTTTCAGTGCTCTAATGTTCTGTAGCCTAATTTCTTTATCCATGCAGCAACTGAACAGTAATTTCATAGTGTATCTATAACTTCTCCAACATACCTCATGTAGACAGGTGTACTGCACATGATAAGGAGCAACTTTCTCCTCTCCTTCAATTTCAACATTGATTTTCAGTCTAATGGCCCCAGAGACAGCCGATTTATCTGTTCGCTTTTCTGAAGAGTGGAAAAATAATACATTAGTAACTATCAAGAACACATGTATGTCATATGAAAAGCTTTAATAAATCATTCTAGTTTAATCTTTTTAAGCCAGGGAGTCCTGCTGTTAAAAACAAGAATGTCTTTAAATACCTCATGGTATTAATACATGGTTCAGGCCACAAAATGGAATATTTAACTATGAAGTAAAGAAACTCTTATTTTATCTCCCATATTCAAACAAGGCTACACAGCTATTTATTTACTACTTTCCCCTTCTCAACTGAAATTACTGTAGTTTTCTACCTGACATCTGTACTAATTATTATTATTTTCCTTTAGTTATTAAGACTTTACCAACAAGCTGGACTACTCTGAGTGTGAGAGGTTGATTCTGGTAGGTGCCTACCAAAGCTGCTCTATCACCTCCCTTCCTCTGCTGGACAGGGCATAGAAAAATCTTATGAAAGCCCCATGGGTTGAGAGAAGGATGGGGAACAGATCACTCACCAATTACTTCCATGGCCAAAACCAGATTCGACTTGGGGGAAAATCAATTTGTTACCAATGAAATCAGAGGAGGATAATGAAAAATAAACCCAGATCTTAAAACACACCTTCCCCTCCCCTATCCCTTCTTCACAGGTTTACTTGATCCCTGATTTTCTCTACCTTCTCCCTGCCAGTGTCACAGGAGGATGGGGCAGTGTGGGTTCTATCTTTCCTTTTCAAATCAACCTGTTATGTTTAATATTTTAAAAGTCATATATTGTACCAAAGCTACAAATTTTGAATTCACAAAGTTAAAGACAGTAATACTCTACCTAAATCTGTTTTAAAAAATCAGTAAGAATCATACCTAAATTATACCATACATCCATTTCTCCACTCAGTGTTCTTACTTCAATGATTGTTTGCCCAAGGAAGTCATCTGATTCCTTTTTGAAATGCTGTTTTACTCTAGATTTGATATCATCATCCTCATCCCATACTCTTACTTTTATTCTATCTGTAGAGTTATGACATTCACTGGAAAAACAAAAATAAAACACAAAATATGAGTGATATATAAACTATATTACTCTGTACTGCTGCCTAATTCATTAAACTCAATCTCCACACACTTGCTTAACTGCACCAAATGTCAAAGCACAAACAATCTGCAACATCCAGAGGAAAAAAAGGCCAACCCAGACTGCCAGGGACAAAAAAAATTTCTATATATATGAGAACTATTACATATAAAGAGAATAAATTGATTGAATTATATATACATAAAGATTGTATTTAGGAATGTCAATAACTGCTCATTAAAATTTTTAATTTGAAAATCATACTTCTTTATACTATTATGTAACAAATATCTTAGAAAAAATACAGTTAGGTCAGGTTTATTTGTTTAGGAATGCCATGTAGTACATACAGTAAACTACCGAAGTAATACTCTGGAGTAATACAAAAAGTAAGAAAAAAAATTAAAGAATATTTCCAGTGTGTGTCAGGAAGCTTTTGTTAAAAACCAAGAAGTTTGCACAAACATCCCAGGAAGAAAAGAAAGGCAATCAGAAAAATCCAGGAAAATAAGTAGTTGCTTTTTAAAAAAGATACATTAATCTTCTTCAAGACCTGCATTCCCTGGTAAGGAGAAAGAGTAGGGACCACCCCATATTCTAAAAAAATCTTGTAAATTTAAGTGGCTTACTAACCCCTGCTGGGTTGAGTGGATTTGAGAAAGTGTTGGATGTATGAGGGTGTGAGGTGGCTTCACTTTCAATCTACAGAGTACACAGTGGAAAAAAATTTTTACTCTCAGCTGCACCCTGCATTTATCTGCACAGAAATGTAAAATAAACTCCATTACTGCTTATTCCTTTAAGGCACAATGAAGACCGTTTACTATTTGTTGGTGATGGCTTTTAATGACTTGACTGGAATATCCCAACACTGACTACAGAAGTTTGGGTTAGTGAAAAACTTTCTGCTGAAGTTTGACTAGTACAGAGCTGGCATCAGTTAAATGCATACCATAGCCATGCATCCATATGAAATATTGTTTTTAATATTCATTCACTAGTGCTACAGAAATATTTTTATATTACATACCTCTGTTTATCTTTAAATACAACTTTGAAGCAGAGCTGCAAATTTTCATCTTCAGCGGGGCATTACTTTCACAGTTGATTAAGAGTTTTTACTCAAATTCTATTCCAAGCCCTATCATTACTTAGTGATCTGTCTCTGTTTCCAGTGTTAAAACAGTAATACTCCAACTTATCTTCCAAGCAGAACCCCTCAGGGGTATTCTAAGAATTAATTAGTGGTGGTAATGGGCTTTGGAAGTATAAAGTGCTGTAAATGGTATTATTATTGTCAAGGCCAATCAGACACTAAAAATGGCATGCACAGCTTTTACTCTGCCACACTGTGACACGTTCAGTATCACAGAAATCCTTGTGTCTGTCTGTATTCCAGATTTTAACTTTGCAGATAATTCTGGTAATTAAAATGCACATTGTTCTGTGATTAGCAAAACTAATAGAGTGCAGTTTCCTTTTGTCTTATTACTGGCTTCCCTGACATCCAACCAACTACAATCACCTAATACAATTTTCTCCCATAGCTGGAGTTTTCATAAATTACCCCTTTATGTGAGCTCCTAGTATCTGTTATGGGATGAGCTCATACTAAGGACAGTTAGTATCTCATCTCTCTCTAACCACGTATTTTCACAGAACGTTACAGACACACTATTTGGCAATATGGGAAATTTCTCTGACTGATCACAAAATTCAAAGGCTATTGGCAAGAACATACAAAATGTAGGAAGATAGAGGTGAACCAAATAAGCATTGCTGCCTTAAGAAACTAGGCTATTTAATTCTCCTAAAATGTAGCTCTAAGTTACTACTTAACATTGCTTAAGTCCTGCATTGCATTTAGCTGTGCACCCTACAGAAATAATTGACAGGGGATTTCTACAGTGACATAGGGAGATCTGTCACTGGTGAGGTATTTATGTGACCCTCATCACCATACCTGTGCTTTTAAAAGAATCTTATTCCCTCTTTCATTCTCTGACAGATGCTGCATATAAAAAGTCATTGTGTACTTCAGCACAAACATCCTGTTTTTATTTTTCTGAGACAACATAGATTTCCCTCTGATATACACTTAGTTGATAAAGAAATATTTATTCAGATGGTCAGGATTCCCTGATCTCCTCAGCTGTCCTCAGCATCCTTTTCTCCTTTGATCTTAGGTTAATGAAACATGGTGAGACCTGGCCCAATCGATGAGTTAACTCATGCTCATCTTTGTCTCAAAACTTCAGCACAGAGTCAGCTCTGCTACTTTTGTAATGCTGCTCTTCAGGACCACAAAAATAGTATGGATTTGTGTTTAAAAACTGAAGAGTGGATGAGCAAGTATTTCCTCCTGGCCTGCCCTGTGGCAGTGTGACTGCAGGGAGTTACTGCTAAAGTTCCAGAGCTGTCTCTGAATGATCCTGCTCACCTGCCCAGACTCAGATATAGCCCTCTGGAATGACATGCATGTTCTGCTTTAGTCACTGCTAACATCTGTCAGAGGCTCTGCATGGAATTCCTCCTTCTGTTTATTCCAGGAAAATCAGCCCAGGGAATTAAAGGCTAGACAACATATTCTTGTTTCAGTGTTCCTCTTCTAGCCACTCTGCTTTATGTGCTCAGTAAAAGCATTCACAGAATTGTGATAGAGGAAGATGAGAAATGAACTGTTCTCTAGCACGCAGAGAATTGAGGGTCCTGATGCTTCTGAAAACTAGAGAATTTGCAGTCTATTCAGAGATGCAAGACAGAAGAGACAGTTTTAATAATTTACCAACAATCTGGTGACACTACATTACTTCTGCATTTCCAGAATACCACACAGACATGAAATAATCCTCATAGAATTCCAGCTTATTCTAATGGTTAGAGTAATAAAACTGGAATAAAAAAGTATCTTTACAATATTACCCCAATGTGAATTTAATATTAGATGCACTGGCATGATCTTATTTTACATATCCTCCAAGAGATCTGCACCCAGTGTTAAAATGACAACTAAGTGATACTGTGCTACCCTCAGTAAGTTCAGGAAGCCACTTACAGCTATTATTACCCTCATGTTTATAATTATTATTTTTGCCATTACTGCAATCCAGGACCAGATCCACTGGATCCAGAACCACTGCTATGTCCACTTTGTTCTTAGGTGTTCAGAGATAGTTCCATGGTCCCTCAGGATACGTCTCCCAGAATTTCATTAGCCCCACTGCTGGCAAACGTTTTCGAAATTCTGATTGAAACCTCTCTAAACGTGATTTGTGGCTATTACTTGTTCTACTATACTATTACTTGTTCTACTATTCTTGTTCTACTGTAACAGTAAGCATGGAAAACAGATTATTCCTTTCCTCTCTGCAGGAGAAAGGATGTGTTTAAAGACATCCTTACCTCCACTACTTGTCTCTTCTCTAGTCTGGACAGTCCCAATTCTTTAGCAGTGTTGTCACAGGCCATGCTTTCTGATAAAGTAGAATGAGCCTAATTATGCTTTTTCTTGCATTATTTTACTCTGTCATAACAAAAAGAGAGTGGTATAATTAATCTGGATTGACAGAAGTTTGAAAAAAAGACTCAGACCATGCACACTGTACTCTAAACCTGAAAAATATAATCACTAAACAATTTATCATTGGAATTGCTTCTTAGAGGCGTTCTGCTCTCTTGATTTGGGCTGAGGCTGTGAGATACAGTTATTTAAATTAGAAGAATGTCTGAGGCTCACTATTGAAGAACTTTTGGAATGGATGAAATAAGTAAACTAATGTGTAGGTTTTATTACTCAATTGGTTTTATGTAATACAATTCTCTGTTATATACTCTTGCCTAGGAGGCAATCCTTGAGCTATTCCAACAATTCTGGCAAAACTGTGTTTAGATATTACTAGAAACTGGAGCACCATTTAAGCAGTTAACTAATCATGCTATCTTCAGGTGCAGTGAAGATAATATTTTTTAAAAGTCAGTTCAGATGATCAAGAATGTACAAAATAACAGTTGAAAGGGATGTTGGTGAAGTCCTTTTGGCCACTGACAGAAAATACTGCTTCCACTAACAATTTATTTCAGAATAAGTAGTGTGTGAGTGCCATGCTTTAAAGAAATTCTAAAGAAGGAACATCTACAGCTGGATGACTGAAATCAGTTTGAGCAAATGTTTTCACACACTGAAGGGTAGCAATATAAATCCAATGAAGATATTTATTAGAGCCCTTATGCTGTCATAGTGACAGCCAAAATAGGAAAAATAAATAATGTAAAATAATCATCCAGTTATTTGAAAGATGTCTATATTATACAATTGTATCTGGGGTACTTCTGAATGGTCAGAAGAAATGTGGTACCTGCAAAGTCAGCAGGGCAATTTGGAGATGTGTGCTAGCCCAGACAACACTGTCAGAAAAAGATGATTTCTGTCTGTCAGTAACCAACTGGTGAAAACAGTCAAGAAAAGAATGAGAGTAGACTTTTATTACTGTGTATCAATAAAAAGGTTTCTACAAAGCTGAAAACTATACAGCCAAAATATATATTCTTCCTGTAATTAAAAAAAAAAGAAAATGCAGTCGCTTTTCCTGTGTCAGATGCCACACTCAACCAGAAAGAGAAGGTGACAGCTGCAGGACTCTTCCTTTGCTCTGGCATTGAAAGAAACTCTCCTATCACTGATGTTTCATTGAAAAAGCCCCCAAATTTCTCTGTTATCTCATTTCTACTAATGCCAGGAGAAAGGATCAAAGCCCTTAGCACCTATGTTACTTTCATTAAATGAACATCTGCTGGCCTATTTACCTTTCTGCCTTGTGCACTACAAAGCTCGATTTCAGTTATGCTTTATGAGGTCCCATGTTCAAACCTATGCCAGTGTCCCATGGTCATTTAGCAGGGGGTCAGACTGCATTTTGGCAGAAATATTCTCTCACTGTTACCATGCAATCATATCTGGGTCACGTGTGGTTCTAAGAACAGGAACACTGCCCTCACTGCATGTGCTATGACAGAGCAAATGCACAGTGGGGAGCCAATGTTTTTTCCAAGTCCTTATTTTGGAACAGATGGGAAGACTTGAAAACATGTTTTGGTATGAAAGTATGCATAAGATTGTAAGATTTTTGAGATGTCTTATTTCTGCATTTTATAATTTAAAGGTTATAGTGCTGGTTAATATTAGATTTTCAACAGGATTTAAATATCAATTGCCACTAATAGAGCCTAATTTAAATAACAGTTCCTGAGTCAATTAAATAGTTATATTGATTTACTTTAGATTTAATCTTCTGGATAAACATTTATAGTTTATTTAATACAATTCAGAAATTCTCATATACTTTCAGCTGAAATCCAAAGCATTAAATAAGTCAGGGAGATTATTTCAGAAAACACATGTGCTATAAATATGTTGGAAAGTGTATTCAGTGCAAAGCAGTTGCTGAGGAGGTACATGCCATAGTAAGGTTTGGGAGGGGGGTATAAATATTATTCCTAGGGCAGCAGATGATAATAACACTTAGTGCTGGGGGAAAAAAGTATTTGCAAGTTTCCAGGGATTTTATTGTAGCTTGGCTCACATCTTTGAGAAACTACATTCAACAAATTTTCCATGAAATTTTCTGAATTGCTCATCCAATTTTTGACATTACTCAATTCCTACAATTAAAATGCCAGAACGTAGTTATCTCCTGCTTTTGGACACCCAAAGCCATTCAGTGAGGTATGACACTTCAACTGTTACCACAGAAACGCAGCTAACTCAAAAAGAAAATGCTTTCTGGATAGAAGAAGCTTGTAAAAAGTTTCTAGGTGTCTCTTTTCTCTGAAGTACCTATTAATTTCTAAACAAGTGTTTGAAACTGTGAAAGGAATGGCATACATTGTTTAATTCAGCTGGCATTCTCTTGTTCCTTTTCCAGACAAATAGAAGCAGCATCTTGGACCAAAACTCTTTCACACTCTACTGAAACAATAACCTCCTCCTCAATAAAGTAGCAGATTTTGGCCAAAAACCAGGGAAGTACCGAGTGTAAGAAGTTAACCTGTCATGTTTTGACATTGCACCTTCTCAAAGAAAGCAGGGCTCTATTTCAAATGCCTGAACCCCACAGAAAATGTTTGCACAGTTTATGTAGATAGGAATAGTGACAACTCCTTCCCTCTTTATAGAAGGAAAGAAATATAAGAATAAACTAAACAATGCCCTCATATGGTACTCTCCATATTTGACTCTCAGACAACACTCTCTAAAAGTATGGACATTACAAACACACCAACCCTGAGCCTGGAGCACAGCAGTTACTACCAAATTCCCCAGTTACACCTCAGAGAATCACAGTGTCAAATAAAAACACATTTACCTTGCATGGTCGGTATCTGGCACATAGGAAAGCATTTGTAAAGATAATACTTGGTATGTAAGGTTGAAGTATGAAAACTGTTACTTAAGTTCCCTTAAAGACTGAATAATTAGACACCACCAACAGATCCCAAAAAGACTTAATAATAAGCTGCATGATCACTATAAGATAAAGACACAATAAATTTTTATGCTCTCTCCATTCAGAACTTGCTATCTTCATAATGTTATAAATATGCAGAGTGCAGACAAAACATCTTTCCAAATTAAGCCAACATTTCACTTGGTAGAGTTATATTATCTAAATGTAGATTAAAAAAAGGAAAATCAATGGCATCTTCTCTACTTACAAGTAGAATTTTTCATCCCATACTGGATTCAAATTCCCAAAAATAGTTTTTGTTCTTCGCTTGTTTTTGCCAACTTGCACAGTAACATATGGGTCACTTGAGCCAGTTTTGTCCTTAGCCTGTAATCCCTGAGCACAAAGAACTGCAACAAAGGAGAGAAATGTGCTTTAGCCCTCATAGCCTTTATTGCCAAGAAGTAAATGAGAATGACAACAGCAACAGGAAACAAAGGCCTCACTGTGAGGGATCCTGAAGAAAAGGTTTCTCCATTATTTTCCCAATGTCTCAACTCTGGCGACAGACAAGGTTTGTCTAATTACCCTTCTGGACTGTATAATATTTAAAAATATAGTTTAATAGAGTAATAAATATGAAGATTCACTACTGAGCACCAAAAAAATACTTTTCACACATAATTCAAATACTTTTCTCAAACTTTGGTTTAGTCAAAATGGCAAGGAATATAATGTTGCATAACTTGTCTTGAGTCTGACACTTCCCTAAAGTTCCCTGCCTCCAGTAAATAAATAAATAAAAATTTCCAAAATTTCTCCAAAGATCTAAACTAACATTTCCAAAGTAAAACCTCCAATAATATAAAAAATATATATTCCACAGTCCCCTGTGGCTTATGGAACTAAGCATGAGGGACATTGCTGCCAATTGTTCTCTTAAGAGATGAACCATGACTTTTAGAATACTTTCTATGCTATCACAGAGAGGGTGACAATTCAGATCAATTATCATCAACTGTTTATGTATTTGCTATCCTTTCTGACAGTTAGTGTGGGTGTATAGTTAATAGATATGAATTTAGTGGCAAAAATAAATACATACAATTTGATTTTCCATCATAATTCATTAAAGTGGAAATCTCAGGAGAAAGCAGAACTCTCAAAGAGCAGCCTACCAAACCAGAGAACTGCAGCTAAAACACTGGCTCTGGCTTTTACCATTCAGCAGCAGTTGGCTTTGTTATTTTGCACACATTTTTTAAGTCTTCTCAGTGGTAACATTGAGTTAACATTCTCTAATGTCAATCATCTTGGATAATGAAGCTCCCTTGGCGTGCTCAGAAAAATTATTATCTAAAAATGGCACCTTGCTCAGCAGATCGGCTCTCGGTGTGGGTTCAGTCATATGTGCTGACTTCAGTGAAAGAAGGCAAATTCTGCTATTCTTTAACACATCAAATTTCTGAAAACACTCTTAGGAATAAAATAAGAATATTTTGTCTTCCCCATTCACTCTAAATCCACAGGGAAACTTTTAGAAGGCAAGGAAGTATCCCTCTCTTATTTATGCAGTAGAATGAAGGGACAGCCTAGCAAAAGTCTTCAAGGATTAAATTGTATGTACATAGTGCTCTGAACACAAGACAGCATTCAGTATCCTTTAGAGGTAGAACTAAAAATAAACATATGAATTAAATATGTCCCTAGTGCTTGGTGACAGTCCCAAAATTCCACAATTATTCTTCTGAGTTTCATGCACCACCTCTCAACCTTCAGAATAGCCTCCATTTATGCTGAGGTTTTAGTTCAAAAACTGAAATGTCAAAGTCAGAGGACCTGGAATCTTCATGAGCAACCAGGCTAATGCAATTGGAAGCCATCTGGAATATGTTTGGAGTGAGCAGAATTATGCAACATCAGCATCTCTACAATGGAACACACCCTTAGTCAAGCAATGTGAAGGGATAATAAGTTTCAAAACCAATGGGATCTGGAATTGCAAGCTCAAATGTTTTTTTAATGACTCAAAGCCCTTTTTTTTTTTTTTTTTTTTTTTTTTTTTGTGAACTTAAACTCTTGGACCTGATGGCAAAAATCTTATCCTTATCACAGAAGATAGGTAGGAGGTAGAGGAGATACATTATTTTTACTTGTCTTCCTTCCTACAGCAATAGAATATAAAGTGGTTTTGGCAATTTAATAATCAACTCTTGCAGTTGGCATCCTATAAATTCCACTGTTTTTATATGCACCAAGTATGCAATTGAACACACAATTCAGCCCTACTTATAAAAAAAAATATTGCTCATGAATCAGGGGAATATGAAAAAAAGAACTCTTAGAACAGAAGAAAATTACCTGTGATAGTTATTTTTGCTGACCATTTGGATGTTCCATCCAAAACACTTTGTTTTGCTGCTTTTGTATATTGTGCAAAATCTTCTTTAGAAATATTAAACATTTCCTGGATCACTTCAAACACCTCTGGTCTATTTTTCTCTCTAATCTTCATTCTTTCCTTCATAGCACTAATAATATTCTGTGTTTTGTCTTCTGCACCATGTTTAGAACTTTTCTCAGCTGCTCCTGAAATGAGAGAAAAGGTTACCATTGTTATTTAAAATTAACTTTGTTCTTTTTCCTCTCTAAGGTCTCCAGTTAACTCTTGGTACAGCAGTACCTGAAGGAGATCTCCCTTTCACCTGAATAACACCTCATATATATATTCTTTGTAATGTCTAAAATTATCAGTTGATTTATTTGAATATGAAGGGTTAATAGTCATCTTCCATCAGTGTTATGTGTTATATATAAAATTAATTATTAAACCAATACTATTCAATGCCAATCACTACTGTGGAAACATCTGTGTACTGAGCAGAAAGCACAGATTTGTGATCTCAAAACTTGATCATTAGACTCCACATCTGTGGTATTAAACTCAGAGACTAAAAGAGAGCCTACCCAAGAAAATACTTTATCACAGGTATGGAACAGAAAGGTTCCCCTCTCCAATAAAATGGTCATTACTAATAAGTTCAGTAACTATATGAGGATGGTAGAAGAGATCAAGGGATATTGTTGAGGCACTTTCTTTGCACCCTCTTTGTTGAGGCACTCAGCTTGCAACGGCTAAAGAAATTAGAGCTGGAAAGGGTCATCTTTCAGCATAAGATTTCAGTGAAGTCTTACAAACCAAATATTACATGCTTTGTTTTTTTCAGTTTTCAATGTGTCACAAGCTTTCTTAGCACATTGCAGGGCAACTGATATCTATATTTATAGAGAGATGTAGAGTGGGAAGACATAATGTTATAATATTGGAAAAGTGTGGGTGGAAATACCAGAAACCAGTGATCTCAGACTGCCAAAAGGCTGAATTATATGGCTTCTTCAAGGAGTTTTCCTTGGCTACTAAATCTTGAGAAATCTTGAAAATCTCTTGGTCAGAGTACCTAATCTTTTTAAATATGGAAGACCAAAATTCTAGTGATTAAATATTATCCAGACTGAAAAATTATGAATTAGTAGAAATAGAATTATGTGCTACCATAAAATAAAACACCAGTTAAAAAATTCTCTAGTGATTTATAATAAAAGAGATGATTGCTGAGCTGTCTGGAAAACATGACAGGTCATTCTTAGAAGATGCAGGAGGGAACTTTTCATTTTCTCTTATTTTCTGCCCTTCCTTAAAAAGTAGAAATGCAACAACATAACTGAACGATAAACCCTGGGCACAATCTGAATGGCAATAACATATTCCTGTTAGAAACCTTGTTGATTTTTGAGACAGTATAGATAATACTGAAATATGTGTTAGAACACAACTTCCTTTAAATAAGTATCTTTCTCTTTATACTCATTTATTGCAACTAGTTTTACGTCCCCTATTGCTAACAACCTCTACTGCTGTCTATCAACAGCAGTGTATTTCATGCAGTATTGATCAAACTAATTAAGACAATAGTGTAACTTACATTGTACAGGAAGTTAACAAGCTCCTTTCACCCTAGGGACTGATACAAACTCAACATGATTGAAATCAATTCTAATTTAATATTGCACCTAGTACTAGAAAGGATATCTTATTGAAGATGAGAGAGCTAATGAAAGTGCTACTGTTTTTTTAAAAATCTAATTTAGAACAAGTTTATATATTGATCTCAAAGATCTTGAGATGTGAATTCATTTCTACAGCCTACATTAGCAGTCATTATATATTAAAAAAAATAAATCACAGAAGTTTAAAGGCAAATACAGCCTACTGATTACAAGGTGGGCAAAAAAATGACTATGATAAAAACAACTACATTTCACTTTATGACACTGTTAGCATCAGCTTTCTCAGAAAGAGAGATTTAACCAATTGGTTGATTCATTTTTACAATGGAAAACAAGGAACATGAAATTTTCAAAGTAGTATACTATGAACGCTGAACATTTAATCTGTTGCAAAAAATTTGA
Organism: Emberiza elegans; assembly: GCA_024865655.1. Taxonomy (NCBI): domain Eukaryota; kingdom Metazoa; phylum Chordata; class Aves; order Passeriformes; family Fringillidae; genus Emberiza; species Emberiza elegans. The sequence goes on along the minus strand of JALJVW010000398.1, from coordinate 13,007,208 downwards.
CAGGATGCTCAGAAACATTTGCATACTAATGAGAAGAGTGGGATCCCTTAGGCTTGTTAAATATTTTACCTGCACTTTGCCTTCTAGAGGTTTTGTTCTTTTAAGGATCAGTTGTTTGGGCTAGTGACATGGGCCAGGGGACAGCAGCCCAGTTTCAACCACAGTGCAGAATCACAATTAAGCACAGTTAGGAAGTTTGATTTAGACATTGATCACTGATTTATTGTCCATGGGGTCAGTTGCTCTGGGAAATTTTAATTGATTCCTGAGCAGTGCAAACCTTGAGCATCCATCCTGCATGACAGCTCCTCACACAGAGAATACAGCGAAAAGAAGGAAGAACTGAGTGAAATATCTATGTAGTTTTCCTACAAGTAGAAGCTCTGGAACATATCAACAGTGAACAACGTTGAATAACTCCAGAGTATGGAAGCCCATTCCATTCCAAAATTAGAAAACTTCCAAGTCTTGATTTTCTATTGCTTAGAATCTTGTATAATAATTGTGTTGTAATTTAAAAATTGTTTCAATACACCTGATATATTTTCACAGAAGAATGTGTGGTGGCTGGAACCAAGCTGAGCAAGCAAAGAGCAAAGAAAAGGTTGTTTTGTTTTAATTCTAGTGCCAAATGGCTTACTGACTAAATTTTTTCCCTTACACATACAGTATTCAGTATTTTGAAGGGACAAGATCCTACTTATTGTTTCATATTTTTGACTAATATATAGCACATCAATATGACTACAGTAAGTAGCAGGGATATTTAAAAAATATTTCCTTTGACATTTTTTGTGTTTTGAGTTAAGTAAAACAAAGAGAGTTAATGTCAAGTAATAAATTGCTCCAGATATTGCCATAGACAGTGGAAAGTAAATAATTCACTGATGTTAGCAAGCATTATTTTGTAGAAGCCAGGCAACATTTGACAGATTTCAAGGACAAAAGCAAAATGAGTAGATTTTCTAACAGTAGGTTTGTCTAACAGTAGGTTTTCTCTAAAGCTTCTGGCTAGCTTCTCAACTGAGGAGCATCAACACACGGTCACTGATTTTGGGTGATCTGGTCCCTTATTTCAAGGCATTGCTGAGCATACACACAAAATCAAAAGATGTGAATTAATACAAGACTTCAGCTATCATGAAATACTCACTCTGCAAACAATCAGCATTTAGAAGGTCTTGGCACTTCTCATGGCATTTGACACCACATTCTGTGCATCTCATGCCTTGCCTGGCTATGCCCCAAAGAAGGCCTTCACATTCGTAACAGTATGTGGGAGTTGTAGCTGTCCAGATTTCAAAGTTATGAGGTGTAGTTGATGATATTGGATAGATCAAAGCCTGCAGGGTCTTCTTGAAGACATGGATTTTCTGTTGGGTAAGAAAATAAATATTTCAGGTGTATTGTACAAGTGAAGTGTTTCAATTTACACTTAAAATGTTATAAAATATCAGAACATACATGGAAGTATAAAATAATCTGTAAAATACTGATTTGCTCATTTTGCTTTACACTTTGAAAAGAACTCTGCTTGAATGTTTTGTCTGATTACACAAACAGGACAGTTAAGTTGGAATAAAGCTATTCAATTAAAACAAAACTTATATAAATATATTTACTTTTATATTTTGAGGCAGAAATTATAAAAAAAAAGCAGCATTACAGTAATTGGGGCATATTAAGTAGCTACCTAACATTAATTCTGAAAATTTAGATACTTCCTATAAGGACTTAGACATACTGCACAAAATGCCTTTTGATTATATACAACACTATCCTTTAATACCAAGTGTCTATATAATCTCAGCAAATAAAAGCAAGCCAATTGTAGGGTTCCATTTTATCTGTATTCCTATCATAGACTACTTACTACTTCATTTTTAAGCATCGAGTTGCTTTTTACTATAGACAAGAATGATCCATGCTCTCAAAAATCCAAACCCATTTCTTGGATTGTTTTGGCTGAGAACCCACGACTAGCTGTTCTACAAGAACAGTTATTGGCTATTTACTGATTAGTACTGTAACAACTTCAGTCTCAGCTCCTTAGTGCTCAATAAGATGAAAACAAAGCAGTCCCTGTAGTTTTGCACACAAGAGCTTGGCTTATATGGGCACAATGCTCTGGTTTGTTTATTTGAGCTTTTTTTCAGGTGCCCTGACCTTCCAGGTCCAGACAGTTTACTGGGAGTAAGAAGAGCTCAGCAGCCTGTAGGCAGAACTTGGCACCAAGCTTAGGTGGTGGTGCCTTTTTTAGGGAGTGGGTGTTCACATGTGCACATGTGCACATGTGACTGCCATGAATGTATTAGAAGTTCTAGATTCCCTTATAAAGGAATAATTGTTCTGTTTAGAAAGAAGAAACTGTACTATAAAACATATCACCATATTATTATTTTAGAATAAAATAATAATCCAATCACCAGAATATCACGATATTTCTTATTTTAGAAAGAAGAAACCATATTATAAAACATATCACAGTGGGTTATTTCTGAAAGTCTGCCTGTCCTACCTTGTCCTCCTCTGGTGTGGATATTATGCAAGGTAGCTCTAATGCTGGCTACAAAGCTGTGGCAAGGGAACAAGATTTGGGAATTTGTGTGGTTTGCCTATTTATTTTAACATCACTGCCACAGTTATGACAATATAGGAAGTAAGGCAAACTTATTCAGTTAAACATTTGTTAATACTCCCTTATCTTTCATATTCAGCTGTGGTAATTGTACGCCAAATGAAAGATATTAACCTGTCTAAAAGTATGCTGACATATTCTTGGTTTTATGTACCTGCATCTCTACTCAAACTTGTGAGATATTCTGCTAATAACAGATTGTCTGATAAAAGTCAAATATTCTTTTTGTGTGCACATCTGCATAATGTTGCACAAAGTCATCAATCAAAGGACTTTTGCTACCGCAGGAAAACCAGTACCATGTAGCCATAGGGTAGTCATTGATTCATAGGATCAAGCACTAAAAATAATAAAACCAAATATTAGGTAGCTTAGGCTGCAACAGCACTTACTGAAGCTAGTAGTTATTGCTGAAAACAATATCCATCCTGTAGAGCCCGGCCAAAGATATATGGTGAGACATTTCATGGGCATCTGATCTGAGCACAACTGAGAACACTGAAGAACTGAACTAAGAAAAAACCCGATACAACAGAAAAGACTAAAAAAATACTGAATTGCCCTCCTGGGTGCTTCTCAGCCTATCCTAATAACTTCCCTGAAAGCAAGCAAAGGTGTGCACCAGTTTGATTTGGCAGAACCTAAGAACTGTGATAGTAATGACCACCTAACTCTGGAGAACTAATTTTTGTCTATTACTTCACTTTTGCCTCCCGTGTTTCAGGGACCAGAAAGGAAACTTTAAAACAACCTAAAGTGAATTTATACAGCTTGCTGAGTGAATAGTGTTTCTCAGAAACACTGATTACACTCTCCCACTCCTGAGCTCATGTAGCCTCAGTACAAATCCTGCCCTTTCACCCTGTTCAGCTTCAATATTTTTCACATTGTAAATACTTTCAGAATTTTGCCAGTAACTTTTACATTTTTCTGAAATGTCAGTAAGTAATGAAATTTACCCTCAACAGGCCTTAAAATAAACCTTTGAGGGTAAATGAAGTTTTCAGCTGAAAGACACAATTTGTAGATTGGTTTTGCTGCTGAACATGTTCTTTCCCCTGTTGTTAATAAAGTAAATTGCAAAGAAGAATTTTATTTCTCTTACTGTCTTGAGGCTTTCATTCCTATTATTCTTCTCTGTTTAAATGTTTTAGTTATGTGAATTACAGAGCATAACAACATGGCACTAACAATTTCCAATATAACTATAAAACTAATAACTAGTTTGGCAACATTTAGCACTACTAATATATAGGAGAATTATTTAGTTATCTGCTTATCCTCTAAAGGGAAATTTATGTCATATTCTACCTGAAATACTTGACGATGCCATGGATGTATAATTGATGTATAAAAAATGTGCACCTCTGTCTTTGTTCAACAAAGCAATTAAATGGGTGCTCAACTGAAAGCATATGTCTAAGTATTACACTGTTTAAAATGTCTTTGGATCTGTGCTTGAGAACACACAAACTCAGTGTGTCATGAGTGTGTTGTACCTAAAGGATAGCAGTGACAGGTAGAAAAACTCAAAGCCTTAACCTCAGGGTGTAATTTTTTGAGTAGGTGGCACTTGAGTTTTAATAAAGGCATTAGTTCAAAGAATTTTCATACTGAATTTAATCAGCCAAATAACCCACACCCACCAGAGTCATTAATATTCCCTCCAGAAAAAAAAATGGGGGAAGGTAAAAACTAGAAAAGCCCTAATCAGAGGAATAACTTGCCCAAAGGGGAAGTTTTTTCCTTAAATTTCATTGGTGACTCCATTTCTTGATCTGCATTTCACATCTTCATTTTGTGGAGAGTATCTGGAGAATTCTTTTATGCCTCAAAATGTCTGTCCTTTTTGTTTTCAAATCTTGCTCTACCCAGTGTAATGATGCCCTAGGTTATTAAGTTTGGCTGGCTACTTAGAAAAGTAGAACAGTAATGCCTTTCCCTTGTTTTAAATATCTTGCAAGAGGTTTTACTGGCTTTACCCTTAGATTTGTCCGTGAAAGAGCACTCCCTGGCCCTTGGCATGTGTAGTGAGGGTGGCATAGGACTGGCTTCATTTATTCACCTCTACTCTGAAATAACTTTTTACATTTTCTCATCAAATGAAATTTCATCTGTCTAAATTATATTTGCTGTCTGCCTTTGGACTTAAATTTTTATTTCAAGATTGCTTAAGAAGCACCTATTTCTGGTACACAGTTTTTCAAATGACATGTTTCAAATGGAGGACAAAGAATTCAGAGGTATAAAAATACATTCAAATGAATTTTCCTTTTCCATTTCTCCTGAATCATAATTCAGCAGTTAAGATCCCATAGTTCTCCATTTTATCAACCTTTGCTGCTATTTTGAGATAGTAGAATAAAATAACTACTGCCCCTACTGGAAGAACATTTCAAACACCATCTGTTTTCCACCTCAGCAATCTATCCCTGATCACCACCAAATCATAACTTCATTATTACCATATAAGAACAGAAAGTTCACAATAAACCAGGTAAGAATGATGGATATCAATATTTGTGCTACATGTTTCAGTTCCCAGAACACCTGTCAGTATTTTCTGTTCTCCCATTCTTCTGCTATGCACCTTGGCGACAATGCAAGAAAAATTCAACTCTTCATTTTTCTTCAGAATAGGATGCATTTTAGAAGGCTATGAATGCACTAGCAGTTTGAGAAACACAAAATGGGCCTGTATTCCTTCAAATTACTGCTTTTGCTTAGTTAGATATATAAATCTTCTGTCACACTTTAATATTCCTGAAGAAAATGGCACCTGTTGTGTTTTTGTTCAAAAAAATGTCTTTTGTCAAATCTAAGTGAAATCAGCAATGGAAAACCACAGCTCATGCATTTTACTAGATATTACAGTATGTTTTTTCAAAAGAATCTTGTGGTTACTTCTTGTATGAATTAAATATTTCTTCTAGAATCACATATATTATTAGCATGAGTTTTTTTTTTTTAATAAAGTATTATCCCAAGGACTGGTAAAAATGATCATAAAAACCCATCTTTCAGAGCCCTGTCATTCTAATTGCACTCACAGTGTGATGAAGATAGAAGGATGATGAAAGACTGCAGGTAAACATGGTACAGTTGGACAATTTAAAACAAAAGGCTTCCCCAGATAGCTGTTTTGTAAATCAAAGGTTTTCTTGGTTAGTCCCCTCTGACCATCATGGATGTGAGTCAGCAGAAGCAAACCTGGTTTGGCTACTGTGGATCAGGAAGCAAATTCTGCTCAAGTTCCCTGAAAGTTCCTACAAAATAAATGGAATACATTCCATTTCATCCAGTTTGGAGTGTGTAAGGCTGAAATAATTTTTAGAGATCTTTGAACAAAAATTTCTCTGTTACCTAAACATCTTAAACCTGTCACTGAAAACACTTACCATTTCTTCAGTGTTTATGGAGGTCCGGATGAGCATGGCCATGGAAATACCAGATTTCCGAGCTGCAAGGGTCTGTTTAAGGCAAATGCAAAAGAGTCACCAATTATACAAGTAACAGTAGCTGTTGAATCTAATGATTATACTACTGGATGTAAACAAAACTGCAGAAGATACAAAACCCTTTAGTTAATGTTTGCAGCTCACAATTTTTAGGGTTTCAGTATATAACGGAAGTACACTTCCCATCATCATTACTGTTTCTTTCAGCAGTGCCCAGCTGAATTGCCATTTCTAATACAAAACCTGTAATTCAGAGGTTTGTGACTCAAGTTTTTTTAAACCACAGCCTGTCACTGTTTTTCTGCTTTGCCAACCAAATTAATGTGGTACAAGGATAGGCATCCTGCCCTAATTTGGAAGCTGACTGTGCCTGCAGCAATATAGGAGATAATTTTGCAGTAGTCTTATGGTTCAAGTTGTCTGTCTGGATAATTTTTTGTAACTCACTGAGCATTTTTAAATGGTATGTATGTATATAAAATGCTACTTATAAAAATACCTCAAGAAATCTTAAAGTATTATTTTCCTTAAAGAAAATATTAATTCAATGCTATGGATAGCTATACAGAGAAATACTCTGGTTATTTGAGACAGGAAAAGAGACCAGAACTCTGTGTCAATCTGTCCTCATTTGGCCACATGATGTTATTGGTACATGGAAAACCTCTGGTTCTGAAGACAATTCACTTGGTTGTAGAGATGAACTCCTTTGAGCTAGAATGGTGCATACAAAGGGACTGAAAAAGAAGTAATTTTAATATACAATGAACAAAGAAATTTTATATTCCTTATTGCAATAGCCCAGAAATTTAAATGGGTCCTTGAGAATTAACTAGTGAGTGTAATGATCAGAAAGGACCCTGAGGGAATGAGTTCTGTGTATTTTATAAAAAATATTTCAAATCTGAACATCACTTCTGCTATCAATAATCCTTTTGGCCTGACAGAAACAGATAAGATTTATTCCACTGTGCACAATATCAACCACAACACTGTTATATTACTGGACTGCACCTGAAGTGTTGTTTTCATTCCTCCTTTCTCTTATTCTAAATCATTCCAAGTGTGTGTGTACACTTGTGCCTTATCTCTGTTCTTCTGTCATCCACTATCTGCTTTGTCATGCTTTGCTGCCCTCACAGTCTAGCAGTGTGTGGATCAATTATACCACCCACTAACCACAAGTCTGTTGTTGCCTTTGTTGTGAGGATACAGATTTTCACCTAACTGTGAAGTGGGTCTCAGTAGTCCATAATTACAGAACTATTACAGCAAAAGTTCAAATGATACTTTGTATGTGACATTCTTATTTTTGTGGAATGCATACTGGGCCAGAAGCAATTTAGGCTTACATCAGCAAAGGAACTGCATCATTAGTCTCTGGATGAAGAGACAATTCCAATTTTTTCCAATTATATAATTTTAAACACTGGTATATTTAAAATGGATTTCTATTTATTTATTTATAAGATTGTTCAATTTTAATTTTAAATGTTCACTTTCCCTAATTCAATTTTCAATATGTTTCTCTTGATGATAATTGAACTTGAAGACTGACACAGAATTATTAATCTTGTGAAACCAATTATAGGGTAAGAAATCATCCTTGGCTTAGCAGTATTCAATTCATCTCCTATTACAAAGAACCTTCCATTTTTTTTCTCTTTTAAACTCAGCAATTTACCAACTCTATGCCATTAATTTGCTATCAGATTCTCCATTCTGTTATTATTAAGTAAATAATCCTGTTTACCTCTCTGTGACCATCCTTTAATTCTGTGAATGTGGGAAATTCCATGGGTGTGTGCCAGTGAGATTGACAGCCCAAGGAAAGATTAGTGTGCAGGCTTTGTTTTTTCAAACTTTTTGTATCAAACACAGTGCTACAAGACCCATATCAAAGTTAAAAATGGCAAGTGAAAATGCTTTTGGCTCATTAAGAGGAGAAGTAGAGTTCTGGGTTTAAAAACAATGTAAGAGCATCAACTTTTTGATCCCTCTTGAAGCACAGATTTTGCTCAGTCTTGACAAGTAGCCATGTAGATTTACTTGCCTGCACTATGCCTGTCTGATAGTTTCCATGTCCCCTATACTTAGGAAGGGATTTGACCCTTCTAGGTCTCAGTTGCACAATCCTGGCCATCCCAAGCAATAGAGAAATGTGAGCGACTTGTCAGGACAGGAGCACAAAGGGCATAAGAACATTAACCTCAAATATAGGGCAACGACTGCTGCTGTGTTTTGTCCTCCAGCAATATCAAAAAACATGAGCCAGCAGAACTGCAGTTTCATGCTATCCCTGTAAGTCAATAAATAAATAATATTTCCTGTGAGGAAAAAAATGGGGAAGCAAATTTGACCCTGTCATGTGTCCTTCAAGCCCAGTTCTCCCAAGGGGTGCCCCTGGCATCATGAAGCTTTAATATTTTCTTCTTAATCAGAAATGTGTCTAAAAGTATAGCACAGTGCCCTATATAAAATAACAAAACCTAATAGGAAACAGATAATTAGGCTGTTCTCAATAAAGTGTTTGTCATGTTGGAAGAAAGTGATATCTAGAGGGATTTGTGCTAAACCAGTAAATTTAAAAGTCATATGGATTAAATTTACAGGGATTTTAGTGAAAAAAAAACCCACAAGGATTATTTCCATTTTTGTATCACTGTCGGAACAAACTACGTGTACAAGAGAAAGCCCATACAATGCTCCTGTTCTAAAACAATGAAGTTGGTGATAATTCAACAGCATGAAGCACTGAATACATGGCAGTGTCACTTCTTAAGTATGGAATGAAACAAGGAGGAGTGAGCATTTTGGAAAGAGAAGGGGGAAAAAGCTGCCAGATTTATCAGTGGGAAACAAGGTGACAGGTTATGAACATAGCAAGAAAACTTCTTCCCCTATTGCCTCTCTGCTTTCAAGCAGCAGCAAGAAAGAAAGGGAAGTGCAGCTCATCAGCTGGAGCTTCCAGCAAGTCCAAAACATCAGAGCATCAAAAGAATATGGACAGCAAGAGGATCCTGCAGTGTTTCACACCTCTCCCTTAACAGGACACAGAACTTGACAGCAGTTTATACTTGTGTACCCTCTCAAACTGATGTCCAGATTCTACTTCAGTCTTTCCTTAGGTAAAAATTTGACCTGCAGAGCATAAGGACTTTAAGTGCTGTTGAATTATGAATATATGAAAAAAATGTCACAACCAAAATCCTAGCAAAACCGCCAAACAATAAGAGATTATAAAGCAGACCATTGTCTATTTAATTTTTAATTTGTTTTGAAACTCTCGAATACAGGATTTAAAATAAATTAGTCTCCTTTATGCTCAAAGCCTTCTAGACTACCTAATAACTTGTATCTACACTGTCTAATTTATTATCTCCAAATTTGCCTTAGCAGCTTCAATAAATAAATTAATATAATTAGAAGTTGTTCTAGCAAAAACATTGAAAAATGGTAACTGTAAGTAAAAGCAAATTGGATTCAAGCTACAATTACATGTTAAATGATCAATTGTGTTGAGGGAAAAAAAAAAAAGAAGTCCTCTACCACAATGAAATAGGCAAACTGTGTCTTGTACAGCTGAAACACACAGGCTCATGTAACTGTTCATGACTGCTGGCTGTGCCATGCAGTCCTCATTCCTCTGGTTTTACAGAGGGTTTCAATTTCCTTCATAATATTTCCTTTTTTCCTTTTAAAAAAAATCTACCGACTGCTATCAGCAGGAAAAAAAAAGTTGAAGACAATTTTCATCACTTTAGAAATGCTGATATTATTTTTAATGTGATGTAAAAGTCAGAGGTAAATGTGACAAAAATTTCACTGTTTACAGCATTTAAAACATGCACAATTTCAGAACTATTTCTTTCTGAGCAACTACAGGTGTATCACTCTAGGGATGTCAACTTTATTATTTTGGAAGACAGATTTGTACTGTTTCTTGGGGTGCTGGGATGGAGGGGGTAGGAAGGCAAAATAACTGGAGAGGAAGTAATGTAGTGAGGGGAATTACTTAGCCCTGTCCCTCAATATTTCTGTTAAAAAGGTTGATGTCTAATACTGAAGTACTCAACAGAACTGCAGTATTGAGCCCAGAAAGAAGATTTAGAAAAAAAGACAATTCAGCTCCACTACACAGTCATTACTGGACATAACTGTCATCATCTGCTTTTTCTTCAAATCTGTAGCACAGACAAAAAAGCATGATCTGTCCAGCCTCAAAGATAATTATATCATTATGATTTCCATTTAGTAGACTTAAAAAAGCCCTCACAAATATACAAACACTTACTACGTTATGATTTATCTATTTAATGTATTAATATTTTTATTAGGAATATAACTGAATTTGCCTATCAATGATTAAAGGAGTTAAGAAAATGGACTGCTGATAGCAGAAATAATGTAAAATAGTCCAGGTATTTAGCTGACAACATACAAAACTAGAGAATATGACATCTGCAATTTAAATTAATATCTTCTTTATATGAATTTTTAAATTACCGGATTTGAATTCCAGCCTCTATAAATGTTTTTATTGTGGAGACACTTACAGAAAAATTTTCAGTGAATTATCATTTTAGTTGAAACAAGCAGTTGTTTCATCTGGTGTGTTCACTTCGACAGACTGCTTTACAACAGCAGCAAAGATTCACAAATTATTTTTATGTTCTTATAATCAAATAATAAAGCTAGGGAGCAATACAGTCTTGATTGATCAAAAGAAGGAATTGGCCTGATTACAGTGATTATACAGTATAAAATCACATTTAAATTGAATAAACACAGGAATTTTCTAGAATCTTCATAACATTCAAAATGATGACTGGCATTAACAGAAGCAAAGGCAGTAAAATAGAGCTACCTTTGGCTGTGGCTGGGCAGATCACCACACCTATTTGGCCACTGAGATATAAACTTCTAACCTTCTAACCTAACTATAATTATTATTTCTCTCCCTGAGAAATTTCTCACCTCAACTTAAGCTCTAAAGAATCCAAAAGAGAATATCTTTTTTAAAAGCAGAAGTTAAAGCAATTCCATCAGCAAGTGTACTGGATTCTTTTTCCTGGCTCCACAGTAAACAGATCTGTTCATGCTCTCTGTATTGTTACTGCACATGAACCATCACTTCTCCTTGCACTCCCTCTCTCTCCTGTAACAGATATGCTCTACCAGAAGTCTAATAATGGGAAAAGTTCTTCCTCCCAAGAGGGGCTGGATACCAGAACAGCTCCCCAGGGCAGTGGTCACAGCACCAGCCTGATGGTCCTGTGCAGGGCCAGGAGTTGGACCTGATAATCCTTGTGGGTCTTTTTCACCTCAACATATTCTATGTTTCTGTGTTGAAAACTGGATTTTTTAAAAAGTGAATTCATGAAAACAAATGGGAGTTAGAGGTATTATCTTAAGAAAACATACAGAATTTTGATAAACATTGTATTGAGATACAATGCTGAAAGCATGAAAATAATGGAGGGAAACTGGAAGTGCAGAGGCACTAGGAAAATAAGAAAAAACTAAAACTGCTTGATACAAGAGAATTTAAAAGTAGGGAACACTTTGAACTTCTCTTTCTCTGGGTGTCTAAGACTTTCCAATACCACAGGGGAAGCTTCATGCTTAAGACCTAAACTTTGTGCTTCATCAGGAAAGATATTTGGAATATACCGACAACTTTTTAACAGAAACTTCTTCCATCAATTTTGATTTACATGATGCAGAGGAGAACACATTCACATAAAGCATCACTTTCCTTATGATTAAATTCTTGGTTGTAAAATAATTTTAACTTTCCAATAGAAGGTCATAATAAAACACAACATTAATGGAATCTGTAACAGTTACTATGATCATTTCAGAACATTTATAAATACAGAAGTACTTACCATAGCCTTAAAAATCCAGACAAGATAGGAAAGAAATTGTAGAGAGTATTAATTTGTCAGATTCATTGCACAACAAAGAAAATAAATTATAATTATTTTAGTCAGCATCAAAAGAGTCTAGCACTCATTTCTAACAATATTATTTCTGTTTTTCTGAAACAGTCATAAGTCAGCAAAAGAAAGGATCATTTACATTTATTTTGATGTCTTAATGTATTCTGAGCTATACCTTTCTGTAAGCACTTCCAACAATTAAGAACAAAGCAGAGTGCCATTTAACATGCATTAAAGAATCACAGCAGGACAATAGACTATACTTGTTTAATACAATGAATAGCAGAGTGGCTGCTGTCAAAAAGATGGTTTAAATGAATGCAAGTTCTACTATGCTGTGCAGTGTAATTTTTCATCTGTTTCAGAAGGAATTCTACTCTAAAATGGTTGCTGTGCTTTTTCTTTTTGACTGCTCAGACAGTGTGGCGGATCACCACAGAGTAACTGAATGCAGAAACTGAGAAAACGCTGAGCAATAATAGACAAAGGCTGATCTTTTAATGACAATAATAGCAATCATTTACTTAACCTAACACCCAATCACTTCTTTGTAGTGAGAAATTGGTTTGAGAGCTCACCATCATCAGAGACTAAATATGTATTTTATTGAATTATGAATTCTATACTACAGAAAAAGAGAAATGTGAATAGCATTTGAAATTCTTTGGGGCAGAGAGACTTCTTAATTTTGTTCAGATTGGAAGTCAGAGTAAATCTCAAAGGAACTGCCATTCTTTTCCACTGAAATTTCTTTTCTTAAATTTTTCTTGTTTACAATGACTGTTAAAAATCCTTATTACCTCACCTTGTACCTAAAGTATGCATAAATCTTTAAAATATTAATAGTGAAAAGGAACTGCTTTTAAAAGGAACTTTCTCTCTCTTTCAGTATCAAAATATGTCAAGTGAAACAATATCCCAAACAATAACATCTTTGTGAAAATAAGTAGCTTTTCTTTTTATTGCATGAAATGCACATTACTTGATTACACCAGTAATACCTAAATATCCAATGAGATATTCAGACTTATCTAGTACATTATAACAACTGCCTCACTGACTTTTACTGCCCTCAATCCATTCTCTCAAGACTCCTTTTTTCCATAAAACAATTGTTGCAAACTGTCATTCTGATGCACAATAGTAATTACAAGAAAGACCTGCACAACTGGCAAATGAATCAACAGTTTCAGAAGTTACTCACCACATCTCGAACAATGGGAAAAGATTTCTTTCTTCGTAGGTCTGGCATGCTGTCAATTCCATACAGTCCACGACTGAAAATTAAAAAGGCAAAGAAGAAAATAAGAACATGGAACTTGTAAGACTACATCCTTAAGAACTGCCTATAGGATCTCTATTTACAGTTAAAAATCAAAATTAGCAGTTATCAGCCAAAGGCATGTGCTCCAATTGAAAAACCAGTGCGAGTGTTCTTGGTGCTCTTTCTTCTGGCATTCACCTAAAGCAGAGTAGCTAAAAGGTTGCTTAATACCTCCTAAAACCTTTTTACCATTGAGTTAGAAATTATAAGAAAAGCTTTCCATCATAATTCTTGTATGTCTGGTAGCTGAGATGCAGCCTAACATTACATATTGAAAATCACTGATGTAAATGAATATTGTTGTATTAAATTTGATACAAAGTTTAAAATATCTAGCTAAATACATAATCACATCTCAAATAACTCCATGCAACTGTGGAAAAAAGAACTTGTCACATTTTAAAATAATCCCATGGTGACCATCATTATTTTACTCTTGCCTGGTTTGAGCTTTTCAATTGAGCACACAATTAAACCCCAGTTAGATTTCACACAGAACTTGGAAACAACAACAAAGAGCAACTTGGAGTCACTTCAAAGAATAAAAGGCTGACACACCAACAGAATTTAAAAGAATACATATTGATCCGGATTACAAATTGGCCTCATTCTCTCTGACTCTTCCAAAAAATTAACACAGGTATCTTCCTGAACTTTTTCCACAGAGGGTTTTGGAAGATCTCCATATAGCTTGTCAGTTCTAATTCAGAGATACTTGGAAATTCTCAGAGAAGCTAGGATATCAGATTTTTCAAGACCTAACATGTTTCTCTGCAAGGTCCTTTGTTGGAACTGCCTCAGATACCTTTTCAGTTCTTATATTTCTATCTCTGTGTATATAAAAACTGCATTCACTACGAAGAGTTTATAATCTGAAAGCCCTAAGTTTATTTCCACCTGTTACAATTATTATGTGAAAAGAGATATAACTAAAATCAGTGAAGAATTTTTCAGTTCCTTCTGATGCACTCACACCATTCTCTAAGAAAGGGAAAAGAATCCATAGTCTGTTTATGTAATTCCTTTATATTTTCCCACAACCATTTTTCCGTGCCAGGTTGTGATAGTAGAATTTTTTTTCAATAACATAAAGATCAAAGTAGACCCAAATTGCAGCTTCCAGACATACTTACAAACCCAGCAAAAGTGTGATAGAAATAAAATAACATTTCTGAGGTTGTGAACAGTAAATGTACAGAGACCAAGAAATAAACTCAGGGCTTTTTGCTACTCAGGAGCAGTTCCATTAGCAGTCAATAAAACTTATCGTGTATAAGGCATTCTTATGCTCACATAGAGGCAATATCTGTAAAAGGATTTCTGCTCTATAACATAAAAATATGACTAAAATAGAGGTTCTTACTAAACTCCTTTTAGTCATCATTAAGAAATAACATAGCAAGGGAAAAACTTTCATGTTAATGTAGGTTATACATTGAATTGTCTACTCCCCTCCCTACTTCCAATTATAACCCAACAATAACTTGACATAGAAGATAATGAAGTGTAATCATAATAATTTGATAAAAGTTATCATTAAAGGCATGGAAAAAAACCCTGTCATATTGACTATTTTTTGGTGCTTCTGGAAATATTCTGCCTAACAGTAATCTATTTGAATTTGTCAGAGAATTCAAGAAAAATAAATTTGATTTACCATAGAGATGATGCCACTGAAAGAAAGGAGTAATCATCTGCATGTAGCACCATCTGTGTATCGTTAGTGAATTTCAGAATGGATTAGGCCATGTGGTAAAATTATCAGTCTCTGACTGCTCATTAGGAAGCAGTAAATTAATACAAGAGCAAATCTCTGGAAAAAAGTAAAACAGTACTACCCAGGATCCATATACATGATGAGAACTCCAGCTGACCTACTTTCACTTTTTAAAAATATGAAAATAATGAGCTCTAAAGTGCCTCATCTTCAAGAAAGTGAAGAAAAATAAAACTAAGATGTTATTACATGATACTGGTATGGAAAAACCAGGAAAGGCAATGTTTTTGCCTTTTAACAGAGAAGTTGCATGAGAAGCCCCAGAAATGGCTGTCTTTGGTCTTTGCCTTTACTTTCTTCTCTTGGGCTGCTCTCTCATTTCATGCAGCCAAGTGAAGCTCATTGCAGAGAATGCAGAGCTGCAGTCCCTGCCACGGGCTTGGGGGTGATGGTGCACAAGGTGGGGTCACAGCATTGTGCTATGACAGAGAGGGAAGAGTGAGACAGAAGAGAATCTGCTGGGGTATTTTTGCATAGATAAAGCATGGTAACAGTGGTTGTGAGGGAAGTAATCTCCTCCCTCACTTCACATAGCAAAACCTTTTGGACAGAGTAAGGAAGAAGGAGTCAGAGCTAACTGCAGTCAGTGCTGGCTAACTGCAGTTGTGCTGGCAGTAAAAAGACTGAGGGATCCTAGAATTAGCATTCATTTTTGCATGAAGGAGTAGAGTGGGAAGTGTGATTAAAACAGAGCCACAAATGTCTTTGAAATTATAGCATTCTTTGCCTGAATGAGAAGTTAAATGAAAATTGCATAACTGTTTTTAAGGAGGCCTAGTGAAACAGAGGCTTGAATAAAGATACTGTGGATAGCAAAGCAAGGCAAGGACAGGTCTAAACCTTGTCAGCAAAAGAAGTAAGGTTTCATCTAAAAACATGAGCTATTATTGGGCTACTGTCAGCCATTTGAGGTAGTCCTAAGCAGTGGTTACAGGATGTCTACACAAGGGATTGACATGGCTTATTCTCAGAGGATTCAATATTTGCATTTATTCACCTGTGATTGGAAGAGAGGGCATAAAAAGAGCAGCTTCACCCTGTATAGTCTTTGTCAGTAGCAAAAGTTCTCCTTACACCTATGAGATTGCTTTTTGTGTGAAACCCACAAAATATCAGGATTTCCACATTACCTTTTAAAGGTCTAAATCTATTAAGAAACTGTAATTAAGCAACCGGTTAGAGAAAGTATTACATACAGCAAAACAGTATGGTCATGTGCAGCTTCTTACAGGCACAGATAAAATACTGACTCTCAGTACCTGCATTCAGACTCTGCTTACAAATTTCTGCCCTAAACTACACAATAACCAGCTGTTAAACTGTTTCTCTCCCCTCTGCTTTGCATTTGGTGACTAATCCTGCACAATGTCACACGTCCTCTCACTCTTACAGTAAATGAAAGTTCTAGGAGCTGCAAAGGGCAGGAATTCAACACTCTGAGGTATGACAAACTATATGGGAACTACCTACACCACTAAAGACCTGTAGATCACTTACTCATAAATTTGTTTAAAGTTTAGCAATAAAATGTTACCCTAAGTACATTTCCCATAGAAGCATGTGCATAATATTAAGCATATTAATGCCATAACTACCTTTTAGTGGCACTCGCCTCTGCTCAAAATAGGAATCTAAACAGGAAAAAACTTCACAGTGTCAATTATATAGCATTTCAGACATAAAAGGTGAAGATGAATGATTAATTTAATCTCATCACCTTGTCTTTGTAATAAATTGTAATTACAGTAAAAAAAGTACTTACAGAGTGCACCAGCAAGAGGATAATACCCCTTTTAATTAGGTAACTAATATAACTGATAAATTTTACCAAAGGCCAAATTTATTTCTTTACTTTTCCAGACTGAATAATAAGAAAGTATTCAAAATAGGAAGGAATCCCTTGAACTGGATGCACGATAACTTCATTTGGAGACAACAAAACAAAATGTACAGGTTTCTTCCATATTCACTTTCTCAGCCACTGCAAGAGCTTTTCCCTTGACTTTTTAATTTCAAGTACTAGAGTGATATTATATTGCTAAAATTCCAGTACTATACATTTACCAGAACGAAGACAAAATTGGGCTACAGCTTTAAAGGACACTTATTTTATATGCAAAGAGTTAAAATCTCTTATCTAACTGATCTCACCATTGGAATTGTTGTATTAATTTCTCAGAAAATAACGTATTTTAAAAAATTAAAAGGGGAAGACATACATAATGAAACTATCTCCCTTTTAAAATAATACATTTTCTTAAAACAGAAAACTTTGGAAAAATACTATAATGCTGTAAGAATAATTTGCAGACACAAATAACAAAATTCTCAATTATATTTTTACTTACCCAGCAAATGCTTGGACTGCATAAAGCTTGGAAGCATCCAAGGAACTTGCACTTACCAACCGAGCCTTTAATAGAGATCAAAAAAAGTACAGTTACTTGGTTGCTTTTAGTAAGTTTTGGACAGAGTTTAACTGCATCAAACATGTAAGACATATGAAAATGTTTAGCAGGGTCAGCTCCAGGCCAAAGCTAGACTAACTGTTCCTTTGGGAAACATTTTGATAGCATTCAGCATTTAGTGACACACAGTGGAAGAACCCATGGGAAGGTAAGGTATTGCTTCCCAATATTGTTGCCCTTTAAATCCTATAGTGAATGCAGGGTAGGTGATAATTAGAAGCAAAAATCAGATATCATGTTTGACAGTAGCAGACCCCTGTGTTGGCAATTATGGTAAGCACAACAGTGAGGGTTACCCTGTATATAAATGCAACACATTTGCAATACAATCAAAGGAGAACAAAAGAGTGGAAAGCTGGGAAAAACCATGCAGATTTCACAACTAAAATGACGGAACAAAACAGGTCAAATAAGTCACAAACAAACATCAACAAAATACATGATCCCTATAGCAAATAGGTGATTTTAAACCTTTTCATCCACAGAACCGCTATCTGAAAGAGAATTGGGAAGAAGGGGAATATAGGTTAGAAAAACCAGTCTATGAAAAAAATCTCATGCTATAAAATCTGTCAGTGTTTTAATCTGTTAATGCAGACCAGAATCCAAATAACACCTGTGCTTAGCTGTATAACTGGGGTGAGATCACTGTCACTACATTTTAAACAAACAAAAAGATGTTCTCGGTAGATAAGAAGACCTGCCACTTATGAAGGACAGTGTGGACAGTACATATTTCACATACTATACCCCATCTCCATGGGATTTTTAATTTTATTGCTTTTTAAAAAATTTATTTTTACTAATAATGAATATATATTTAATATATTTTCAGTGTTCAAATAAATAATGCTCTATTTTTAAGGAAAAGGCAAGTGTTTCTAAGGATATAAAGACCACACTCCCCAGCCCAACTCCTGAACTGTAACTATTCTATCACAGCTACTCATAAAATGACAGAAATTACTCCCCAAATACTAACAGAACTACAATTGTGAGCAAACTGCTTAATGTGAAAATTTACAGTCAGACAGAAAATCTTTGGTGACAGCAAAAGCTACCCTCATTTTATTGTCTTGTCACATTTGTACTTTAGAGTACAGTGCATACATGAAACACCATTGCTTTAATTGTCACCTTACTGATCTTCCCACCTCCCCAAAGGGAGTGCTCAAGGACCCTTTAAATCATTTGGACATTCTTGAGATGTTCAGAGATATCTCAGGTTATGTACATCACAAGATAACAATTTACACCTTAAACATGTGCCACATTTAATTTTTAAACCAGTTTATATACAGGAAAAATGACATTCAAACACATAAATCCAAAATATACTGGCAACTGTAAATTGCATAGTGTACAGGAGTGACAATCAGGGAACTAAAATGCTCTATTCTGCCACTAATTTTAGAGGCTGCTTACATGATCAAAGCATTTGACTGACTAGATTTATGAAAATGAGCTTACTCTTTAAACATTCTATTTTTAAAAAAAATTATTTGTGAAATGGATTTGTTTCACAGTGTTAGATAGTATTGGCTACTCTTTCAAGCATATGAAGAATGTTTGGACAACCATAAGAAATAACTTGCCAACTCCAAAATTATTATAGCCCTTCATAAGAGGGTGAAAGCAGAACCAGGAGGAAATAGGTGACTGTAAGCTGGGCTGGCCATGGCAACAGGATGGGGTGTGCTTTTCTGAGGCCTAAAGAAAAGAGGAGTAAAACCCACAGGGCTGGAGCAGCATCTGGACATCAATGAGAGGAAAGGCATGACAGCACTTAGCAACAGGGTAGGAGAGGCAGAGGCATCCATTCTCTAAATTGTAAAAAAGGAAGAGTCCAAAAGGCAAAGAAAAATCTGGGGACTGAGGGAAGATTTAAGCAAGACACTACTTGTAATTTAAGAAGCCTCATCACAATCTTTTCATGAAACCAGCACCTTATTTTAGAATATCTCATCATAGCAAAATTGTTGATACTGACATACAAAGGTGCAGAAAAAAAAATCTCAGTATTATTTATGTGGAATGCAATTCTTAAATAGTTGGCAGATACTTTGCTATCAGATGCCTAAAGAATCACATGAATTATATGATTAATTCACTTTTTAAAAAACTTATGTTAAAAATTGTTGAGACTTGTCTTCTACATAAAAAGGATTTTTTTCAGAGCATGAGAGACAGATATATAAAATTTTCTTTACCTCTCTTGGTTTCAGCCAACTTAAGCTAATTTCACTACATTTCCTTTACTGGAACCTAATTTTACATAAATTTAGTGAGGAGAGTGACAATCAAAATTAGGAAGGAGGAAAGGTATGTTTTTGGTTTAACTTACTTTTCTTAGCAGTCACTACATACAAAGAAAAATGCACCCATCTAATGGTCTTTTTTCTCAATAGAAATTGCATAAAGCGGACAAGTGACGCAAATTTCCCAAAAAAGAGATCTTAAGAACATCTCTTCTTTGTAACAAATGAATGCATCTTCAGAGACAAAATTAGTTTGAAAACTTCATTGTTTACTGCTTCTTCTGAACTCACCATGAGTGAAATCATCTGAACTGTGGAAGTGTTCTCTGTGTGTATGAGAGCACCAAATTGGGAAGTGTACAGTCACCAAGCAATTCACTTTAGTAGTCGTTAGGCTACCAGAACAGACAGCAACATTCCTTGATGTAGATAAGAAATGAACTGTGATTATGTAAGAGACTACTGAATGTATTTTCAAATCAGGGATTCAAGGCTAGACATCTCAGATTATATTGCTGAATGACAATGATTTACTTAAAAGAGCTTATCTTCATGTAATGCACTTCTGTCATCCACACAGTCAAAATACAACCTAAAAAAGTAATGAGTGCACCTAGGAGCAGTGGAAACATTGGTTCTTATATATAACCCTTCTTACTTTAATTAGTTGTTTCTCCTTACATTTTAATTGAAAATTCATTACATTATGAAATACCAGTAGTAGCCTTCAGATTGTGCCTTTATACCACAGACCATGTTAGATAAGAGGAAGGTATTTTTTACTAGGATTACAGGAAAAATCCTTTTGCTCCTTAATTGTTGCCATTTCAGCTCAGTGCTGTCCACATTGATATTTACAATCCTCTGTAGCAGAATGATGAAGAGCAGGGTGGTCATCTATCTGCATACTACTGAAAATTATTTTTACTAATGTCAAATATTGAAGGCAAAAGTGCGCACAAGCCCTTTGTATTTTTTAAGGCAGTCAATTACATTTCATTAGATAACTAAGCAGGATATTATATAAAATTAGTCTTTAAGTTTCCTTTAATACATTCCAGGTATTAAAAAGCTGTATAGTTCTCAACATAGCCACTAAATATTGGCTTCTGTTGAAAATAGTTTACATATGGGTATGGCTGGGGAATGAAGTGAGAGGGGCTTGTCATTTTTTCAGTACCCTCAAATAAGCCCCCTGGTTATTTTCTATCCACCTACTAGTTTAAATGTAGGCTAAGTAAAATTTCCAACAAGTGTTTATTAATACTGCATAATTGCTATTCAATCTTGGAATTAAAATTAACAGATCTGAGAAAAGTTTAACTTTACATCTTTATCAACTGCTTTCAGTTTTCAGTCATGGTCCAATGTATTCATTCTATTAGCAATAGTTGTCACCTGTAACTTCTTACACAAAATAGAAATTAATCATACAAGACAACCAGTTTCTATACCAAATTTTCTGAGGAAAAAACAAATCTATAAAGGATGCTGAAAAGGCAGAGTTTCCAAGCCTGAAAGGTGCATTAATAATGAAGATATGAAAGTCAGGACAGATCTTTGCTTTTGTAGCTTGTGACACCATCAGAAATACAACTGGCTCTATCAGTCAGCAGAGGTATTTCCATCAAAGAGGTTCAGGTGATTTTGCTCACCAGTCATAACCCTCCTTCAAAAGTCTTGTGTCATTATTTCACTTCTGCACTTTTCTGAGCAGCAGAACAATGACCCAACACACTCCCCTTTCTTTAATGACTGCAAAAATTCAGTTCTCCATTCCATGCCATAGCACAAGAACTGTAACAAGGTTCTAAAAATCTAAACTGCTAGGAAATCCTAGGATCAAAATTAATCAAAACATTGATTTTCCACTCTTGTAAATGTGCATTATTGCACAACACCAAATAGGAAAAAGAATTAAAGTTCATTATTTTCTCAAAGTACCATTTCAATATTTAATTCTGAAAAATGGCTGCAAGAACATCAAACTGACTGATAATTACGTTGCTCCTGGAAGCAAAGCCTTCAGACAAACTACTTGCTGGAATTAGATAACAATACAGCTGTTCCATGAAAATAACACGTGTAAAGTATCCACAGTCAGAAGTAGTTTCAAGTCTGAGATGGACAATTTTAATTAGCATGTATTGCCAAGAAAGGGAAATAAAAGATGAAAACCAGGTTTGAATAGAAGCAGGACATTAAAGAACTAGATTGGCCAAAACAATGACACAAATTAAGCCATGCTAAAATAATAAATGCTGCACCCAGAAGCTATTATTGCCACTAGAGAACAGAACATTACACTGTGTAAGCCCAGAGGATGTTGTATTGCTGAAGCTTATTCTATGGAGATTGCGTATAACGCTTGAAAGATAATATTAAAGCTAGCACATCATAAGAGATGACTGATGCTTGTCTGACAAAGAGAAGGTCAAACTTGAATAAAGCTTGGTTGACAGGAGAAATAGAAGAATTGCTGCTAGCACTTTACTAGCAGTGATGTAGAAAAATTACTAGCGGATACATGGAGAGTCAAAACAGGAGGTCAGTTTGGTGAAGATGAAAACTGCATTTGTGTCTTTATTAATAAAGTGTTCTGCAAATCTGAAACAAAAGGACATGCTTAAAAACATTAGACTTCTAATGGCTTTGTTTTCTATTGTTTTTCAACAGCTAGTAGATGCTCTACCAAATTCTAGAACTCATCTCTAAAACAGTAAGTTATAGACTGTCATGAGAACTGTTTGATTATAGAATGTGGTGAGCCCAAAAATCTACCATTCTCTTAAAAACTGGGCTCTCTTGACAATCTCTGTCTTGGAGTGATGGTAGGAAGTAAAAATCAGCATGCATTTTAAGCACTCTCTTCTCACCCCGGAAAGCATTAAAATGATAAGACATAGATTATCCAAAAAGGATGAAAAGCCATATTTTATCTCCCTCAATACATGTGATAACAGTACATGCAACCAAGTAATTAATTATTTGCTGTGAAAACAAATAGATAATTGATTATTGAAAATCTTTCTGCATCACAAAGCTAACAATGCCACAAACGAATCATGGTCTGAGTTGCAAGCTGAAATCCAATCGGACTACTTCCAAAGAAATCCAAGCAAACAGCCCTGTGCTTGGGGAACAAATGTGGGAATAGTTCCTCTGGACTCTAACAAACAGAAACCATGTTCCTTGCATTGAACACAAGGATTGCACTGAGACATGCAATCTGGTTTATCCTGACAGCACAGACAGAAGGGACAGCAGGGCTGGGATGTGCCGGTGGCAGCCTGGGACAGATCGTGAGCTGCAGTCCACCCTGGACCACAGAGAACACGAGGGCAGTAGCAAAAAGCTGAGTGCCATAAGAGCCGATCAGAAGGTCAAACAGTTGGTGACAAAGACACAAGTGCTCACAGCAAAAATGTTTTGGGGCATTTACTTCATACTGGTTCTATTTTTGGCCCTGATGACTGAAAGCCCATTAGCTGCTGAACACATCAGATGTGATCTTGAAGAGCAACATCTGGCTTGGTTGCATCAGTAAAACACATAGATCCCACTCAGCCATTCCGGTGATCAAAGCAAATGTGGCGAATTGGGAAGACAAAGATTTGCTTCAAAAGTGTATTTCTGTTGTAAAATAAAATGCTAATGGTGACACATTCATAAGTTATATACATATAGTACTCTTAAAGAGCAAGAATAACATGTACAGGTAGGATCAGAATGTACTATCTGAGCAACAGTCACATATTTCACAGGGTATAATATTCATAGCTGCTGTTGGCATGAAGTTGTTTCTTCTTCTGTGGAGTTGTTTCCACTTCTATGATAAGGTTTAGGAACTATTTAAAACAATCTCAAACACTTTAAACATTACAAACATTCAGAACCCCCAAAACAGAAGGCTAAAAAATTTAGATTAGCTGAGCTAATTTCAAGACTTATGGCAATGAAAGAAAAAATGAGTCAATGTATAATCAGATACAAAATAAAAAGATGACATCAAGCTAATAACACTTACTGAGATAAGACAAAGTTATCAGATTTTCTTCTGTTGATAAGAAACTAGCTTAACAGATACAAGAGAAGAACAATATTTGAAATTATATTATTAGCATTATACCCTTAAAAATTGTTATTTACTGTCATCTTTTATGTTATAGGTAAACTAAAAATCAAATTACAGTTTTGAAATAATAAGTTGAAATGATTATGCCTAAACACCAAAGAGAGACACAGATGTTAAGAACTATAGACTGGTACACTGGAATTCAAAGGATGACTTTTGGTACTTTTGGACTTTTTTGCTTGATAGGACACGCATAAATCCTTCTGAAATCCTCAATCCCTTTTTATAGTTGATAGAAAAAGGCATGTCTCCTTGTCCTTAACTTTCACGGTTTTTTAGAAGAAGAAAATTTCACCCAACATGCCTTTAAAAGTTCCTAAGAAAAATTCCCCTACTTTGTGTTTGCAGTACCCTCCTTGCCTTACGGATTCAGAGGAGCACCAGCTCCATCCTGTTTGTACAAAATGAAACAGGAAGAGCTACAGGATAAGATTAAAAAGTGCATTTTATAAATATTCCTCTCTCCTGGTTCATTTTTACATTCAATAATAGTACATCCATCACATCTGTCTGTCTTTATTCCAACTTGGAATATATGCAGCTGAAGGACAAGAATTCCTTTGGTGATGCTGCAGCTGCACTGGTGATACCCAGAGCTATCCATAGTTTATGGGCCTGTGACAGCATTGACAAATCACTTGCTGCTGCTCCAATAATCTACTCCAGAGAAGCTACCTGAGTGTCAGTCAGCAGATTGCTCTTTACCACTACTAATTTAGCAAAAAGAGATTACAGTATTTTCTGTGGTATTTTTTCTAGCTAACTTGTATCCTTGTATCTTTTGCACACCATATTCTTTATCATAGCATCCAAGATGTTTTTGAATGGCTCTGTCATCAACACAACCATAGGTCTTGATTTTCAGATTTACTAAAACTTATCTTGCAAGCCATCTGAAGAATACCCTCAGGATCCTCAAGGAAACAACCCTCATGATTAGCAAAGTTCTGTCAGTATCAAGAATAATTTTGCATCAGCAATAACTGGAGAGGTTTTGGGTATTTCCTTCAATTTAGAGTTCCTGGGAGACAACTGTCTAGGTGTTCCACTGATCACCTGGAAAATGTGCACAAATAAAAAAACCTGGTACCTCTCCCATGGGAGTAATCAGAATTTCCCTTTGACAGCAAAACAGAGAATCTCTAACACACTCTGTTGTAATATTCTACTTCACTAATACATGAGAGGAAGACTTGAGCCTATTTATGAATTCACATTTTCCAAGTCATTACATTTTTAAATGCATGTCCAGATATTTTTTCAGCCTGATGCTTTAACAAAATTCCTTTGTCCCAAAGCTGCATTCAAAAATTATGCAGTGTTATTTCCACTTCTAAAGTGCAACAATCTAAAGAAAATGCTTAAATATTTTGGAAATAAAAATATTTTTCATTCTTGATGATTCAATATTGTGTTCATTTTCCAACAAAACCAGTATAAAAACTCCTTGGAACAGACATTCATGGTCAGCTTTCCTCTCAGCTCTAGCAGCTTTAAATCTGTTTAAGCTCAAAAAGAGCAGACAAACTGCATGAATATTTATCAATCTACATGAATTCCAAAGTCAGTTAAAATAGTGTTAAATGGCCTCCTGCTTTCATAAGGAGGAGAGTAGCAGAGACTTTCTTTGTTTACAGAGGAGACCAGCAGTTTTCACAAATCACTTTTTTTAAAAACAGAAGTCATTCTCCAGCAGAAGAGGTTTGGGGTGCTCTGCTTTGTTGTTTTTTTTTTTTTTTTTTTTGGTTTGTCTACTTGTTTTTATTAAATAGCTAAAAACGGATTTCTGCCAAACATTACTGATTAAGGATGTCCTGGTTTGTTGTGGGTTTTTTTTTGGTTTGTTGTTTGGTTGGGTTTTTTGTTTTGTTTGGGGTGTTGTCTGGGTTTGTTTGCCTGGTTGGCTTATTTGTTTTATTTGCTTGAAGAATAGGTGTAGGTATTCTAGGAAAAGGCATCTGGCAACAGTAGAATTTTTTGAATCTGAGATTGTTACACAAATGTTGTTGTGACATACATTTCTCTGATGTAATGCACACTGATGTAGCAGGAGTTACTATGCTAAATTAAACTGTTGCTCTTCAATCTATTTGGTTACTATCCTGTTTACAAAGAGACCCACTATTATAATCTAAGATTTCCTGATAAGAACAAATGCTGTAACCACAGAATTAAAACACAATAAGCCAGAAGAACACTATTATGTTTCCTGGAAATATATTAAACAGGTTTTCAAATCCTTCTTTCACTCACTTAACTAGTGGGGAAAAAGTACAGACTGAACTGATACAAAGCATCCTTTCATGAAGCCCCAACTTTGGAGTGGTGAATGTAACTACTTGATTTTTCCTCACAGACAAAAAGATGGATGTATCATCTTCATCACTAACTGATTATATTTCGTGCCATAATTTTTCAAAAGAACATTTCTACAAATCCATTAATCTCAAGCTGGACAGACTGCCATTTTCTGTTTTAAGTCTCTGACATCTCTTTTCTCCATCAAAGGACAGCAGAGAAAAAGAAAGGGAAGGATATAAAGACTTATGCCTGACTCCAGTGAAACCAGTAGCAAGAAAATAATGCATTCACTCTGCTGTGCATGAAACAAGCACACGAAGCTGAGTCAAATCAATATACCTTGGTTCATCAGCACCATCCTGACTGAATTCATGGAGTGGTTAATAATTCTTTAGAACACTATTTTACCTCCTGTAATATTAGTAGAGGATTTTCAGAGTGCACACATACACATGTGAAAAAGGAAATGTGGCTAACCAGTTTGGGTGCAGGAATATTGTATTTATCTGTTTCTATCCACATCATCTGAAAATGTATTTTGTGTCCTCCCATCCTGCACAACTACAGCTTCTTATTGGACCACCTCCCCATCCCCCCCAAAAAGAGTTAAAGACATCCATCATTTTGTTTACCTGATGAAAAGACAAACACATGTTGAGAAAGAAAACCAAGACAATTGAAAAAATTGGATTATTACATTTCTGTGGTTCATTATCATTCCCAATACAGCACCAAAATAGATTCCTTGACTTGCAGTAATCTTGTTTCCTCAGTACCACACATCTATTAAAATGTATAGCAAGAGTAACCATTTCTTCCCCAGCCTGCTTACACAATACATCTGTTCCATTGTGACCATCTTCTCATGTAAACAGAGAAGGGAAGTTACACAGTTGAAAACTCTCTGCAATCTGCCTTTTTATATTATTTACACATTAAGAAAATAGCAATAGTTTAATCACCTTCTGTTGAGAAGTATTCTGTCCCCAAATCAATCTCTTTATAGATGATATATTAGATGAATATATATTCATTTTCCTTAAACATTGCAGATGAACTACATCAGCCACATGGAATGCACAATCAGTCCTTATATTAATGAAGTATTTTATCATTCTTATGAAAAAAAAACCCAAGCAAACCATAAATAAATGAGATGTGGGAAATCAAACAAAACTTTGTATCACTAAATACTGTGGCTTCAATGTTTTGAAGCAAAACAAAAAATCTTGAGGCTTGATACTGCTGCTACTTTTTATTAACTCTGAGTATTTCTGTCTGGACTATTCTTTCCCAATGATGCAAAGATTAATTGCATTTGTTCTGTCACTTTTTTTCCCCCATCAGACTGTGCCTGAGATTAGAAAGATGCAAAATGCCATTGGGCTGAGTGCAGGAAAAGCTTCTCAAAGAGATCACATAAAATAGTGTTTAATTCATTACTTTGAACAAGGTGAGGCTAAACTTCCAGGCAACTTAAGAGTGTTTCCACAACTCAGCTTCAGGCCTCTTTAGGGGATTCTGGGTTTACATTAACACACACTGCAATGGTATAAAGTAAGTCCATACATTATCAACTGAAAGCTGCATTAGTTCAAGACAGTTTAGACTGAATTTTTATTTATTTTATTAAATTTATATTTAATTTTTAGCAACAAAATACTTGAAGAAATAAGGTGTAATGAGAACAGAATATGCTTAGATTTCAAAGAATTCCAAAACATGAAAAACTGTACTTTCATTGTAACAAAAGCAAACTGATTAAAAAGGACCTGTAAAAGATAAGACAGGGACAGAATGGAAGAAGCCATTAGGGAAAAAGAAAGCTAGAAAATAATATGTGAGGACCAGAAAAATGAATAAAAGTGTTAGCCATTCTCAATTACAGTGTACAAAGAAACAAACAACTGGGTAGCATTTCTTCGATTTTTTCAAGCCGCCAATCCCTCCACTGATACACACCCATCCAAGCAATGTCTCTGTATCCCTACAGAACTTTAAATCTGAGAATTACTCATGTACTGCTCATGTCTCCTCTCATTCGTATAACCTAGTCATTCTAGTATGACTCCAAAAACATTTTTTAATAAATAATACATAAGCAATCAGCCCAGAGAGTATTTTTCCTCCAGACAGTGACAGAGAATAGGAATATCTTATGGGGTTCTTGTACACTAATAACTTATTTATGTACCAAAGATTTATTGACCTTACCTTATGCATTACTAGAATGAAAATCATATAATTCTAAAACTTTCTTTTGTATTAACTTGGAGACTGAAAACTACGATATTATACAGTTCTATCTCTGCTTGGACAGATTGTTGTCTAACAGCTCTTGCTTACATGGAGGGATGAAACAATTCATTGAATAATAGGTTGTGTTTGGTTATATAATGAAGATTAATTCAAAGAATTTTTTCTCTTTCAAGTGCTTTTCCATCTAAAAGTAAGAAATCTGAACCTGTCTGTGAATCAGTTACAAGGGTAAGAGAGTAATAAAATCCAAGAAGCATCCATAAAAGTAATGTAGACCCTAGAACAGCCATTAGTAATTTTTTAAAAAAATTATTATTGCTCCTGCAAATATTAAAATGAAGATTGAATACCTCAAACAACTATTTGCTTAAATGACAAACTAAGTATTCCCTGGACATGCCTAATTACATACATAAAGAAGAGAAGGCAGGTTGTCAAAAATGAGAAGTTAAAAAATATGTTTTAGGAGTTTTGAAGAACTCCTTTAAGAACTGATTTAGAAAATGTTTTTTCCTAGACTGTGCCATTCAAGTAATAAACAGAAATTGAAGGCGTTTTGTCTTAGCAGCCAAACTGACATTAAGAAGACATCCCTCTTCAAAGGCTGCATAGAAAGTATTCAAAATGCATTTCCATATCACTGAACAGCTGAGGCTGGGAGGGAACTCTGGAGGTCTTGTCTAAGAACCCTGCTCAAATCAGGCCACCCAGAGCAGGCTGTCCAGGACCATGTCCAGATGGATTTTGACTATCTCCAAGGACAGACATTCCACCTGTGGATTTTATTATCTGTGAACAGACTGACTGTAATACCCATTATCCAGTTCACTGAGAGTAATCTGAAAGTAAAATAAAGAAAGATTTTGCTCCAACAATACTACCTGTTACTCAGCAGAAATAGTTTTCAGGTAATATATTCTTTGAATAGACTACTCCAGCTAGAAAATGTATTTTGCAAATTTTAAACTCTGAAGAACTGTTACATGTTCTGTGGACAGTCATAAAGGTAAGAATAGCATATTCATCCATTAGATATAAAAACATGAAAGATGATAGGTATTGCTAATAGGTATTGCTAGGTGTGCTACAGGACCTGAAGACCCATTTATAACAAAACATTTGCTGGCTGTTGCAACAGAATTCCTAACTGAAACATGTATCCTCTTCCTTGTTGGCACGGGAAACACAGTGTGAAGAGGAAACAGAACTGCTGCTCAAGAGTGAATGCACATTGTTTTCAGAATAAACTGAGAAATAATGTGTTGTAGCAGTTTATTTGTAAATTCCCCATAACCTCCTGATGTTTTCCCTTTCTCTTTTATTTCCTCCTCTTTTATAATATTCTTGATTATTTTATTTTTGGAAACATAAGTCGAGGTCCTGGTATAACATCTAGAAACTACGCAGACACTTTGCCCCATAGACTACACCCAATATCACGTTTTCATAAACTGGTCTTGGTGGCAAATGGATTCTCTGTAAATATAAGAAATGTTTCAGTTATTCAGAAGAAAAAATGTCAATAGATTAAGAGACTGAAAGAAATCTTTCACCTGCTGGGTTAAAAGAGGAACATACACTTAATTCTTAGAAAGGATTGCATGGGATGTATCAAAGTTAGTTCTCGTTTTCTAACAACTATTATCTACCAATATACACAAACACACAGACTTTAAATAGTAGAACCAATTTGTGTGTCAAAATTTGGCGTCTTCCTTGCATGGTTTCTGTAATTAAGTCCTGAGACCATTATATTCCTATATAGGTAAAACGAATGTTGTTCCCTTCTCCCATGCATCACAAAATCAGGAAAAAGTAATGAAAATCCTAGTTATTGATTGCTGTTCATTCATATACATACCATGTAGTATCTAACAGAGTACTGTAGAAAAACGGGTGCAAAATACAAGTATACAATTGAGTGTCATTATTTAAATATAAAATAGACTTTAAAGTAAACTCTACTACTATCAAAATTTATATGCATTTGTAATTGACTTTCAAGTTGACTATAGATTTATTGTAAAAGTAGTTCATGTACAAAAAGAAACACCATAGTAGCTCAAGCTCATTACTACTAAATACAATCTTTGGCTAAAGGCACATTTTTTCATCTTTAAAATGAACGTATCAGATGATCATTTTTCCCAGGCAGATAAAGGAAAGATTCAGTCAAGGTGACAATTACCATCTGGCTAGCTACAGTCATTATAATGCTCCAAATTAAATGCACATGCAATATTATACTGAATGTTATTAGAGTTACAGTTAATGTTTATATTGAATATCACCATATTTGTATATTATTAGTATATTACTTTTTCTATTACTAGTAATTACTTTGTATATTATTGAAGTTATATATATATGACTGTCTGCTTTGAAATCTGATAATATGGAAGACAGAAATCATGAAAAATTAGTGTGAAACCCTCCTGTGAATTTAGTTCCTTCCTAAAGTAACTTCTTCATACATGGATGCTACCATTTACACACTTGTCTTTCTTCCACACTGTCCTCACCCCATTTTGGGGACTGACTACTCTTGAGAGCTTGTTGGGAGTACAAATAAGGACAGAATCAAAGTAAGAACAGACACAGAATCTGTTTAGACTTTTACTCTTGTAAGTATATAACAAGTTAAAGGTTGCATATGGGGTAGAGAACACTGCCCATCAGAATGAATACAGAACTTAACCATGCCTTGAAAACTATTGAAGAAAGCAAGAGTGTAGCATCTGAACACTCTGTATTACTCCTATAAATACATGTATAAAACTATGAGGAAACCAAGAACAGTGTACTATTTAGTTCTTTTTAAGACTTAAACCTTGTGAAATTTAGTTTTAAAGTTACTGAAAATCAAAGAAATATATCTACTTACAAGCATGTCTGACTAAACAAATTCAGAAAGACGTTGGAAATTTAATCTTTTGATTTCTATGGAACTATTTTACCCTCTAAACAAAACCGGACATAAGCAGATTTTTTTCTGCTGAATTCAATGGGAGCATGAAACGTACCCTACAAAAATCAATGTCCAATCTAATGAGAACAATGTTTTACTTAAAAGACAGTATTAAAACACTGTTACCTCCAGCAAGGATCTTCTCCTCCAAATCATTCATTTGTTTCTTGTACGCTTTTAAAGCAGCTTCTTTAAATGATGGTCGTATTCTTTTTTTCTTTGGAATTTCAGTAACTTCAGTAATCATCTCTGGGACATTCTGATTTTCATCCTCCCTTATTTCTACTTCAGAAGCCATATCACTTTCAACTTCCAATATCTCTTCGCTGATCACACTGTCAAACTGTGTGTCATATTGTTCCTCTGGTAGCATTGCATATGGAGTTTCATACAAAGACTGGTCCAGTTCATACTCTTGGACCTGCTCACTAGTTTCACTACTATTAGTTCTATTTTCTAGTTTGGCAAGGACTTGTTCCATTACTTCTACATAGTCCGTTTCATTCTCACCAGATGGTTCAATCAATTCTTCCTCATACTCTGCTTTGTAGCAATACGGCTCAGCATAAACATCAGAATCGAGTGTTGTACTTGATTCATTTGCAGTAGACTGAGACAGTGTTCTAAACCTTCCCATAAAAGATGATCCACTGTCTTCATACCCACTTAAACTTTGTGTACTTTTATTCCAGACTACTTCTAAAGCTGACTTTGCACGCTGAAGTGTAGATCCAAATTTAGGAAAGCTGAAAGTCTTATCAGAAAGATCTATGCTTAATCGGCTGTGCCATGATTTAGGGGCAGTTTCCTCTGAGTCGTCACTTGGTAGTTCACTTTGACTTCGGTACATCATAGGCAATTTGTTTTGATTCTGATAAGAGGAGATAGAATTTGTTTCCTGATAATCATCGTATTGACCAGTCCACTGACTTTGTGTTTCACTGTCAAGGCCCGGACAAGATGGAGAAGTACCATCCAGAGTGAAATCATAGCTTTCAGTATCATACTGGGGGTCAGAACTTTGGCCCTTTCCAAAATCTGTCTGTTGGTCTGAAGGGCTGCTCATATCATACACAAAAACCTCCTGTGTGGATGAGTCTAGGCCCAAATCTGCCTCTTGTTCCAACTGATTCCAGTTTTGCCATGGGGAAAGATCATCCTGTAAAGAAAGCTGACTATCATCATAATGGTTTATATCTCCAGATACATGGATTATTCCATTGCTTACTCCACTATCAACAGTTTCTATGTTCCCTGTTTCATTTTGCTCTGGATACTGCTGCATGTCTTGGGCAAAAGTTTGCTCCTGGGAACTGCCATACCAGTTTAGAGAATCATCTTGCCTTCGCTGCCAAAGTTCTCGATCAGAGGAAGACAACAATGAACTGCCATTTGTTCTGCTAAAATACTGGTTTTCTGAAAAATCCTCAGAGTAAGACTGACACAATTTTGAGAAATCTGATTCTGAACGGCTAAGCTTTGGTGTTGCAAAGTCATTCTGTAAATGCCATAAAGGAGTCACATCTGAATAATAGGCCTTTGATTGTTTTTCCATAGTGTCAAATTCTGGTGACTGATTGTCATAACTTCTGTGTGAAAAGGTGCTATTGTCAGCAGTTCTGTCAAGGTCTTTAGTGTTTGGGGACTCAGTAGTCCCCTTTGTAGTGCTTGTTTTTATCTGAAATGCTGATTTAGATATTTTTGCATAACTGTTCTTATTTATATCTGATTCCAAGTCTTTATCACTGTCAGGTGACTCCCAGTCATGCATTTTAGATTTTGTCTCCACAGTTAAATGTTTCATATCCATGCTTTCATATGTCTGAGAGGAAGGAAGTCCTCTTTCTTTCTTATCTTTTATTTCATGGGAAAATATATCTGTAGAAATTCCAATGCCAGTTCCCTTAAGTTTATAAGACTTTTTTAAAATCAAATCTCTCTGTTGTGATGACTCAAAGTAAACAAGGATCGGTCTTGGCTTTGCATTTGGACAGTCTCTTTGCTGCCCAAGCCTTTGGGCAAACTCAATTTTAATGGTGCTTTGTGCCTCTGAGAATCCCATTTTTTCTATTAATATTTTGTAAACTATGCTTTCAGCTTTTTCAAGCCGCTCTTCAGGCACATTTAGAAACCTAAGACTTGCTTTGTTTCCTGGGTGGCCTATCTGCTTAATGTAGTCATGTATGTCCCGAGTTTCTCTTCTGGACTGTACAAATCCAGTTCGCAATTGTTCAATTTCATTTTGCACAACTTCTACACTACTAGAAATTTCATCAATTGATTGTTTCAGAGCATTAACATGCCCTCTTAATTCAGAGAGTTCTGTTTCAATTTGACTTATTCCCTGAAGCTCCTTAAAGATCATTTCCATAACATCATGGGTTTGGCTAATACAACCTGTCGAACTAAAGCCAGGTTCAAGAGTGTTTGATTTCTGGTGACGGCCAGTTCTGTCCAGAGATTTACTTCTTAACCCCCATGTTTTCCTCCATGAACTTAGCTCCGAGTCTGATGAGACACATTCTTGGCTCTTCTTCCATTTCCTTAGTTTTCGTAAGGCTCCCAGCTTCAGTGTGTGTAAAGTGCGCTCTCCATCCGAACTTCCATCAGAGGCTGCAAGGCTGCTCAAGCTTTTCCTGTTGCGTCGCACAGGCATTGTGTGGGATAAGTATTCGCTTTTCTTGCTATTGGTTTTTACTTCACTTAATGACTCAGAACAAGAGCTATCATTTGAAGACAGGTCTTGAACTATATCTTCATTATTAGTGTTTGCTACAAAAATATGCCTTTGCAGTCCATTGGCAATAGCAACTCTGTAACTGAATGTTGGAGAAAGTGAAAATTCTCTATTACTTTCCTCTTCTTCAGTTGATAAGTTGCGGGCAGATGGGCACTTGGCAATCTTTTTAACGGTGCTTTTTAAAGTATTGGAAAATTTTGGATTTTTTGTTTGTCCAATATGACTTAAGTCTTGTTCCTTTTTGCTCTGACAACTCTCTTTCCTTTTTGTACTATTTCCCGATTTCTTTGTAAACATTCCTTTGCAAATCTTATATATATAAGATGAGATCAGGCTCTTGAAGAGAGCAGAAACCATGGAGCGCAATTTATGTTAAGCTGTTTCCATAAAACACAATTTTTGATCCAGAGAAGTATTTTTATCTCCAAGAGGATCATTGGCAAATGTTTCAGTGGAGACTATAGCCATAAAAACTACTGATGCTCTGGAATAATGTGACAGAAAAATTAAAAAAAGAATCACACATCTGCTTGTTCAAAATAAAATCCTGAAGAGGTTCTGTATGTCTTGCAAAATCTCACTGTGTTGCACATGGCTTCTTGAAGTGTCTAAAAAGGAGGGAATGACATTACAATGGCTGTCAAGCAAACTTATCATTCAATAATACTGATGATGTTTTAACTAGGTTACAATGAAAACACAGATGATTCCCCATAATTGTCTGAATAGATTTTTTCATAAATAATTGAAGCTGAAAACAGTTTCAGGCAATATTAACAACAATTAATAAGCTATACTTATTTCCAGGCTTCTTCATCCAGTTTAATTCTCTGACTTTAACAGAGATATTCAGTTTAAAATGCTCTCTGCTTTCTTTCAGAGTACCAACATTTCAATTTAGATCCATATGATACATGGCAGTGATCAAAAAAACGGACAGGGTAACAAATAGTTACTAGCTAATAAAACAAAAGTAGAAAGTTTTCTCATCTTTTAGAACAAGGCAGGGTTCAGGTACATGTGAGTATTGTATAAATGAAGTGCTGTTCTATCTTGAGATTGAATTATGTACATGACTATAGTTTGTGAAATAGTTGCTTTGACACCAGACTTTAATATGCTATGATAAGCCAAGACTCAAAAGTGGGCTTATCTTCTTGGTATCTCTTCTTTAAGAAGTAAAATACAATAACTCATAAAGCATAACAGAAAATAAGGACAACTAATGGAAATTCTCATCGAGGTTATTAAATTTGACATTTTTCTGGTAACATAACGCCCTCCCCGGCAAACCTACACAAAACATGGTTTACAAGTTGCAGGACATAAACAGGTGCCATTACAACAGAAAAGCCATTTGATCTAAAAGAAGTCTAAAAAGTTTCCATGAGGTATCTGGAAGTTTCTACTCCATACTACAAAACCTTGTATTCCATAGAAATGTAGTCAATAATTTTAAACGTGTCAATGTATTCTTCTGCACAGCATACCATTCACCTCCCAATTTCAAAATCGTGGAATAAAAAACAAGGCAATAAGCTCTGAAAAATCCATCAAAGAAGAAGTTCTTAAAATGGCCATTTTGGTATCTAAAGCAGATAAAAATTCTTTGGCAGAATAAGAAGTCTGTTTAAATTAAGGCTACATAAAGGGTTAAAAAATGCTCTGTGATGTCCTAAGAGGAGTTGAGAATATGAACTGTCCTTGTCTGCAAACATCCTGGCACTCTATGAAACATCATGGTCCACTGACATCCCTCAAGAAATGGTCTTTGCATTGCATAATTTGTCTTCATTGACCTTACTATTATACTCTATATATTTATTCACTTCATATACACACATATGTAATGGTAAATAATAAACACTAACTCCTGATAAAAACTGCAGCAGCAAAATGCATTGTGCTGCACAGAGCACAGACAAAGCTGCTAAAAGCCTGGTTGGCTTCTGGAATCCTGGAATAGAGAATGTAAACAGACTCATTTCTTTTCTAGTTAAAACAAAACTGGGATGCAGAGTGAGCCAAAAAATAGAAAACATTCTTCACTCTTCCCAAAGTGGCTATTTATTATTTTACAAAAAGATGAAATATCTGTGGGACATGAATCACATTTTTAACACATATGCTTCAGCATAGTCCTTGCCATTTTTTCTTATAGGTTTATGCCTAAAGCACCAAGAGTGAATTAAGAGCAAGCAATATTTGGAAGCAAAAGAATGGTCAATGAGAGTGCATGCAGTTTTCATGGAATGCAAATGATATCTCTCAGAATATTGAGAAGTTTTCACTAGAGCCAAGGCTGCCTTGTTTTCACATATTATTAGTAGAGAAAGGAACCATCTTGGGACACTTTTCAATGTCAAAGGCATGTTTCTGGATGTAGAAACACTTGTTAACCATTCAGCTCTTACACTGAATGCTTGTAACCATTTATCGAACAAGATTTGAAGCGTGATTGCCTACCTCCTTTGCCCACATAGCCACAGATTTTTAAGTGCCTTCTTATATAAACTTCACTTAGATGACTTGGACATTCTTCAAATGACTTCAAATCAAGAATGTATAAACAAGCCAGAAGGCTTGTTTCCTGTCTTAGTCTAAAAAGCATCAAGAAATAATGAAGTTACCACTGGAATCTGGACCATTTCCATTCACTTTCAATAAGGTTTAATGCTTCTCTGTAGAAGAATCTTGATTTCATAGCAAGCCATATACATATATATATGTGTGTGTGTGTGTTTGTTTTATCCAGTGTCTAACCAATGATTTTATCAGAGATAACTGAAAGTATTACAAATAGCTGAACATTCAGAACTGAATTTATTTCAACTCAGTTTCTGACAACGCCATAGTGAATTAAAAGCTGTGCTGTTACAAATACAGGGAGGTCTGCTAAATGGAGCAGATTTATGTTCTCTCATGCGAGTTCTATTCCATCTCAGCTGTATTAGTCATATGATCTGTTAATCAGTTTACAGCCTACCATTGCTCTGTCAAAAACTCTTTTTCTACAATAGTATGTCTACATATGGAATCAAGTTTGAGTCATT
The DNA here is from genome assembly GCA_024865655.1 of Emberiza elegans. Classification (NCBI taxonomy): domain Eukaryota; kingdom Metazoa; phylum Chordata; class Aves; order Passeriformes; family Fringillidae; genus Emberiza; species Emberiza elegans. The sequence continues at coordinate 12,969,884 of JALJVW010000398.1, read as the reverse complement.
ACAGGTCTCATCCATTTCTTTCTGTAAAGATTTGCACAGGTTGTTCTTAACATTTAAAATCAATGTAAATTTAAAACTCCATAAGATAAAGTCTCTCAAGAAGGACATAGATCTAAGTCAATTATTTGAATGAGTTGCAGTTGTCATTTGGAGACTTGTTTTATCCAGGTCTCCCAATAAACCATTATGACCTAATTTTTAAAATTCTCACTTTGCTTGTTTATTGAATGAAAACAGTTTTTAAGATGAAATTCAACATTACTGGGTTAACCCATTCTAAGCAGAAGGATTCATGTTGAAATGTTACAGCAGTGAGGTATGGACTTTATGCTAGATGGTAATAGAGCAGGAAACTGGAAAGTGTTATGGATTGGGAAACTAGAACTAAAAAAAGTTCTTAATGGGGTTCTTCTATAAAGAAAGGACAAACTTACAGTCCATCAACTTTTGACCCATAGCAAATCTGAAAATAGTTTTGTCAATCAACTTGATGGTGAACAGATAATGTAGACCGGTTTCAAGCATATTAAACTGGATTTGTTGATAACAAAGCATTGTCAAAACAAAAATGTCAGTTGGAAGCATCATTTATAAAGGATCTTATTCCAAGTCTAAAACTAATGTGTCAGGTAGAAGGGGGGAGGAGTGGGCAGAGTTAAAAATGATAGCTTTTTAAATAATGCAAACAGAGTGCTTTAGTTACATATCTGAACACAAGACCCCCATTCCATTTCAAAAAATTACTTTAACAAATCCAGCCCTTTATTTAAAAAAAGAAGACAAGTGAATAATCTTAAAAATATAATTTCAGTATTTAAATAGAATAGCTAGATTACTGCTCAGCTTCTGTTCAGACCCTAGTAAATGAAGCTGCAGAGCAGCAGCTCTCTCCAGTATGAGGTAGCTTTATGGATACAGACTGTCCTCTTATAAAGCAAGTACCACAGCCTTGCTTAACCTTCACACTATTAATCAACTACAAGGGGTCTGTGTGTATTGAAAGGGAGAAGGCAGGAAGATGAGACTGAAGTGCATTTTCTCTCTATAAAAATACCCTATGACAGTTCACGTTCACAACTCCAAGATGGTAGGGGGAACCAAAGCAAAACTAAGAAGTCTTCATCTGGAGCAAAATCAACCTGTATTTGTGCCAAAATAGTCACTAGAGTCTATAGACAGAAACATATTTTTGTGATACTCAAGATACTCCCCAGAAATTAATTAATTAAATATAACAAAAAATGTGTAGCCTACCCCGCATCTGCAGAAACTGAGGCTAAGAGAGGTTCTCTAACCATCAGGTACATAAGGAAACAATAACAGAATTCAGATATACAGATTTATTAATTATGGTGTTTTACTAATTTTATGCCTGCCTGGGGATAAGGTTATCTTGACATAAGTGTACTTGCCCTCAGCTCAGGTCTGCTGGGTGAAACCTATGTTCCCTTCCTTTTGACAAGCATTACAGTGTACACTCCAATTGCTTCATTAATTTACTACAACAGAAGCACTATACTGACAATCATCTCAGATGACCTAATTCAGAAGAACTTAATTTAGAGCACTTATCTGCTTCTCTATATTCTTCTTAAATTCTCCTGTAGTCATAACTACTGACATTTTAAATCTGTGTAATTTGTGAGTCTCAAGGTAAAATCACATTTTTCTTAACACTGCATATGCTATGTGGATGACCTGCCTGAAGAACCTGGCAGAGGCAGGGCCAAGAGCAATGAAGAGATCTGCTTTCTCTTTTGGGTAATTACTCTTTGTTCCAAGAATTCCTCAGATTTTCACAGCAGCAGACTTTTGCCTATCCCTCTAGTCCCTCCAGGATTCACACAAGAGCATGGAGTGCTATCAGCATTCTCACTCTTTGGCTAGGAAGCTCTTTTATTGTTCTTCAAAATTACTTGGAAAGTTTACTATATCTGCTTATTTACCTGGTAGTATCTCTTTATGGATCCTGCTATTTATGCATATCTAACCACCCTCAGAATGTGTTGCCTTCTCTATTTATGAGCATGTACAAAGTAAAACTAACTACCAAACTGCTGATTCAAACCACAGTCTCTTAAGAGCCTACAATCTGCTTATTTTTTAACCCACAAGGCCTACTGCTGTCCTGAGGAGGCTGCACATATATTCATGGGGCACACTACAGTTTCTTCCAATATATAAATTGAACAGTCATGCTGCAAGACTAGTCATTCATGTCTGTTACGTATCTATTCTGTCAGCATACAACTTAATAGAGTTTAAGGAAAAAAGATGGAAACAGCACATGCTTAAACCTGACTGGCTCATTGTGATTTAGAACATCTAACCTAGAAATCATATAGAGAACTTTCTGCATTAGTGAATTCACTCAGTAGTTAAGCAGTTGCAATTAAACTACTTTGTAATGTATAGAAAAACATTGTCTTCGGATTAGCATAGAAGAAAATGCAAAATCCTAGCAAGCTAGGATGAGTAATTTTTTCTGGAGAGAAAAGTCATCTTCACTGCTTCCCTATGACTATGACCACTAAGGAAAAAGAGGAAATTTGTTGTTCAGTAAAAAATGGAGGATTTTTTCTAATTACTGTTGAAGACAGACAAATTGAAGAAAACCCCACTATTTTATAATAACTTGCAGAATTACATTTTTAGTTATGCTATTCTCTACATCTTTGTATTCGTAATATTTGCATTTTTCACTACAAAGTTTTGTTAAGGCAACTGAGGCTATTGCAATTCAATAATTTTTTATAAGATTGTTGAAAGAATTTAGAATGCTATTTCTTTAGAAACAAATCTATGGTGTGGTATTTACATTACAAACATGAAGACTTGTAATTGAAGCAACTGTACTTAAAGGTCAATAGCCTTGACTAGACTAAAAACAGGAAAAGATGTGCCAAATACAGTAGATTAAAACTGAGATGTAAAAAGCTACAGAACAGATTCTAAAGGTAAATTATGGCCCATCTGGACAGCCTATAGGTAATGTAGGCCAGTTGAATGTGCACACAAGAATAAGTGACTGCAGATGATTTGGATAACAGCTTCAATATTATTTGACTAAATGTACTGACTTCTTTCTCTTTAATCTTTCTAGTTGTTTCCTTGACCTTCTCAACTTAAAAAAAATAAAAAAAAATTTACACTGTAGTGTATAACCAGGCAGTAATAATGACCCTTTCCCCCTCTCACACCTGTATACATGATATATGCTGTCCCATACAAAAACTTGTTTTTAGTCAATACTCAGTTCAAAACCTGCTAAGATTGAGACAATATCACCAAATAGTTCATTTCTATTCAAATGTAGACTACTAAAGGAATGGAAAACATGGGGTGGGAAAAGTTATTTGCTGACTATAAGGAAATTACTTTATAACTAAGTCAGTACCAGACATATTAGCTTTGTTGGACTATTACCAGCTTGCTATTATGTCAGATTACCATAAATAAAAGAGCTACTATATAATAATTAGAACCTAATTAGTACCTATTAAAAACCAGAAAGTATCAACATAAATTTTTACTTAATCTCAGTTCTGTCCCTAGTTTTGCCTGTCTTTTAAACATTACACACTGGGAACCCAAGGTTTAGTTTTGATTTAATTTACACTGAAGCATAGCATATATGCAGAGACTTTATTTACAGTATACTTAGTGTACTCAAAGTTTCTTCTAATACTAACATCTCATAAATTTCAGCAACTTTTCAGGATAGTAATTCCATCAGAAAAGATAATTAAAAAAAACCAACCAACCAACCAAAAAGACCCCATCCCATTTTCTTTCAGGTAGAAATTTTAATCCTCCAACTGTACTTGCCTGAGCCTTGGAATGGGCAATTCATTGCCCTGAATTAGATTTCTGTTGGACAGTTTACCATTAAATCAGTGACCACATGTGCACTACATCGCTCTACAGCTTTGATTTTTTTTCTTTCTTTAGGGTTTGGGGGCATTTTTTTAACTACTTACAAGTAAGAGAACAACTTTATATGGGCAAAGCCCTCTGGATTCCATTCCTCTGCACACAGAAATTTTACATGTTTTCTAAAATCTAGTAAATGAGTACTTGCATCAAACTTTTAGAACAAAAAGTTATGAAAAGGAAATTTTTTGATGAAGTGGTCCTTCATTTGAAAAATGGTAGCAATTGTCTGTGATATTTGATTTGAAAAATACCACAAATGACTACAGGTCTGTTGATATCAACATACACTAGGATGAGTAGGCAGACACAGATAGAAACCATGCTTAACACCTGAAATGACATTCACTGATAAGGATGGTACACAATAAACATATTTCTGAATTTGCTGCAACAACTTTATTAAAAAACCCCTCTGCTGTCTTTGCATCAATATCCTGACAAGTGTGGTACTCAGATTTGTACCTGAAAGCAAGAACCTTTGCTACCAACCTATGTGAATGACAAAATGAGAAAAACAAAACCAATGTAACAACCTTCTTAGGTGCCAAAGAATTTTTAGGCTTCAGAGCTGTAATGGTCTCACAAGGCAGAAGCTATTATACTACATTCTTCCTGGATTTTCACAACACTACGGTTAAATGAAAATTTGGAATTTTCAGTCCCCATTGATGCTTTGGTGAATTGGGAGATGTTCTGAGCTATGAGTATTCTCCTACTGTGTAACACTCTGGAATCCCAGTACTTTACCTGAGATTTCCTAAGTGTTTTCACAGCATTTCATTATGGTAATGTGCTGACATCACTGCAGGATCAAGTAAATGGTATAGTGACAGAAAACCTTTATGCAACTCTAAGTTGTGCATATTCACCTTAAAGAACTGTCATTTATCTTGCATCGTGGATTTTTTCTTTGAGATGACAGCTAATCTTAATTCATAATCATAATTCCTAACATTATATCCCTTACAAAAGGAATTTGTGATGAATGAAACATGCTTTAAACCTTAAATTCTACTTTTCATTCATCTTAGTGCTTTTAGACTTAACAGCATTCTCTCACTGCTTTTCTCACTATGTTTGTTGATTTAGATTATTAAGCACTGACTTTTAGAACATTAGTATGTATCAAATAACCTTACATTTTCAATTGCCAAATCATAGCTGTGTATTACACTGAAGAAAGGCATCTATTTTATATAATCACCAACAGGAAACAAGTATAGTGTCACCTTCTCTGTGAAAAATAGCTACAACTTTACAGACAGTTTATTCTCACACCAGACACAATTGATGTTACACCAATGAATGTTTTTAAGGCGTAAGAGTTCCTGCCAGCCAGGGGTTAACAACAGTATTATGATGCTGGAACTAATGTTAAACCTTTTTGGATCAACGTGTTATTAAAAAAAAAATTACTTCTAACTGGGCTGCATTGAAATTACAAATGCAACAGAATGTTTTAAGATATTTCAAGACTAATGAAAAATCAAATAAGCATTAAGCGTTTTCATACATTTTTACTAGACATAAGACAGCTATCAGTGTCCTTAGAACACAAAGCTATGTGCTCTTTAACTATTTCACTTATTACATGTCAGCTGAAATATTAATAGGAAAGTGCAAAAGGAGGCAGGTGACTGAAGAAAGGTGAGATCTAAAGAACGCAGTCATATTTTTATATGTGCATAATTCTTCCTCTTAAAGCAAAATGAACCATCAATCTCATAGTAAGAAATTAGTTTCAGCTACTATTGGCCGCTGAAATTGCAAAAGGAAAAATACTAATGTTATTTTCTTGAAGTTAAAATGATGGACAAAAATGTATGAAATAGTTATGGTGGTTTTTAGGTTGTGGCTTGGAGAAGGTACGTAATAGAGGGTTTTCTAAGACATAGATTTAGCTGTGGAACAGAATCAAACACATAGTCTAAGCAAGCTGCCTCTTCAAAAGAAAGCTGCACGGTGTTCATCTTGGAGATTAATCAAGACCCAGAAATACATAAGCATCCGTAAAGCTCAATTTATTACTAATCCTGTCACAAATTAGGAGAAAGGTACTGACATAAATAAGCAAAACATACTGTATTTTCACCGTGTATTCATATAATTTTTTGTTTATATTTTGATATCAATTTAAACATACCAACTCATTGAAAAATCCAACACCATACTGCCTTACTCAACTTATACTGTGAAGTTACCAACCCTACAAAATAATCTCCCCCAGTTTTTAATGAAGTGTTAATTCCAGAAGCCCAGACAATTTCATCAACATTATAGCATTAGAAAGCAAATCAGTTACAAATCAATGCATTGCATTAGCAAGAACAGCAGGAGGTACATTCAGAATGAAAATAAGCAAAGGAAACAAAGGAAACAGAAAACTGTATGCAGACTAGGCAAAAATACAAAGAGCATACATACCTGGATTAAATTCTTCTTAAAAATAAAATACAAATTACATACCACCATCTTTATATTATTTTCCATTTATGCAGAAACACTGTACACAAATCCATTACTATTTTGCCGTTCTTCCTTTAGCCTTAAATGATAAAACATGAGGCTGCTTCTCAGTGATTCAAGTCAAGTGCAGTCAGGCATGCTGCTAGTCTGCAACGGTATCTGTTCTAAATTCCACGGTATTCCCTAGGCAGCATTAAATGGGGATTTTTTTCCTTCCTCTCCCATTTTTCCCCCTCCTACAACTTGTGCTAACCGCTAAGAGCAATCGTGATGTTAGCTACTAATTCATTCTGCAGCTCAGGCTTGTTTCTCCTCTGTGATAGCAGAGCAGGAGTCAGCGTCCTACTCCGGTTCAAAAACAACATCAACACGAGAGAACAGTAATCATCCTGGGGCTTTATGTGCCGGGAACTTCCCCCGCTGCTGTTTTCTCCTGCCGCTGCTCCCGAATGCAGCACCCGCTGCAATAGGCACAGCCCTCCTGCGTGGCAGCAGCCCCTCTGCTCGCAGAGCCACTCAGGCTCCCGGAGCAGCCTCGCTCGCAGGAACAACACATGCAGTGCGTCGGGGGAGCTGCCAGGTGCGCATCCGTGCCCGCAGGGGAACAGCGGGACACAGCGGCTCTTGCTCGGCAGGGCCGTGTTCCACCCTAACCTTTCATTTATCAGTCTGACATGACCCACTGAAACGACTGCGTGCTGTTCTTATAGCGCTGCTTTCATCAACAGCTGATAATACTTGTAATGAATCTGCTAAATACCCTACATAACTACTATCATTCCATGATGATTGAAGGGTGCTCCACAATAAGAAATACATCACTCACTTTCCAGGAAAAGCACTTATATGTCCCCAGTGAATATCTAGGTAGTAGGAATCACCCTTTTATTTACTGCAATTCAAATAGCAGAATGGATTACTACTGTGCATGCAGTTAGTAAATTATCCTGCACAGAATACATCAGGTGTTTTTCCAAATCTTAACAGGTTTAGTAGTGTAAGGCCACATGCGGCCTTACACATATTGAAAATATATTTAAAACTGACACATGAAGGACTACAAAAATGCATCCACAATGAGCCTATATAAAACCATTCTACAGAGAGTACACACAGCCAGAGTGTAAATGTTTCACAAAACATGCATACAGGCATAAACCCTCAGGTATGTGATTATCCTCTTTAATCCTGGGAAACAGAATGACTGGAATGCCATAGGGAATATTAAAGTATGTATCTTTTCTGTATAAAAATTAAACCCTCAAACTTGGGATAGTCTGTAAGAACTGACATTTGTAGCGGAAGTTTGCAATTCAGTTACTTTCTTTGAATGATATGTTGAGTAAAAGGCAGCACTTAAGAGTGTTTAACAATTTCTAGTAATACTTGAAACTTTATAGCTTTCACTCTCTGCAATCCTTGTACTGTTGTTAGTACTGTCATCCTGGGACTCTGTTTTATGTACAATTTATAAACAGAAAAATTCTAGAATCAGATCTCTTATGTAAAGTTGTAAATTAATAATTTGGGGTTTTTGTATATGATTATAAAAATAATTATGGATCATATTTATTAAGTCTTGCTGACATAAATGCAACCTATAAACAAACCATTAACTAGATTTATAGTTAAGAACAGATGAATGAATGCTTGATTATTCAAATCTTACTATAGTTATTAGCCTGCAGCCATTACTCAATACTCTGTCTAAACTGAATCAAACTTGTTCTTTAAAACTGCCATATTACATGCCAAAAAATATATATAATAAAACTTTCTTGTAAGTGCACAATAGGAATATTCCACTGATTTCAATACTCAGTGCTACAGCCCTAACTACACAAGATGCAATAATAATTCCTCTCAACATCAACAGGACTGCTTATATAAGGATGAAATAAAGGAAAACCCAGGCTGCCTAGTCAAGCATGCCCACCTGTAGTAGTCACACACTTAGAAGTAACTATCCTTTTCAGCAAGATGAAACAAATGGCCTTAAGACTACAAACAGTAAAACTAGTAAATATTGGAACTGTTTCCCAGAAATATAAGATTTCGTCCTTTAATAAAAAATGTGTTTACCAATAACATTAATTCAGAATGCTTGGATTAATGTTGCCATCTTCAAGGAAGCTCCTAAGTGTTGACTCTGTTTATGCTCATGTATTGTGTTACTACATGCTAAGTGTTTCAGTTGAAAGGTGAACTTATTCAACTTATTTGATAATCCATCCTAAGTAGGACATTTTACTCTACCAGATGCATTATTCAACTGATATTTCAGAAGGAAATAAAAAAGCAAACATGAATCCAAAGACCTTCAAAACCCATCATGGCTTGTCTACCCTGGAGTTAAAGTTCTGTGTGGAACTTCTCCAAGCCAGAGATGTGGTGACTGTTTGTAATGATACCAATTAAGAATGAAATTTCATGTATAAATACATACCAATTACTCACAAGTGAAGCTACCCAAATTCATAACAAAGTTACATTGTACTTCTGTTTACACACTCCTCACATAGATAACAGGTTGATGGCTTTCTAATTCTGAGTTACAGCTGAAGTTCTCACAGGTTTGGAAGCCCAGATAGTTGTAAGTCAGTGACTGGAATGAAACTCCTGTGCATCTTGAGAAAACATCCACACCAGTTTTTGAAAAAGTAAAACAAAAGAGCAATTTGTGCGTGTGGGCCCCATGCATTGTGGCAGTTACTTGGCAGTAACCTGACATGTTGATGAAGCTGCCCTTGAAGAACTCTCAGGATTCACACTGATTTACTCTATTTCCCAAACAGAGTGCTAAAGAAGTAACTTCCACACATAGAAGGAAGAGAAGAAATACATGTAATTACATGTACGTATACAACGTGCATAGAGTTGTTGCAACTTGTTACACAATTCCAGCCAAACCCTGTAGCTTAATGGAGAAAACAATGAAAACCCTCACAAAGAAAACTATCACTACCAACCCCAAACCACACCCCAAACCAAAAACCCAAACCCCAATGGGCAGATATAAGCCTGCATAAAGAAAACAGCTACTCTTTGTGCCAATTTCCAGGATTACCGAGATCATGACTTTCAGAGATGATTCTTTGAATTCTTAGAAATAAAAGTCTGTCCACTGAAAATATTTCAGTAATTTCCATCATTACTTTTGTGTAATGCATTAAATAGCATATTTTAGATACTATTTGACTATTTCTACTCTATATACTTATATTGAACGGTGACAGATGTAAACTGAGAGAACAACTTTTAAGTAGTTCGTATTTCATGATGGATTTCAGCCTGAAAGTTGGAAAAGCTGTCGCACAACTAATCTTTCTCCTGCACATCACCTTGCCAGTTTGCTTAAGGGATGGTTATATCTCCTCGTTTATCAAAGAAAGGCAATAACTGTCAATTCCGGAATCCCATCCGTCAATTAGAAAGCCGTCTCGCGGGGCAGCTCGAATCGCGCCGCGGGCCCCAGGGAAGCGGAGCAGCCGCAGGGCCGCAGCCGAGCCCCGGGCGGGCTGGCCGCTCCCCGCGCGCCCCCTGCCGGCCGCGTCGCCCCGGCTCCCCCGAACCCGCCCGAGCGCGGCCGCCCCCGCTCCGCTGGGAGGCACGAACAGTGTTCTGCAGGCGCTCTTCTCCATCAGGGGTTTTGTTTTCTCTACACTGATCATTTTTCTTTACTGTCAAGCTCAATGTCTCCTTCTAGAAAGGAGGGTTTGCAAGAAGAAGGGAAAAGAGAAAATAACTGCTCTTGTATTTCATAATGCACCTGTGAGCTGGTTTAAATTGTACTTCAGATGACTCTGAAAAATGCTTTGAAGGTTCTGAAGCTAAGAAGGCTAAAGCTACTTCTTATTCCACATGAAAACTTTTCCAGACTTTTTAAAAAACTGCTAAGTTTACAAAGTTATGCAGTTTGAATTATATTAAGTGAAATAAAATCACATTTAGGATTTTTTTACAAATACCAATTAACAGGGAACAGGTAACCAATGTAAAAATGTCTTCTCACCAGCTGCAATTTAATCAAAATTTGGGCCTGACTTCAGACAGGATCAAAGCATAGGATCACAGCTGAAAAGCAAATACAGGGACAAAGGCCCAACAATAAATGAAGAACAGATCAATAAAGACCAATTTTTTTTTTTGAGCTTTCTCTCCATTCAGATTCATCAAGCACTTAAAGAAGTATAATGTATTTGAAGTGGTAACTTAAGAACAATACACCTGAACTCTGAAATTTAATTCCCCATTGTGTTCTTTCCTTATGACTATATTATTCATTGTTATTCTCTAGGAATGTGTTCACTCTATAAACTGTTTTAGTTTTTTTGTCTAGGAAAGTAGAATCCTTGCTAAAACTTTTTTAAAATGAAGAATCTGACTCAGTTGCCACTTCTCATGTGGGGAACTGATTTTAGGCTGCCTTTATCTCAAGCCTCAAGTTTTCTCACTCTTACCCTCTGGTTCTCTGCCCCATCCCACTGGGGGAGAACAAATGAGCAACTCTGGGGGTTTGGTTGCTGGCTGGGGTTAAATCACAATAACAGGGTAAAGTTTATTGAAACAGAAGCGAAGGAATGGAAGAGTTACAGCATCTCCTTTCAATACAATGCTCAGTCATATACTTAAACTCAAGTATATATTTAACTGTGCTACTAAAGGTGCTAATTAAGAGCCATCTCAAGACTTGTCAAGAGTGGCAGCAGCATAGGAAGATTTAGAAAGAGCACATCGCCAAACTTGAAGGAAAAAAAAAACTGGTAGTGAACTAAAACATCCAATCCTGCAAATTTGAAAATAGGTAAAGAGATGACAAGAAAGATCCATAGTGATGAAGTAGGAACTCTAAGGCAGATGCTGCAAGGATTCAAGAAAATGAGTGATTGCAACAATTGTGAAGTCGCATCTTTTATAATACATTGGGAAGCAAGGCAATTTAACTCCCCTGGATCTTTTTTCCCCCTAGGCCTTCTCCCTCCAGCTACTGCTTGGATTCCATCAATAGAATTCATTAGTTTTTCAATGTATGACCTGTCACTCTTTGTGCTAGGATTCAGAGTTCATCAGTGCTCCATTCTTGGCTGCTCTCTCCCCTACCCTACATCTCCTACTAAAATGATTGCTGGTTATCTCAGTATTTTTCTCTCCTCACCCTAGGGCCTGCTTGCCTTTCTTGCACTGTAAGAGGTTCTCAGCCAATCCTCATAACTAACAATCGCAATTCTCTCTAATGAAATGCATTCTTGCCTTCACAATCCTATTTATCTTCACTACATTCCAAAAGGCAGCTTTTGCCTCCACAGAAGGATGCCCATGAAGATCAGTCCAGCTGATTCATACTAACTGGCTTATTTTTCCTGCTTCATGTGAAACATCCACTGTCACTTGTAAACTTTCTCTGATGAGACCCCTGTTGAGTTTCAGTCTTTGGAAGCATTTTTTTTAAGCCTTCCCTCAAATGCTCACAAAACCACTCAATAATTCAATCATAAATGTGCACCAGGAGCTGTATAATTCTATAACACATCGAATTAGCCACAGGTTACCAATGAAATCAGTAATAAATAATATAACATCAGTCCAAATACAATCTGCAAAATGGTAAAACATAGTTACTTGAAACAGCAGGAAGAGGAAAAAAACATTACCATGGTGCCCTTTTGAACTCTGAAGCAAAGGAGAGAACTGAAGTTTAATTGTGGAAGAGAGCACATTACATTTGTTTGTTGATTTTCTATAATAATGGTTAAAAGCAAAAGCTTAGATTTTTAATCCTCTATTGTGAGTCATTATATATCACCTTTCAAAGAGAAAAACAGTGATAATTCTTTTTCTGAGCTTGTCTAACAGAATCCTCAAACAGTGATACAGCAGCTCACAAAGGCTCCTCCCAGGGTCCATAACACTCAATGCCTTCAATTAATTGAAGAAAGCAATTTTCAACTTTCACATTGATTTAAGGCAGGAAGGGCAAGAAGTAAATAATAGAACATCTAAACTCAAAATACTGTAGGAAGATCTAAGTTAAAATAAGTCTTCAAGTAAATTAACTGTAACTCTGGTCAGATAAAAAGACATCTGTTTTATTTTCTTCACAATTATATCAAATTTTGAAACATTTTCTCCCTGAGAAACTGTCAGAGGATGTAATTTCAGAGGGAAAAGGAAAAAAACCTGGTAGTTTACCTAAAATGATAGGAAATAGACAAAACAAAAATCAATTTATTCAGAATTGATGAGTAACACAATCTTGAACTTCTGCCTTTAGCCTTTTGTCAAAGTCAACTTTCTTAGCACCACTTTCTGAAAGCCTTAAAGGCAACTATGAAGTGATCTTGTGACTGTTGGTCCAATTACCCCACACCGACCTTTCTACCTTCTTCACGTTAACTCAGAGCTCAGACACAAGACAGCCAAAATTTTTATATTATATATTCTTCTATATACAGAAGAAGGACTGCTTGATGTAACCCATTAGTAATTTTCTTCACATACTATATATATTAAAAATGTAATTTATAAAGCAAAAACATCCCAGAAATTCCTTTAACTAACCAGGTATATTTTGATTTTCCTCATGCACCAATTAACATTCAAATCATTGTCAAAATATCTGCAGCTTGGCAAATTCGCACTTACGATGAACTCATTTAATTGAAAAGTGCACTTCATTTCTGTTTTCCAATTGTCAGTTTATCAGTTTTTGTTTAAATATTTAATCCTTGAAAGAAATTAAACTAAAAAAGCAAAAAAAAAAGCTTTGCTGTCAGTCATTTCACCCAGTAAAAATGCTGATTGCCACTTGAATATAATAATTACTTTTTAGTTGAATCAGGATGCAAAATATCTATTATTAATACTTTATGAAAAGGAAATACTTGTTTGTTTGCATTTCAAAACATGCTTGCATTACTTGGAATACAAAAAATTTTTCACCTGAGAGATTGCTTTTTATAAGAAAAAAAATTCTTTGGGTCTATTCTCTTTTAAAGAGAAGTTTGGCATTAATCTCATAGCCCTGTGGCTCCTAAACAAAGAATGATTTCTGCTTTCCCAGCCTTAAATTCCCACTGCTGTCATTGTGTAATATCTGCTTTAGTATTAGTTAATCAAGTTCTGTTTCTGAATAAGACAGTAAATCAATAGAGCTGACAAAATGAAGCTGCTGATAACTTCTCTATTAGTGAGCGTTCTCATACTGAGCATCACCACTGCATCCATCATGTAATTCACCACAAATCACAAAGAACAGCATTACAACAATCCACAGTGAATATTTAATTCTACTTAATATTTTTTAAATTTTGGAACACACCAATATATTTAATTTATTGAATAATTAGTGATCTATGGATGTGTTGTGCTCATTGTGCAGTTAAGAATAATGTATGTCCAGAAGATCCACCAAGGCAGATCTGTGCCACTCTCACTGCTGATCTCCAGATTATAAAACCAGTCAATACAGTGCCACTATGTCACTGGTTTTTTTTTGTCTCCAACACTCACTGTTGTCAATAAATACAGTTGTGGAATGATACAAAGGGTAACTTACATGACTACTATCCTGCTTAATGTTAGCCTTAGGAATGAATTACTATGCTTTGTATTTGATAAAAAAAGCATATCCATCTCAGAGAGGTGACATTTATTTATTCCAATATATTTCAGCAGCAAAACAGTCTCTACTTCACTAAGAATTAGTAGCTAAAGACATAATCAAAGTGACACATACAGCTGGGGTAGGAGGGGGGAGAGGGGAAAACCCATTTGATTGTACTCATGGCTGACACTGAGTTACAAGAAAAAAACTCTCCCAGTGCATCTTTTCATAATTGTTGTCAGTACTTCATAGCACTTATTTCAAAGCTGTTAGAAAACTAAGGCAAATAACAAAAGCTTCACTGTTCCTGGAAAACAGTGAACATGAAACTGAAAACCAGACACTGGGATGGGATTATTTTAAAAGAATTGTGGTTTTGATTTTTTTAAATCAGTCAGCAGAAGCACAATTAAAGGACTCTATCTAGTTTTGCACTGTCTTTTAAAAAGTTATTAAGTTTTATGTTTATATTAAGTTTTATTAATATTAAGTTTTACCTCAAATTCCCAATTTCTCCCCCCTCTCAAAGACAGGAAGGATTTCCCTAAAGCTTTTATTTTAGCACTGTTAGATCTTATGTATTGAAGGCTTAACTATTATTATTTCAAATATTCACCAAGGCAATTCATTATCTAAAAAGAAACAGTCTCCAAAACAGTTTGGCACTTTTCCTATCTAGTCAATGTTTGAGTAAATATTCATCAGCTACAATGCCTCTGGTAAACCACTGGGCTGTCATCTCATATTTGATCAGAATAGCTTATTTCAATTTCATATTTCCATAGATTATCATTAAAAGCATACATTCCAAATATTATTACTAAAACCCAAGACACACATATATTTTCTATCACAGTAAGAATTCATGTTTGTTTCACCTGTGAGGAAATACCTGAAGGCCATCAACCTGAACAAACTACACTCCCCCTGCCCCTGTTCCAAGCTAAAGCCACTTCCCCAAACCTCCAAGAATAGTTAAAAAAAAACCCCAAAAACGTCACTCCTCTCTTCTTAAAAGTTTCCAGGGACTGGTTCCTTATCTAAGCCTGCTTTGATGCCTAAAAATCTCCCTCATGGTTACTAAAGATTGTTATTTATTTTTCCAGCTCCTTATGGATAGAGACAGTTCTGTCCATGTGGCTGTATCTTACAGCAGTTACCTAAATAAAGAGATTACTTTTTGTGGAATACTAATTGATTAATTGATCTGTTTGCATGCCTCCATTATGAAGCTATGTGAGTAATGTATCTTCTTCAAAATATGTCAGGATTTTTTAGTCTTCTGATCTTGTTGTGCTGCATAGGATTTCTTTTTACTGATGGCCTTTTAAAGCCCCAATAATATTCGCAAGTGTAAAGTTTATTTTGATTAGGCATTGGCGGAGACTCATCCTTCATACATCTCATTTTCTGGGCAAACAATGGCACTTAATATCACATCAATTATGCTAAATCAACACTGAGATAATACCAATGTACTGTTTCAGAAAACCAGTTTATCTTCAGAGAGAAAAGACAAAGCAAAAAGTCCAAGGCAACCCACAAGGTTGAAGCGTAAAGAACTAAAGACAGAACTGTATTTCAGGAACAATAACTTTATCAGAAGAAAAACCTTATCTAAATTAATTCGTCATTAAATAAATGAAATAATTACTCAGGAATTAAATTAGCCTTTTAAATACATAAAGAAATTTCCCTCTTCACGAAGAGTTTCACATGAGGTATATGTTTACATCTCCCATCCACCTGATCTTCAAATTGTTAAAAGTCGCACAATAACTTTGCCAACAACTTTCAGCCCCATACTGATGCTAGATTAGCTGCTGAGCAATGTGCTCTTATTTCAGTGCACCAAGATATTTTGACTATTTTGTTACAAAAACCGACTCAATGGCACAGTGACAGCCCAAGATTCCAGCTCATGCATATTAACTTGCTTACCTTACCATCTTCTAATTCCTGACCTCAAAATTACTTTGAAGAACAGCAGTGAGAAGAAATGCAATTCTACTATTGCTTTATTCAAATACTTTTTAACATCTGAACAAAATTCAGCTGATTCATCAAGTCAAAGCTGCTGACTGTATGGCATTAGTTATTTGGTTTTAAACTCAGAAATAACTTTATCCTACTGATTAGGCAATGAAGCACACACTGAAGGAAAACTCCTCACAGAAGTATTTATCTTAAGGCTATTGCAACCTTTGTTGCAAGAAAAAACTGGACTCTTTGTCTGACAATTATGTTTGGTTAGAGACCAGGATTCTTCCTGCCTGTCTCCTTCAGTGAGCTACCATTGGCAGAAAAAAAGGAAAAGATCAAACCAGAATTGATGCAGAAACTGAGATCACATCAATCAGGTAAGTACTCTTCCCACAACACCCGAGTATAAACAGATTTCCCCCACCACTCTTTTCACACAAGCACAGCCTATGGATTATCATAAAGACAAGAGAATTCAGGAAAAAAAAAATAGGACTTGGTCCCCAAAGAGCAGGAAAAACCAGCTCAAAATGAACTGACGAAGCTTTATTTCAGATGGGGTTTGATTCATATTTACACTAAACAAGTTTGGCTGTGCCATTAAAGCACAGAAGAGATATTTTACAGCACACCACCTGAGAATAAGCAGTGTTTCCAAAAGGCCTACACACAAATACAACAGGAAGCCTGTGACTCTTCAGTTTCTCACAGGTACACACCAAAGACAATTGCTGTGATTCTCAGAAGTTATCAACAAGAGTTTTGCACTACAGTCAATGCAGGAAGACTGGGCAAAAACTAACAAAATGTGAATTCCCAACAGCTGATGCGAGGAAGTGGTTTGCAGTTCAACAGCAACAGTGAGACAGAAAATATGTTATCTTTGTTATGGTCAATAATGATACCAAGTGCTCATATTATTTTCCCTTAATTATCACATCTAATAAAAAAACATGTTGAGGCAGCGATATAATCAGTAGAATTTACAAGTTTTTTTCTGGGAGAAAATGTTCTTCAAACAATTTTTATTAATTATCAATGAAGTACTGATCTTCCTAAGTATCAAAAATTTAGACGAATATGTCTGATGTCATGGCATCTGGATTAATATGCAACACCTGTAAGATGGCCAAACTGCAATCACTCCTCTGAGACTAAAGAAAGTCTCAAACTCTCATCCTTTTAAGTGCTACAGAATAAAAAAAAATCCTGAGGTGACAGAACAGCAGAGATTTAAGAACCAATGGAAGAAGTTGTCTCAACTACCAGAAACTTGGCAGTCACATTGTCAGGTCCCACTTACATGAATTCAAATTCTCCTTGACACTGAGAAAATTTTTTAAATTACAGTGATACATCAAGTAGTTTTAAGAGTCATTCTTACCTGCTGGATAGCCCTGGCCCATCTTGCTCTTGCAAAATTACCTCCATTACCTTGGTCTGTATTTCTCCTGAAGAAAAGAAGGGGAAAAAAAGAAGTACTCAGAACAGAAAACTAAGAAAATAAGTAATTAATATGTCACTGGTTTTTTTGTCTCCAACACTCACTGTTGTCAATAAATACAGTTGTGGAATGATACAAAGGGTAACTTACATGACTACTATCCTGCTTAATGTTAGCCTTAGGAATGAATTACTATGCTTTGTATTTGATAAAAAAAGCATATCCATCTCAGAGAGGTGACATTTATTTATTCCAATATATTTCAGCAGCAAAACAGTCTCTACTTCACTAAGAATTAGTAGCTAAAGATATAATCAAAGTGACACATACAGCTGGGGTAGGAGGGGGGAGAGGGGAAAACCCATTTGATTGTACTCATGGCTGACACTGAGTTACAAGAAAAAAACTCTCCCAGTGCATCTTTTCATAATTGTTGTCAGTACTTCATAGCACTTATTTCAAAGCTGTTAGAAAACTAAGGCAAATAGCAAAACCTTCACTGTTCCTGGAAAACAGTGAACATGAAACTGAAAACCAGACACTGGGATGGGATTATTTTAAAAGAATTGTGGTTTTGATTTTTTTAAATCAGTCACCAGAAGCACAATTAAAGGACTCTATCTAGTTTTGCACTGTCTTTTAAAAAGCTATTAAGTTTTATGTTTATATTAAGTTTTATTTATATTAAGTTTTACCTCAAATTCCCAATTTCTCCCCCCTCTCAAAGACAGGAAGGATTTCCCTAAAGCTTTTATTTTAGCACTGTTAGATCTTATGTATTGAAGGCTTAACTATTATTATTTCAAATATTCACCAAGGCAATTCATTATCTAAAAAGAAACAGTCTCCAAAACAGTTTGGCACTTTTCCTATCTAGTCAATGTTTGAGTAAATATTCATCAGCTACAATGCCTCTGGTAAACCACTGGGCTGTCATCTCATATTTGATCAGAATAGCTTATTTCAATTTCATATTTCCATAGATTATTATTAAAAGCATACATTCCAAATATTATTACTAAAACCCAAGACAAACATATATTTTCTATCACAGTAAGAATTCATGTTTGTTTCACCTGTGAGGAAATACCTGAAGGCCATCAACCTGAACAAACTACACTCCCCCTGCCCCTGTTCCAAGCTAAAGCCACTTCCCCAAACCTCCAAGAATAGTTAAAAAAAAACCCCAAAAACGTCACTCCTCTCTTCTTAAAAGTTTCCAGGGACTGGTTCCTTATCTAAGCCTGCTTTGATGCCTAAAAATCTCCCTCATGGTTACTAAAGATTGTTATTTATTTTTCCAGCTCCTTATGGATAGAGACAGTTCTGTCCATGTGGCTGTATCTTACAGCAGTTACCTAAATAAAGAGATTACTTTTTGTGGAATACTAATTGATTAATTGATCTGTTTGCATGCCTCCATTATGAGGCTATGTGAGTAATGTATCTTCTTCAAAATATGTCAGGATTTTTTAGTCTTCTGATCTTGTTGTGCTGCATAGGATTTCTTTTTACTGATGGCCTTTTAAAGCCCCAATAATATTCATAAAGTGTAAAGTTTTATTTTGATTAGGCATTGGCGGAGACTCATCCTTCATACATCTCATTTTCTGGGCAAACAATGGCACTTAATATCACATCAATTATGCTAAATCAACACTGAGATAATACCAATGTACTGTTTCTGAAAACCAGTTTATCTTCAGAGAGAAAAGACAAAGCAAAAAGTCCAAGGCAACCCACAAGGTTGAAGCGTAAAGAACTAAAGACAGAACTGTATTTCAGGAACAATAACTTTATCAGAAGAAAAACCTTATCTAAATTAATTCGTCATTAAATAAATGAAATAATTACTCAGGAATTAAATTAGCTTTTTAAATACATAAAGAAATTTCCCTCTTCAAGAAGAGTTTCACATGAGGTATATGTTTACATCTCCCATCCACCTGATCTTCAAATTGTTAAAAGTCACACAATAACTTTGCCAACAACTTTCAGCCCCATACTGATGCTAGATTAGCTGCTGAGCAATGTGCTCTTATTTCAGTGCACCAAGATATTTTGACTATTTTGTTACAAAAACCGACTCAATGGCACAGTGACAGCCCAAGATTCCAGCTCATGCATATTAACTTGCTTACCTTACCATCTTCTAATTCCTGACCTCAAAATTACTTTGAAGAACAGCAGAGAGAAGAAATGCAATTCTACTATTGCTTTATTCAAATACTTTTTTAACATCTGAACAAAATTCAGCTGATTCATCAAGTCAAAGCTGCTGACTGTATGGCATTAGTTATTTGGTTTTAAACTCAGAAATAACTTTATCCTACTGATTAGGCAATGAAGCACACACTGAAGGAAAACTCCTCACAGAAGTATTTATCTTAAGGCTATTGCAACCTTTGTTGCAAGAAAAAACTGGACTCTTTGTCTGACAATTATGTTTGGTTAGAGACCAGGATTCTTCCTGCCTGTCTCCTTCAGTGAGCTACCATTGGCAGAAAAAAAGGAAAAGATCAAACCAGAATTGATGCAGAAACTGAGATCACATCAATCAGGTAAGTACTCTTCCCACAACACCCAGTATAAACAGATTTCCCCACCACTCTTTTCACACAAGCACAGCCTATGGATTATCATAAAGACAAGAGAATTCAGGAAAAAAAAAATAGGACTTGGTCCCCAAAGAGCAGGAAAAACCAGCTCAAAATGAACTGACGAAGCTTTATTTCAGATGGGGTTTGATTCATATTTACACTAAACAAGTTTGGCTGTGCCATTAAAGCACAGAAGAGATATTTTACAGCACACCACCTGAGAATAAGCAGTGTTTCCAAAAGGCCTACACACAAATACAACAGGAAGCCTGTGACTCTTCAGTTTCTCACAGGTACACACCAAAGACAATTGCTGTGATTCTCAGAAGTTATCAACAAGAGTTTTGCACTACAGTCAATGCAGGAAGACTGGGCAAAAACTAACAAAATGTGAATTCCCAACAGCTGATGCGAGGAAGTGGTTTGCAGTTCAACAGCAACAGTGAGACAGAAAATATGTTATCTTTGTTATGGTCAATAATGATACCAAGTGCTCATATTATTTTCCCTTAATTATCACATCTAATAAAAAAACATGTTGAGGCAGCGATATAATCAGTAGAATTTACAAGTTTTTTTCTGGGAGAAAATGTTCTTCAAACAATTTTTATTAATTATCAATGAAGTACTGATCTTCCTAAGTATCAAAAATTTAGACGAATATGTCTGATGTCATGGCATCTGGATTAATATGCAACACATGTAAGATGGCCAAACTGCAATCACTCCTCTAAGACTAAAGAAAGTCTCAAACTCTCATCCTTTTAGTGCTACAGAATAAAAAAAAATCCTGAGGTGACAGAACAGCAGAGATTTAAGAACCAATGGAAGAAGTTGTCTCAACTACCAGAAACTTGGCAGTCACATCGTCAGGTCCCACTTACATGAATTCAAATTCTCCTTGACACTGAGAAAATTTTTTAAATTACAGTGATACATCAAGTAGTTTTAAGAGTCATTCTTACCTGCTGGATAGCCCTGGCCCATCTTGCTCTTGCAAAATTACCTCCATTACCTTGGTCTGTATTTCTCCTGAAGAAAAGAAGGGGAAAAAAAGAAGTACTCAGAACAGAAAACTAAGAAAATAAGTAATTAAAAGAAATCTGATAAATCTATGGATGAGTGGATCAAAGTCAGATCCATCACTAACTCACAATATCACCTTTGGATTACAGGGGTTTCCACTAAAGCTATGAGTTTACTGGCTTGAAAATACACAATCCCTGCTCCTTGTATTATCCTGTTGTAAAAGAACATTAGCAAAGGAATACATTTCCCAATTACAGTGGCTCATAAATCAGGATTACAAGGTCTTTAATATGAAATAGCAGGAGGAGAGGCAGAAAACAGCAACAAAATCCAAACCACCAAGACAGTGGAA
This sequence comes from Emberiza elegans, assembly GCA_024865655.1. NCBI lineage: Eukaryota > Metazoa > Chordata > Aves > Passeriformes > Fringillidae > Emberiza > Emberiza elegans. The sequence goes on along the minus strand of JALJVW010000398.1, from coordinate 12,948,471 downwards.
AAAAAGAAACCTATGAATTTCCTCAGTAAAAGCATATCCTTGTCAGACAGAGACACTGCCACCAAGTCTTTGCCTACTGCACTAAAGGAGTTATTGAGAAACCAAATAACATAAAAACAATACTCCCTCTACCCCACAAAGTACCACCAGACAAAAACTAGTATTTACTCCAACCAATCTTTGAAATACAATCTGTTGCATATTTGATTGCCCTCACACAGAAGTTGCACACTTGCACAGGCCGATTATAATTAGAGCTCATTATTCAGCTATTTCACCACACCTGTGAAGAATGTTGGTTTAAACCAAAAAAACCCCTATTCCATTAATGGCTGTTAAGCACAGATTAAAATAATTAGTGTGGAGACTACACCCCTCCTGTAAGATTCTAAGTAATTCAAAAGCCACTACCTTGTACAATACCAGTAAAGTTGCAAAACAAAAATTATACAGTAAAATTCTACACATAAAATTTACAGAGGACAGTAGAAGCCTGTTTACTAACTGGAGTTTTTGCAGTATATTTATACTACACTTCAGTGCCATCCCTTGGTCTACACATTACTATTTAATTATCTTGGACTTTTGAACAGTACTCTTTTATTTGAGGAGAAAAATGTTCCCTCTGATATGCACAGCTGAGTGCACATGATGCAAACTAAGTGTGAAGAGGCTTGCCTTTCTCTGCCCTCATCTCTGAGGCTGCAATGTTTGCAGGTCCAGCCTTTTTCCTCTTCACAACTGGTTTTTTGTTTTCAGGTAAATCAACCAAGTGATACTAGTAAAGTGGTCCACCCCCTCCTGCAGTTGTTAACTAGACTGGAAATACTGGGTAATAATTAACCTTAGGGATTACCAGGGTAATTAACCTCAAGGTCAGATGGAGATTGGGTTGTCAGTGCTGATTCAGAGGACACATAAGAGAAACAGCTTTCCCTGCCTTAACTAAAAGTAAATAGGGAAAAGAGCATTCTTAAGTTTTGAGGCATAAGGTAGAGAGGGGGACAAAAACTGGTTTAACTGGTTTGCAGTAATTTTAGGAAGTCACCAGTCTATGATCAGACTGCTGAGCAGAGCAGTCAGATCAGGCAGTTGAATACACTTCTTATGCCACTTAGAAACTCACCACAGACAGACACAGCAAGGAGCTGTTTCTACCTGTCCACTTCCTGCTGACACAGCGATGGGTCCAGTTTGGACAAATGGTTGTTAATGCTCTATTCAGATTTAGTGAAACTAATTAGTTACCTGGCAGAAAATGCTTTATCAATACTGAACAAAGCTTCTGATGGCATGTGCTTTACAGGAATTCCAGGTCACAAAGCCCACCAGATACTGTTGGGAATCACCTGTCCTGCTAACTGAACTGTCACAAGGAACATATGTGCCAGGCAAATGCATTACCATAATTTTTTGAAACAAACAACAGCAGATTACGGAACTTCACACAAGCATTAAGTTGGAAAACAAGGGCATCCTATCGATTGTATTATTGTATCTGATAATTAGAAAAGCATAATATTCCCAGTGATTGAACAACAAAAAGTTTAAAAACAAATGACAAATGCCTTAGGAGTGCCTGAAAATCATACTGATTCACCACCCCAAAACATAATGCCCAGCTGCACTCTCTGATGCTGTGCAGGCTACAAGAACAAGACGAGGAGAACTACAAGAGACACCTCAGGAGCACTACAACAGCATTCAGATCTGGTCAGCTCAGCAAGCAGCCCAGGTCAAAGTTTTGATGCACTGTGCATCAAACTCAGCAGGCTTTCACATCTCTTAGACAGAAGGATCAAAATAACCAATCTTGCAGTGGTTTACCAAACAATGACACGTATGTGCAAAGGAATGCACAGGCTAGATAAACACAAGGGCTCCTCAGTCTAGTTTATCAAAAGCTAAGGATTTTTAATAGAAAACAAAATTTACACTGACACTTTTATTTAATAGATGTTTTCCCTCTTAATTTTGCTGGCCAAATACATTAAAATTGCTCTAGCATTGGCAGTGATGATTTGCATTTTCATGGTATCTCTTGTAAAATTAATCTCACTACAGACTTCATTGTAAGGCAGTTAATTATAGAGCGGTTGTAGTGTGGCCACATACAGACAAAAAATGACATCTTCTGAATGCTTATTTGTTTGTAATAGGCAATCCTGAACATCTGCATTAATTTCCAAGTATTCATCACTGAAGTCAATTTCATCAGCTTTGAATATAACTGAAACAAACTGTGGAAGAAAAATTGAAATAATTACACTCTATTATGACATTTTTTATTTGGCAATTTCCACTCCCCACTGGCAACAGTCAGGCTGAAACTAAAATAATGTGCTTAAATCAATCTCCAATGGACATATCAAGTAGAGTTATACTTGGATAATACACTGCCACAAAAAAGTTCGTTTTTTTTTTCTTTAAATGCGCTTTCCAGAATATTCCAGTAATGGTCATTCTTGTACAGATATGTGATAAGGCTGATAATTTTGAGTTTTAGTCTGCATTCTTTTATAGCTCAGGAGGGGGATAGAAAAGAATACAGAAAGATGAATATCAGCTTCTCTGATTTTTAGAATACAAGAATGGTACTTGCAAGTGTATCATTTCCAGTACCACAACTTTGGTAACATGCACAACTTAGCATGCATTGGAAGTAAGTCTGTAACATACCCTCAAACATTTCTGTGAGGATTTACACACTTGTTGCTAATTTAGACTGCAGCAGCACAAGTTCTTTGGGAATATCTGTTGGTGCAGTTGCTACCACAGTCTTGCACACCAGGCCAAAGCCACATGAGCAATATTCCATACACCTGAGCTACAAAAGCCTGTCCTTGTTCCAGCTGGTCAACAGCTGAAGCTGATTGCACTGAAATAGTTTCCAGCTGAAAACGAGGAGGTTTACAACACTAGCTTTCAACTCAATTTATGCACTTGGTAGAACAACAGAATATTCTTATTGGAAAAAAAAGTCTGGGATATGGAACTACAGAAGTGGTATCCCATCAAGGGTTATTAGACTATAAAACTGTAATTCAATTTTAAAAATTTTATAGGTCTCAATTATACAGTATAGAAAAAAAGAATAATTAAGCATTAAAAAGCTGTGCAATAAGTAGCAATTTGGTAAAACACTAAGAATGGTAGGCAGTACTCGTCCATCTTTGCTATAATCACATTTATAGGAAATTAATGATGTGGTAAAATTGTAAAGCAAAATTAAGTGATCTAGGCATTCCACAGTTAACTAGGCGACAATGAGAGTTACTTTTTTAAGTCTTGCATAGATTAATACAATTTAGTATCTCCCAACTGCCTCATATAGCTATTTTTATGTGTTAGTGGCAAAAGAATGCCAAGTTTCCTCCAAGGTGCTTCTGGTAGCACTAAATCTATACTCCTACGCAGGCTCCCTTTACAGATGTTCAAGTTGCTCTTGAAAATTTATTTTTTAAACTAACAGAGCAGATTACAAAACTTACTATAGGTCAGCAACCAGTCACTCATCCCTACAGTAAAATTTTAGTTTTAAATCTGAGCACACATTTTTCTTTTCCTTTTACTTTCTTATTGTCTAAAATAGTATGTGTCCATAGCTATATTATCATCTTCAATCATACATTTATATTACTGCTTTCACTTAAAATAGTTTACAATTCTGAGTTCTTGGTGGTTCTTGAAACTAAAATTACAAGTTCCTAGTTTCTTTGGGACAAGCTACTAAATTTTATAAGTCTGAATTTTAAGAACGACATCACAACAGTAACAAAATAACACTTTCTGATTTCTTAGAGATAACCTTAAGTGCCTAAACCACGTAATACAGCAATAACATCTGTTTTCTAGCCATTCAGATTCAAAAATTAAGCAATGTATGAACAGAAACTAAAATATCCTTACATACCACCTTTAGTTCAGTTTTTCCTCCAGCCCTCTTTTACAGGTTACTTACCTAATCATTAAGAATTTAAGTCTTTTATAAGAGCTACAACTTTTAACTCACCTATAGAGCAAATCTAAAAAGCCCGAAGGTATTCATTAACCCTCAGAACAGGACTCATATTTTTTTCCCCATTTCAAATTTTTCCTCCAGTTCTTAACAATATTTTCGTAGGCATAATTCACATTGATGTTGATCTTCATGTCTTCCTGAAGAAAAAGATCTGTCCCTGCCTGCTTTTAGAAATACCCCTGAGCCAAGTCTGCACCGCTACTAGAGATAAGCCATCAATTACTGCAGCCTGACCATCACTCCCCTCCCTGGGCACAATTAAAAATTTGGTGCAAGGAAAGTACCTTCCTCTCCCTCGTGTCTTTTGACTTCTTAGATGGGTCTGAAGTCTGACCATAGCATGACTTGTTGAAGGGATGCTGCTATCTCTGCTAAAACTGATTCAGAAAGTCCCAGCTTGCTTTAACAGTTACTTTGCAGTAATATTATTTTAGTGTTCTGACTTACTTCTAACTCTTCTGTGTAGCTGAGAATGAGTATTGGGAAAAGGAACTAATAACTACTCTATTTTAGGCCACTTCAAATATTTCAACTTCAAAATACGTACAGGCATTTTGGATTTAACACTGTGGGATTTTCTTGTTGTCTGATTAACTATTATTCTCAAACATTAACACATCCCTTTTGTGAAAGGTTTCGTTTGCAGGATAGGGTGATATCCTGTTTTCATTATGATTGAAGCAATTTATTCAGTTCTATTAAACTTTCTTCTAAAGAACCACCAAAACAACAGTAATCCACACCTAAACTTTTAAAATTGCAATTCTTACCAGTCCAAGCTATGAACTGCATTGTAAACTGTCATTCAGATCTATCAAAACTACAGCTTGTGATACTCCTCTTGTACACTTAATGCAGTGCCAGTAGATAATAACTCCGCTTCCCCCCTATGTTGCCATAGGACAGAAGCTTTCGGAGAAAGATTCTATTTTTTAAGGCCTGCCAAGACAGTAAATCAACATTTTACAAAGTAACTTCCAGGTTTTTCTGATGGATTTAGAGGTATTACAAGGCGATGCTGCTACCTGACAAACCCCTACAAGATACATTATCTCCTCAGTGCTGCAGTAGCTACATTAGTGATTTCCTAACTACAAGATGTTTATCTGAACAAAAGGAACATGCAATTAGGACAGAAACTGATTGACAAGACCAAAGGCTATGGCAGGAGACAGGTGACACAAGGAAACACATGTTGATGTGAATAAGACATTATCAAGACATTGTTCTGCTGTCCACTGAAGTTGCAGCTTTTAATCAATCTTGAATCTGTCAAAGTGTCATCTTGGATTGTCCCCAGAAAGCAAACAATGTCTATCTGACACTTAGGGAAACTTTGTGAATTTCTCCAGATTTGGCCTGGATTTGCCACTATGCAGCTATTTGTTAGTCTCCAATTTCTCACTTATTTCAATACTGTATCATTACATTTTTTTTTCTTCTAATATACCCAACTCAAGAAATAAAAGTGTCTGTATTTTTTCCCCCAATATTTACTGGAGAGGCATATTTTTTCAATCAACTAAACTCAATTTTCTCATACAGAATCTCTATTCATAACCAATGCCTAATATTTCAATTTTATTAAAAAGCCATTAAAATCAGTATTATAAAAGTATTTGATTGAATATGCATGCAATAAACAAACAAAATAAATTGCTATGCAAGTATAATAAACTAATCCCAGTGAAGTTCACCCTGCTTCTGAATAGAATGGTATTTTTCAGGGTAGCAGTGTATAGATGAAATATGACATAGCAGTAGGAGCCCAATCAAACTTTTCATAAACACTTGCTGCTTTTCGCATGGCAACTCTCTTTTCTCTGTGTAGCTCTTTATGTAGAGTTCTTATTCTCCCACCTGAAATGGCAGTTGGTTTTAGAGTTCAAGTCATACAGAGAAAGGGAATTTCTCTGCAGAAGAACTGATACCTGACAACTATTTTAGCTTTTCTGTAAATGAACAAATTTTCTAGTAGTTTCAAGGGAATACTTGCACAGAGATTGAATCTTTTCAATCTTTTACACACAGCTATAAGCATTAATTAGATAAACTAGTTCCCAGAAGCCAATAAGGTTACCATAAAAACTTACTATTATGTAAGGTCTAAGTAAAATGTGTTAACCTTTATAGTAAGTAAACCTTTTGGGAACCCAAAATAAGATAACTTCATAACAGTAATAGACTTAATACAGTTACATGATATCAGAAACCTCTAAGAAGGCAAAGAACTTAATCAAGGTAAAAGAAAACTTCAAAAGCCTTTCCTGTTCCTTTCAAGGCTAAAGAATTTATCATGAATAATGTTACATTTCACAGAATCTCAGGGAGAGTCATAATGATTTCTCATTTATTATGAGAAGTTGTCACCATAGCAAACAATATAAAACTATGAATATTAATAAGGGAGCCAATTAAAGCTCAGTATAAGTTCATATTAGGATGCAAAACAATCATCAGAACACTCCCAATAACTGCAAACAAAACAGACACTTGTGAAAGACTGAAGATAAAGAAACTCATAACATCTGATTACTGGGAGAAGCAAAACAGTATGGACTGGTGGGGATGGATACTGGAAGAAACTGCGATTAATCTCTGCTGTGTGACAAAGATATTTCCATTTTATTTCATTGTGTGATCTATTTTATAATTTGGTTTTGTAGGTTATTTATTTCATCTATACAGCAGGCCATAAAATCTGGCTGTATCTTTTGTGCTAGAGCTAGATACTATTCCTCCTTTACTGGAAGTTTTTCCAAGATTGTCTCATTCCTAGATTGGAACACTGGCTCAAGCCCAGCTCTGCCTATGTACCCACTGAGCAGGACCTCCAGTCCTGGACTCGCTGCAGACCTGAGTCTGACCCTGCTGTGCTGTTATGGACCTGCCTGGGGCTCACTGCTGTGCCCTGCCCTGGTACACCACTGGCCCTGCCGCCGAGCTCCAGGAATAGCCGCCTCAGAGCTGCTCCATCAGGCTTCTGCACTGTTCTTTGACCCTTGCTGCCTTTCCCGGGCTTGCCTGGGGTACTGGGTCGGGGCACTGCCTGTGGCCATGCCCTGCTGTGCTATCCTGCCTCACTGCCCCTCCCTTGGGAGCAGCAGCTCATCCTCACTTACCTACAGCCTTAATCCTGCACATTTGTACAAACCCAGCTAGGGAAGAAGAGTCTGGCTTTCAGATGTGCCACAAAGATTGGATTCATAGCTGCATACTTCAAAGTTACTAAAAAACTTTAAATAGATTCTACTGAGAACTTCAGAATGTCAATTAAAGCATTTGACTTCCAAACCAGTCAAACAAAAATAACTTACCAAAATCTATTTGGGATAACTTTAGGAAAGAAAATGTACATCAACATGTCACATCAGCTCACCATCACTTGTTCTAAACTGCAAATTGCCTTGCAAAATAAATCTGTTTGGTTCCATACTACATTTCCTAACAATTTAATATGTAATTAATTGGGCTTTTTTTCTGATACAATCTTCAATTTCCCTACATATTTCTCAGTTATCTCAGTGTCCTTTTTCTCAATGTCTTTCAAGTAAAATATTTTCTCTCTATATTGTTAACTGCTAACTTACCTTCTTTTCCATGTTTTACTCAAAAAAATCTAAAATATACTAATTAAATGGGTAACAAATGTAAAGTTGTCATAGTTATAGAGACATAAAAAAAGCCCATAAAAATTGGTTGAACTTCAAATTCACTGTATATATGAGATTTAGTATTTTCCATCTCTGATTTTAAATTTCGTTTGTATTTCCTCTGCTGTACAGAGCTACTGTAACAGTCTTTAAAATTATTTAGAAACATTTTTTAAAAATAGTCTTTTAAAGTACTACTTTTAATGGAATCAAGGGCAATAGTTTTAGGCCACAGAAAATCTGAAGGAAACACATTTGAGAAAGGCAAGAGGGTGGAACTGAAATAGGAAAGGGCAGCAGAGCAGGAAGGCTCATCGATGAACATGTGAGTTTGAGTGACAGATGAAAATTAAGCCTGGGGTACAGTGGAATGAACTCTCAGCACTGAGCTGGTACACAAAGGGTTTAATTTTACATAATTAAGACTGTCACTGAAAAGATCTGCATTCCTGTAATTACATAAATTAATAACATTTATTTACAGTTTTAAATGACTGATTTATTATACAAGAGTAAACACTACCTCAAGCTGAATACCTTCCTACCCACACTGCTTTCTGTAACTCAAGCAGAACAAAGCTGTCCAGGAGGCCAAAGAGCTCAGAGAAATGCTCTTTAATATGTGAAAATAGCTCAGACTCAGGGAAGCCTCTTGGTTCATGGGTTTTGAAGTAAACAATCCTTTTACCTTGCCTTTGGAACACACAAGTGTAAAGTGACTTAAACCACCTTCAGTTTAGAGAACAGCCTATAAATAATAATTAAATGCAAAACCACCAATCACTAATTATAATATCAATGTCTTTTTATATTTTGAAAATAATCTGCCAGTTCTGAAAGCTGGAAACCAGGGGACATTCATAGCCAAAAGCCTTGCATGTGATAGACATCTTTTGTTAAATGCCTCTTTTTTTCTTTTGGACCTTATTTGTTTTGGCAGTAAATAAGCAGCAATAACATGTTATAGAAAATCAGTTATGCTTACCTATTCTGTAATTTAAATTTGAGGACTCTCTTACTGAATGATCACAACAGAAAACAAATGTATATATTCAAAAAACTATCTATTTAAACAGATGGGTAAGCATGGAAATATGGCTTTAGTTTAAGGAGTTCATAACCTGTAGCCAAGAGGTGGAGGTGGAAATTTTCATGGTTTAGAAATAATTTTATGCTTGTCTATCATTTTTTCTGTTATCTAGGCATGAATAATGAAACAGATTACTGGAAAAATGGCTGTAAACTGATCACCTGAAATTAATTTCGACCCCATCAATTGTTTCCTTGTATTAAAAACCAGGAAAGATTAATTACATTTTAAAGAGGCCATTTAATGTTCATGATGTTTCAAACATTAAGAAACTTCTAATACTATCACATTGAAGTTTTCTTTTCACTTTTAATCCATTTGAAAAATAAATATGCATTTTACTGTCATAAATCACTGTTCTAGTTAATATCCGTTTAATGATTACATAAAAATCAACTTTGCTAGTGGCTGCAGCCATGAAAGTCCAATTTTAGTTTTTTAACACAGCAGTTACAGCACCCAAACCATTAGAAAAGAGGAAGCACTGATAAAGCCAAACACTTTAGAACAAGATATTCAACCCCAAATTTGTCAGTACAATCTATGTAGGTCTAGTAATGTTTTGTGGGCAGCATATCCCTTCCTGTGTAGGTATACACAACATCTATTTGCTTGCCTATGAAGGTAGAAAGAAATAAACATATATGGTTTATTATACATCTAAATAATGGATTTTTAGTTGCCTTTTTTAAATGTATTTTTTTCCTCTTTGTTCAATGATTGTTTTACAGTTCTACAGACAAAACAAGTATCACAGGACAAATCAGTATTCTTCTAAAAAGAAAGATCCTTGTACCTGTTGCTGTACTTCCTTAGGTTTTGGGGTTAATTGGTTGATTTTAAAAGAAATATTTGCTCCACTTTGTTTGTTTTGGAAATGCCCCAATCAGTTTTGTGCTGTTCACTTTAGTTTATGCTTAACAGGTATATCTGTACATTTCTGGCTATTCTGGATATACAACAACATTATTTCTACCTCAGTGGTACCAGAGATTAACCATGAAATGATTTTTCCTACAAGTATTAGCATTCAGCACTGGATACTAATAATGCATAAAGAGTAAACCAAGTGATTTATCCTATGGCTACTATGGAGACGTGCAATGAAATATACAATAAATATTTGATCGCTGATTTTTACAAATTCACAGTGATTCACTCATTAATTACATTATAGAAAAACTCAGATGATTTATGGGTTTTGGGGTATTTTTTACTAATATTTTCCCCTTCTCTTCCAGTCTTTTTTTCTACGCCTCTAGGAAAAAAATATTGCTCCAATAAGAGGTTACTTAATTTACCACATCCTTCAAATTTTGATTTAGTGAGCTTTTGCTTTATGGGAAAATGTTACTGAGTTACACTTAATTAGTCATTAGTCTACACCTACAGTCAGCAGCCATAAACATGATTTATGTACATAACTAAAGAAATTATGAATAATATCAGTCTAAAAACACTTAAGGAAGAAATTTAGAACATATTAATACTTAAATATTTACAGGACAGTTAATTTTGGTGCTTAATGCAGTTATTCAAAAGAAATAGTCTCATCCACATCCCAGATTTTTAGTATAAATGCAGTTATTTGGAATAAATACACATCTCTAAGTTTTAAAACAATCATATTTCTGCTCAGAATCTTTGAAAATACCTATAAATATAAGATAAAATACCTATAAATATAGGTAAGTATCTATACTTATACCTATATAGATATAGCTATAAATACCTATAAATCTAGATAAATGAACTTTTCATCTAAAAATAAGTTTAGTGCTGACCCTCAATTTAGTACTATAAAAAAATCTCATTGAATTTCAATAAAATTATTTGGTACAAAGAGGGTAAAGAATTCCGTAGTCAGACTGGGTTAGCTTCTTTTGGTTTAGCTTAACCTGCTCAGAGGCTCAGACCTCTGTAGAAAATGACACGTCAGCACAGATGATATGCTAATGACTGGACATGTGCTTAGAACAACAGAGAGAAACAGCTCTTGAGTGCTGCTATTACTGACAGCTCTCACCCTGAGGAAGCACTTGTACTTCTCTGCAAATACCCTGCAGGGGCTCACTGGGAAATGTAAACGGTGAGGCTGACAGGCACCCAAGCAATGCTGTGGCACCCTGGCCACGTGCAGTCCCTAACTGCCTCCCTGAGCTTGAGCTTTTTGTAGACTCTTATTTCCTAATTTTGTGTAGAAGTTACATGCTCCAGGACCCTGGTTTTTCAAAATACATGAAAAGGTGGTTTAAGGGCATCAAGATGGTATTGCCTCAGAGAATACATAACTTAATAATGTATTCATTTTTATTATATTTTCTCTCATGTTTGAGCTAATTTTCTAGTACCACTGCTGTTAGGTAAGATTTGAACAGGAGCAAAGTGCCTCCTGCCACACCAAATATTCTTGCTGCCTTTCCCAAGAGCCTTTTCTACCCCTCATCAAGGCAGAACACCTTTTGGAGTGTCAGCTGTTCACAGTGCCTTTCCTGCACTGCTATGGATAAAAGACACCATGAATGAAATGTAATACAGTCGGTGACAGGTGTTATGAAAGCCAAAATGAACAGTAGAGGGAACTTTTTTTCCTCACCAGTTTGCCTTTCAAAAGAAGTAAAGTGATTATTCCAACAAAGAGAAAGCTCTCCGTGCTCAGAGACCACTGCTGAGTGTTCTAAGAGGCTGACTGGGCTCCCTCCTGAGCATTCAACTCCACTGAGCAGAAGAAGGTGATGGCAGAGAAATAATACAGTTGCCAGCTTATTTCTTGCCCCTTCCACCATTATGGATCATCATTTTGCACATTCACAGAAGCAGAAAGATAGCAATTATCTTTTCCCACCTTTCTTTATTTCCACTGTGTTCTTGTTTGTTCAGAAGAAATAGATAGGAAATATTAATTTTCTTCTAGAAAATATCCGGAAATGCAGGCAGCCTGTCTAGGTAAATACATTAGCTTCAAAAATGGAATCAAATGTCTTTCCTGCTTTCCAGATGAAATAGAATAGTTTAAAATACCCAAATCATGTCAGGAAGTCACTATGGAATAGCTGAACCCTATGTAGACACATGCTCAGGGATGAAACAGGAGAAGTGCACATGTATTTGCCATAAAAGAACATAGAAAAGCTAATAAATACCTGAATTTTCTTTACAAGTTTAAAAGACTTGCATATTCCTGCTTAAAATAGTTTTGTATGTATCATGCTGACATTCAGATATTTTGAAAAAATGAAAATCAACAAATGGTATCACACAGGTCTGATGTGACAATGTAAAATACCTGAGTTTGCTTTCTTGTATGCTGAGCCCACTTTCCATGGATGTCTGACTGTCATTTGTAACTTGCTGTGAATATCTTGTACATTGGAGTGGTATCTCTCTGTGCCAACCTCAGCAATCTAGATCTCTGTGGGTATCTGTAGAGAGGGAAAAAGCTGCTAGGAATCTTTCAGCCCATTTTCCTTCTAAAAGAGGAAGTAAGATATAAAATTATCTTAATTCATTAGATATATAGTAACAGGGAACTATCAAATGAATTGCAAACATTGTGATGATGAAATCACTTGTTATAAGGACAGCAGAAAGAGTTTCAAGATGATCTTCTGATTGGCACTCTAAAAACTTTGAGAGACATAGACCAGTTACTTTATTGTTATACAAAGTTAATTTTACAGCTTAAAAAATTACCTATTGCTGGATTAGGAAGAAAACTGATCTTTTAAAATTTTCCAGTTCCACTCGACATTTTTTTTTTATGGTTCCATGCACAGCATTCTGAGATCTAGGTTTTTTTGTTTGATTGGATTTTGGTTCTGTGGGGGTTTTTGTGTTTTTGCTTTATGTAGGGAATCAGGCTCTTCTTTAATTCCACATGCTATTGGTCCAGAACTGAGGGCTTTTTTTTTCCTCCCAGCTCTAGGCCCTCAGGAGAAACATGACAAGTCTGCAGCTGGAAGTACAAACTGATTCCCCGCAGAAGATTTTGCTCTATAAATCATCCCATTGGCTTTAGTAAGAGGAAAGGGTTCACAAGCTGACCCTGATTGTGAAGAAGTTTTCTTCCATGATGATGATAAAAATTTGTGTGCCCACCTCTTTTTTCCATTCTTCAAGTTTTGCTTACAGATTGGGAACGCTGTTTTGTTTACCATCACTAGGTAAGCTGCCAGAAATTTATGCCATATCTTTTGCTCAAAGCGAACATAACACTGTTGCAAAACATGTAAAAAATAAAGACAACACTTTGGAAACCAGAATCTTTCAGTTTTCCTACTGCATATATTAAATTGTAAGTATATGTGAATTATTATACTAACTAAAGTGGTCTGTACTTAGAATTCTATACAACGATGCATGAGTTTTCAGTCAGTATATTATGATTTTTCAGGACTTTAGTTTTGCTGATCAAAGTTGTATTAGAACAATTAATTTTCTCACTTGCTAATCCCTTGGTATATCAGTGCATTAGTATGGTGACTAATGCAGAAATAGGAATTAAATTTCATCATAGCTACTTTGTTCTTGTTACTTCACTTCCTAATTAATGTACATGAAATTTGTGATAATGAGTTGAACTAAAAGCAAGCCTAAGACGTGAGTTCAGCACGGTATTTTCCAAAATTATTAATGAAGTAAAAGTTATGTCAACTTTTACTAGGCTACTTGGCAAAATGACATCTTAGCTCCCAAGACACACAAATGATTTTCCAAATTACAGCTATTACCAATTACTTCAATAAAATTACCTTGAATTTCTTTAGATTATACTCTTTATGTAAGGTATAAAAATGTTAAGGAGCAAGCTACCTATTTCTAATGTTGAATTCAAGGAAAAAAGTAAGACATGTCCTTCAAATTTTCTTCTTCTCTTACAAGAAATGTCACAGTTGAGACAGCACAATACACAAAATATCACCATACAATTTCAGCAGGCTTTAAGCATTCACCCATGCACAGTAACACCATACCTCATCAGAAGGCTTCAGGCCTCTGCCCATACAAAGGAACACCCTGCCACTTCAGAAGGTTGCAAGCATCTGCCCTTCTTGTTCTTTAGCCTAACGTTTTATCCCCCTCATGCTGATGCATTGCACCTGTGTGCCCTCTGTTCCATTTGGTGTTGGTCAGTGCCCCTGGGCACTCCATGGCTCATTGCTGGCAGTGCTGCTCACCTGCTTCTCCCAGCTGTAGCTCATTAGGGGATGAGGCTCAACCACAGCCCCACTCCCAATTGCCACAAACTGTGCACCTACAAAAAAAGAGACCTAAAAAATTGAAGGAAAATTATCTTATTTCATAAACCCCTCACTACCCTTTAAAAAATTTGACTTTTAGAGACATGAAAAATGTTTGTAACTCAACTGTAGTGTTTATCTAAAAGTCAGTATTTTATTACTGTGACTTTGTTCCATGTTACTTCATGCAGGATTTCAAGTCCAAATGAAGTCCTACTATTAAAGGAGCATGGGAGACTCTTCTATTTCTGGCCATTATCTGGCATTCTCAAATGAACATCTTCCAGGAATTGTCAAAAGTAACTGCAGTCTTCTACCTTTCCACTATAATTTGTCGTAATAAAAAGGCTGCACTGATTCCAACAGTCAATGAGAGATTTTCAGTTGCTCATAACTGAGCTGAGTCATTCAATAGGACAAGCAATGAAAATGCCCTCACCAAACCCCAGGTGGATGATAATCCTGGCTTTCTCAATAACCAAGACATAATGCTTTTGAATTCTTGTCTCTATGAAGAAAACTACAGTTTAAGAGTGACCTCTACAGGATCTTCACAGCACTCCGTGGCTACCGTCCCAGGGCCTGCCTTGGGAACTTTTTCAAATATATTTGTTTCAAATCAGAATACAACCAACATTCCCTCCAAGCAGCAGCCTGAAATAACCAAAAGTCTGAATTTACATATTGTAAACACACAATTAGAGTTCCTATTCCAAATTTACAATAGGTTTCTAGATATGAGAATGATGTCAGGACATAAAACATTCTGCTAATTCAACATATCAAAAAACCAAAGCAAACAAAAACCTGAATGTAACTAGGGAAGAGGTTGTAGTTCAAAATTTTTTTGGCCAAGTAGCAAAGTAGTAAATTTTGTTAAAAACAAAAACGCAAACAAAAAAGAAAGGAAAAAAAAAGTAGACTATGTTGTTGCTTGTAAGAAACTAAAAAATATTCCACAGTCACTTTGTGAAAATATATTTATTCCACCTGATGTATTAACAGGAGTGTAGTCATGCAGACTACACCAAAAAACAATTTACCAAGGTTAATCAAAGGCAATGCATTTTAAAAATAAATTATACAATCAAAGAGCATATTATTGATGTAACTTCTAGACCGCCTTTTCATATAGTTTCTTATTCACACTTTTTTCTTTTACTTTAGTCTTACATAAATTTTAGGATTAATCTTTTCAGACACGGTTCATTAAACTATTTAAAGAATAAAATGTTAAGCTCAATTATGTTTGTGACCTTAACTGGAGATAGACCAAGTCATATGGATAGACTGATAATCTTCGTAAAACCCATCTCATTGTATTATATCTGGAAGTAATGTGTGGTGATGTATTATTTGAAGTTCAGCTTCAATTTCTACCCTCATTTACACCACAATCACATATACAGAAATATAAATAGTTTCCATCTTCATATGTACCTAAAAATAAGGGCAGACAACCTTTGCTAGGAAGGTAAAAAATGCTGTGAAGGCCTGGATTTTATTAAAACTTACATTGTGCATTTGTCAAAGCTGATGCACTGCAGAGCTGTAGCACACAGGCTCTAGTACTGACTCTGAAGGAATTACTTCCTCCTTTAGCTCT
Organism: Emberiza elegans; assembly: GCA_024865655.1. Lineage (NCBI taxonomy): Eukaryota > Metazoa > Chordata > Aves > Passeriformes > Fringillidae > Emberiza > Emberiza elegans. Next base: position 12,932,861 of record JALJVW010000398.1, on the reverse strand, counting down.
GCAGTCCACATGTGGATCACCACTAGCTACTGAAACTGCTCATCCAGCTCCCTGTGGGATGTGGTTCTTACTTACCAGTAACAATGACCAGTACTGATTGTGAAAATACTCCAGTGATGAAGAGGCATTTAGGATTCTATAGAAAAATTCCTATTTATTGGTGTATTTCAGGAACTCAAGTGACATGACAGGAACTTAGAGAGAAACAGAATGGCTGAAATGCTGGACCTTAATCTGTAACTCACCAAATGGTAATGCAAAGTAGACATCTAGTAAGATCTCATGAGAAGTTGGTGTTTTTGTGCCTTGAATCTCACTTCCATTTTTTATTACTTCAGAATGCAATCTCCACCAGGAACCTGGCCCTTCCTAGGAAAAACAGGTTATGGAAATTACCTGGGCAGGATTTATAGCATTACCCACTTTTTACTGAATGAAGCTTCCCCTAAGTCAGTAGGAGCTCCTTTATAACAACATTTTAGTTTTTTCCAGCTTTTATTGATGCACTAGCCAGGATTTCAAGTTTTCTCAGTCATCAAATTCAAAATATAACATTTGCACAACAATATAGACAAATAGACATTAAGATTGTCAGATGATTAAGACACAACAAATATGAATATTGAAAATTACTCTTATCAACAGAGATTTTCCAGTTCCCCTTTGAACTGGTGCCAAACAAGTACACTCTAGCAAGACTGAAACAATCCATCTAAGTTAATAACCAAGCCAAAAAAGAGCTTCTAAAGTAACACTCCCTTGTAGGTTATTTCTGAGTTATAAAGCCCAGAACAGAACTGCAGGGTTAAGACCAGGAGGATAAATAACTAGGAATGTTCCACAGTGGACTAATTAGAAAAGAAGCTTTAGAGGATCTGAAGAAATTAAGAAACAATCTCTTATCTTGCATCTTTGTTTGTTTAAAGTTTCAGTATTTACAAGCAAGCCACAACCTCTGTGTCAGCAAGTTGTAACTCAGCAACAGCTTGGGCAGCAGAGCAGAACAACTTGCCCTGGGGCTTGAAATGACACTTGGCAGCTGTGATAGAGTCTCTTCTAATTTAAGCAGGAATTACTTTCTTCCTTTGCTTCCATTTTCTGAGAAGAATCATTGAAATGTCAGTTCAATGTATATATTAATATTTATTAGTTCCTGTAAAGAAATGGCTATAGAGTCTGATGAGAGATACTGCATTAAGTTATTCTCTGATTTTCTTACCTTTACCCTATCTTCAATTGCCTTTTTTATGTTTTATAAGTATTAAAGAAGCCAAACAATTTTTATTTGCAAGAATTAATTTCATCTTCTCTAATTCACAGTTAACTTCCTTAAAAACAGCCTCCAGGGACTATGCATATGAAAGCATATTTATGATTGGGAGAATTGAGGATTATTAGAATAGAATACCTCTTACCTTTTCCAAATTTATAAAATTTTGCAGCAATTGCAGATTGCTTCAGTATTTCCACACTCCTAGAAACCTTTATTTTATTTTATAAAATAAGAACTTCCTACTGAAAGCAAGTACAGTCATTCTGGTGGCCAAGTGACTATGGTGGATATGTAACTCCTGTATTGACTCAGTTTCCTCACTCACCCTTTCCTTTGCCCTCACTGTACTATTAATTTCTTCCGTAGCACCACAGGGCACATTTCCTGTTTTCCTCTCTGAGACCATGGTCAATTCCCATGAGAAAGAGAACAACAATATTTTGGCCATTTTAATAGAGATTTACCCAAGGTCACAAAATGAAGAGCCAGACCATGACATCTTGATCTAAAATTCTTTCACTCTAATCATAGAAACCAAACATGCCTGCCTCTCTAATTGTTCCTCAGTTCTGCTGAACCCTAACTCACCTTCTGTGTTATACCTGGCCCGGGATCTGAGCCATTTCTCCAGGGCATACAGCTGATGCACACCAGTTGTCACTTTGAGAGCCACATGTACATTATGCCTTTATATTACAACTGAAGCAAAGGAGTTAGAAGTATACATTGATCACAAATGTTGTTATCCAGGGAGTCCAAGAATGGGAAATTTATTGGATTTTACTCAGCACTTTGTATTTTCACAGAAAGTCAACTTACATCTGTTGCATATTCCACAGTGGCAAGGGGAATCCATAAAACTCCTAAAATGCTATCCCAGAGCAAGCCTTTCTTCCACAGCTCTATAATGAAGCCCTTTCCATCAGCACTGATTTCACTATAAAGAATGAATACAGAGATCATTAAAATGAAAATGTAATATCAACTGCTCAGCAATCTATCATAGCAATTTATTCTTATCTTCTTACAGGAGATACAGAGGTGGGGGTTTTTCACTATACTTGTAAAATACAAACTAGCAGGATGAACACAAATGTGAGACTGAACAAGCCAAATCTCAAATCGTATTGTTCAGGATTGCCCTTATGAAATGATGAGAATAGTTCTGCTGGAACAATGGGAAAACATCTCTCTACTTCAAAAGCTGCAGATCCAGACACTATTTTAGTTGTAATTAAAGGATACATGCATTTTATTACTAGCTGGTTTTAACCAAAAAAGTACCATACCACAACATATTTTGCAAGAATTCAAAATCAACTTTTACCAGGTCATATCACTCCCTCATGACACTGAATTAATATTAAGAGAGAGGTCATTTCCTCAGGGAATGCTCCCATTACAGACCAGTTCTGTAAATATGAATATAATAAAGTAGGTATTGGTGTCTCTGCTGGACTAATTTTATGTAATCTCTGTTAATTTTAAGTAGCAAAATTCATCTTCAACTTATTTGTGTGGGGTACCACAAAGCATTAGTGTGTACTTAAAGTCATCAGGAAAAGAACAAATGATCAGAGAATGGCATCTGCCACCTCTGAGACAGCTACTTAAATCATCACATTGCTCTCAAAAACCATCCCTCATCAATGTCCAATTTTTTGTTGCGCTTGCTTTACGCAATTGAATAGATAAATTGAATTTTTGTTTTATTCAGCTTTTTTCTTTACAAATATATTACCAATGACCAATTGCACATTTTTATGTTCTAGTATTTTTGGATCACAACCTTTAAACTGACAACTGAATAGTGAAACTGCAGATTGAAAGGTTAGGCAATATGCAAATTTTAAAATACAAGCAGGTAATGTCTGCAAGTAATGGAACAGTTTTTACTGGCAGACATGGAGTGAGAGTCCTTAAGATAATGAACTATAGTATACTTATCAAAATTTAGTTAAATATATTTGTAAAATATATTTGTTTATAATCCCTTTTCAAAGTCTGCTGTGTTGTATAGATGAGTAGGCAGCAGATGGAGCTACAGCAGCCTCATAATGCAATTGCTACAAAGGTGGTTTAGTATTCTTTGGTAATTAGTATACTACAAATTAAGAAAATAATCCTTATAAATTGGTCATTTTTAATGATGGCGTGGAACACTCATTTACATATAATATGAACAAAAGCATTCAAACCAGAGCAAATCAAATGTTTTAAATAATAGTATAACACAATCCTCAGGAAAATTTAGAGGTTAGTTTACACACCCTCATTTTAAAATACTTTTTAATTGCCTCCTGCCCAAAAGGTAACAGACAGGGCAAGTGCTGAAGTTTGATTGATCTACTACCTGAGAAATTTTTACACTGTCATCCAATCCATGCCCAATGATTTAGAGAACTTTTGTGTCTAAATCTGCAAAGTTCTGAAATAATCATCAGAGCAGAGTATTATCACAGAGGATTGATTCCTCTATACTGAAACATGACTATCTTTTCTACAAGTGAAAGCTGCAGTATAAGAATGGTGTTTTAAAAGGTCAGCATCCTTGTTATATAATTGATGATAACATTTTCAAAGCCAGATATGATCCTCCTCTTTGGACAATTGAGGCTGTTGCTCTGAACAGTCTGTTGGAGAAACCTGCTGACCAGAGTGTTGGGGAGGAGTCAGCCCCAGACTAAGACTAGTTTGATGAGGTCAGAAGTGAGAATTTTTGTTGAGTTCTATGATATGTCATTCTATCTATGCAGAAAATGGCATGTAAGGAAGGTACATATGTTGACCGAATGTTCTTCAGCAACCCAGAGTATCCAGCTAAGCAAGACAGCAGTTTGCTACAGTTGTCAAGAAATTAGTTGCATGAAACCAAAAGAATATTCTCAAATCAACCACTATCTTCAGAAAAAAACTGTGATGAAGATAAGGCCCTAAAAGGAGATTAAGAATATTGTGTATTATGTGAAATAACCCGGAAGGAAAATCGGAGAAACTTTTTTATTCCATTTTTAATACAGAATAAAGTGAAATTAGGAAAGCATGAGTTATTTCAATCAAAATTTCAGTTTCAGCATACAGAGAAAATATATGAATATATTTATATATTTTAATAACCAGAAAGTATGGAAAAATGATGCAAAACAACATTCTTTCAATAAATATTAAAATACTTGGGCTAGAAAAAAACTAAAATTGTAAAAATGACATTCTTCATAAAAATAACAAAAGCAAATTAAATGTTTAATTCTGTAAACATATTTCAACCATTTGCAGACCTCAATGATAAAATTTAAGTTTCCACAACAAGGGTGCGATCACAGAGAAAGATTTCTGGAGGGAAAAATGACAGATCAAAAATGTTGGAGATTGATGTACTAACTCAGAATCTTATGGGTTTATATTTATTTGGTTTAACTGCTTTAGAAGTTGAAAGCAGGTTTCCTCAAAATGTCAGTGTAAAAGTGTTTGGACCCCCCCGACCAGTGAGGTGTATATAAGGCTCTACAGAAAAGAGAATAGCAACTGAATAACAAGATGGAGAGTGGAGTGAAGTGGGCAAAGATCTGCAGACAGAAGTGAAAATCAGTATGAGTCAATGATAAATACAGTACCTAAACTGTCAGTTAAGTAGATAAATTAATGTATAAAATTAGAAAAATTCATAATGAAACAGAGCGAACAAAAATCAATTTGTGTGAGGATTGATTTTCCTTGCTCTTTATTGTCTCATTCCTTCTATTCCTAAAATATTACATGAAATTAAATTTGGAGACAAATTCTTCCCCTTGTTGACTGCTGGCCTTGATCTGCCATGTGGCTTGCAAAATTAACTTTAGTTGTGTTCCCCAGAATTAGTCTGGCACCTTTTCTCTGAGCTGGCTACTTTTTCCTTGCTTTTGTGCTCTGTACATGACCTCACATGCACTAAATTGTTTTACACTATACAAATACAGCAAAGATAGAACAAAAACAATTGATAAGAATTCCTTTTTACTTACAACATGAAGTCTTGTTCCCAGCAAGGCTCCCTTCCTCTTCGATCTATTGTAGTGCTTTTTAAATTTTGTACTTTTAAAACAACGTATGTTTTGAATGTGTCTGAAAAACAAATAACCAGCACATTAAACCCCACTTTAGTTCCTTCCAGAAGATGAAAACACAACCATGTGGCAGCAAGGGTTTAACTCATACCTCATACACACTTCCACTGGTGTGGGGCAAATACACGGATGTGAACAAGGAAATTCTTATTAGTTTTAGTGGACTATGACAGGAAAATCTCTGCCCATGACAGGTGGGAGAGAACATAATCCTAAATGTCATTATTTTAAAGATAAGATTCCAGACACAGCTTTTCACTGTTCATCAATCTCTCTGGCAGCTCTCACAAGAAACCAGTGCACATTTGTTTTCTGCAAATTAGAATTTTTTTTTTGCCTTTTAATTGATACAGTTATAATTGGACATAAAAACTTGTTAGCTGTCCCCAGTAAGGCAAGGCACAGACTTGTAACATGTAATTCAGTCTTGGTGCATGAATTGAGTTCTGTGTATAGAAGCAGACGCAAAATGGGTTTCAGGTGCAGTCCCAAATGAACTCAGATTTTTATAAATGCCTCTGTAAAGGCACAGTGTGAGAATTCATAAAATCAGACCTAATACGCAAAAAGAATAAAATTTTTAAAATTCCGAAGGACTTGAAAATGTAACTGATGGAAAAAAGCAGAAGAACTGAGGGAAAACTCTTATCCTGTAGGGCCTGACACAGGAATCTAAGGCTGCAAAGGCACATTCTATCACCTCAATGAAAATGGCTTTTTAGTTTGCATGCATCTAACACATCCTTCACTACCCTCCAGCATCCTAGGCAAGGATTAATATTGACACACGACTGAAAAAAAAGACTTTTTTAATGCAAGCACTGTCAAAATACATATATACAAGACATAATAGCCAAGAACAGAATTTGTGAACTGTCTGAATTACCAGAGGTCAATCAAACACTCAGAGCTGGAGGGAAGCTGTCAGTGTCTACAATAGATCACTGAATAGGTTGTATCAAGTTACACTGCACTTAACAAAAGGTGTGAAGGAGAAGCATTAGGCTGTGTACATCCTGGATGTACATCTTATTATCAGAACTGATTATAATATTTGACCAAAGAACTAAAGATATCATGTAACGGAAATTTTTTTTTTAAATAAAAATAGTCAATAGTGCCCAATGTTATCTATTTATTTTCTATAACTCAGTAGACAAGTCTTCTCAAACATGACTTTGTTTTTATACTGAAAAAAATGTGACAAAGTCAATATGAATTTAGGAGTCTGGTGACTTAAGTGTGAGAAATGGCATCAACAAGGCATGGTTCACACACCACCCTTCTGTGTAACTGAGGCAAACAAACCAAAAAATTTGCAAAACCTTTTGTAGTTGCAAAACTTTTTTACAGTTGGTAGAACTTGCACCTCAAAGTTTGAGAAATTTTCAAAAGACCTCTTAAGTGCTTGGCTGAAAAATAGCAACCTACAATATTTAACTTCAGCCATTTAGAACACCCATGTAAATTAAAACTACAATACCAGCTTCCCTCATAAATAAAATGAATCTCCTTTAAATGAAGCCATAAATTACAAGGTAGAAACTTAAACCCACAATTTTAGTGGAAATCTGTTTCATTGTTGCATTATTTCATATTCAACCCTAACTTCCCATTTGTAAGTTTCATGTTGCTATGTGCCACACCAGATGATCAAACCTAATCACCTGATATCCTTTTGCAGCTCCTTTTCTAGCATGAAAAATAAAAAAATATCTTGGACTGCCTGTGTTATACTGTTGCCTGAAACCCTGTCATCTCTTTTTTGAAACAGCTACTTCTCAGTAGTTCCTTGGCCTCTTTGGCTATTCTCTGGATCTAAATCTTACCCTTTACTGCTTTTTGACTAATTCATCCTCCTCTTTAAATGCCATGAGTTACATCAAATAAGAAAACATAGATATTCTACCCTTTGAATAACTGAATATGTAACCTCCTTGAAGGATAACACTGTCAAGGGTGAATATCATTACAATACCCTGGCACTGGAGAGAGCTGTCAATTTTGCTACATGGTAAGAAGTGCTGTTTCCACAAAGCCATTATTGCAACTTGCAACTACTTACCTGTCAAAAACTGGAGGCACATAATGCAATTTTTGTGAAAAGAAATAGGGCAGGATATCCACCTGCTCATACCTTAGCTTTCAACCCAAAACAGGGTTTCTTTTCCACCATGACTGTCTTGGTCCTGGAGACAGACTTGTGCAGACTTGGGCAGCTTGGTTTTGCTCATATTTATTGCCTGGGGTAATACCTGATTACTGTAACTGTCCATCAGTGTCTCCTGTCTGTATTTCCTCATCTGGAAAATTCAGACACCTTCCCCTCCCCACCTTGGCTAAGCTAAAGTACTGTACTCTCCTTATTTTAAAAAAGTTTCTATTGACCAATTTAGGAAATCAAATTGTGTAAAAATTTGCTGTAGTTGAAATATATTTTAAATATCACTAGATTGCAAGACAATAACATTTCATAATTTTAAATTAAAAATTGTCTCAGCTCACAACTTTGGTTGATAATTTGATCTTTAAAATATATGCATCATTCTTTACACATTTATTTTGTACTGCACTATTGATCCAACGTGTCAAAGTAGTCCCAACCTTAAATGATTCTTCAGTGTGATACAGAACCCCATGCCTAAGAAAGAAAAACGTAAAGCAGAAATTGAAGAGGGAACCAGACTTACCAGTTGTTTTATCCAACCTTCCTTTTTTCACTGTATTAAAAAAAAAAAATCCAACAAACCATGTTATTAGTTTGAAATAATACCTTAACACTGTTTTCCAACAAGTTTTATGAAAAATAGAACCTAAGGGATTTATGTGGTATAAAACAACTTAACCAAAAATGAAAACAAGTAATCTTAAAAAAGTATCACTGTGGGAAGATAATATGACTGCTTGGAATTCTTTGGGAAAGAAGACATGTGAAAACTCTCTGTACTTTACAGGAACTTAATAAACACAGAGGGCAGAAGGGAGGTCAGGTGTTCAGGAAGGGTATTATACTTATTATCCATCACCTCATAATGCCAGTTCTTAATTCCACCCTATAATAGTCCCAGAAGACTATATATAATCTAAAAAAACTTCATAATTTTACAATGAATCCTTTATTACAGTGTATTTATTCTTTCTATTAGAAAGGACATACTTGAGTAAACACCTTACCAAATAAAAAGTAAACATTTCAAAATCTGATTTTGCTGAACAACTTAAAGTTCCACATTACAATATCTCTTCCATTAATGAAAAATGCTCTGAAGACACAGAATTGTGATTCAGGTAGTCATAGGTATGAAAATTTAACTAGATCATAATTTTGTATCAAATATCTGACTAATAAAGTTCAGTAAATTTAGTCTTTTAAACAATATTAAATATTCTTTCAATTTCCCTGCCATGTCAATACATGTACCACAGTCCAGTTTAATCTGAATGGAACATCACTGTAGTCCGACAATAATTAAACCTTTTCTATGAATATATTCATGTATACATCATATACTTTATTGCTATACCTAGTAATTGCTAATAAAACATAATTATGAGTCCTGTACTTTACAATGTAAAGGTTCCTAAGGGATTGCCATTGTTTTCCAATATCCTTTCCATCTGCTTAATCACATGTACTTTCTATTACTTATGCTTGCTTTCATCTCTCCCTAAATATCCCTAAGAACTCTATGGAACTGCACCATATTTGGCAGAATGTCTGTCAGCCTGAAGAATTCCATCACGTCTCACGCTCAGGAAACTTTCAACGCAAATGCTGAGGGGCCTAATTGTTGCTGCGCTACAGAGGCCAAACACTGCAGCAATTCAACTGCTCTATGAGAGAGCACAACTTACACACTTCCCTTGGAGGAAGTACTGCAAGAACTATTCTCATATAAATAAGCAACACACAACTCCACTCCCTGAAGTTACTTATTATAGCTACGTACTAAATACTTGTCACATGGATGAAGGATCTTGATAAGAAAAACCTACCTTTTACAGAGAGAAGTTCCATTCCAGCAGAAAAAATATTTTAAAGACCACACATTGAAATTCAGGAGTTTTTGAATACAAAAGGAAAAGAAATAGTTTGGCTTGAATTAAGTTACTCTTCTGCTGCTGCTCCCTCACTGCATGTGTGTTTCACTTTTGCAGCATGCTCCTCCCATGGCTCACATGGAGGGAAGCCAACCAACTGATGGAGCAGAAATGAAAAATTGCTTCTCCCTCTTCACACACAGACATGGAAGAGGAAAGCAGAAATATTACAACTGCTTCCTTACTCTCATTTCCTCAGCTTCTATCTGCTGTATGCAGCTGTGTCTAGTCTAAGCACATTTCCGAATGCCATCTTTTCCAGAAATAACATACTCAGTGCAAGTATTTTATTAAGAACACACTCTTGGAGCTCTTAAGCTTTTATTTTGATACTTGCAAAGCAATCAATGTGGAATACACAAAGTTTAAGGCTTTTTTTCTTTTACTGTAGAGCTACAGAGAACACTTTTTATGGTATAGCTAAGCACAAGTAATTTTATAAAATAGTATAAGTATTGCACAAGAAATTGAATTTTATTATCCTTAATTAATTGCTCATTCTATTGCAGCACTTCATAAGATAATAAACATTCTCATGAAATGCTAAAACATTTTACAATAATATTCAAACTATTGTACTCAACAAAAACCATGGTGTTCATGACTACTTATTCACATTATTTTGTGTTGGGGTCTTTTTGTCTGTTTTCGGTTTTTGTTTCTAATTGTGGGTAACAGTATATATATTTCCACAGACACAGAATATTTTACTTTGCAAATTTTTGAGTCTCCATCATATTATAATTGAAGGCTGAGGTCTTGGGAGCGTCCTTAGATCAGACGGGAGTTCAGGAGGGGCTGTCTGCAGTTTGAAGAAACTGGGTCTGGAAGATGGCCCACCCCAAAATACATGTAAGAGCTGAGATTGTTTAGCCAGGCTATGAGAAAGCTTGGGGAGGTGGGGTGAGTTTAATCAATGTTTATAAAAACCTGATGAGAGGTGTAAACAAGACTGACTCTTCTGATTACTATCTAATAACAGGTGAACAGGCTGGAGGCACAAACTTAAAATCACAGAAACCTTTTTTTTTTTTCTGTGAGAGTAGTTTAACACCAAAATAGGTTGCCCAGAAAGGCTGTGGAGTTTTTTTTGCCCTTGGAAATATCCCAGACATGACTGAACCCAATCCTGAGCAACCTGCTCTTGCTGAGCCTGTTTTAAGCAGGGATGCTGGACTAGATGATATTGAGAATTTCTTTACCTGTGATTCTGTGATAGTCCACAAGGTCAAATTGTTAAGAGTGACACTGAAGTAAATTTAATGTGGGAGATCATGACAGCCTACAGCCTCTATACATAATGTGTGTAGTTTGTTTCCCTCCATAGAAGTGTCATAAAAAGTACTTATATTGTTTCAGGGTCATGCTACTATGCCATAATATGAAGTTATTAACCTATTATATTTTGGAGTTGTGTTTTAGATTAATCTATTTGCACATCTCTCTTCTGAGTTCTGTTCTGAACAAGTCTCCCACAGCAGACTGATAGTTTTAGAAACAGATTTCCACCTTCCACAAACAATGGGGCTCTAGTGAAGTTACCAAAGCTAGTCTGGTACACACAGGATGAGGCACTGATGCCAAGGCTGCATCTGGATCCCATGAAAAACAATATTTACTTGGAACAAAAACCTAATCCCTGCTTAGTAAGGCTTAGGTAAGTAGAGTTCACAGTAAGCCGTAGCATCAATCAGACTTACACAGGTGCATCTCTGTATCCATCTGGAACTGTGCAAACCTGGCTCTTCCTTTCTACCATGCCCATTCTCAGATATCAGGGCCCATCATATGGAATGCTGATTTCTTCCCTGAATCCCTGGATTGCAGCTGCAACTGTGGCCATTATTGTTCATTTACTTTACTGTGATGCCATGATTGTTTTTTACATAATCAGCTAAAGATGTTATGATTTTATGGGAAAAAATAAGAAGAGAATACCTGAACACAGGCAGAAGGTCAGTGTGGACTGGGAACAGGGCATGCACAAATGCTCTTTCAATTGGAAAAAGCATTTATTATATTTAACAAAAGAATAGTGAGGAGCACTGTGCTGGAACAAGCTGTCAAGATGGTGTTTGGCTAACGGGCATAAGAGCAGAAGCTGCAGGACAAAATCCATGCTTCAGTACCTCAAGTACTTACCCTGTCACTTTGCCATGCCTTCCCCAAGGTTTTCCCCTTCCTATATTACAGTTATTATTTACTGCCTGATATAACACTTCAGTCCTGCATGTTGACTTCAGTTAAAAGGTCCCAACATCACAGACCTATATGCAGAATAAAGAATTTAGAAAAAGTTTTAAAAAGCAAAATTAGTCTAGTTAAAAAACGCAATGTAAACAATTATCTCAAAACTGCTTATAGTTTCAGTTCACTATTCCATAGAAGAGAGTAACTAGGTATAAAGCTGTTTTTAAGGACGTCTGTTATTAAGGTGTTTCACTCTGATGATTCACCAATTTGGCATTAAAACTACATATTGTTCTTCTCAGGAAGCTTCTCCTTTACAGGATACTTGTAATGCAATAAGTAAGTCATGAACTCACAGATTCTAATGTGCTATTTTGCAAAAGGAAAACCGAGCACATTTGAATACTGATTGCAAAGAAATGTGGAAGACAACCTCCCAACTTCCACAGGAAAAGAAAAACATAGCTTATTGTTGTTTAAAGATATTTCAGTTATAGGAGAGATTATTTTAAAAAATCCTGGTGAGAAAAAAAAATCCAAATTTCAGTTGTTACTACAAATACAGAGTGTTAGGAACAGACTCCTTGCATTCCCTACATTTTTGTCTGAGATCATCATGAAGCTCTCTTTTCTTGGTTAATTTTATGCTGACCCATGTTTTGTTTTAAAGAATTTATGGCCTTGGAACACCAATATTTTAACTATCTTTTTTCTGAAATTCTTCCCTTGAGGAAAAAGCAAATTTGGTTCTTTGCAAATTAATTCAGTGTGAATTTTTCAGCTGACCAAAATTCATCAGAACCTCCTTAACACTTGCCCATGAAGAAATAAGCCAGTCACCTGATAAAAGTGGGTCATGAAGTGGTTTTTGCATCCCCCTTGAAGCCAGTTACTGGCTTAAAATAAGAACTAGTAGGAAAAGAATTTAGACAAAATTCTAGTATGAATAAAAAACCCCCACACTCTTCTAATCAAATTCAAAGATAAATAGCTATATTATCATTATATGATCCTTATGACACAGAAACCTGAAACCCACAAATGGGAATTCAACCAGCAAAGCAAGGAAATAAAAAATAAAATCACTTTTCCCAGGCAGTTCATTTCTAGCTTTCAGAAACATAGATTCTGCATTCCCAGGTGTATACTATAATTTTCAGTAGACTTCATAAGTGATAAAAGATAGAAATAATGAACTCTGTAACAAAATATGCTATCAAGAGATACATCATCAAAGCGACAGGATAAGCAGAAAATCAATCAGTTGATTTCTGACCCTGAAATACCATGAGCAATATTGAAGATAGGAACTACAAATTAGATCAGTTTTGTCCTTGCCTCTAAAAGATAGGCACAACTATGTATTCTGGGCTTCACAAGAATCACCTCGATAAATGAGTTCAAAGCCCTCCATTAACCCTTTTCCAACAGGAAACATGTGAAGGGCCCTCCTTCAAAATATTATGCGTTATTAAACATCAAGAATACAAATTTTATTGAAGTATCTGTTATTCATCTCCAAAACTGTAGTGAAGTCAAGCCACAGCAATAAAAAAACCTAAACTCTTAACACAAACAAAAATACGAGAACTTGTCATAGATTAATCTTCTACCTGTCATATTTGTGATAGTCACAGGAGATAATAGGCTGTTAGACTACCAATAGACTTATCTCAAATTTGCAGAAAAGTGGTATTCAAACTAAAAATAAGTGTCTCAAATTTAGAATTTTCTATAATTGAATACTTAGAGGCATTGAGAAGACCATATAATTTTTCTTTTGTTCCTCAACTTTAGAAATAAATATATTATTTATTCATTAACCTTAGGGGCTTTGTGTACAAATTTTGCATGTCACTTCACATCTCTCCTTCCTTGACCTAAATTTGAAAAATACTCAGAAAACTACCACTTATCTGTCTTTTGCAAATAGTGTTGGAATTACTACCTGTACAGTGGTTTCAGATCTTCTAATCAAGAATGCATTGAAAAGAAAGATAAACATTTTTAATATTTTGCATAAATAGAAACTGAATATGTGCAAACTGTCTCTGTACCACTACACTAACCAGAGGATCACCTGCTCATACAGTATGTGATTATGGTCCTTACATCTGGGGACAGTTCTGCCCCCACTGCAACCTCTGTCTCTTCAATGATGCAGTCATTGGGACCACTGACCGACCTCACATGGCCCAGAAAGCATTGACCCCTTTGTGCAGCAAGGCAGCTCAGAAAAAGTGACCTTAAATAATGCAAGGAAATATAAATCTTGTAAAAATAGGTGTTTTCTTTTTTTACAACCTATTTTAAGCTAACCAAGACTTTCTGAAGTTTTTTGAGAGCTGTTAGCATTGCTACTCATTGGTATGATTTATGTAAAATTGCTTGCTGACACACAAAAATTAAACTGTACTTGTATTAATAAAGGAGGAGTAAGTTTCAAAAGAATCTTAGTTTATCAGAGGCCAAATCAAACATTTGTGCTCAGTAACTCATTGTCAGTTTGTTCCCTATGAAAGGAAACGTTTTCCAGTCTCATTGCTGCTCCATGTGTCCTCACCTACATTCTTGACTGCTTTTATTTTACATTTAGGGACACCTAGTGGCTTGTGTCCGATTTGCTCTGGAAAGCAGCAAAGACTTCGTATTTCCAAATCAACTTTGTAGGTTTCCAGATCTTATTTATCTATTAAAACATAGCATAGTAAACAGTTAACTTCACAAAAGAAGTTACTAAAACAGAGAACTGTAATTCATAGTAAACATTAACAGTTTGAGACAACAACAAAAATAATTATCCCTTTTCTCATTCTTTTTGAAATTCATACCCAGGGAGTAAACCTGTCCATTTTGTTTTAATACCATAGAAAATACACCTTAATTATTTTTCTCCAGAAACTTCAATTTTATTCATCCTGTGCACTAGATTTATTACTTTGGCCTCTGTATCTTGTCCTAATCATCTCAAATAGATGCCATTTTTCCTTGTTCCATGAATGTTTGTACATATACATTCCTTCAAACTTTTGATTTAACGGAATGCTTCAACCTAACCAGCTCTCTTGGTGTCAGCAGTATTGCTCTGTATGTGAAAAAAGTTGGTAGAAAAAAGCGCCTACCAAAAAGGTAGGTAAGGCTCAGTAATTCCTTCCTCTCCAATCTTAAATGGAAAAAAAAGGCCCCTAAGCAAACAAACAGTTTGAGGTTGACTACTCAGATACTTAACAGAATTTTTTCTAACCCAGTTAACCCACCTAATTTTATGAGTCTACTATTAGTTCATTTACTGCAAATTTAACAAACCTTTTCTTAATGCTTTCAAAATTGCTCAATTCCTAGGACACTCAATGAATGCTTTTAATCTACATCAGCTCTATACCCGTATTTTTATGATCATAATCCCCCTCTTCAGCTTACTTTAAAATATTTAAATTAAAAAGAAGCCATGAAACCATAGCAAACATCAAAAAAATCAGAGGCTTCTTTATTTTCTTTATCTGTTAAATAAATACACAGGAGCTGTTTAAATTAATATTTTAAAGTACCCATCATAGCTCAACTTTTTCAGCCTTTTATTTAAAAAAAAATTACTTTATACCCTAAAGCCACCTTATATTCAAGCCATACTTACAAGAAAGCCAAATATTTCCCATCCTGTTTCTGTAGAAAAACAATAGATAATATCTTTCTCTTGGATTCTCATGTCCCACAAAAGCATTAAGCAAGGAACTCTTAGAAACAAATATATGTGGTCTTACAGCATCAACAACACTAGAAAAGGCATGACTGTGATCCTTACAACAAGACATTTTTAAAACTGGGAAAAGTTGTTACAAAAATTCCCTTATATTTTCCCCCTTTTCACACTTTTCCTCAGAAAAGCACAAAGAATAAATAATAAATCCATTTAATACATATAATACTGCAAGGCAAAAGTGTGAAGTGAGGAAGCATAGCAAGGAAAAAGCGCTTAAAAATATTTACGAGAAGGACAAAACAAGGGGGTCACTCCTCCGAGCTCCGAATGCCGTTAAACTGCAGTTCAACAATAACCAGTCATGTTTTACAGGGGAACAGAAAGGTGAAACCCTATTTAATTCTTTCTCCCTGTTTGCACTTGGCTCCCTCTCGTGGCTAAAACTGAATATGACAGACCTCGGTAATTACAATATATAAATAAACTCGTATTTATTACTCGTATTTTAAAATTAATAACGTTGTGAACCTACCCCTTTGACGGATCTGGCGTCTACAGTTTTTGTCATTTTCGGGGAAAAAACTCAAAAAAAATTAAAGCTTGTAAATACAATACGAAAATTATTAAGATGTTGAATTCTGCATTACCTAATATTGCCTGGCTTTATTTCCACAATGTAACAAGCACAGGCTTATCTTTTTTATCTGACAGTAATTTGTGAAATTACATTTATTCTCATAAAGGTTTGCTGATTTAATCAGCAGCATACTCCAGAAGTGTAGCCAAAGGTAGCAAAACAATACCTCCATTGACATGAAATGTGACATTTTTTCATCAATAATTCATCACATTATACATAAGATAATACAATAAATTCTCACTACTTGACAAATATCCTGTAATGCAATCTAAGCTAATGCTGCTTCATATTTCAGTATGTGATATCTGTTAACAGTGTTGTTAACCACTAATTGCTCTTATTCTTCTCAGAAACATGCCCTGATTGCTAATTGAGGCCAGATAAATATTCCAGTTTATTGAAATTGCTTTGCCACCCATTCAGATAAAGAGAAAAACCTTTGAAAGAAGATGAAAAGAAGAAAACTAGAGAAATTAATTATTGGGTAATGACAACAATAAAAACAGAGATTGAAATTAATATATTGCCTGAATGATTAATAAAATAGTGAATGCTATTTTTTGTGAGAAGTATGAATGTACAGGTACCTATATAACCCCAAATCGTAAGAAACAGGCTCAGTTTTTTGTACTTGTAGCAGATTTTTTCAAAGTTTTGAAGTGCTTTTCATTAATAGTTGTCAAAGCTTTCCACAACTGTTATCATCTTACGGCAGGGGTTCCATACCTTCTTGCTGTTTCTCCTGGGCAGCTCCTCAGAGCACTGACTCTTTCTCCCTCACAAAGCAGCCACTGACCCCAGGTCCCTGTCACGCACCCACCCCACTCTCTTATAGCATCTTCTTCTCATTGCTTACAGCTGGGGCCTGGTAAAGTCAGGCCTGCTCCTAATCTTTGCTAATTGGCCCAGCTGCAGCTCCTTAGGGGTGAGATTACTTTCTACACTATGTTTATTTTCTTGTATTCTATCCCCCTACACACAATGGAAGTAAATATAATGTTTTATTAAATTAGAGATGGGAAAAGTAAACCACTGATGGGCAAATGTGCAAATGCTACACAGGTTTCCCAAGCATAAGAACACTCAAGTCTGCAGTGTAACATGGCATTTCTAAATCAAGCAGTAGGTCATCAAGCCAAAATAAAACTTCTTCAACAAAATAATCTGGAAAATCTTTTCCAACCCAAAACTTCATTTTACACATTCTGTTATGTAGAATTATGTTTGGATAAAATAAGATTAAGTGGTGTGCAGACTAAAAATTAAGAAAATAACTAGAATTCTTTTCTATGAGGATGGTGAAACACTGGAAGAGGCTGCCCAGAGAAGCTGTGGATGCTCCATCCCTGAAAGGATTCAATGCCCAGTTGAAAGGGGCTCTGAGCAACCCGGTCTAGTGAAA
Source organism: Emberiza elegans (assembly GCA_024865655.1). Classification (NCBI taxonomy): domain Eukaryota; kingdom Metazoa; phylum Chordata; class Aves; order Passeriformes; family Fringillidae; genus Emberiza; species Emberiza elegans. The sequence goes on along the minus strand of JALJVW010000398.1, from coordinate 12,915,452 downwards.
GTCATCCCTGCCCATGACAGGGGCTTGGAACTAGATGGCCTTTATGGCTCCTTCCTACCCCAACCATTCTAGGATTGTATGAAATATGTTTCTACGGTATTAATGTGTACTATTCTTATGGAGTGAGTTGTTTTCCCAAGACAACAATTGCCATGCTGAAAGACAAAACAGAAATCACACAGTTTTGTGACCCTGTCTGAGCAGAAGATGCAATTAAGGTCTATGGTGTGACCTTCCCTCTGTGTCAAATTGTGCTAAAACGTATGTGACAGTTTGTGTTATGGAAACCTCCATGTATCAATGATTAAGGAGAAGCTGTCAAAATAATTTATTTAGGTTCACAGGCAGAATTCATGATTCACATGAAGTGTCAAAAAGTACAAGCAATATCTAGTTTATCCATTAGGTTACTTGGTCTCATACAATTGTTTCACTTTCTTGATAGCATTTTTTGACTACAAAAACTTTAGCTGAGGTTCCAGTTACCACTATTGACTTTAAAGGGGTAGCGTTCACCTTTTCTGAGAAAAATAGTATGAAGATTCCTATAAGAAGTTGACTTGTATCATCTCATTTTGCTTTCAATCTGATTGTTACTAAAATTTCCATAAGCAAGCCCAGAAAAAAAGGTACCTTTCTAAGTTTTCAACTGGCATGCCATATTTCAGTGTTCAAACTTGGCCTGATGCAGTTTAATCAAATATTACCCTTTACATTAAAGCTCTATTTTCATAACTTATAACTTGTCTACATAAATGATTCATATGGTGAAGTGATTTAAGAAGTCTAATCTTCAAAGTTTTTTATTTTATTGTATTAAAGATATTTTGAAATCTAAGCTCCAGAAGTGCTAGGAAAGAAGTTTGCAAGAAATATGTTTCAACAAATTACAAACTTTTGCTTTTGTCTTTATTTATTTATTACATTCACTTTCCTATAAAACAAACCTATTGATGCAGACTATAATCACATCAGCATATTTGAGAACATTACTATTTAAGTCAAGGCAGATATCTACAGGAAATAGTCTTGGTGTAAATCTGAATTCAATAATACTAAAAAACCAATATTGCATACTTTAGCTACTACATTTATTACATTAAAATAGGAAAACTATAGGCAATAAAAATATAGTTAAATCTCTTGACATCCAACTCCCTGTGGATTTTAGGCAAAGAAATACACAAAGACGTGACTTTAGAGAATAGATTTTTTTTTTTCTTATAATGAGTCTCATGATGTTGTTTGCAGCCCTAGATGAGATGGTGAATAAATAATTCTGTGGTTAAGATGAACTCACCTGCGCACCGCACAGCCCATTCAGCTCCGCTCCTCAGACCTGAGCTTCTCTGGGACTGACCTTTGAACAAAAATGAAAAAGACTGAACACACATCACGTTTCACATTCTCACGGTATTCATCCAGTGCAGTTTATGAATTATTTTCAAAGAGAAACTTACAAGACACACCCTGGCCGATGCACAGCCCTCACGCCGCCAGGCGCGCACGCTGGGTGACGGCCCTCGAGCTCCCTCAGCTGCCGCTGCTCCCACACCTGCGGGAAATCACACCCCACCCGCCTCCTACCAGCGGAAATGTTCTTTTCGCCGTAGTTAAGGCAGGGTGGGCAAAGGAGAAGTTTCCTGTGCCTCATCGCCCCATGGGGTAGCTTTGAGGGGCGGGCTGGGCCCCTCTGCCCGTCCCGCTGGGTGCGGGCCCCGTGAGGGGAGTGCAGCGTCTGCAGCCCGGCTTTTCCGTACGCACTGTTTTTTTCCAGCCTATGTTTCACCCCGGGCAGCCGGGGCAGGGAGCAGCCGCGGTTGCTCCTTCGCTCGCGGGGCTGAGGGCAGCGGTGCGGCTGGGTAGCGCCAGCCGGATCCGGCCCGCGCCGCCCGTGCCGGGTGTTGCCGCTCCCGAGCGGGATAAAACCTATCCCGGCTGTTTCCTCGTCCCTTCAGCACCCTCGCTGCCCCGTGCGCGGTGCCTTGGGAGCCGCTGGAGGTAAGGGCGGCTCCCGGTAGCTGCCCCTCATCCCCCCTCTTTCCTGCCGGGATAGCTGCCCCTCATCCGCTCTCTTTCTTGCCGGGATAGCTGCCCCTCCGCTCTCTTTCCTGCTGGGGTAGTTGCAGCCCCTCATCCCCTCTCTTTCCTGCCAGGGTAGCTGCCCCTCATCCCCTCTTTTTCCTGCCGGGGTAGCTGCCCCTCATCCCCTCTCTTTCCTGCCGGGATAGCTGCCCCTCATCCCCTCTCTTTCCTGCCGGGGACTGCAGCCCCTCAGCCGCTCATCCCGCTGGGGGTGCCCTGTGCGACCCTAAGACTTCGTTTCTTCAGGTCAGGTTTGGCAATGGTTTGTTCCCCAGAGGTGTTTTAGTGGGTGAGAAGCCTTTTTAGCCGGTGCAGTGTTTCTTCTTTCTTACTTGGGCAAATTTCTCTGTTTCTGGGAGGTTTTGTTGGTCTGCTGCACGTGTAACATCGGCTTTGTAACTTTCAGCTCTGTTATGTGATGTTAGATGTCTGTTACTTCTCTTTTCAGGGTAGCTTAGTTTATTTCACAGATTCCATCAGTTGCCTCGGTATGTGTCTCTTCTCTGGATTCATTGGAGAAAACTTGTACTGTGAGAATACACAGTGAAAAATGCTAGCTCCTTGAAATGTGCAAATGCTTTTGTGCTATTTTGGTGATTCATTATTGAGTATTCCTTACTGGGTATATGCAAAGCATTAGCATACAAATTTTTTTTTTCCAGCAGTCTCATTTTCTCTTGCAAATAGTTCTGGTTGAAGGGTGGGAATTTTTTTGAGACTTGCTCAATTAAAAATTAATAAGAATGGCTCACTTAGAGTCTTGGGGCATTTCTGTGATGATTACGTTGTCTTAATACACCATGAAATTTTAAAATGTCTGTGATGTCCCCAATACAGAACTATGGTCTTTTTGGGATTACTCATTGCAAAATTGGCTGTTCTGTTGAGGTAGGTTTGCTTGAAAGGTTTGTGTCAGTAAGATTGATTACATGACATTAAGGGGTTTTTGTTGTTTAAAGACTTTTCAGTGTTAGAGTTTGAAGTTCACAGTCAAGAAAACTGCAATCCATGCATTGCAGTGCATTGAGTAAGTTTTGGACTTCAGTCCTGCTTCCTAATAAACAGTATCTTTTTACTAGAGCAGGTTAGACTGTGTGTATAACAAGTCATTCAGAGCTGTTTACACTAAACAGCTGCATGACCTGTAGCAAAGAACACTGTAGAGAGATCTGTTTGTTCATTGACAGTATCCAAAAAGTAAAATTGACAAAAAAGTAACTTGTCAGAGTTTAGAAATCCTCACTGTGATGCAGTTGCTTACACCACTGATTAATGATTATTACATGACAATTGAAAAAACAAGGGCTGGTAAAATGTTCTGGTTGTTTTATTTTAGCCATCTGATTCCGATTTTGTTTGTTATTTAAACATCCTGGGGTACACTGAACCAAAAACATCACCTTTCTATGATCAACAGGGTTTTTGTCTTAAATGAATTCAAGGTCACTTAAGGAAGATGAAATTATTGACTTAAAACTTTGATTCATATTCCCTGCCTGTCAGTTTGAGATCCTTGTAAATTTTGGTTTGAGCTTTCATGTGTCTTGACTTTACCAGATTGTACGTTTTTGTGTTATAACAAAACGTTTTTTTTGTAAAAAAGATGAATTTTGTCATTATGGCTCGTTCTTTAATGAACTAGCCAAAATTTGTGATATTCCATTAAAAATGCAAGTTAATCAAAGCTTTTGTCATTTACAAGTGGATCTGCTTACATCTGCGGGATTTTTTGACACAGACTCAAGCTTTATCACTCTCTACACTTTTGAAGTTTTGGAAGCCATAAACTTGGAGATGACATTACCTTAGTAGGTCCCTGGATTCACATGGGATTATGTTGGGATCATTGAGTCCTTAAAGGCATAAATGCATTTCTGCTCAAAAAACAATTTGTCAGTAAGAAAATGTAAGGAGCTGTTCCTTTACTAGCATAAGGATGGAGCACTTTCTTGTAGGGAAAACTGTTATTTTCAATAAACCCAGGCATGACTGAATGTGTATAAAACTGAGGGTAAAATCTTTGAGTAAGATGCAATTTCATAGAAATCAAAGCTTACATTCTCCAGAGACTGATGGCCCTCCTGTCACATGTGCTTTCCTGTAAGAATGGATGTGTGATTGTCCTAAAACCTGATGGAAAGTCTGCTGCTGCAAAGCATTTCAACATTTGGATGTAACTCCACTGGAGATGATTTGAGGTGATACTTTCTCTGTGCTCGATGCTTTAAGAGTGACAGATAACTCATGTGTGTGGTTCTGCATAGTGCCTAAGCAAGGTTCCATTTCCTGGACATATCCATTCTTGTAGTTGATAGGACATTCTGGCACCATATTTCAGACAGTAAATGTGATGGTTTTTATTCTTTAAGAGATCTTTTACACATATTTGCATAATATAAGTATTTTTTGGTTAAACTTAGTTTATATCCTTGATATATGGGATTAAAAACCAAGTTTGCTCTCATTATTTTTTGTTTAACGTCTTTAAATAGCTATTATGTTGTTGAAGCCTTTAATGATCATTGAAGAAAGTGGAAATTTATAGTTTTGGACACACTTTTGATTTTATCTACTTAGCAAAAAAGCAGGTTGTGTTATTTTTCTGGGGAGCTTAATATAATGTAACTGTTTACGAGGTGAAAAAAGAACTTCAAGGAAGTGAAGATGGTTTTACTGTATCTTATGACAGTATGAAAAGCACAAATGTTGAGTTGCTGTGTTTTCAACTGCCCCATTTTCCAGCTTAGGTGCAACATAAACTATCTTAATTAATATTGTGTCACCAAAAGGTTTTGAGACGGCCAATTGAATTCTGCCAAGATAGAGTCTTTTGATGAAAACATATCTTTATTGATTGTAGAAGAAGAAAATCATTCTTAAAATGAAATCCAGAGAAAAAAAGTCATATCCCTCAGAGAAAATTTCTGAGTGGCAGGTTGAGATTAACATCATAAAATTGAATTTGTGCTGCAAACCTTTGATGTAATCAGCAGCTGGGAGATGGTGTTGCCCTTACTGTGCTCCTTCTGATTGTGGTGAATTATTGTGTGGAATGAAATAAGTGTTTCTTGTGTCACTCGTTCAAGAAATACAAACAAGGTATTACCAGGTGCTTCTTGCTAGTTAAGATGGGCTGTATCGATTGCTGGTCCCAGTGCCCTGCTCCCTCAGACTGCAGGAGCAGGACATGCCCATCCCCAGGGAGCTGTGGGTGTCACTCAGCAGTGACTCCAGCCCTCTAGGGTGTAGCCAACAGTTCTTGTGGAAAGTCCCATCATGTCCTAAAATGGATTACCAGAGATGGTGTGCAACATCCTTAAGGAGAATGCAACATTTGCATCACAAAATACAGAAAGTTGTGAAAGCAGTGCAGAATGGACCAGCAGACTGCAAAGCTACTTTTAAGAAAAATTACTAATTTTTTACTAAAACAAATATTTATTTTCTTGTGTAGAAACAAAGAATGTGTTAGATTAAATGAGAGAACCGACAGGAACAGGAGAATGAGATAGATTAAAAGCACAAAAACCATTGGAACTGCTCATTAAAAAATTTAGGCTCTACCTAAATTTTACTTCCAAAGATTTCTTTTAGTACTGCTAAAGAGGAATATAATGGGGTGTGCATGGGGGCAGCTTATTGAATCCAATGCAAACAGCCTAATTCTGCTATTATCTTAATATTTTCAGGACTGTAAGCAAATTTCTGCACGGTTTTGTTTTGTGACTGCATTGATTGCCAGACATTTAACTGGGCTTTTAAGAAAGTGACCTTCTATTGACCGCTTGGAAGGTGTAGGAAACATGAAATGAGTATGGCTATAAATTCAAAAATGTTGTTTTGATAGGTTAACTGTTACCTGTAAAGTGATATTGTGTTGTAAGAAGCGTTTCTCCTTTTGTAAATAAACTATAAATTTGCATTTGGTAGGTTTTTTATGGGTTATAGTGATGAGAAAAAATGCTGTTTGTGACAAACTTCTATAAGGTGAACTGTTTGAGATTAGGTCCCAGGGGGAAGTTTAGCTCCTCATTTTAAGGACCTTGGTGTATATATGTATTTATCAGGAGTGTTATTTCTGAATTCATTGAAACATTAGGGTATTTTTCTTTATCGAGAAATGTCATTCTTACAACTGTAGCTAATAGTTTAACATCTTGAGGATGTGTCTTTCAGTAAAGCTTCCTTTAGGCTCTTGAGCAAGCACTGGAATGCAAGGAGCCAGTAGGGAATGTGTGCTGCAGTCTTCAGTGGGGCAAAACAGACCCCAGATTTCTCACTTTAGACCACTGAGTGCATGGGTGTGCACGCTCCTGAGACCTCAGCCACTCTGCCCTTCTAACCCTTTACGTTCCCAGGCCACTGGCTTTAAGGTTATAATTCTTATTTTGTGAAAATGCAGCTCAGGGAAGGGATGTGTGCATGAGGTTAAGCACTAACTATGTAGCAGTGATTGGAAGGTCTGAGATGAGCCCAATAAAGAAGCTAAAGGTTGTTTCATTTTGTTTTAAGGTCAGTAGAGGAGTCAAAGTCAAGATACACTTAGTATATATGGGGAAAGTATATGTTATGATGGCACTGATTCTTTGTGGTATAATCTGACCTTTTTCATTCTCATCAGTTCATGACCAGTCCTAGTCAAAAAAGCTGAGTGATGAGGAAAAGACCTTGCATAAATATGTGCTTAGTAAGGCATTCAAGGTCAGACCTTCAGCTTTCTGGCCTCTTAAAGCTTTTGATTAGACTTTTAAATATCTCATGGCTCCTGTAGAATAAGAGATTGTGTACTCAGCTTTCCAAATTAAGCTTTAATACTACACAAATGGTCCAAAGTTACTAAAGTAGTACAACCAAAGTCCTTGAAGCTGTGAGCATTGGGATGATTTTGCAAGTTAACAATGGTTTGTGGTGTGGTTTCAGTGTGAAAGGAACTAGAGACAGAGTAGTAGAGATGGAACAAGTTAGTGGTTTTAACTAAAATCAGAGCTTTTCAGTAATGAGAGAGCACTGTTTGGCAGTATGCTTTTAAGGGCAGCACAACTAAGCTTATTAGGCTGTAAGCAGGGAGAAATGGGCAGTAGGACTGAGAAATGTGATTTCTAGTTGAATTATGGGTTAATACTGCAAATCAGACATGCTTGAGTGGGCAGAGCTGGAGGAATTTGACACATGCTGATAAGCTACATGCAGCTCTGATATGCCTTGGGCAATATTTGACTTTGTGAAAACAGCTTTTACCTTTTTAAAAGAAACATTCTGATAAATATCTGTTGATTTTATTTCAAAAAAGTTTCCTTTAGGTGCCATCAGTATTACTAAAAACTTTGGTAAAGCTAAGTATTATCAAAATGTGTCCATGTGGATATGCTGTATTTCTGGTGAAGTCATGCTTCACTAAGAAGCAAAGGTTTCATTCAAACTGCTTGTGCATCAAAATATAATCCAAAAAACCAAGAAGCAAGTGGAGAAAAAAGTTAAGGACTGTATTAATGCAAAAATTCATATAATTTCTGTTTTCTGTCTCTTGGGCTTCAGTCATAGTGTAAAGGAAAGCATACAAAATATTCCTGTAACATTTCAGTCTAAATTAATTCTCTTACAACCAGTGTTTTGTCAGTAGCAGTAGTTTTTTATTCATGTTACTCATGAGTAACTAAACAGTCTGCAGATAAATCATCTCCACTTTAGCAAATTCTATCAGCTTGTTTTCTTTTTAACATCTGTTGATTTGCATTCTCTCAAATCACTTGCTCAGCAGTAGGTCTTTGGCTAAAAATATTGAGCTTGATTCTGTGCTCTCCTTATAAGAAAATATAATTTATGACTCAATATTCAGTGCAGTACAAACCTGAATTGTGCCTCCTTGTGTTGTTTTACACTAATTGAACACTCCCATGGTACAAGTATAAAAGACTACCTGATATGCAAGCAAATGCATTTTTAAGATGCAGGATTTGGCTCATCAAACTCTTTTGGCAGCCATCCCTTTGTATACCCTATGAAAATAGCAACCTTTATTAGCTTACCTTATAACTAAAAACATGTCATTAAAGATTGTCTAGAACAGCTTTTATTTCAGGGAATAAACTGCAAGATAAAAGGATTTCACTGTTCACAGGAGCTTCATATGACTGGAGATTAAAAAAAAGTTTTAGAAAAGTCAGATTCTAATGCTGGGAACAATAAAATGTCTCAGTATTTTTATATATCCACAAGGAGCTTTTATATGGAAGTAAGTGGGATTTAGCCTAATGAACCCATGACCTCAATTTTTTCTTAGATTCTTCTTCCTCTGCCCTCAGCACTCTGTCAAGGTTATATGGCAGGACCTCAATAGTCTGCCATACCAGTCTTTTCAGCCTTTTTTCTCAGTAGCTGAGCCCTTTATCTCATTTTCTTGTCAGGAAGCAAGACCATTCCTTTAGTTCTGCGTCACTTTAGGCTTTTAGTAGCAGTCATGTAGATACCTCTTGTCCGTGTCCCTGCTTTCAACTGCTGTTGTGCTGGCTTACAGTTTCCTTAAGCGTAACTTAAAAGGCTGCTTCTGTGCTCCATTCCTGTCCTGTGGTCTTTCCTGAATTATCACAGGAACTGCTCTTCATGTCACTTCTCATCATTCCTGTGTTACTTCCTTTGACTCACTGGCTGTCATGCATTGTGTTCTGCCCATTTCCTGTCTCTCCTCAGAAGAGCTCAGCTTTGCTGTCATGTGTTTTGACGGAGTTCTCCAATTGCACTACTGTATCATCTTGTTTCATTTTGAACCTCTTTCCTAAAAACGTGCAAAGGGCCCTGGTGTCTCTTCTTTGTCCAGGACAAATTGGAGCACACCTTTTCTGAAAGGTGAATTTTGCTTAGTGGCTATAAAGTGGTTGCTCTGAAATACGCCTTCAATCATATTATTGCTGTCTGGATTAAAAGAAAGATGACATAGGTGACATACAGTACTTTTGAAAAGAAAAATTAAAATATTTGTTTATTTAAGTGACAGATAATGGTGAATCTGAAACAGCTTAAAATCTGTTCCTTCTTGTTCACTGACACCTGAGAATAACATGTTGATGTATACAAACAATTTTGATGTCATTCAATCTGTTAGCTGTTGTCAATTTGTCTGTCTATTGCCCAGCTGATGGGAGTCAAAATTGCTCTCAACCAGATGGACAACCCCATTAAATCAATTTTTTTCAGTAGGGACAAATCTATTAGATAAATTTTTTTGGGCAAGGGACTCTTGTCTTGAGCAACAAAGTCTATTCGTTCTCTGTTTCTCAGCTTGCAACTCTGCTGCCACCTTACTTTTTGTTCTTGTCTCTAGGATGTGCCACAGAATGATTTGGTGTATGGTTATGTATATAGCTTTGCCATCTTGGGCCTCATTTTTCTCTTCCTCCCTGACCCAGCTCCACCCATTCTCTCCTTTTGGCCATATATTTCTCTTGTCTTACCCTCCTTGAAGTCACAATGTCTTTATTGACACCCTGTTCTTGTGCCACCTCTGCTCCAGCAGTTGGCTCCTGCTGTTGCCAATGATCAGAGCTGCTGGTAGGAGGGAACAGGGGAAGTGCTGTGTATTCCACCAGCCACATTTGGGGAGAACAGTGTGAGCCCATCAGAGCTAAGCTAGGCTGTGTGGGGCAGCACACAACTCTTGTTGCTGATGATTCAGTATTCTGACAGTACAGGTCCCTGAAATTGTTAGTGTGATGTTGGCAGCAGCAAGAAAATGTTTCAATGCCTTATCAGTGTCTTACAGCAATATTTTATAGTTTCCCTTTCCAAATGTTGATTACATTCCCCCCCTTTTTAGTTGATTTTTTTCCTTATGTTTAATCCTACTTAGGATCATCATGACTTGTGTGTTTTCAGGTGTTGACCATGAAGGCATCAGTACCAGCTGTGGCTGTGTGGGGTAGAACAGCTCCCTCTCACAGCATCACGGCTGTGATGATCACAGATGACCAGCAGACCATAGTTACAGGGAGCCAAGAAGGACAAATATGTCTCTGGGATCTTTCATCAGACCTACAGGTTTGTGTCCACTGTGCTACAGTTTGCTAAATAGACTGGAATTTTATCTTTTAGTATTGACAATAGGATTACCCCGACTTGCACTTATTTAGATGAATTTTAAAAGATAGTGATATTTGTTATAGGAAACTCATGAAGCAGAAAATGAAATGCCTGTATAAGTAACCTGTAATTTGCAGACTTTGGAGAATTTTTCACAGATTAGTATGCCCAGTGGATTATAATTTGAGACTTTGTGCTCTGAGCAGTGACAGCAAGTAAATATGTACAATTACCATGATTCATATCTTGTGAAGGTTTTTTTTTTTTGTAAATCAATTGCTAAGCATGACCTGTCATTTAAAGAAAAAGTATTTATAAAACCAAATCTGTACTAAGATGGAAGCAGCAAGATGAAACTTTTATTTTTGATGTAAGCAAGGTGCAAATTATTGCTTTATTTTCCTCACAATGGAGCAGAGTCAAAACACTTCCTGTTTTTTTATTCCGTGTTTCTAGAACTATGTTTATATTTTTATATTTAGTTGCCCCATTTGGACTCAAACACAGTCTGAAAATTTGCCCTTTTATGAGGCTACCTTTTCCAGTTAAGACCTTTGCATGCAGTGATGATAATCAGGTTATTTAAATGTGTGGTATGAAACATGTGCTTAAGAGCTTTGGTTTATCAGTTTGTACTTCACTGTGCCACTTCTGGTGCATGCTGTAGGGTGAAGGCCAGAGATGTCCTGCACATTGCCTGTTTTATAACATTTGATGTTCCATATGTTCTTCAGATGATGAATGCAGTGAATACAAAAACGTAGCTTTTATGCAAACTCAATAAAATTCTTTCACATCTTTCTGCATTCCAGAAACTGGATGGAAGAACATAAGAATATGAAGCAGATTGACAATTATATAGATTGACAAGTAATATTCTCTTGGTTTTAGATATCTTTAGTTTATCTAGAAATTGTTTAAGATAAATCATTATATTATTCTCCTAGATTTCATCTAAAGAAATGCTCTTTGGCCATACTGCTTCTGTAACTTGTTTGGCAAAAGCAAGAGAGTTTGAGAAACAGCCATATGTAGTAAGTGCTACTGAAAATGGGTAGGTAACTGAATATTCAATTATTCATTTCTTAAATTATGGAATGTGTGTCAAGTGTATGTTAGATTACACATTTGCAAAAATTTTTCAATCCACTTCCATGAGATTAAAATGATAGCTACTTAGGATAGTGATATACATTGTTAATATACAATGGTCCAATTAAGAGCTTGTCCCATGGACAACAGAAAGCTTTGGCAGATTTACATATCCACTTAGTATTCAGAAAATGGAATTATTCAGAGGGGTTGACTAAACCCTAATCAAAGAGAAAATAATGGGTTATTGGGGGACATCAGCAATTCAACAGCATTTGAATATCATGGTCTTTCTTCCTGAGCTCAGACTTGAGAATAAAAGAGGCTAATGTACTCTGATGGGGTTTATCAGTCAGTATGTATGGAAACAGAATGGCCATGAATTGAAGGCAAATGTGCTCCTTTTCTGTGTTTAGATCTGATGTGCTGTTTTGGAGAATATCCTTTCAGAGGGCCCTGATCTTGCACCTTGTCTGCTATGTGTGTGTTATGACACAGCCTGTCACTTGAGTCAAACTACTTCCTGCATTTCTGCTAGGTTACACTTCAGAGTATTTGATAACCTTTTCAGCTGGGCACTGAAGACCTGTTAGGATTTCATCTGTTGAAAACAGTTAGGGATACCTGCTTACATCCTTAAGGGCTTTCTTAAGCAATTTTGTCTCACTGCTTAATTATATTCCCCCCCCCCCTTTTTTTTTTGTTTGGGTTCATAGCTTCTAATTAACAGGACAGTGCTGTTAAAATGTTTCCATGAAGAGTAGCTGTCAATTGTCGTTCAAGCGGTACCTTCCAGCACCTTCTCACTGAGCAGCTTATTTATCCTTTCTGGCTGCTAGGATCTCTGGTTGATTCTCTCATTCAATCATGAGTAAACTGCAAAGGGATAACCTGCAAAAAAACTATTTCAGGCTTCTTAATCTTGAAAGTTTAGACAGCCTCACTGGACAGGTGGTGGTAAGCATTACTGTTTACGTGCACAGAGGGTGAGAACTCTACAACCAGTTTTGTATTGCCCTTCTACAGTTATTCAAGGGTTCTGAGAAGAAGCTGCTGTTCTTCTCAGTTCTGAAGTTCTGTCAGTGCAATACTGCTTCCAGATCATACTGGGAGGAAAGATTCTGTATTTCCAAAAAAAAAAAAAGGGATAAGTGTTAAGAAGCAAATGAAGATATTGGTGTGGATATACCATAGAGGGATGTTCATATCCTAAAGATTATAGCTCTGAAGGGATCATCAGACTGTCCCTGTAGGACATGAAAGAACACACGCACACTACTGCTCTCAAGCTGAAGAGAAAAAAGGGAAGTTTATTTTCTGACTCCAATATTTATAGTTTTGTAAAAGTGACAGCGGATTGGAGGGTGACAGTGACACCTCTCCAATGACACTGGTCAAACCAACAGTCCATCAACTCTCTCTTCCTCCATAAAGGAATGCAAAATAACGAGTTATTTACAGAAAGTGTGTGAGAAAGTTTACTACAAGAATGTCAACATCAGAAGACTTAAAAAATCTTAAAAAATACAGAGTGACATCAGACTAGTTTGGAATGTGTATAGGTAGGATTGAATTGTCTTTTGGCCCCTTTAAATGTTCATTTTTGCCAAATTACTCCTGACTTCCTGTCTGTATTACGTAAGTGCAAAGCATCCATCACTGATCCCTGTAAGGTTGCAACATGAGGTTGAGGTAATTACAAATAGGAATCCTTGTCTTCAGGAGATGGAAGATTTGCCAAAATGCATTTTCTAGCTTGTGAATAATTCACTTCTGCCATTTTCAAGCTTCCATTTCCTTGTAGTGAGGATGGAAGAAATCTAATGGAAGATGGTTCTATGATAAGCTTCCCTGTTCCACTTCAGATTATTTTCAGAGTTTCTGTGACTGACTAATCCCAGAAGAACAAGCATTGATCATTATTTTTTGTGCTTCTAATACGAAAGTTCATAAAGGAATCTCTCTAATGATTCATGAGTTTTTTTTGATGTCCTATGAGTAACAAATTTGTCCTACAGCACATGCTGTGTGGAATGTGTGATATTGCTCACTCCTTATTAGTACATTGAATACATCATCCAGAAACTGAAGCTATGTTCTGACATTCTGGTCTCATTTGTGCATGTTTGTAGGTATGTATGTATCACAGTAATGTAGCTAAAGCAGTCAAGTTCTGGTATAAACAAGGAGAAAAGCATTGCTCTGAAAAGTTTCACAAACAGTATAAAGCTTTCACTTAATTTCTGACTTTGGATCTACCAACTTTGATGCTGGTATTGCTCAACTGAAAAATATTAAGAAATAATGCTGTGAGTTTAGCATCAAATGGGAAAGTAGGTAGGTAAAATGTAAATCACTAAGTAGTATTTCTTATATAATAAAATGTTGTCCCAATGTATTCTTTAAGTCTTGATACAGGAAATTTCTTACAGTGTAATGTGAGAAATAATGAAATGAGTGTTTCAGTTCTGGAAGTAATGTTTGTTTTTTTAATAAAATATAATGCATCAAAGTTACAGCATTTAATTTGATTTTCTCTTGTAATCCAGTCCCACTGCATGTTGAATAATGTGTAGATAAGGAATGTGTGTCAAAAGTCTCTCTCAAACAACCTTAAGTGTGTCCAAGTGTGGCTGTGGTGTTGCACAGGTACTCAGATGGTTGAGTGTATTGAGAGCAGATTTTGGGAACAGCCTCATGATGGCACTGTTTCTTCTTAACAAACGTTGTTCCTCTCAAGAACTGAAGTCTGGTGTGGGAGAAGATGCATGATGCTTTTCGAGACGTGTGGTTTAAGTTCAGTGAAATGAATCATTTTCAGGAGGATGTAGTTCCAGTGACAGATAGTTACAGTGACATGTTGACGAGCTGTAATGGCAGTATACCTACAATTTGTTGTAGACCAGACTTGGTCTTAAAGTCAGGTTGGTTGCAAGGCAGCAGGGTGTAATTACCAAAACAAAAAGAAACAGATACTGTATGTCATCCCCTGCTAATGACTACATTTTCTTACCCAGCAATCTGTAACAAAAAGCTTTATAAATGACCAGACTACACTTAAATACAGCACTAAAGAAAATCTTGGTGGCACAAAATTATTCCAGCCAATTGAGTGGAAATGACAGAGAATAATATGAAGTTATCTTTGGCAGGGAGATGTGTGTTTGGAATGTCACTAGTGGACAGTGCATTGAGAACGCAAAGCTTCCTTATAGGCATACAGCAATCCATGTAAGTATAGCAGCTTTTCATGGGGTCTCTGTTCATTACAAGAGTTTTGCTTTATTAACATGATATTTTTCAGAAACAGTTTTAAATGTATAGCTTGTAACATAGGAAAAAAAGACCCTGTCACAAAATAAGTCATTTTTATCTTTTTCAGGTTTTTTTTCCTCTAAGAATTGAGACTTTTAGGTTCCTCTACATTCCTTAATCAAATCAAACTGATTACTTTTAAGCTGCAAATATTTGAAATGCAGTATTGATTAACTTACTGTTTGTGCATCAGGTAGCCAAGTGAAATGGTCTTAATCTTTGCTCTTGTCTTGTTAAAATTGCATGGAAGCTTCAAGCTTGATGTTGGCTTTTTCATGACATTTTAAAAGTAAAAGTAATCTGGCCTGGTAAACATTGTGAGACAATCTGCTGAAAGACTTATTTTGAAGCTTTTGAATGGTTTTGGTGCTGAACTCCTGACCTCCAAAAGAGTTCACCCTGTTTATGAAAATACACTTTCATTCACTGCAAAACTTTAGGACAAATCCTTTCTTTTCAGAAACTTTGAATATTGCTTTGGATAATTCAGGTACCTCCAGTTGAAACTGTATTCAGGTAAAATAAGTATCTAGATTTTAGAATGTGGGAGGGTTTGAAATACACAAGTGAGTGAGATTGAGGGGCCCAACATCTATAGGTTTGATTCTGGGACATGTTTTATTTCTGGATATGTTAGTAGAGGAGATGCTCAGGGTTCCTGTGTTTGTTAAAATGCTGGTGGAACTAAGGCTCCAAATGATGGGTATCTGAGCCTTCATGTAACTCCAAAGCACAGCGAATTTGGAATCCAAGATTTTTAACCATTCCAGAAGAAAATGTTTTTCCTGGTACCACTTTGGTTGATATGAGGAGTTCAAATACAGTTGTTCATTGTAAAGGGAAGAGGAAAAAGCTTGGATATATTGCCGACAAAAATTATGAAAGATTAACTTCTTAATTTTTTTTACATATATGTACGTGTATAAAAACTGTATAAGTTAAGACTTATTCTACAGTTTTATTTGTACATATGCTCAAAGTGTTTTTATTCCTTAAATGGATGTATGTACATAAACAAAAAAATACTTATTTTGCTTCTCAAATTATAATTTGACCTGCTATGTTCTAATGCTTAATTAGATTTTAATAGATGAAATTAGAGAAGTTCTGCAAGGAAGTAGGCAAATCTGGCCTAGTTGACAATCTGAACATTTTTTTTGTGGAGATCAGAGGGAGAGTATTCATTCTTACCCTTCAGGTAGGTGTAGCAAATACTTGCAGGAAGTTGGTAGTTCTTCTCTATTAGAAATGTGCTAAACCTAATTGTGGCTAATAATTATATTTGTTTAATAACTTGGGCAAGATAGAAAACGGGAACATCTAACAGGAAAGCTCAGGGAAAAATAGGTGTTGCCGGGAGGGGAAATTATTCTTAAAATGCAGCCTTCTGTAACTATAATAAATTGTGGTTTTGTGTTGTGTTTTGTTGTAGATTTTTCCTTGTTATTCCATGGGGAGCGGTTGCTTGTGCTGTAGTTAATGTTTGGTTTTAATTGAACTACTAACCTATCTGCTCTAGTAGGTTCCTTTTGTTCAGTGTAGATGATTTAACTATGAATGGCAGATGTCAAGTAGTGCAAACTGAATATTTGCCATTTGAAATGAAATTCAACACCAGGGTCAACACTTAAAGATTTGTGGCTCTTAACCAGTGTGGAATTTTCTCAGAGGAATTACTGACTATAAAAATCCTCTATTTCAAGGCTAATTTAATGGTAACAGTAATTGTAATTTCTAAGTATTTCTTCCTCTGTTTACTATTTATCCTATTTCCAGTTATTTTTACTACACACTTCAGTTAATTTACTGAAAAAACAAGAATTATTATATAACCAAAACTGTACAGAAAATTTGTAAGTGAGGTGTGGCTTTTTGGGTTGTCTGATATTTTTGTCTGACTAGATGATTGTTACCTTTAAGGTTAGTAATAAATGTAAATCTGCTTTGAGGTGGCTGCTTATGCATTTATAGAAATTGTTTAAAATTACAGCTAGACATACAATGCAGATGTCCTTGCACACATAGAACATCTAGCAAAAAAAAACCCTCATAGTCACTCTGCACTCTGTCCCTTTGCTTTGTTTGTTGGTTTTTCTCCCTTTGTGATTACTGAGAATAGTGTTCAGAAGATTCTGAGCACTAGGATGTTTAATGTCAGAATGAAGAATATCCTATGGAGTAGAAATCCTTTCTGGAAAGTAATCAGCAATTATGAAAAATTTAATTATTAATATTTTGCATCTGATTCTTCCTTTTCATACAACTGTTGATGACAGGAGGTTTATGAAATGTTTGGAGAGGGGCCACTCAGAGAAACAAGTCTCAAACTCTTTAGCAATTTATAGGGAAAATTAACACCTTTCTTCCAAAAATTACAAAAATCTTGATATTTAGGAAGGACAGATGCTACTTTCAGTCTGAAGCACCTTTCACTAAGCTGTGTGCCTTTCTAGTGTTACTAGTAATATTGGGTATGATTTCACATATGCCTCCGATTTTTTAGTGATGGTACAAGTGTTGATTATTACATGTTCAGTGTGAAAAATCTTCATGCCATTTGTCTGTCTGTGTGCTGACTCTCTGCTTTCCACTTGGACAGTATTACCATTGCTCATTCCGAATGACAGGTGAAGGCTGGCTTCTTTGTTGTGGAGAATATCAAGATGTTCTTATTATTGATGCTAAAACTTTGGGTGTTCTTCACACTTTATCATCATCTCAGTCTTCTGATTGGATAAAATGTATGTGTGTTGTACACTCTGCAAGAATTCAAGGTATATGCTTTACATGTATTTATGTAGGTTAATTAAATGGCGATTAAATATTTATGTATAGATGGTATATTCCTGCTTGATTTAATATCAAATCATTTCACAGTGCCATTATATAGAAGATGTTAGCACAAGAGCTGTTTTTAAGGCTTCTGTTTTATTTAATATGTTTTTAGAGAAAAAAACGCCTATACTGGCTGTAAGCAGCTCAGTTCTTGGATTTAAATATAAATAAGTTTGGTAATATCAGATAAATTAAAGGCACAATACCACAGTTCTGTGCCTTCTGTTAATGCATTAGTCACTGCTTGCTTATGTCTTTTGTATTTCTGTATATAATTTACTTTTTTTGTCTAAAATTGATATTTCATCTAAGCAGTGCCCTGCAGAATCCTTGTTTTAGTGCTGAACAGATAGGGGCTGTTTGAACTTGGCTTCCAGTTGACTATCTGATGTTAACTTTTCACAGAGGACTCTCTAGTTGCAGTGTCTGTAGCTGGAGTTCTCAAAGTATGGGACCTGTCTTCATCTCTGAATAGCATTCAGGTCAGTATTAACATGAATGTTCTCAAGTAAAGGCTACATTGAAACAGAATATTAATAAATGTACATCTTCTGGATGTGTATTAAATAGATTTTATTACTTTTGTTGGAAAATTCTGAAAACACATCTTCATAGCATTATTTAAAATTGGCCTATTGGACAGCTCTTGCCTTGACAATTGTACTACATTTTGGCCAGGCTTCTTGTCTTTTCACATTCCAGGATGCTTAAGTTGCAATGCTTTCCTGCTATCCTGATAATGTCTTTGAACCCCTTCACTCTGTCCTTTAAACTCAAAGCTCTTCAATATTGGCCTTTGTACTCCCTCTTCACCCTTGTTACTCTCTTCAAAATGGTACTTTAGATTTTGTTTTCCTTGGTCTGCTTTTCACAATGCTGTCTTCACTTGGAAAAGACTCTTGCTGTGTCAAGTGTCCTATTTTTCTACCTTCAAACTCACTCTTTTTTGGGTTAATATTCTCAGCAGCTGTCACCTTCTATAAACAAGTACTAGAATTGGGATACATTTTTTGTGTTCTAGTTATAATCTAAAAGCTAGATTCACAAAGGGGCTTCAGCAGTGAGACAGAAATGACAAAATATCAACAGACTTCTCTGAATGTTGTTAACTGACCCACTGCCTGGACAAACTGCAGGGTGTGGGCAGCACTACTTGTTTATAGGTCAAATCAGGCCCCTGAGGGAGAGTCTGTCAAGTTGGATACTAACCTGGTGTTTTTGATTTATCTGTGGTGTTTTGGGGTGCATCTTTTCAACATTCCTAGAGCAAACCCCACTGCCGTGTTGTAAAAATTCTGAAGATTGTAACAACTGATTACAGATGTCAGAGGAACATATGGTGTGGTGCAGTCTTTTTACTGCCTGGGGGCACCTTTTGTGGAGGGACTGCTGCAGAGTTCGTAACAATCTGGCTAAATTCTAAAGAGCAGTATTTTAATAAATATTGTTGGATTTACTTGGAATTAACTGAACCTGCAAGATGTCATAAGAAAATGGCTTTCAGTTTTATAGCCATGATTCCAGGCATATGTAGCTCTTCTCTGAGAGGTTTTGAGACTGTTGGTATCTTAAACAGAAAACATCCATTTTAAGTGATTTAATAAACAATTAATAAATATAATTCCAGTAGAATAATTTTGAGTGTGATGACTTTAATATGTCTGATTCCCACAAAAAGTGTGAAAATACATACATTGTTTTTAACAGTACATTTAGCAATACAAAGCTAATAAAGCTAATTACTTTTACGCTGCCTTTAAAGGTGTTAAGAGCAAACAAGACATATGGCCACACCAGCATCTCAGACTGTCCTGGTTGCAGCAAGAATGAGTGGAAAACTAAAATATTCATCAACTTTTCTGAATCTGATCCTCTGTTTTATAGGTGTTGTAGCTATTTTTTGACTGAAGAATACCTGGCAGATACTCATTGCAGCAGTTTCTATGGCCTGCCTTTGGTCCTTCTCCACATTCATTATAATTTCTTTAAGTGAGATCACAGTCTGAGCCACACAAATGTTTACATTATTCTGTTTGC
The DNA here is from genome assembly GCA_024865655.1 of Emberiza elegans. Classification (NCBI taxonomy): domain Eukaryota; kingdom Metazoa; phylum Chordata; class Aves; order Passeriformes; family Fringillidae; genus Emberiza; species Emberiza elegans. Next base: position 12,896,015 of record JALJVW010000398.1, on the reverse strand, counting down.
AGTTAGTTGAACCTGTTGTCTTTCTATTGTTAATTGAGAATTATATGTTGCTTTGAATTTTGAAAGTCTCTTAACAGAAAATTATTTTCAGTGGGTTGTTTCTATATCAAAAGCTCAGATATCTGAAACAAATTTTACAGCTTTTTTTCCCCTTTGTGCTGTAAAGGAGAAACAAAGTGTGTGTGAGAAGGAATCAAAATCTCTGGACTGCATAAACTGTCAAGCAGTAAGATTTTGTACTTACACAGAAAGGCTCCTTCTTGTTGTGTCCTCCATGTGCTGGCAGGTACATTATTGAGAATTACACTTCTTGTTAATGTTGTTAATTTTGAAAAGCTAATATGATTTTTACATGCAGATACTTGTTTATCTCCTTAGGTTAAAGAAAGCATTCACAAATTGTCAAATATAATTATGCCTGCAACACTTCTTAACTTAAGTGTGTGAAAGAGCTGAAGCTTTTACTTTTTATGAATGTATTTCTGCTTTAAAAGTTTAACTCCAAATTGGCTGGATAGAAGGGGGATTTAAGTATTGGACAGTTTTAGACCACTGAGTGCATTATAGTCCACTCCACAGTGCATTTGAAAGGGAGACAAAGAATAAAAATCCCTGTTTAAGTATGACAGAAGTACTCACAGTTGGTAAGTCCTCAGTAGTCTGGGACCTTTGTTTGTTGATAGCAGCAGCAAAACTAAAGACCCCAGGCTATATTGCTTTTTCTTGAAGCTGTAATAAAGTAACTAAAATTAAAAAAAAAAGTAATAACAGTTTTAGAGAATGTAATGTATTTCAACTGAAACTTATTGTAAAAAAAATACGTTTTTCTTTTCCAGTGCTAAAATTTCTCTTACATTAATCACTCAGGATTATTTTAACATGGATACCTGATTGCAACATCTCTGTGGGGACAGGAATGGGTCAAAAAATTTTCACATATATATGGGTCAACTTCAGATAACGTAGACTATCCTTGAGATGTCTTTTGGGCTACTTAAATTCTATACAAAAGCATTTATTGAGAAAGTTCATGTGTAGAATGGATTTTTCACTTTTAATGGAAAAATATCTGTAACATTGATTTCTATTAATTTCTATAATGAGACTATAAGACCCTGATGCTACTTTTTGGTTGGGTTTTTTTTAACTGTCAATTTCTTTAACTTTGAACTGTATGGTTTGACTCTGACTTTGTAGTGGCTTGTTATTATCAAAACGTGTTAGGCTTTAAAAATAGTTATTCAAATATGAAGAGCTGAACTCATGTTCTACTTCCTGATTTACTGCCCAAACCCAGTTTAGGTTAAAATTAATTTGCCAATACTATTTGCTTATATTTTGTTGTTTTCCTGAACTTAGGTCTATGATTATTGTGATTTCTCCTTGCTTTGTACTGAGTTCTGTAAGAGTGGTCAGTGCTTTGGTGGTGGGGAAGTGCTGGCAGCTTACAGACTTATCATCTGGACAGAAGATGGCCACAGTTACATCTACCAGCTGCTAAACAGGTGGGCTCAGATGGGAAATTCACACAAAAAGTTCAGGTACAAGATGAACTTTGGGAGGGTTACTATGGAAAATCTCTGCATGTTGCAAATGATCAAAAACCAGAACAAAACCACTTTGGCACTCAAAGATTTACCCTGAGTTTGACAGCCCTCAGTCTTTGTTTGACACAGCAGGGGACATAGGAATAAGATTAGCCATGTAGAACTTGGGCAGCTGGTGCTGTGATTTCAAAAAGTCTCCTGTAATTACTTATTTGGTTACCTTTAATTGAACTTGTGAATCTTGGATGTTACTGTTCCGCTTTCTAAAAAATGACTTTCTAAAGCTTGTATGTTTAAAATTTCTTGTTTAATTATGCAGTGGCCTTTCTAAAAGCATGTACCCTGCTGATGGGAAGGCACTGAAGGAAACAGTTTATCCTCATTTACTCAGCTTTACTGGTATGAAGGAAAATAAGGTAAATTCATAAGTGTTTGAAACTTTGTTCATTGTCTGTTTGCAATAACCTTAATAATCCCAAAATAATTTATGAATTCATCAGAAGATTTAATTGTTACATTAAAAAGTAGTAATATTTATTCCTTAATTTTAAAATTGTTACTTACAAACTTGAAGAGGCTCATAATGTATTTTGTCTGATTTTTGGCTATATTTAGGTTTTTTACACAGTGGAAAATTGCTTTTATCTTCAACTCCAGATATACTGGTTCTTGTTTCTTTTCTCTAATTTTGGCAAAAAACAAATATTTTTCTGACAAAGATGTGGTCTAAAATATTTTAGAAGATTCTATTTTCAAATCTATAAAAATTAATAAAATAAACAATAAAAACTCACTAAAAATACAGCCATGCCATAAAACCAAAATCAAAAAAGGTAACCCATGAGCAAAATGTGAGCAAGTTACTTATTTCTTGTTTTAAATAAGGAATGTATGCGTGTTTCAATTTAACTATATAAATAGGTTGTGTATCCACCTGAAATTGAAGGGGTCTGAATCTGTAGCATTTTATCCAGAATACTGCTGGCTGCAGCCTTCAGAGGCATAATCACATGCAGAACCTTTTGCACTGTGAGCAGACTGATGTGCCCAGAGTGCATAAAATGAGACACATATGACTCTCTTCATATCCATGGCCTTGGATTGAAGAAACCTCTAATGTTAAGAAAAGAGGAAGCTGAATAAGTAGATGATCTCTACACTTTTGTTTGAGAATTTATATTTAGTAGAGCATGTCACACCAATTTCAAATTTCACGTTACTGTGTAGACAGGTATCTCAAATGGACACAGGTTCTGCTGGAAATCTACATCTTCACTCACTTTTAATGTTGTGTTTTGTGTAATCACAAATAAATAAGGAAACCCTGATGATTGGAAAAGAAGACAATTCAACATAATTAGGAAGCTGGGGAATGGGGACAGGAAAGATATGTTGGAGGCCTTCTTACTTGGGCAAAAAAATGAACCAGACCACATAGAACAGATTATTCTGTGTAGCTTTGCTTCTGGTTTTTTTTTTTTGCTAATGCTGTTAATGAAGTTGCAGTTGTTGGAAGATGTGGATTTAATTCCTGCCTGAAATTGCTTTAGAGTGTTTGTGTGACAGATAAAGCAGGTTGTTAAGCAGTTTATGAAAATATTAAACTGAAACAGATTTTTACTTGTAGCTGACTAGAAACATTGCTAAGTATATACCTGTGTGAGGTTTTCTAGCGTTTTCTGTTGACAAATGTAGGCTTTTAGAAAGCATGCTTGTTGCATAATCCTGTGAAGCCTGACAGATTTAATTTTCAGTTGCAGGGAAATAGCATAAGCCATTCAGCTTTTCCCCAAATGCTGTGATCTAAAAATCAGATAGGATAACTGCTGAAGGATGCCAAAAGGTCAAGAAAGGTGAGGGAAAAGAGGGAGCCAAAACACATGGCTTAGCAAATAATAGGGTTATTGTAGTGGTACGAAGTTCACATATGCTTCCCCCCAAATATATGCTTTTTAAAAAATAATGACCTGGTAATATTTAATACTTGTCTTACTGCCTTAATAGTTTTTATAGCAGATTTGTGAGACAACCAAATCACCTGTGTGATCTGTTTTGAACTCCATTTTGAGACTATAAACTGAACTATTTTACAGGACAGTTAATTATTTTGGAACTGTCCAACATATGAGGTGATTGTAGAGAGTGATAAGCTTTCTCCTGAGCCTTTTTTCTAGAGTAAACAACCTCAGCTCCCCCAGCTGCTTCCCCATCAGGATTGTGCTCCACACCCTTCAGCAGCTTCATTGCTCTTTGGAAATGCTCCACCACCTGATGACTGAATGATGGTGTTATAGGCTACTACCTGTGTAAAAGCATAATTCTTACCTTTCATTATTTGTAGTCATGCAAGCCATGATGACTGAAGTTTTAGTGAATTTGTTTTGATGCAATGATTATCAATATTTCACTGCATTGTTTTTTCAGCCTGTCCTTGGCCCTTATGCGGGGGAAGCTATAAACCTGGAGAGATCTCCCAGTCTACTTTTCCATTTAGGATATGGGTTTAGCCAAGGATATTTGCAAAGCAGGCGTGATCCTTGTGGGGTTTGTAGCAGGCAGAGTAAACTTGGTCTGAGCAGGATTTAGTTGCAAATAAGCAATCAGCTGTGTTTTTTTCTGTGTTTTTTCAGCTTTTGATGAAAGAACCCCCCTTCACATTTACAATTATGTTATTTTATCTGTTTTCTTTCCAAATATTGAGTTACTGTTATTTTTGACAGAGTCTTCCTTCTGTCATGGGCTTCATGAATGAAAGAAAGGAGCCTTTCTACAAGGTTCTTTTTTCTGGTGAAGTTTCAGGACGGATCACTTTGTGGCACATTCCTGATGTTCCTGTGTCAACATTTGATGGTTCTCCAAAAGGTTTGGCACTTCTGGCTCCTTACTACCATCTATTTCATTGTGTCTTGGAGTCAATTTTCATGAAAATGAAAAATTCTTGTAAAATTTTTACACTAGAAAGTGATGCTCATTTATTCATTGTGTAGTGATTGCTTGAAGTTAGGAGTAGCAGCTGCTGACTTTCCAACCCTAGACTGCAGAAGGGGTAAGGGAAGTGATCAAGAGACAAAAAGGTGTACTTGGTTTAGTTTGACTTTTTATGTTTTGTTTTGCATAAATAACAAAATCCTCTCTTGCCCTGCTCTCTAGAGATCCCAATTACAACCATGTGGACTCTTCAGGATAATTTTGATAAACATCATTCCATGTCAGAGGGCATTATTGATCAACTTTGTGGATCTGAAGATGGATTTGGAAGTGCAGTTGTCAGTTCCTCTGTGTACATACCTGGTCTTGATAAGCTTGTATGTGGATGTGAAAATGGGAAAATCTTTGTAACGTTAGGTTTAGAAACTGCAAGAGCAAGACTTCTGGAAGACGTATCTTTTCTTAAAGGTAAGTTTTAACAATTTGTTCAGATTCATCTCAAACACAGAAGACTTCATAATTCTGACATCACTTCCAGTGATCCTTGTAAAAATTCTCTGCAAAGTAGGGCTGGCAGTCAGGAATGGAATGAGGAAAATGGAAGATTATGATGATCTTTCTCCTTCCATAGCTAATCTATTGGATCGCAGTTTAGTACTACCAAAGTGCTTTCCAGTAGTAGGACTCTGGGAATGGCTATGGGATTGGATAGCCCCTAGAAGTGAGATATGTGGCATGTCACTGTTTTAGCAGTTTTCTATTTCATTTGCTCTCTAAAATATCATTCCACTGAAGGGAACATAAAGGGTACATCTCAGTAGCGAAGCTCAGAGTGCAGACCTTTGTTCTCCCTTTTAGGAACAGGTCCAAAATTCTTTGACACCATGTAAAGGCTGGTTATATTTATCCTGACTTTCAGGAAATGTGCTATAAAATATGGAACTCCTATTCTTAAAGAGCAAAAATAATGTGTCATCTTGTTTCAGATAATCTACCTTATAAGGTTCTGAATGGTCACAGTAGCAGAGTCACTTGCTTACTTTATCCGCATGACAAATCAGTAAGATTTGATCCCAGCTGGCTGTTATCAGGGGGCCAGGATTCTGTTGTGATCTGCTGGGATATATTTACTGGAGGCATCCTACAGCAGTTTAATCTGCAGTCTGGTGCAGTGACAGAGCTCTTGCGATCCCCTGAACACTACAGAGTAAGTAAAAGCATAAAAAAAAGCTGTCTCAAAAAACCCTCTGTATACCCATCTGTGTGTGTATATATTTATATACAAGAGAAAATAAAACACGCTGGCAGTACTTTAGCCCACACTACTTTACGCTTAATTTACCTTCACTTAATTGTTGTCTTTGAAAGTTGCTTTTAATTGCAGGGAGTTGAGTTTTTGTGTTTGAAACATATTAAGTTGAAGCTCTTAAGATTCTATTCACCATTTTTATTATCATGATTATGGACTTATATGTCAATCTGATTAACTCCTCCTGAAATTTAAAAAACTTACTTAGTGAGGCTAGGAGCTTGAACATAGTATTTTAATCTTCTCTCTTGGTCCAAAATATATATACTTCATTTTGGTTCCTGACATATCTTTTTGGTCCTTTGTGTGCATGTTTTTGCATTTTTTAATATTTAGAATAATTTAAAGTTGTATTCTAATTAATTAAATTTTGAAGTTAAATTTAGGTGACAATTTACTGTATTGAATGTTCTATGTAACTTTTGAACTATGTATTCTTTGGGGTTGGGATTTCCATTTTTCCTCTTACAAAGCCTGCAAAGACAGATTTGATACTTATGAGTGACTCACAGTTGACTTACATGCCAAAATAAAGTAGGCAAAAAAATGGTTTTTAATATTTGTAAGGCTTGTTTTCATCTTTATTCTGAAAGCTGAGTAGGAATTAATGCCTGCCTGGCTCATGTTTCAGTCTTGTTTAAAGAGCTGAATTGTTCTGTGAGGCAATTCCTCTGTGTGTCACCAAAAATTACTTGCAGGAAGGGAAGGTTTTGCAGTGTCAGATCCATACAGTATGAAAGGAATTTTTAACTTCATTTTTTTCTTAGAAATACATTACTCTTGGATTTTTAGACCTGACATAATTTTATATCGCATGAACACCAGTTTGGTTTAAGATAGTTTTTTTCCTACTTTCTCTTCTAGGACAACTGCTACTGTGTAGTTGGTTATATAATCACTGCTTTGATACGCTAAATATTGTGAATAAATGAAATTTAAATTATTATAGTTAAAATACTGGCAAAACAAAGTTGGAGGTATGTTTTCCTGTCAGGAAATTAGTTGTGTAGCCGCTGTGTAGCCAGCTTGCTGAAAACAAATTGAAGATGTTGGTTGACATAAAATGTAATTTTGTAAAATGAGTATGTTCTGGGAAGAAAATCACTGGAATATTCTTCCTAGGCCTTTTAAAATGATGTGGTTATGAATTATAGTGGTTACCGTGTTGAAACTGGAGTTTTCTGTTTTGCAGTTAAAAGACCAGAGTATAGTGTGCTGTGTGTGCAGTGACCACTCAGTAGCAATTCTACACCTCCAGAAGAGACAATGTCTCTTACATGCTAGAAAGCATCTGTTTCCTGTGAAGAAGATAAAATTTGACCCTCTTGAGAATGTGTTAATTGTTGGATGTGAAGACAATTCAGTTTATATTTGGGAAATTGAAACAGGTAATAACACAGAGAGGTCATCCTAATTGTTTTGATGCTTTGGTCACTTTCCTGAAGGTTTTTCTGTCCCATGGTGTTATTTATAGAAGGCCAAAACATTAGTAGAAATGCTAAAATATTGATTATATGAATGGAAGAGTTTCAATGTTTATATAAGCAAGAAAAAAAGAAATTTTTTACAGTTCAAGGTATGCCACTAGTAAAATAGAATGGCTTAAGTCTCATCCTGATAATCAGAAGTTTAGCTGACATGGCACTGAATTGAGTAGAATACTCCTGGGAACTGTAAATAAAAATCAAACTTGATGAAAAACACTGATGACACCAAGTTGGAGCACAAAGTTATGCTTTCTTCCAAAAATTCATGATCTGAAATATTTTGGTTTAATTGATAATCAGTTAAGAGTGGAACATAATTGAAAAGCTCATAATTGTGTAGACAGCAAAACTAAAGGTGTTTTTCAGGTTAAACTGTAGGTTCCCAGGTGATTTGAGAATGCAGTGCTGATTCATATGGGTAATAAATGTACTTACTTGAGCTTGGACAGACAGGACTATCAGGGGTTATAATGGTATTAGACCCTGAGTCTCCAGGCAATTCAGAGCTGTGTGTCTTGAGAGGAGGAAGGTGCATTGAGTCTAGAGCCACTGAAATGCACAGCATGTTAAAACTGTATCAAAATGCAGTTTTACTAACTGACCCCTGAGATCACAATTTATTTTACAGGTTATTACAGCACACTATCTTCACTGTTTGCTTTAGACAAAACAGGAAAAATCAGACTATATTTGAACTGTCCCTCCTTTACTCATAAAACCATTGCCTGTTTCAAGATTAAAGAGGAAATAAAATTGATACCACTGCTCATGCATATTACATATTCAGACAGGGTACAGATGACTAAAAATATGTCTTTATGAGTATCACGGAAGCATGAGTGCCACAGTCACCACCTCACACAGGAAGAGATGCTTTTATTTGTTCTACAGTAGCAATTAACAAATCTTTTTTGTTGTTGCTCCTTTATGTATTGCTGACTAAAAGGTGCCATCTAGGGTCATTACCTGAGAAAGCCTAGTAGGATATACTGTAGCTGCTTTAATGTTGAATTACATCTGTATTGCAGCAGAACACAAGAGGTCATGGCGTTGATCCTTGAAATTGGCCTGACCTAGATCAAGAGCTATGTAGATACTTCAGTGGCACTCAGGCAGACAAAACATTGTTCAGATGTGTGACAGAGATGCCACAGCATCACTGAGGCACCTCTGCAGGAGCACAGCACCTTTCATTAGGATTTCATCTGTTGGCAAATAAATGGGCAACCACACATAGTCCCACTTGCCTACAGAGTTTCCTCTGAACATGTTCCCTAACTCAGTTAAATAGGATAAAATCTGAGTGGTAGCCTTGTGCTTGAATTCTGTTATGGGAAAGGACATAAGATGGCTTTTATTGCTTCTGCAGTCAGAAAGTGTTTATATTTCTTCTGGCTGTGCAGTTAGCTTCATGACTTAGGCTTTGCCTCTAAGTTAAAGTCAGTGCAGTATTGTGCCAGACTCATATATGACTGTTTGCAGTTAAAAAAATGGATCTGAACAGTGTTCCTGTGCAAAAGGTAATGGATAGCTGGGAAAACAGCCAATCTGTTTAGAATTTTAGGCTGTGGATTAAGAAATTTCTATAAATATTTCAGTATTTACACTGTTATAGAGTCAGCAATAATTTGGTTGAATTTGACAAGTGACTTTAGAAAAGTTTAGAGACTTAGTACCACTTTGACTCTAGAATGCTTCTTCCATCAGGTAATTTTTAGGCTAACCCCTAGAGCAGATGGAAGATTTTGTTATGCATGTCATTGTCCAGTTTCCTGTGACAGAGGTTCACGCGCTTGTACAGAAAGCATTCCAAAAGACCTAAAAATGTTTGTCTCAACAGGGTTTCAAAATTACCACTTTATGAGGCAGAAGAAACTTTGTGTCTTAGGTTAAACTCTAAACCAGTGTTACTTCGGATACAGCTTGTACTCCTTCCATGGGATTTACAAAGATGGCCTTATTCTATGTGATCGCTGGGAAGTTTTCTGAGTACAATTGTCTACATATTTTCTAAATAAATAGGACTTCAGCACAGCTTATGCTGAAATGTTAAATACTAGGAGTATAGTTGACTTCAAGTGTAATTTAAGGCTGTATTTATTCCCCACTGACTACAAGACGAGTCTAAAAAAGGTGGGGGATAAAAAGGAAAAAGATAACTGCCTGTTGCTCTTACAGGTCTAGAATTTGATATACTTATTTTTATCCTTTTTTCCCCTGATTTACAGAGCTAAGAGAAATTATTTTAAGTACAAATGTTGATATTGCATCTGCATGTGGGTAGTGATATAGAAAACAATACAGAGGCTATGAAATATCATCTGTGTAGTTTAATGCATTTTACCTAAATTTTAATATATGGATACAGCAACTTTCCATTACAGTGGAATATCTTTCCATGACAATGAATATTGATCTAATCATACATTTGGAATATTAATATAGTATGTGTACAGGATATTCTCCAAACTTGTGTTCTAGAAGACAAATATGAAAATCAATAACAAATTTTATTCTAATTAAAGTGCTGAATATTTCTTCCAATAGCCACCACTTGAAAACCCCCTCAATAAGGAAATTAGCTGTTATCTGTATTGCTTTTACATTTTCCTAACCATTTGGTATCTTTGCTTTTTTAGAAAAGTAAATATCATTACAATAAGATACAGTAATAAAAGATCAAAGGATTTTTGCTTACTGTCTACAGCATATGGCAACATGTCTACAAAGCTGCCTTTAGATCCAATGTGTATTAAGGGTGAGGAGTGAATGGGTGGGCTTTAAATAGCAATCTTCCTTGCTCAGAGTTCATAATCTTTGTTTTTCAGTGATAAATTGTTTTTCAATTAGTATGAGTTTAAAGTGAATTTATTCCTCAAAGTTCATAATACTTGCAGAAGGAATAATTTACTAATTTCCTGTTACTTTATTTTGCCTTGCAAGCCTTGCTCTGTTTTATTAAGGATATGTTTAGTTTCAGTTAAAAGGTAGAATAACATCATTTAATAAAACTTGAATTTATTGTTCAGTTCTCATACTATATATTTAGCTTTACACTGGTTATGTTCTGGTTTTTTCATACTCCCCAGGGAGTGCAAATTTTCAGAGCTATCTTACATACAACTAGCTCCAAAATGAAAAAAAAAAATTGAAACATATGCCTTAAAAGATTTTTATGAGGTCAGATCTCCTGAATAGTCAAAACTAACTGTGCTTACAGTCCTTGCTAGAAAAGGTCAAAAATCATCAATAAATTATAGACAATAACTAAATATACAGTATTTTGTTTTATCCACATTGTTCATGTATCACTTTCCCTATTTGTGCTCTACCTAAATCCTTTTCTGAATAGAATACTTTTCCTTGTATTTTGACATGTTTGTTATCACAGTGTCTGAGTGCTTAGTAACAATAGTTCTGCCATTTTCTTTGTAAGTGCAGAAGTGTTACAGTTGTCTTGGCTTCTGCATCTAAACAAACTAGAAATCCTAAGATTGACAGTTTTATACAGAATTACTCTGTGAACACTCTAGCTGGTATGTAGTTTTAAACCCCTCATTTTTTGATATATTTAGTATACCAGAGAGTGTACCTGCTACCTCAATTCAGAAGTTTTCTTTGCTATTTCTGCCTGTTTTTGCAAATGTAGCATCAGGGTGATACTGATGTATTTATCTCAGGGTTTTTGGTAGAGTTCACTGTAAGGAATGTTTTGTCACCATGTGGAATGGTCTGTATGGACCTCTCCTGCTTGAGCAAGCAGGAAAAGCAGCAGTGCTTCAAGCAGTGCTGTCACTGTGGTGGGAGCAAGGTGTCAGCTTGGAAGTTCAGTTCACAGAATGTCAATGTTCAGCTTTGAGTCCATACTTTAAGGCATGAAGTTTTTCTGAAACACTTGTGTTTCATGACTTTAGCAAGAATGATTAATGGCTTGAGACACTTCTTGTGAGAAAGAAAAAAATCATACCACCTTAAGATAGCTGTCAATCATAGAAAATTTTACTTCAAGTGTTTAAAAGCTACAGAGGTATCAATAAAATAAACCAGCCTTTTAATGAGTTTTTCAGCCCTAATAAAATATGCAGTGTCTAAAATTAGTCAAATCCATCTGTATGATCATAAAAAACCTTATGAAAAATAGAAGAGAGTTCAGAAATACTCTGAAAGTAGTTCTTGTTGTGTTAATGCCACATCGATAAACTTAAATGTTGCATAAAACCTCTGCTGTTTCACAAGTGCACCTGCCATAGAGAAAATGAAATTACACTGCAGATAGTGATGTTATGGATCAAGCCTTTGATCATATTGATGGTCAAACATGCTGGAAAGCTTTCAAATGCTGTTTAAAGATATTTTTATGTGGTTATATATGCTTCTATATTTTTATAATTGGTGCCAACAGTGAGACTTCTCAACCTGTAGTAAATAGCAAGTATCACATGAGTTGAAGAATGTGAGGGGCAGGGTTTGGGTTGTTTGGCTGGCTTTTTTTTTTAAGTAGGCCTTTATTTAATGCATCTGACAACTTTTCTCATCCCGCACAGAAATTAGGGATTAAACTGTTTAGAAAGTTAAGGTTGTGAGAAAATAAGTTGTAGAGTTTTAATGAAACTTTGAACTCAGAGTAAATTTGGTCATTACTTTAAGATTTATGCCTAGATAATTGTAGAACCAAGAATAATTGTTTTTTGTGACTTTTTGTCCTTGTAAAATTTAGTGATTTACAGTCTCTTTTGATATCTTTTTAATTTTCCCTGTCTCTCCATTGTTCTCTTTCTCTTCAGGTCATTGGTCAGAATTAGTGGGTGATTGTGGCCTAACTGATAAATCCCATGGTTGTGTTTCATCTGCTGGAGGCCATGATGTAGGGTCAAAGTCATAGCAGTCACTTCCTTCTTGTTTCTTTTTTAATGAATTTTGCATACCCTAAAGGTTTGCAAATCTCAAAATAGGCTTTAAAAATGAACATATATGCCTTGTGGAACTTAGCATTTGGGTTTGGGTTTTTTTGTTCATTTTAATTTGTCAGTCTTAAGGTAAAACTTAACTAATGTTTTGCCTTTTTTTGTTGCATCTTATATGTGTAAGCCTCGGGTCAGTCTGTAGCTTGTACTGAATATTTCATAGCTCTCTAAATTTGAGTCATTGTTCAGTAAATACTTATTGATATAGAATAATAAAAGGTAGTGGAGCTTGGGAAAGTCTATCTCAGGGTGAAAAAAAATAAGACAGTGTCATCTTCTCCCTAGTTTGCAGAAGCTGAGGATACCTCTCTCTTGCCAGTATACAAGAGTGTATCTTTATATGTATGCATACACACATGTACATTTATGTACTTGATGTGTACTTGGTGAAACATGTCTGGAGTTCAGCTGTATATATCTGTTCCCTCCGGTTGGCAGTTGATCTTTATTCTTAATAAGATTTTTTTGCGTGTGTGTGTATGTATATACATATATATAGTGTGACTGAAAACTGCTATGATCCAGTGCAGTCCCAAGAGTGCATGCCAGGGAGGGATTTCATTCCAGACACTAAGGGACAGATTCTTGTTCCATCTTTCAGTTTGTGATAAAGGGGTGGATAGAAACTACTTGCATATCTTTGAAGTTCAGAGCTGGTAACTTCTTCCATTCATCCCAGTTTAGTACATTTATTGTGTCTTAACAATTCATTCAAGGTATTATTGTCCTTTACTGTTTGGAATAGTTTAGATGGAGTCAGGGAGAGAACAGGGGAGTCTCTTTTCTTTTGGGGTCTTGTGCCTGCATCACAAATCCTGACGTAAGGACTGCGTTGGGGAATTGCTCTTTTTACCCACATATATAAACTAACATAAGTTATATTTCAGTGGTTTTCTTTGTGTTGATGTTGTTGTTTTTTTCAGCTGAAGGATATTGACAGTAGTTTGCTAATGCTCTTCTGAAAGTGTGTATTCTGAAGAATGTCAATAACACAGAGTTGGACATGACAGAAATCTTCCAAATGCACAAATGAGTAGGGAGGGTCTGCGAAGACACATCACAGGGCATCTCCATTTTTAATCTCATCCTTAAAGTAAAATAGCTTTTAAAATGTTATTACAGTATTTTAATAGGCTGGATTTTGTGTAATCTATCCTGTTTCTATTTGCTAGATGGCATTTACTTTTGTCTTGGTATTGTTTAGAATATATATTCTTAATGCAATGTTTGTTCTATCTGTTTTGGGCCAATTGATATTGGAATGGTAGCACTAGCAATAAGGAGAAATTTTTCGGACAAAATGCTTGCCAACTGTCTTGGAGAAAGTATTGTAAAATTCAAGCATTTTTTGTAGCAAGGAATATAACATTTCTGTATGCCTTACTCTACCATCATAGAAGAAAGTTGTGTTGGGAGGGATTTTTGCAGGTGAAATTTTTATTTATAGAGATGATCTTAACAGAAAATAAACCAACTAATGTTACAGATGGTACTTGCTCTGAATGCTGAGTTTTCTGTTCTGACTACTAGCAAAGGATTTGTTCTCAACCACATGCTGGTTTTAAATACAATCAATTCTGAAATAATTTCTCATTCACAGAGCACTGTTATGCTGTAAGAGTCATCTGAGTTACTAGGTCACAGCAGCAGTGCAATATTGAGGATTTTTGATACTTTAGCTGTGACAGCAAACACAGAGAGCACTGGAACCTGATGATATGACAGGTCATGTGATGGCAGTGAATGCCTCATCTCAAGGCAGGGAGATTTGTGTGACCTCTCCAGTAAAAATGCATTCTTCAGTATGCAGAACCCAGAGTGTGGACAGCACTAGCACCAAGAGACACAATTTGTAATACTTGGTCCACAGGAAGAAAAAGATGTTGTAGCAGTCTCTAGCCAGTCACATCTGGTGGTCCAGAGCTACCCAGGAGAGTGAAATACTCCACTCTTGTCTGTTCCTGAGACTTGGTTGCCATGGTCACAGCTTTAGAGAGATAAAGACTTTCTTTTCCTGTATTTTGTATGTATAGTAGGGGGTCATAGCAGTGGTGTTGCTGCTGTGTAGACACCCGTATCTCTTCCTGTTCATCCATTGTTATTTTATGCTCTTCAATCAAAATCCTTTAGACTTATTTGTATTTAAATACTTCAGGTTTGATAGTGAATTTTGTTTCTGTCCTCTTGCCTGTACTCTCATCTACAACCTTTGTGTTTTCTTATTCTTTATTTTTATTTTCTTTTAAGCATATTCCTAACAAATAGCAGTTTCTGAACAATAAGCACCCTGCCCCAGTATTATTTTGCCTGTTTTCAGTAGTCAGAAAATCTTTGTCATATATACAGGTTTCTAAATCCTTTCCCCTCCTCCTCCCTGTTTGTTTCTCAGATGTATTCAGGCATCACAGAATATAGATCTCTTCCTTTATTTTCTCTCTGCCAACTATTTGCTCTGTAAATGAATATTTTGGGCTATTCAGAAGAGTAAAGTTAAGCATATAATATAAATTACACTTTGATGATCACACATTTTCCTATGCACTTTGTGCTATTTTATTGCAGCTCGAGCTGTACACACAAACCTGTATATACAGGTGTTCATAATAGGGAACAGGATTGGGCAGTATATGCAAGAAAGGATGGGGTTTTTTAAAGAAACTAGACATCTTTGGGAAGGTGCTACTTAAAAGGCATTTCACATAGCTGTTATGAGAGATGTTTAAATGATTTAAAGATGTAACAGGAGTTTTTCAAATTGATTTTAGGGGGTCATAATGTTCTGTTAGTAAGAAAATAAGCTGGTTTTCCAGGGTGTTTGCTATTCAATTTTCCTCTTTATAAATCTACATTAAAAATGAAAACTAAATAACAAACTAATTGTAAGTTCTCTATGTGAGAAGCCAAGCCCTGTTTCTTGCTTAATGTAAACCCAGAAGAGCTTTTTTCAGTTGATATGTTAATTTTCTCTTCTCAAACTACTCAAAAATGGTATGCTTGCAATGGCATTGTTCTAATGCACTTAGAGAAGAGTTTGTTAGCAGCAGAAATGTTCAGTAACCCAACAACCTGTTGGGAGCTTCTCACTTTGCATCTAGTAAGTCTATAATATATAGAAGCATATCTGTCATCTGTTTGAAATGTGTGTTAAATATATAAAACATGAATTTGCTCTAATGTACATCCAGAATACCTGTATATTCTCTTTGGGCCATTGCCTCCCAAGGTTAAATTCTGCTGTCAGCTTTTTGGTACCTTTTACTACTTCTGGTGTGTATCTTTTTCTGTCAACTAAAATTTTTTTTTCAACCAGACATTGAAAATGTGGCTCTGAAGCTGTTGCAGGAGAAAAGCTCTGATATATGAAAAATAACCCAAGTCTGTCTGTAGTATGATAGCCTTAACTAAATTATATTCTATTATGTATCCACTAGATTATCTTACAGAATGGTCTGACTCTGGGGGATGACTGCAGCTGAAGCACTCATATGCATCTGGTGCTACTGAGACATGTTTGGAAGTTCTGCCTCATACCAAAGGCTATACATAGTCAGGTTGTTGAAATTTCATACCATGCCCCCAGAAGTCTTGGACTTATTAAAAACTTATTGTAATTTCTCTTAAAAGGAACATGAGACCTGGTAATTTCACAGAGAGTATTATGATAGTCTTGAGGACTCCAGCAGTGAATTGCAGTGAAAAAAGTGTTACAGAAAACAAGGTTGATAAATGTATGTGTATACATGCATACAAATATTCACTGTGCAGTGGACTTGCCATGGAAGGGGATAGAAAAGCTTTGGCCCCTACACTTAAAAGTAATAAGAACAATGATTTATTTGAGTTTTGTTCATATTGAACTCTGAATAACCACGTAGTTCTGTGGCATGTTTATAGCCTGAAAGGCTACTTTACATATACAAAGAAGCCAAAATAATATTAGCTGAGTGACTGTATCATTTCTAAACTTCTTCACTTTTCCAATGCCATAGTACTTTTAAGAATGCTTGCTCATGTCCGGCCTGAACTCTACAATCATCCCTTGTAGACACCTATGAACATGGTCTTTGTGTTCCTGGAATGTATCAGTGCTTGGGAGCTCTGTACACAGTCTAACTATGAAGACCTTTTGGGCAACTTATTTTCCTTTCAGTAACCATCCTGCTTTGTAGTGATCCCTGGCACTGGCTGCAAGTCCTGGGGAAGAATTAAGAAAATGGCACATTAAAAACAATTGGGTCTGATTCTTATTTCTTTCAGTGTAATATTTCAGTCATCTGTGGTGTTTAACTGATTTTTATTAGGGGACAGAAAATCAGGTGCCCTGTTTTCTTCTGCTCTGAATTCGAAGACTTTGTCATACGAGTAGTAGAGGTGATACTGCAGTGAAAAGAAATGGATGGGTTTCAGAGAAATAATTTCAGATAAAGAGATTTTATACACACATATACACACAAACACTTATTGTATGAGATCCCTCAATCCCAGTCCAATATTTTTAGCAGGTGTTACTGATAGAACTTCAATGTTACACATTTTTTTCTTGTAGCAGTGAAAGGGAAAATTCATGTTGTATTACTTGAGGGTAGAAAGAATTCAAACTTAAGGGAAAAACATTTCATTTTATAGCTGATATTTAATACTTGAAAAACCCTTCAGATGTATTTTATCCCTGATATTTATAGGAAACATGCTATTTCAGCAATTTCTTTTAATTCCTATAGGAAATGTGTAGTATGTAATAGTAGCTCATTTCAAATACATTTAAGCTCAGTTTTGATGTTTTTAATGTTAGTTATAATTAAAATAGTACTACTAAAATTATTACAAGATAAAATTTTTTACTAAAGTAATATAACTGGCTATAACATCTAGAGGATTTAGATTCCAGAGAATCACACAAGTTTTCATATAGTCTATGAAACATCACATTCATATCCCTGATGACTAAGCTACATGTATATTCAAGTATAAACCTTCTTTATGTCTGACAATTTTTAGGAATGGACTGAAATAAAATTGAGCTATCTCTTGCTATTTGTAATCCAGAACACTAGAGGACAGCACTAAAATATTACATAAATGTGTTGTTGTTTACGCTGTTAATGATATAGATGCTCTGGGAGGGGTTTGTGAGGTGAAAACAAATTTGTTTTGAACAGTTAGGGCAGGTGATATTTTTGTGACTATCTTTGGCTCCCTTTGAAAACTGCATCTCCAAATGTATAAAATTTCTGGAGCTGCCTGTGGTCTAAAACAAAGTTATTTGCTGCAGTGATTTCTTTAGAAATTGAGTTTTATTTTTTTATAGTAGTAATATTGTATAATACATTTTTAGTTTTAAAAAGAGCTGGTATTTGCCTCTTCTATAAGTATTTTGTGATTTATTTGCTTATATGTAGTGTACTCTATTAATACTATGATAGATGGAGATGTGATGGGATAGCTCATTGAAAAAGTTACAACTTTTGTTGTGTTTCTCTAGGCACACTGGAACGACATGAAACCGGTGACACAGCAAGAGCAATTCTTGCTGCCATTGAAGATTCAGAATTCTTAGTGGCAGGTGCTCTACTTCCTGTGTCTCAGGAGTCAAAACAAAACAAGAATTCTGCATACAAACACTCTAGCTCATATAAGCATAGCATGGGCCCTTATCCTGCTCATACCGAGAAATCTTCAGATAAGGTAAGAGTGAAGAGTAGAGCATTTTTCAGAGCAATTAGTGGTGATTCCAATTCTTTACCCTGTCACCCACTGATGAGTAAATGGGATAGTGGCTTGGCTTTAAGTTTATAAAGGCTTCTTCTGGCTGGCCCAGTTTTTATGCCTTCAACCCCATTTCATACATAAATGAGGAAAATTGACAGAGGGCCTTATGCAAGGTCATTAGTAGCTAATCTCAAAAGGATTTTCTCAGACCTTATTACCTGTAGTTAGATCCTATTTCCTCGTTCCTGTGGCAGTCACAGCACCTGTCAGTAGTACCCTGAGAACAGCTGAATATACCTTACCCCTATTCAAATGTGTATGTCTTGAGAACAAGCACATAGAGATCCCATGCTGTTGGTCTTTGTCTTACTGCTCTTCTAATGAGACCACAGATCCCTCTTGTCATTCAGAGATAGTTTTTATTGGGTGTGTGTTTTCTCTTGGCATCATCACAGAATACACTGCAAGTGCCTTATGTTTTTATTTGTGTGGTTAAATTAGTACTTGTGTGAGGTACTGGGCTGCAAATGGATATGATCAACTTCAGGAAAGCTTTGGCCAGGGAGAGACTTGTGTTTAGCTTTATTTAGAAATACTCTCCTACCAAAATCATTAAACCAACTAATTGAGACTGATAGAGAAGATGTGCTCCTTTTTGTTTTGAATAAGGAATAGAAGGAAATAGTATGCTTAAAGTGGTGTTAATGTGATGTTAAAACTGAGAAAATGAGTACTGAGATATCAAATCATGAGAAGTAAGATTAACAATGTAATAGTCACTATTTTCTTGTGGCCTAGATAAATCTATACTTTTATCAGTTTTTTGTAGATATTTAAAATTTAATGTAGTATTTGCTAATTTTAAAACTGATTATTTTAACTGTCTCTAATTTAATACAATCTCAAATTCAATGAGATGGATATTGCCTTTTTCATGTAGGGAAAAAAATGGTCCAAACTTATTTTCTTAAACCCTCTATATGCATCAGGAGGTAGTATATTCACTGAACTCTTGATTAGAGTGTATCTTAAGAATAGGGCTTTTATGTTGTTTGTTCTTGCTTACCACTTTTTAATTTATGGGTCTTGGGAATTCTGTTCTCTGCAATAGACAGAAGTCATGTCTGCTTTTCCTCAACCCTCAGCATTCATAGAAGGTGTTTTATCACAAGTATTGAGAGAAAAAAATGCTTCCCCTCAATCACATGTAGAAATAGCCTTCAGAATGGTATCTGGCCTTTATTGCAGCTTTAATAATTATAGGAGATGAAGTAGCAGGTATTGCAAAACTGATAAAGCTTGATCCAAGTTCTCACTCTGGAATTTTAAGTTTTCTTCATTGTATCATGAAATTTACATATAATATTGAGTTTCTAATGATTGTAGTTTAACTCTTAATATTTTTCTTTGACCTTTTACTACCCTTAGTCTGATTTCTAAAGTTCTTTTTGATCCCATTTTCTGAAAAGTCTTATTAGCGCGTAATCCTGCTGAGCATGTTGTGGGGCAGATGGTGCACTAGTTGGCCATTGACACAGAATCTGATCTCCCTGTTAGTTTGTTAAAAGGAATAGTTTCTTCTTGCCTTCTTAAATAGGAACAAAAGAAAAAAGTTTTGGTAGTTCTTTGGTAAGTAGTATTAGGTATGTCTATTAAATTGAAAATTGCATGCATTTAACAAGGTGGGAAGAATGAAAATATGCTGATTATGGAATATGGGAAAAGAGTTTTTGTAGACTTTAAAATGTGGAGCTTAACATGCTTTGGGAATTATGATCTTAAATTGGGAGAAATATCACAACAGGAAACCATGGAAATGTAGTACTTTGTAGTGGTTTTTTTTATTTGATATACATTGTGTCTGCTCTGATTTAGCAAAATAATATTCTCTTGTCGTGTTTAAATATTTCTCATTAATTGCCTTGTCCAAATGCAAATTTCTTAAGAATACTATTGATGTCTCTTAGAATTTTTATGTTAAAATCTCTTTATTTTGTTTCACGTTCTTTTTTGTCAATACAGACCTGTTAGGTTTGTCTAAATTCATAATAAATTAGGATTTGTATTTGGGAAAGCAATTTTCTTTCATCAAGCCTGTGTCATCCAGTACATTCAGAGATTCTTCCCTCTTGCATCTGCATTGGAAAGAGTTCTGTAGATTGGTGTGGGAGATGTTGGAGCCTAAATGTATTTAGTGTAGCTGAACCAGGGAAAAACATAACAATGGAAGTCCCTTTAGTGCTATTGCAGAAGCCCAGTGCTGGCTACACAAAAGGAGCGTGGAACTCTGCAGCTTTTTTAGCACTGGTCTGTTATTGCTAAATTGAAGGCTTGTTAGGAAGTCTGGGGTTTTTTTAAGTTTTGTGTAGAAAAATTTTTATTAGGTTTTTCAAAAAGTGCTCGTATTGACTCTTTTGCATCATTGTATTTTAGCATCTTGAAATAGTCTAGAAATTCAGATCCCATTTAATTAGTGAGAGGACTGTGACTATCAGACTTCAACATTCCATCCCCTATTAATTAAAACATATAATTGCTACACACATAAAAATATCAAACTTCCAGATTATCAGAGGGTTTTAATATAGAATGTTTCATTATCAATTTCCTTCTTTGACAAATTGTGTAGTAGAAATTTAACATCATACTAAATTTTTAATAACTTTTCTATCAAAAAAACCCATTGTCAATTTTAGCATGTATTAAGGAGCTCAATTTCAGAAGATTTATCTGACAGGAAAAATGAGTGGGTATTCTGTTTTGTTGGTATTGTAAATGAGTGAGCCACATGAAGATTGCAAGTAAAATTCAGCATTTGTTCTTGCCATATTTAAATTGTTTTACCCTTCCTATTATAGTTAAGATAAAAGAATGTTTTCAAAATAATGGTCTCTTTCCTCCATCCTAAAAAAGATAAATATCCTCACATAGTAGTCCAGCTCCAAAGGTTTTCTTTCAAAACTTTTGCCGTCATGTAAATCATGGATACAAAAGCAGAATGTTTTGATTTCATGGTGTTTTGACCATTTTAATTCTTTTATTGTGCTGCACGTGCCAGTGGGAGTACCAATAACAGATGACTGTGACAAATGCAGTTAACACAAGATCCATATTAATGTTGTCAAATCCCCTTGATATATTTAAACAGATTTTAATTATTTTTAATGTCGAAAGACCCAAAATATATAGCTTAATAGTTCTTCAAGAAAGCTTTACTTAATATGTGAATGTAAAACCTCTCATAAAAATGAAACTTTTATATTGGCCTTAGTCATTGACATAGGGTATTCATCAAGTCAGCAATTTGTGTGGCAAAGTGCCATTTGAATAGTGTATTGTTAGAATACTTATGGTCCACTTGACAAGGGCTCTTGCTGTAAATAGTGCAATTTGACTCCAGCTGTTAAAGAGTGGCTTTGACAGCAGCCAAATAGAATGGAGATGCTTTACTGCACCGCAGAAAAATCAATATTGGGTTCTTGTTCATAGTAACCTGTTTTCTCTTTTTTTTTTTTGCAGATTTATACAAGACTATCTAGAGTTCATTTGTGAAAGTTTAAATATTATTTTGAAAGTGAGGCTGTTTTATTTCCAGATTCATGTTGGTGGTGAATGATGCTTATGTTTAGTTAAAAAGTAAAAGGCAATGTTTTGTGGATATACACAAACAATGTGATGATGCAGCATTATTGCAACTCTATTTATAGGGGTAGATGTTAGGATGTGGGTGCATAAGTTGTGTAACTAATAACAAAAAATGTTCTTTCCTTCCTCTGTGTTTTTTTCTTTTTGTAGGGCTACTGTAGAATCCCTGTCAATTTTCTAAGTATAGGGTTTTTTAAAGCAGGTTTCTTTGTTGCTCTCCCTGTAACAACCCCCACAGATGTTGACAATCTGTAGTGCCATTGTAGATTTTCCTGAAGCATGGTCTTGCTAGTGCTGAACAGTTTTCCAGCAGTATTCAGTGACACAAGGTTGCTATGATACCCAGCCAGTAGCAATAGGTATTGAATCACTGCTCTTAATTACAATAGAATACACACTCGACTGTGCTCATGGTGTTCATATGGAACTAGCTCTCATTATAGCTTTAAGTCATAGTTCTGTTTGAAAATTGAAGCTCTGTGAAAAACTGATTTAAAAAAAAAAAAAATTGAAATGCTCCAGTGCATCATATGAAGATTTCATTGATGCACATAAAAAGCTGGATGTGTCTGGGAATTGTTTTCCTGATGTTCCAGAAACCCTTCATGTTGGAAAGTTTCCTACCTTTTCAGCTTCAATATTTTGGATATAAGCCTGTGTTTATCATGCACTAATTGTTTCTAGTGATTTCAGTAATCAGAGTTGTCTGGGTAAAAACATTGGAGGGAAGATTATAAAATCTCTGCAATGGTTGCTGAAGCTTGAACTCTTAAATTATACTACTGAAAATCTAGATCAGAGAGATTTTTTACAGTGTATATAAGACAAGACAAAGATGGGGGAGAGAAAAATTTATTTATATGTGGACTTGTTATATGTATTTTTTGATATATTAATTCAACAATTTCTTAAAATCTGTTCTAATAGGAGTTGTTTAAAACTTGATATTCACTTACATAATAGTATACATACTCTGCTTTGAGCAGAAAATATGTAAAGGGAAGAATGTCCAGAAGTTGTAAATAATAAAAGAAATATCTACTTTGCTGCACAGAATAAGTAAAAGGCAAATGAAGACTGTAGGATAATAGCAGCTATTTGTTTTAGTATAGCAAGTAAAGCAATTTGAAAATAAAATTGTTATTGGAAGTCTGGAAAATCACTGCTAGTTAAATCTTACTGATGGAAAAATTGATAGAAAAATGGAAATAAGATACAAGCACAAATACAAAATAATACTTAGCAAACAGGAAATCAGGAGTGGTACCATAAACAATGGTGTCACAGACATGGATTCCTTTAATTTCTTTCCTTTTATAATATTTAGAGCATTATTATGGGGAATTACAGATCTTGGTGATTTATGTGGAGTGGATTATTAAGGACAAAGCAAAATAGAAAGTAGTAGAGTATTTCTCCTTAAAGTTGGTAACGTCATATTGCTGCTGCAAGGGTTTGGGGTTTTTTTCTGGAACTACTGTTCTGTAGCTATATTTAGTAGTTTATTAAGTGTAATAAGAAAACGAGTGAAGAAAAAGGGCTGAATATATGCAGGTTTTGGGGTTTTTCTCTGTAATTCAGTTGCAAAACATTTTAGTACTACATTTCCTGTGAAATTTTACAATTAAGTATTTTATCAAGGGACCAAGTTAGCAACATAACTACAGTGAAGTCATAACTTGGGAGTTATGAAATTAAATTGGGAGCAGTTAGAAAGAGCCATAATCCTGAGGGGTATTGATAGCTTTGTCCACATGCCATCTTTTATGGAAGTTAGTGTAGTTTTTGAATTGGCACACCAAGTCAAGAATTTGATGATTTGTATTTTCTCCATTGATTGCCTCAAAGCCAAATGAAACCAAAACGTTGCCTTTGTGATATTGTAGCACATTTTAATCTTACACACATGGATAGCGATTAACACAGGGTGTCAGAAATCTAATAATAAGTCGTAACTACTTATTTCAGCACTTCTGACACTGATTCTTTTCTACTCTGTGACTCTACTGGAGGTGATTGACTTAAAACTTCTTTCCCTTCCTAGACAGCTAATTTGACTGTGTGATAAAGCTAAAGAGACTGCTATAGTATCCTACTAGAAATAAATCTAAGGTCAATATCAGCAGTCCTTGTGAAGTATTTTGTGTTTATGATGATTTATTGAAGCTAACCTAGCTATTGTTGTCTTTGTCTTTTTCCTCCTTCTGTCATGCTACAATTCCCTTCTGTCTCTTTCAAAGTTTGCATTTTGGTTAGGGATTTATACTTATAGTTAAAAACATACAGTTTGTCTCTTATGGAAGTAGTGTTCGTGATATCATATTTGCCACTTGGGACTGTTTGTTTTAGGTCTGTTTGTGGAGCTGGGCACAGTTTGAGTTTTCCTGTCTTGGATTTTACCTTTACTACTTTTGTAGTCTAGAAGGTGTGACTTGTTCTGTAGATCAGCCTAACTGATTTTCCTTCCAAGTGCTCTGCCTGATTCTAGAATAAATCACATGATCTTTGTTTTTATCTTTATATTTTCATGTTGTTCAATGGTGTTCTTTAAATTCTTCACTATTTGTTATTGTGATATGGTGGTATCTTTTCAGGTCTGATATCACTTTTCTATTCTAAACATTAAATCCCTAGCCTTATAGTTTAATTACTATTACTTTAGTGAAGAAAAATATTAGCAAAAATTCAGAGTGAATTCAGTGTGAGACTTTTCCTGAGTTTCTGCCTCACACATCTATTAAAAAAAAAAAAAAAGCAGTGGCTTTTTCAGAAGCACATCCTCTTACATACTACTTAGAAAAAGGAATTGTAGCAAACAAACCTTACACACAAAAGGAAGACTTGTTATCTGCTAGCTTGCTTCTGATAGCTAATTGAAACTCTTGTCTCACTTATAGAGCAGAAATAAAATCCTTGGCTAATCTTTGGTTTGATTTCAAACAAACTAAGCAACAGCAGTGGTTATACATCCATTCTCTTGATGTCTGTTTTTGTATATTAATACTCAAACTTTAATTTGTTCCAGTAGTCAGGTTTGGTTCTTGCAATACTTATGGGAAAGGATGAATCATCCAAGCAGACACCTGAGAATGTTTGTTTCCAAAACCTGTCCTTTTGGGAGCCTCTGCAGTAAGACTGAACAGCTTGCAAGGAAAGAACAGTAAGAAATCTGTGGGTACAGCAACTTAGCTGCTATCCTGATACATCTCAGAATGCTATAGGATCTGAGGAAAGTCCAGCTTGCCTACTCTTAAAATCTCAAGAATGGCACTTTCTTGAATAAACAGGATTTTTTGGGTTTTGGTTCTTTTTCTTTAGTAGGAAGTCACTTGCTTATGAATTGATTTAGAACTTTTATGTAGGTAAATTTTCTGGGTGGGACTCTTATAATTCAAGATGGTAAATGCACTCAGAACAGCCCAAGGAAAATATGTTGCTTCAGTTGGAGTCAGCACTCAGACATATATTGCTAACTTAATTTTTATATATGTCAATCCTTCTTAGGACAAAGCAATATTCCCAAGCTCCTGCGAAGGTCCTGTTGGCAGTATCTCTATGTTCAGCATTACATCTCACAGATATCTGGATGTTCATTCATCCAGTAAATTGTTCAATATGATAATTCCTAAATCCTGAGCCAGCAGTCTGTGGCTTTGGATTGCTGTGGCATTTCTTGTCCAGTTGATGATCAAGAAAACTTTGGAGATGTTCCATCTTTTTTTCTAAAGTGCTCAGTGAGCACAGAAATTTTTCACTACCACACAGCACTGAGCTGTAAATATTTCTAAAGATATGGTTAGGAAATTTACATTCAAAATAATGAATATATTAAGGTGTAGGCAGAGTATTTGAATATTGAGTGTATAAGTAATACTTAATTTTAAACACCATCTTATTTCTTCATTCTATCTAAACTTTTCACAGCCAAGACTGTTCATGTCATAAAAGGATGTTAGAGATGAGTAGATTTACAGTTCACTTTTATATTCTTTCTGTGATTTTTATTAGACAAGATTTTGTCAAAAGTGTTGTGTTTAGAATTTCCTGATAGTTTGCCCAGACAGAGAGAGATATGAATTCCAGAGCAAAGCAAAAGTTGTCTGTAAAAGAGTCATACATTTCTTCCAATATTCTGAAAAATAAAGGGTAGACTTGTTTCCTAGTGTGGAAAAGTTGTGAAGGATATTCAGGGTATTAGTTTTACTTGCCTGTTATTCTTTGATATCTTTAAAAAAGATTTGTCTCCAGAATCATTTCTATATGTACACTTTAATTAAATCCAATAGAAAACTGAGTGTTACAGAGAGAGTGTTAGCTTGAAAACAAAATATGCGAAACACTAAATTGTGATACCAGACCTCCGCATTGAGCAATTCAATAGATGTGTTAGCAATTCTTCCTGAACAATTGAAATTTTTGTGCCCAGTAGATCCATCTGGACTACAATCTGCCTGACAGTGGCCTTCCATACATGATAAAAAGAGGGTTTATTCAGTTGCTTAGACTATTTATCACACAGCTTGAGTCTGAAGACTCCTTGGCTTAATTACTTACATTGTGCCACAGATGCATCAGCAGTGATGCTACAGTTACTGTTCAAAGTGCTGTGAGGATAGTAAAGCCTTCCACTGGGACTTAACAGAAGAAAAAAGAAAGATTACAGAGTTGGGAAGAAAGAGGGTGACTCTGCTTATATTGCAATTAAGTTGATAGATAAACACTGGTGCAAACTCAAAAAATAATGTAGCCTTTTTTTCATGGGAGGTGGATTCTTAGTAGGATCTGGGGATCCTCAGTAGTATGACCAGAGTTGTAATGAATACCATAATAAAAGTAATGCAAGGCAAGTTCAAAACAGCTTGTTATACTAGTTCATGTATAGGAAAATTTATCATGAATTGACACATTTGTTCAAGACTGCATTGTCCAAATGATGAAGCCTCCGGTCAAGCATAAATTGCCCGTGAAAGCAAACTGGGGCACTACTACTGACTCCAGGCTTCTTACAGATAGTCCTTTATATATGAGTACTGAGCTATAAAAGGGTAAATGAATAAGAAAAAAGTTCTGAATGCCCCCATCAAAGGATCCTCTGTCCTGTGACTAGGTGAGGTGTCTTAAGGTAAGGAATATGAATGACCTTGGGATAGTGACACTGTAACTGTGTGATGCTCACCCTGTGCAAGAGGCCAGTGTTGCCTTCTGGCAGGTAGGCTGGCCTCTTTGTACCCTTTGGGAGACCATTGATACTCTTAGTGACAGAAACTCTTCACGTGCTTCCTAAATTTGAAGCTCAGGAGGTGGGCAGGGTAGACAGGGGTGTGATATGCAGGCTGCTGATAGGAGCTAATATTGGATTAGGAAGTGCATATGGTTTTTATGTGGAGATAAAGTGTAGCCAATAATTTGCATCCTTTCTTCCTCAGCAGGTTATTTTAGAGATGGTGTATGGTGTATGTTTAAGTGCTATTTCAATTATATACCTGCTGCTTGTAACTATTTTTGAATAAATGCATCTTTGCACATATCCTAGATTGCTTGTCCTTTCAGCAGAGCAAGAAAATAAGATAGCTGTGTATTTGCAAAAAGGTTATGAACTCAAGAAGGCAGGTCTGCTGATGGGATTTACCTGAAATAAGACATCATTCAATGCTTAGATTATTTTTAAGTTACAAATACCTAAATAGGATTGAAAGACCATATTTCTATCTAATTGTTAACAGTTCTTCAAGCATGACCTTGAGGTTTTGGAGTTTCTTTTAGGGAAGACTTAGACCCCCTATTTAGATTTCTCTATCTTACATTTCCTAAAGCCCTTGCTTTTTAAATTATTGCATCAAAATTCTAGTCATAAAATAGATGAGTGGTGTTCATTCTCTTACTGCTGTTCCACTGAATGATGTTTGGTCATGTGCTGTATGCTGTGCTGTCATGGGAAAAGGTTATAATAGCTTTTCTTCTTGCTTGTCTTTTAGTGATCAAAGTAAATTAGGCTTCCTAAATTTGGAAGTGACTTAATGCTAAGTCACATAAGTTACATCAAGCTTTTCATTTTATATGTAGAAGACACATCCAAAAGATGCAATTTCCCAGTAGATAAAGAGGTGTTCCATTCATGACATAGGTTTAAGATGTGCTATTTGAAATCTGAGGTTTTTGTGGAACTTGCTAACTATATTTTATGCTCATAAACCAGTTTGAAGCCCCTAACACAATTTCATTTATCTTTATATTCTAAGCTTTATAGAGTCTGCAAAAGTGTCCATCTGTTCAGTCGAGATTGCTTCAAATAGTGAGTGGTCAGAGAGACGTAGCTGATAAAGGTCAAAGGAGCCTCTTGACCCCATGGTTCTTGCCAAAGCAATTGGAGCGTAGGACTGATACACAGTTAGATACAGCTTGCTAAGGTGGGCTCCACTTTAATTGGTAATGATAGCAAGAATACACAGTAAAGTCATTGCTGAAAGAAAACAAAAAGTATCCAATATAGTAATTTATTACCAGTCAGTGGGTTTCACGCACTGGGTTGTTTTACCCCTGCAGTGGTCAGAGAAAGCAAAAAGGTACTCTAACACTTAACTGAAAATGGATGCCCTGCTGCTATCAGAGATGCATGGTGGTCAAACGATTGCCTGTGCCATTAGCTTGGTAATGTTTTCTCTATTGTAAACTCAGCTCCCCATGTTCTTCCTGTGCATCAGCTGCAGATTGAAGGCTTTCTCGTTTGTCTTCTATTTGTGCTGCCAATCATCAAGCTGCTGTTCACCAAGCACATTTCAAGGAGGCAATTTTTTTTTTACTCCTATCGACTACCATCTCTAGCAACTGAGGGCTCAGAGGATTTAGAAATAAATTTAATGCTTTAATTTACACTATGCCAGCCATTTTGTGCTTTGTTTATGTATTTGTTTTCTGTGACAATTCAAGAGAGAGTTACAAGTTTCCTATTTTGCAAAACTGTGCTTGAGATAGATTTGTTTTGGGGACACATTTACAGGTACTCTCTTATGCTACTACTTCCACTAAAAAGGTTGAAGAGAAAAATATTTTTGCAAGAAAAGATGATTTTTAACCCATTCAGTAGTTAAAAACAGATGAAAAATGCAAATTCAAATCCAACACAAACTAACACAGATATTCCTTCCCACCATCAAGGATAAAACATTATGTGTAATAAAACAGAGCTGTCATTGGCAATATAATGTATAAGACCCTTAGGTGTGGTAACCATGCTTCAGTTAACAGTTCCTCAATCTCCACAAAGTGCAAGTGTAACAGGAGGGTAGGAGTACCTAAATAGCTTTTACAACCAGATGTGTGATTGTACTTATTTTTTGTGAGCCCAGAGCCAGATCAGTGATGAGATGTGATTCTGAGAAGTTATGACCTCTGAACTTCTGTTGACAGTTCAGTGACTGGCCTGATCAAGACGCAAAAAATTCTCACCCATCAATAAATTTTGTTTGAAAAATTCTACTACCCTCCTCTTTCATTTCTATAGCAGGTTCTCCACAATTCAGTTTCTTAAAAGCAAAATGTGTACTGTTAATGAAGACCGATTCAGGTATTATATGTGTTTTCGGTTTCTATATTCTTTTTGATGTCATAAAAAGACCACAGTGAAGACCGATAACAAAAACAATTGTTACTTTCATTTAAAAAAATATTGATATTATCAAACATCATTGTGATATTTCCAAAATTATTGTGTCAAAAAACTTCCTAGAGCCTATAAGATATGGTGGTTTTGATGATTCCACGTTGGGTTTTGTTTAAAAAATCTTGTTTGAAAATATGTCAAGTTGACATTCTCACAATTCGATATTCACAGAATAGCTCCACTGAGCAAAAAATTGAGTGCTGGTATTTTAATGATTAAGTTTGCATTAATTTATTGATAGTAAGTATATTTAATAATGAAACACTCTCTAAAAGTCCATTGGGTAAGACTTACTCTTTTATCATGTCCTTCAGTGAGCTGTTGTATTGTATCTGTATTAAAAGCCAATGGCCTAATTGCTGTCAAAATATAAAGGTATATATCTTAAAAAAAACCTCTCAAGCAAATCAGAAGTAGAAAATCCCTGGCCCCAAGAAAAATAAAACAGTGGTGCACCTTTTGTGAATGAAAAAACCTTCCAGTCTCTTTGGCATTATTTCATGTAAGCTCCACACATCACTCCAGTCTCCCTCTGCCTAATGTACCTAAAATTTCTCATTAACATTGTTCAACTTCTGTCTAATATTTTCCTGAGCCTTTGCAAATGACAAGCAATGGATAAAGGAGGAGATTGAACCTGTTCAATGTTTATGAATCAAAATATGTTCTTTCAAAGGGGAAAGCTCAAAGGAACAGAATTAAACCCCTTAAATATTGCATAATTAAAAAACTTATTTAGAATCAGCTTATGAGCTATCAACAGGATAGCTCCCACTTAGGGTTTGTACATCATGATTCCTTCTGCAGGCACTGGGAACTTTGGGACCAATTTTCTGCCACTTCTATCCTGTTGTGTTTTGGGATAAAGTGAGAGTGCAATGAATAAAGAAGTCTAAGTCTACAAGAAAAGTCACGTTTAATACTTCAGGGCTTGCTTGGCATGGGAGTTGGTACTACTTGTGCTGTGAGAACTCAGCAACTTCCATTTAGTGATATCAAAGCAGCTTCTAAGTATATTTTGAATGCTGGTGCTGGTATTTTGCCTTCTAAAATTTCTACCTTGTGGTTTTTTTACCACTTTGTTTCCTTTATGTAAAATGAATGTCAAGATCATTCCTGTCAAATCTGCTTTTAGTACAAAACCCACAATAGAATACTTCTGGTAAAGAAAGCAGATACGTGGAGAAAGTGTATACATATAAGGAGCTGAAAAAGTATGGGAATCCCTGTCAGCTAATGGAAGTGTATATTTTTAGTGGAATACCATTCCCAGAACAAGTTGGATCCCAGTGGAAAAAGGCCTTTAGAGATGAGAAGGCAGCTAGGTAAAATAACACTTGAATTGTACTTCCCATGAAATTTTTATGTGATATGTCTGTCCTAAATCTGTTAAAGATAATGGCATGTCTTGATGCAGTTGGGGGCCACAGTAAGCACAGCCCCCTGCTGCCCCCTCCCCATAGTCACAGGAAAACTTTTTCTTGGGCGCTAAGAATGAGTAAAGGGGAAAAGATGTAGAGGAACAGGATTGTAACTTGAGGAGCAGTGATGAATTGCATGTCAAAAAACTGAAACAGGCTTCTGAGAGATGTGTACAATGCCCCAAGCCAGTGAGTATTTAAGGGGCATTTGGAGAGCCTAGTTGGACTCAATGATTCTTGTAGCTCCCTTCCAACTGAAATACTTTATTCTAGCTCTTGTCTGATCCTGGCTCAAACATCTTTAGTGGCAAGCTGGAGAAATGTTAGGGGATACTGGCCATGCATGGAAAATAGCTTGGCTTTTCAAAGCTTCCCTGAATCTTGCTCTTTCCTGGATATAGAAAGCATTTTCTGCTGTGGGTCAGTGATGTACAAGAGGTTCACAAGTCTCAGGATATAATTTTAGTCTGTAGTCAGCCTTTTTGCTTCTTTAAAGCCAACAGTAGGCTGTCCATGTCAAAAATAAGCTTAAGAACTAGAAATGGTTAAACTAGAAAAGGAAAGGTACAATATATAATGCAAATATCTGTTCATCTGATTTTCAATATTCAAAAAAATGCAGTTTCCAGCTTCTCTGGTTTGTGTTTAGGTTTATGGGTGTCTTTCCATTCTCTGTAATCTTCTCTTACAGAGAATAGCTTGCCTATATGTCCTAAATGGCATTTTATGTCTAAAGCTTTGGATGCCCACCTTCTTGCACTGGAATGAAATGCCTGTGGCAGAGAGCGAAGATAACTTGGCAGGCAGTTTTAGGATCAATGTCAATAAGCTTTCATATTGCCAATAAAACATCAATGTTTATTGTGACTGCATATGTAGTAGCATCACCAGATGTCTCAATGGATTGCCATTGTCACTGTGTCTTCCTTTGTTTGGATGTTGATTTCACTAAAGGCTTCTAAATATTAATCAAGCAAATATAAGTGTGTAGAAAAAGAAAATGATAGGCTGAATAATAATATCTTCAATTAATGTCAAAGCTGGCCTGTGAATTCCAGTATTTGCATTCCATGGGGTTCTCCCTATCTATTAGGAAACAGCATAATTAAAGATTAAAATAATCCTAGTACTTAACGGCAATGTATTATTTTTTGAAAAAGGAAAGGGATAAAAAAACTGAACAAGCACTTATAATCTCTTACTTATGACTCCCTGTGGAGATCTTTAAATGAGATTATGTATTTAGAATACATTCTCATCTGGTTGGGAGCATCATTCCCTAAACAACAAAAAGCCAAATTATATTATTGCCCAAAACTAAATAGTCACATGTCATAGAGTTTTTGCAGTCAATTTTTTCCTTGTGTTATTGCTACTAAAATATTAACAGTTTAAAAATAGCTAATCCTGTAAAATCATAGTTTGTAATGTAAAAGGGGTTGGGTAAGGTGGTCATGAGAAAGATGAGGTAAACAACGTTGCGTTCCAGCAAGAGCTGATTGCTGCTCTGTTTACTAACACATGATGGTTTATTTTGAGATTTAACTATGTTCAACAGAAAATTCTTTGCATTAGTGGAATGCTTCAAATTATCAGAAGAAAATTAAAACTAAGAGTGATCTGGAAAATTCTGTATCATTTGTGTTATGGAAGCTGGCATGATGGTTTGCAGAAGTATTACTGAGATGAAAAGTTGCTTCTTGATGTTTCTTTCTGCTTGTGAAGGTGAAATAGACTGAGCATGGTGCAGGACAATAAAAACATACCAGTCATAAATGCTTAAAGAAAAGGGCAAAAGTGTCAACAAGGAGTTTATATTCCCTCACTTCCGCTGTTTCCCTGAAGGTAAAACATATTTTGGTAGATGCTGCAGGATTATGATATTAGATGTTGTGTCACTCTGTGAACTCTTCAGGTCATAGTGTCCACCTTGTGCCAAGGGCACTGGTAAAAGAAAAGATGTAAAGTGGTTTTTTTAATGACAATTTATAATTTAAATAATGTAACTGCAAGGCTAAAATGGAGTAAGTTTTAATTTTTTGTGAAGATGATTTTGAACATTTCCTTATGTTCAGCTGACAGTTCATCATTATCAAATTACTTCTACAGTTTAACATGTGAATCTAAAGTTGAGAGAAGCTGTAGCTCTTCTCAAATTTTCTGGTTTCAAAAACTATGTTCTTTGGTCATTTATTAACAACAGCAATTAGCCATATGTGTTTATTATGTTAGTATGTAGAATTGAAATTATGCTTTATAAATTGCCATTGTTGTCAATGGGCTTCAAAGCTGGGGGAAAGGAGTGGGGAATTCTAGAAAAGATGCAGGTAGGAAATGGGGTGGCACAAGATAAAGTCAGATGTTCACAAACATTTTAGTAACCTTTATCTCTTAATTATTTTTAGCTAAGGCGCTAGGGTGAATTAATTGTGTGTAGATTTATTTACCTAGGTGCCTTATTGTTCTCATCTCAGAAGGAGGTAAATTGTGAAAAGGCATACAGACACTCAGGGTTTGCAAAAATCTTGCAGCATTGTAGCATTTGCATCTCTAGCTTTATTTTGAAAAAAAAAGGTTTAATGCTTTAAAATTTTCCAAAAATCCATTTGACTTGAAATGAGACTTAGCAAAAGAAATACCAGCCTGGAGTTTTTGCAAAGATATGTGCTATCTACTGTATGGCTGTGTAATTGAAGGAGCCTGTCTTACAGTATTTACACACAGATGTTTCTGGGTGTCTTAAGCTATTTGTAAGCAAATCTTTTTTATTTAATCAAAACTGAATAGATATAGTTTAATTGAACTTAAGGGAGTTAATAGATTTTCCTCTATTCCATAGGCAATTCTATGCTGATATCTTGAAAATTACAAAGAACTGTTTAGACATTTAATATTTTTCTTTCAGTTGACTGATACCAGCTGCATTCAACAGCCCTTTACTATTTTACCAGCTAAGACAAAATGGAACAATGCAAACTTTCATATTCTTTTATTTGACCTGGAAAAACTTGAGGAACTTCTCTCATCTCTACTCAATGGATTAAAGTCATCAAAATCATTCCACAACCAATACAATCTAGAAAGAGCTAAAAGTACTACTGAGAAAAGAGCACTGACATTAAAAAGAAATAAAACTGCTGCCTTTGTACCTCAAGTAGAGGGGCAGGCAGAAACTGTTTGTTCAGACCAAGTTCACAGGGATAATAATGCAGCTAAGCCTATGGAAGAAGGTGGTGGCATAAAAAGATGGAAAAAAATGAAAAGTTCAAGAAAGATCAGAATGCAGCCATCAGGAAGCATCGATGTGAACATGGCAATTGATACAGCCAAACTGCTTTTGTCGTGTCTCCTACCATGGGGTGTAGATAAAGAAATAGACAATCTTTGTGCGAGACACCTGAACATCTTGAGGCTTCAGTGTCCTGTTTCTTTTGGACTTGTGTCTGATGAAAGCCACCTCTCACTGATGTTGCCAGGATGGAAATATACTGATTTTTGTGGTGTGCTAGGAGAACATGGAGTTTTCAATTTGTTTTCAAAAAGAGTCCTTGATTTATCAAACAAATACCTTGCTGCAACTGAAGGACAATTTGGAAAGAAGGATGGACATGAGAATGATTATGGAACAAGGGACTTGGAAACAGTATTTTTCTTATTTAGCAGAATAACTTTAATCTACCGGATAATTAACACACCTTCAGCAGTTACAGATGAAGTTGAAAGGTAAGAACTTCATTATGAGTGGATTATATTTTCTAATGCCTCTACATCCAAATCTAATTCCTCCTAGTCACACTAATGCACTTGGTTATACTTTTCTGTCCCAAAAACACAGAGTAATCAAACATAGCAGAGTAATCTCTAAGTATAAATTATTGAATCAGTATTATTCCTACCCCAAACCTTATCTCTGAAAAGCTTATTAGGTAACACACAGAGTCACATACTTTTTGGGAAGAGTAACTTCAACAAGTAAGTCTCCATACTTTCAGCTTCTGCACTCCTTCTGTAGGACTCTGAGATTAGCTCTGTTGGTTAGAGTATAGTGCTAATATCACCGAGGTTGTGGATCCAATCTCTCTATAGGCCATTCACTTAAGAGGTGGGCTTGGTGGTCCTTCTGGGTCGCTTACAGCTAAGAATATTCTGAGTCTTCTCTTCCTTTGTAGTGAAGAAAAATGAAACAAACTTTTCTTAAATATGTACTTCTTTAATGGAGCTTGTGTTCTTTCTCTAGAGCTCTTTGACAGATGTTCTTGGAAGAAAATGAGACAGGATGTAATTTTTACATTTTTCTGTTTAACCGATGAGAACCGATGCAAGATTTTTTTTCATAAGAGCAAGAACTTGAATTATCTGGCTTCACACCCAGTTTTTTCAGAGATGATTCTTTTCCTTACAGTTCAAACTAAGTAGAGTAATGAGGTCTCTTTAGGCACATAGCGAGGTGTGCATTAAGCACATTTGGTGTTTAAACTTCCACTCCCTATAAGCAATATACTTCCTATGCCAAGGAACCCTTGACTTCACAGATAAATAAAACATAAGAGAGAAGAATAGTCTGCCCTAGTTATACTATCTGAAGTACAATGCCCCCAGTAATGATGGCAGCTCCTGGGAATGAACGCCTCATCAGCCCTTATGTTGTGAAAACCATCTCAAATAGCATTTCTTACTCAAAGCAAATGTATTGACTAAATTCTTTTTCAGCATTAAAGGAAAAATAACATGCTCAACATTATTTCACCAAGCCAAATAGAGCATGCTAATCAGGCAATGGATATTGTCCACGAATTTTTTGTTGTTTGGCAACATAGTGTTGGTCTATATTTAGTTTTTTAGGGACAATTAACTTCAGTGTCGGTGATGCTATGGCCCCAAGGCAAGAAGGGGGAACAGAAAATATTGATCTTGCAGCAAATATCTGCATCTCCCACAAAGCTCCAGGCACTCAGCCTCTCTCAAGACATGTGCACCATCCTGCAGGACAAAAGCACATTTCTCATTTACTTTTGCTGCTAATTGTGTTGCCTGTTGGTCCATATTCAATACAAACACTTACATTAATACTTGTTTCAGGATTCCAGCTTAAACATTAATTCCTTTCCATGCAAAAAAGTTCTTTATGCTTGACTTTTGGAAAGCACTCTTTTGGAAAGACATTGTGTAATTGAAATTAATTAGCATACCAAAATCAAGCATTTTTGCCAGACATGGGCATCCTGGCTTTGGGACATATATCCTGTAAAATTATAAGTATTAAAGTTGCTGTAAGGAAAAAAAAAAATCCCTTTTTGTTTGTTTGTTTTTTGTTTTTCCCCCCAGAACAATGCTATATACTTTTAAGTTTTCTCTAGCATAGTGAAGATATAAACCCTACCGTCTTTAACAAATCTTATTTTGGTGAGTTTTCCTTCGAAAAGTACACTATGCAGCCAAACCTCTTTGGAGAGTTGCTTTATCCAAAACTACAGTATGCTCAAGGGAAAAGAAACCCAGATACTGAATTCTAATTCACCACAGTATTTGCAGAAGCAGTTAGTAGGACAGCTCTCACAGCTTGCATGGGTTCTGGTGTTTGTCTATCGGTTGGTTTTTTGCAACTTGACACAGCCTGTGAAAATAAAGGAACCTGCAGCAAAAATGTGTCAGATCATAAAAGTGGGACAGAGACAGGAAGAAGCTGGGAAGAAAAGATCTTCAATGAATTTGTTTTCTCCTGCTTTTTAACATTTGTGTCTCGAATTTACAGCTCTCAAGCTGCAAGCTTTGAGTGGTTTGGTATTGTAAAGTCTTTTGAAATGTTACAACTCACTGTTCATTGTAGTGAATTTGAAAGGCAAATATATTATTTTTTAAATGGCACATAAGCGTTGTTTATGCAGGTTACTATAGTGATTTATTTAAAAGAAAGTTCTAAATTGTGCAAGGATTTTGAGTGGGGTTTTTTTACTTCTTTTCTCCGCCATCCATATCCTTTGTTTTCAAGGGTTAGGATGCTGAGTTAGTGACTCAGAAAGAGCAAGCATATGTACATGCTAGTCTCCTAAATTGTAGCCATCCTCTGAAATCCCAAGTATTGTAATGATACTCTAAATTATTTACAACTGTGGAAAAAAAGGGAAACCTATAAAAAAGGGCTTTTAGTTTCCCTTGAACTTTTGTCCTGTGTATTAGAAAAAACCCACACAAATTCTTTTGTGAAAATGGTATTTTAATTCAGTTCTTTACATATGAATTTGTTTCTTTATTCCAAAATAACGCTTCACATTTGGCTCAAAGTTTATTAGGCTTAAGTTCCTGCATTTGGATGGGACTTTTTAGTGTTTTATATTTGTGCAAGTTTCAATACCGAGTTGTAGACAAAAGAATGTG
The DNA here is from genome assembly GCA_024865655.1 of Emberiza elegans. Lineage (NCBI taxonomy): Eukaryota > Metazoa > Chordata > Aves > Passeriformes > Fringillidae > Emberiza > Emberiza elegans. Next base: position 12,858,970 of record JALJVW010000398.1, on the reverse strand, counting down.
AGTGACTTCTGAGGAGAAACTTAATTGAGGCTGATAGTAATTGATATCAGAGTACCTACTGTAAAAAAACCCCAACCCTACCTTAATACATAAGATTTCTTGTATGTGTTCAGATTTTGTTTAATAATTTCATGTTCTTTAAGTCCACAGAAACCAGAATCTGTACATGACAAATGGCGAAATGTAGAAGCCATAACACTTTCATGCCCCAATTTTTATGCAGAATTACCAAGCAGTAAGTATGTGAATGGACAGTATTAACTTTTAAGTGTTCTGGTTTTGCATGCTTTTTGTTGCTAAAATATAGAATTGAATTTCAATAATGATAAAAATGCTGCTCTTTATGCTGTTCAATCTGCAAACAGAGAAACTGAATTAGTCTGTTTCTTTTGTGAATATCACGAAAAATGTGTAAACAAAGTGTTAACTGGAATCAATGATATTTTTCCTGTTATGACAAGACGTTTAGTTGAGTTTCTAAAGACACTTTCCAGCAATCAGAAAAACAGCAATGTAATAAGACAAACACTGCCCTCACCCCCTTCCCCCATCTCCCTCATCACCATTACGTGCCCACCCAATAATATATACAGCCCTCCAAGCAAACTGTTGCCTTAGTAATACAAGAGCCATCCTGACTGTTCAATAATGCCTTTAGACTTCTGGCTCAGGGCAGAATAAAGTAATCTGTTCCTGTTAATGTCCCACAGGCCATCACTCGTCAATCTTGGCTTTGCAAGCCAGCCTTGGTTTGTTTGCAGTATGTAACTAACCAAAACATGTAAATAACAACCTAAACAGATTATGGACATTTTTCAGTACATATTACCTGAAAAATATAGTGTTCCTCTTACAGAAAGAGCCATGTCTAGATTGAAAACACAAATTCTTTTACATCAAATCTTGATTCTGTGCTGTGTAGGTAAACCTTAATATCCTCATCAAAAATTAGTTACCTTTCCTTCTCTGAGTCTTATATGCACCCCAACTGTAGAACTTACAATGACAGCAGAAATATCTATTGGAAAAAAGAGATGGAACATAAAATCAAGCGGCAGTAGAAAATAAGTAGGGGAAATGCAGGGAAATGGTGACTGAAATGTTCATGAACATAAAAATAGGTTCACTGAGTGACCTAAAAATTCTAAGGTAATCTAATTTATATGCCATATCTCCTAGTTCATACAGTTGTTCAGATTTACAAATTAAAATCTGATCGGAGACTTGCAGATAGTAGAGATTCTAGGAACAACCTGTTCTTTAGCATCCAGGACAGACTGGACAGCAGAACAGGGCATGCGTAGGTAAGTAGCTCAAAACAGAAATTATTTTTAATATGTTTAGAAAGTTGTGGTGAAAGAATACTCTATGGGATATAAATTCTGTTTAAAAAAACCCAACCAACCAGGAAAAAAAACCAACCAAAAACAAACAAACAACAACAACAAAAAAAGCCAGAAAAAAATCCCCCCAAAACCCAACACTAAATTAATTTGGGATGAGAATAAATGTTAAAGCAATAGATTGTCTGAACACGCTGTGTTTATTATATTGGATGAGAGCATGTTCTAAGAAATTACATTTTTTCAGATCTTTTCAGGTATGTTGCTGAAAATTTAAAGATGTTAAAATGTTTTTCTGTTTGAGTGCTTCTTCATATATTGTCAGGTCATAAACTGTCTGTGTTTTTCAGGTAAGAGTAGATATCATCCCCCAGACTTTGGGAGCATTTCATTGCTGAAACTCATTTGTTGTTGGAATGACCAATCTGTAAAGGTAGGAAATAGCCTGTGTCAGTTGTAGCAATGTTCTCCTTAAGTGCCATTTGTTGTAATTTAGTATTTGGAATCAGTAATGTGACCTAATAGTTACAATTTATGGGGAAACTATTACATAAGTCATGCCATTCAGGTCTGTGGAAAGCAGATTAGTATTACAGTATGAAGTATGCCTTAAAGGAAATGTTTAGATGTGACAAAGTAACTCTCCTACTAATCTTTCATGTAAGTGCTCTTTTTCGTAGTATTTATTTAAGGAATGTTTTTTTTCCCTAACAACCACATGTAACTTACATCAAAAATGCCATTTTTGGTTCCAGGAAAACAAAAGGCCAAAATAAGGACAGTGTCCTTTATTAATGTGTTATTATAGAAGAGACTGAAAATGCCTTAGTGAAGAGCAAAAATCCTGACTCTTTAATTATTACAACAGTCTTTAAGAACAACGTGCAAGTCATGTAATTATGAGTTTTTCAGGTCAGATGATGCTCATCCCTATTATTAGTGAAGAAACTGAACTCTATAAACTTCTTGAGAGTTGACAGGCAGTGAAATCTAGAGACCATTTTTCATTTTAGAAATATGCATTTAAATAAAGTTGTGTTGTTGTTTGAGTGAGTTAATATTCAGGGATACAAAACTCAAGATGTTATACTCTGACAACAATGGATTTTATTCCAGAAAGGGGAAATACCTGTAACAAATCTAGTTTATGATATTACTTTTGAAATTGAATGCAACTCTCTGCTACTTCAAATGCAAAGAATATTTTCCAGAGCTGACTTTTGCAGGGGTGCTCCAGTAATAGTCCCCTGTTCTGTTAGACAAAAAGTTTCTGCAAATATTCACATTCAATTGATTCCAGCATTTCATCTTGAGCTTATCAGTTGTTTATTATATTCCCACTGTCTGCACATCTTTGTATTACTTCTGAATTCTTTTTCTCTCCCCTTTCTCTTACAATAAGAGTTTTCCTTTCCTTTCAAACCTCAGTAATTGCAATTGTCATGTGGAATGCATAAAATCTCTTGCTGACCTGGTCAGGCACTGGAACTCTTCAGAGAGTAGCTAATATATTTATGAAGTTGTGTTTGCAGCATAACTGATTATGTGAGATCTATGTATTTATATTTTTGAGTGTATTTAGCAAATGACCAGTGTATACAATGATACTGTTCTCATCTAGCACAGGAAAGATAAGGTATGGAATAAGCTGCTTCACAATTTTTCACCTGAAAAGACTTTAAATGTAAGACACTGAAATTGTCAAGTACTGCTAATATCATGCTCTTAATGCTTCTCAAATTTTAACATTACTCAGGTACAGCATTGTAGGTGTACTAAGCTTTGATAACCCACTTAGTAGCACTGATTTTAGATTGCTTGCCACCAAAGGGCCATAAAACTTTTAAGATTCAAAAAAAAATTGTTGGCAGTAGGTATGATATTTAATTACCACTAGTTTGTATGAAACTATAGTTTTTGTTGACAATGAGATGGTTTTGTTGAAACCTTATTTATGTTACCACAGTTTAACACCCAATTTATTAATCCTGAGCAGCCTGATTAAGCACTAGTGTACATTTACCACAAACATCACTATTTAGTCTGTTTTTAAAAACTTTTTCTATTGTGATCTTCAGTGAAGGATACTGACTCTCAAGCATGACACAAAGAAGTTACCAATTATTGGTTCCTCATCTCCTTACAGCACTGTAACAGATTCTGTGCAAACAAAGGAACTGAAAAAACCTGCTGCTAATTTTTGTATCTAGGGTCTACTGATTTTTGGAAGTTGAAGGCTGTAGGGAGGTCATTTTCTGAATAAAATTTTAAAAATGTGTATGTTTTTAAAATATTTTTTTACTTTTTTTTCCCCAGATGATTTGAAAGGAAAGGTCATCTTCATCTGTGTTGTTGTTCTTTCAGACAAAATACAGCCATTCCTTGCCATATTCCCATCCCACCCAGAAATGACTTGTGTGTTCGTGTTTCCAGAGAGATATATGGAGAAAAATATATGGTTCAGTAGAAGTATCTAGACAACTGTCCTGACAATTACTGTGCAGAATTGGAGTGAAGCAGACTGGATCATTGCAGTTGGTGTTTTGATGTGTATTTTTGCCCCATGATGTGACTTTTAAGGAAAATGTAGAGGGGCCTGAGGTTCAATAAAATTTTAAAAATGTGTATGTTTTTAAAATATCTTTTTTTTCCCCAGACAATCTGTCCTGACAAAATTACTTCTGCAGATTCCCATCCCACCCAGAAATGCAGACTGTGTTTCCAGAGAGATATGGAGTATATAGTTCAGTTTTAACAACTGTCCTGACAATTACTGTGCAGAATTGGAGTGAAGCAGACTGGATCATTGCAGTTGGTGTTTTGATGTGTATTTTTGCCCCATGATGTGACTGTGTTAAGGAGGCACCTGGGAGGCAGTTTCTGCAAGGCTCACACCTGTAGAGGTTATGGCCTGAGCAATAGCCAGGAGTGCTATCTATTGACTTCTCTCCTTAAACACACTCATCAGAAAGAGCATATTAATCCTTGGAAGTAATTGATAGAGCGGAGAAAGGAAAGCCAGGATAACTTGTATGAATGTAACAGTACAACTTACTCAACTTTTTGTTCACTTGTCTTTTTGAATTATTCTGTGTTATTGCTGCTTCAGAGTTGAACAATTATCTTTCACTTTTAATACAGTATTTATAGGTCAACATATGTTATTTATACCTCCTCAGTCAAAGAAGCAGCATCATTTGTCACATTTAACAATCCAAACGAAAAAACACATTGTATTTTCAACAGCAATTACAGTTATAGGAGAAAAAATGAAAGCATATATAGTCAATAAGGTAGCTAATTTATATCTAGAAGGACACTAAAGTGGAAGTGATTAGAGAAAATGAAAGGTGCTGATGTAGATTTGTTACATGTTAGAAACAGGAAAAACTACTGGAGATTGTTAAACTTGGTGATAAGGGTAGATGAGGTATATAAATTTTGGAGCAAGATTCCATGAGAAGACAAAACTAAACATGAAACCACACCAAGCAGTGTGGAAATGAAGATACAGACACAGTCAAGTAACATGCAGAGACATCTACAGATGCCTCTACAATAAGATTGTGTTGTGCCATTTGTTACAGTTTTTTGCTTTAAGATGCTGCCTGGCATGTGCAGCAGTGATACACGTAAAGAACATCTGATCCAGATTAGTGACAGGTTCTTAGCAGATCTCTTTTGTGTACCTCTTTAAGAATTTTTTTGTCAAAAATTTCCCCAGGACAATGAAAATGTGTCCGTGTTTCTTTATCCTTCTTAATTATTATAGATATATTGTAAGAGTCTGCTGCAAAGTCAGGATCTGCAATCCCCAAAGCTCAGGGCTGTATAGATGTGAAGAACTGGAAACTGCTTTTGGTGTCCCCTGTAAAATAAAGTTCTATTATAACAAGATGAAGGTTTGTGCTGTATTGAATCACATAGGGCTGGGTTCACTTGCAGTGAACTTTTACATTGTGGACCTGACTATGGTATATTTGTCTACAATAAAGGATTTTGCCACAAAGGACACCCACAGCCTTTGTTCCACTTAATGATTTGAATCCACTTAATGATTTGGTATTTTTGAGGACAAGAACTTCATTAGCGAGTTGAAACAATCTCTCTTCCATGCAGTTTGAAAGATCCTGCATATCAACTTTGAGCCATGTGAAACTTATATAATTTTAATAGCTTTTTTATAATATAAATAATGTATAAGCTTGAAATGCTTATAATAACATATATTAAAATTTAAGGTTTTGTATTCATTTAAATTAATATTTAAATTGAGGTTGAAACCTTAGATTCACCCCATTTTTTAGGGAATTTCTTGAACTTGAGAATTAATACCTTCCCAGATGGGAAAAATTGTATTCCTTTTCTGAAGGAAATACCAAATGCAGAGAAGGTGCACCATGCTTGAAATTTGGACTAGGAATTACAAAGGTTTGCAGTCTTTTGTCTAAGGTCTTCATGTGCTTTTTAAGTGTCTTTACATCTTAAAATGTCCCTAGTTCTTATGGCACCCTTTTGCTGAAGGGAAGGGAAGAATTGACTCTGTCAGACAGTGTCCACACTGCATTGTCCTAATGCCCACATGAGGTACATCAGCTGCTGCAAGTGCCATTTACAGGCTGCTCACAACTCCAGTGGATGTTTCTTTTCCATAAGAGGGGTTTGAGGAATGATATTTCTCTCTGTTAGACAAAAAAAATTGGGGGTATTATGTTTGAGCTAGAGGAATAGAGCATCACTCCTAATAACAAAATGTTCTTTAATTTTATCAGAGACTTTAGATGCCAGAAATTCTAAAATGGTCAAAACCAAGTCACCCCAAGATAACAAGGTCATTATTCAGTCTATCAAGCACTTCTGCACACATCAGAAAAAAAGAATGAAGATACTTATTAGCTGTTGTCACCTTGTGTTTTACTAGCATATTTTGTTATTAATTGTTTATCCTTGAAATCAAGGAAGCAGTAGGTGACTGATTCTAGATTTCACATTAAAGAAAATGAATGTTTATTGGGAAGCAGTCCTGACTGACAACTTACACTGTTTTATTGCCATCTAGTTAACCTTTTTTTTCCTCAGTGTGCATGTAGAGACACGTGATTATCACTGTCTGAAAGACTTATTTTTCTAATGACATTCACCAGGACAGTCTCCAGAGTTTGTGTAAGTTGGTTAAAATTGTCAAATACTTTGATAAATAATTGAGGTACTGATATCACCCAATAATAATTTGCATTTATGACAGATTGTTGAAGCAATGCAAGCAGTGCTGCTGGCAGAAGTTCAGAGGACTATTAGTCCCTTGAGAAAGACAGCAATTTGCAGAGAGCCATTGGCCATAGTAGAGAATGGAAATGGTAAGTTTTGGACACTCTCAAAGACTGAGGAGAGGGACTTGCAATACATTAAAAATAATAGGGTGGTTTGGGTTGGAAAGGATGTTAGAAATCATCCAGTTCCAACTGCCTGCCATGGGCAGGGCCACCTTCCACTTGACGAGGGTGCTTAAGGCTTTGTTCTGCCTGGCCTTGAACACTCCCAAGGATGGGGCATCCATAATTTCAGGCAACCTGCTCCAGAGCCTCATATCTCTACAATAAAGAATTTCTTCCTTACGTTTAAGCTAAATCTGTCCTCTTTCACTTTAAATACATTGCCCCTTGTTCTATACTACAGAACTTTGTAAAACATCCCTCTCAGAAAATTTTCTTTTCTTTGTAAGTAGAAAATTTGTTGGTATATAATTTTAAAAGAACTTCCTCTAGAAATCGGAGCAAGCTGGGAATAGAGCTCACAAGATTTTCTATGTGAGACAAGCCAAATGGCCTGTTTCTGACTTTATCAGACTAGGAGTTTTCTCATATGATTGTCAAGGAGTTAAAGGACTTCCACACTCTCTTGTCACCTCTAAATACTAAAGAAGAAAAGGTAAAGTTTCTTTGAGTGTGTAATAGGTCTGGTATTTGCAAATAAAAGAAGCACTGTATTTGAAATAGAATCAATAAATCATATTGGAAAGAAGTTTTACAAATTTATCTTTCCAGTGACATCAGACCTTACACAGCACTAAAAATTAATTGCTTAAATTTTATAACTTCATAATGTGATACAGAATATTTTATTTTTCTTTTAGAAATAACCTCCATGCAAGGAGATATCAAATGCATTTTACAATTAGATAATTTCATTTTACAAGAAGCTTACTCTTTGCAACTTTACAATGGTGCTAATGTTTATGGTAAAAAAGATTGAACCTGAATTTATGTTACGAAGTTATACTCTTTTTTTTTTTTAGCCCATTAGCTGAGTCTTAAAATTAAGTGACCTAAATTTTAGATCCAATCTTATTAGTGAGCCTTCACTTGGGAAACTAATTTATTATCTCATTGAGTGTGTGTGTCTGTCATGAAAATTTGTTACCAATATCCTTGTTCCAGCATACTAAAAATGATCAGTGATACTTGCTTCAGGCCACAATACAAAGAGGTGTCTCTATAATTTTGAAATGAAAAACACTTTCAGTGATTGTTATATATGAGTTTATACTTTGCTTACATTTAATAATGTTTCAAATCATTTTGCTTATGTGGTTTGGCTCAATCTGCATTGAAACTAAAGCAGCCCCAGCTGTAAAGTTCATGCATGGACCTAATTTCCAATTTCCTGAATTTTCAGGGCATGTTTCAATCAAGTAGTTTGACAGAGATTTACAGCTAAAATGGAACTAATTGAAAGTTGCAAATGCAGGTGTCTTCAAACTCCAAATGTGTTTAGATCTTTGGGTTTATTTCAAAACTTTCTGTACTAGATGAAAAAAACATTTCTGTTACATAAAAATCTGCTGGTATGATTCTAGTAGTCAATTGATGTTTAATTCTAATTAAGTCTCAAAAAAGTTATGAATTCAGAGGAGTTACTTCCACTCTCTGAAAGGGGGATTTATTTGTATGTCTAGTAACAGGTAGTTTTTACTGTAGTTTTGTTCTTAACCTAATTATTTGATGGTTATTCAAAAAATAACTAGAAAATTGCTTTGCTAGGAGAACAATATGCATAAGCATTTGTACTGGCTATGAATTTTTCATATTCCATCATCTGAACTGCATAAATAGATGCTGCAAAGAAGAGTGTATGTTTTTACATATTCAGAATTTAATGTAGTCTGAAAGAGGCAGAAAACATACAGAATGATTGGAAAAGAGATTTTGCACTGTATTTAATATCATATTAGATTTCTTTTTGTTCTCATTTCCGCTTATGTTTGTTGCATTATTTATCACAATATGTAATAGCAAAAGTATTCTTGTTTTGGCTTGTAGGGTTTTGTCATATGTGTTGTAAAACTTGATGAGTTCATAAGGAATTGAACAAATCATTTTATGATTTCTAATATATGAAAGAGTGTAACTATATGTGCTTTGTAAATGATATGCAGAAATTATTAAAAACCCATGCAGGAGTAAGTCCACAACCAGTGTAATTGTTAAGATAAGTAATTATGTCTGGATTTACTAATTTATCTGATAGGTATGTCATATTTTATTAAATACTCTGTATTTATGGGCTGTACAGTAGCTGGCATCTTGTGCAATATCAAGGTAAAGATTAAATACTGTTTGGGGTTTTTTAAGTTCTAGTTCAAGACTGGCTTTGTGCCCTCTGATCCAAAGTAAAAGAAACTGAATCTTGGCTGCCATCACCATTGCCTTGTATTGCATTGCAATTTTCTTTACTTGAAATTAATAAGTTAGATCTAGAGATGTTCAATCTTATTTAACTCAAAAAATTTCCACTGAAGTGAATAGAAGGTTGTTGGTTTTTTTTTTTAATACAAACTTTCAGAATTTGCCATTCAGTTTTAATCTTTGAAGTTCATAATATATTATTGGGGCTTTTTTTTTTTCAGAAAGGTACTTATTCCTTTGAAGCTCCTGCATCCTTACTTCATGGTTAAGGATGATCAAATGTAGACAACAGCTTCACTTGATGAATAATTTCAAATGCCATACTTTTCTGTGAGTCCATACAGACAGAATTGCTTATTTGAATAAAAATTCTAAACAAACAAAAACCACAACAAAAGAAAAAACCCAAGTCACCAAACTCATATTTCTCCAGAAACCAAGATAAGGACTTTAAAAAACCCAAACTGTGCACATAAAGCATGCCAGAGAAAGGGTTAACTCTGTTTTGTCCTAGCACATTCTTCCATTGTTGCTAAAAGGAATTTTAAATGCAAACAGCTGCAATTTCTTTATGTTAATATCAGAGATAATAATTTTGGACCTGTTCCAAACATATTGATAGCAATCTTACTATTGATTTCTGCAGGATTTTCTTCAGTTCTTCAAAGAAGCTTAGGTTTTCCCTAATTTTTTTGACATTCATCATAATTCTGTGAAAGTATATTGGACTTTATCCCTTCATGCCCTTTTCTACACAGCAATAATCTCAGGTTAATAGTACCATTTAACAGGTTGTCAGTATGGTTGTTTTCTACTCTCATGTGTGTCACAGGCAGTGATTTTCAGGTCTTGAAAATTTATTTTTCCACTTTTATATCCACCTAGCATAAGGCTAAGGGGAACTATGCTGGCATTCATTTTTCATTTGTAGTGTTTGATCTTATGACATACATACCTAATCCATACCAAGTCACGTGCAGAACTTCTTTGATCAGCGGAAGTGTGGGGATAATACCACTGTTGTCATTCCCTAGCCCACTGATTGGACACAAAGAAACTGGATATTCCCTCCTGGAGTAGATCTGAACCTGGATCTTTCTCCGTGGTAACTCATTGTGTATCCTCAGGGCATGCAGCAGTGAGCCATCTACAGATTTTTTTTCCCTTTTTTTGTGGAAATATCTAGAAATGAGCTAGAAATGAGATTCTCTCACCTCCAGGTGCATTTTGTGTGTAGGACTGCAATTTCCCAATAGCTACTGCACTGAAGCAGTTTCCTTTGATGCCTGTTTCTTCTAATACATAGGGAGCCAAAAATTACTTATCTGGAAACAGCATTGCAGCATTCCAGTTCTTCTGGAATAGTGTGCCTCAGTTTTTTGTGAAATTTGAGGAACTGGATTTATTTACCATTTTTAAAAAATTTTGGGCATAAATGTGTTTAAGAACTTAATACTCAGGTAATAAATTGAGGAAATGATGCATGTGATAGTCCGGGAATGCCAAAAACTGAAAAAGTAGAAGGACAGCAAAGTATAGGCTTTATTCCTAAATACAGCATAATATTTTTACTGCCTGCTGTATTTGTGAAAAAATGAAGAGTGAAAAAATCGCAACACTGAGACTAGTTTGCAATAAATTCTGCCTTGCACTTAAAAATTCCTAGTTTAAGCAACTGCTAATGATTCAAGCTTTTAAGTATATTTGAAAGCTGTTAGCTATAACCTCATCTTTTGTATGTGGTTTTGGAGCCCTTTAAACTGTTCAATTAAATAAATTGGTTCATGCAGGAAAAAAGCTTCTGCTGATAAATACCAGAGTGAAATTAATGGTGGCAATTGAATTCCATAGGCCAGTGTAAAGAATTGTCAAAGACTTACCTAGAATCTAACGATATGTTTTGTTAAAATGAGGAATCCGTTCAGTAATGGTAAATCAATGCAGGGCGGGATATAACAGCTCCTGTTCGCTAGAGAGGAATAGTGACCCGCGGCACCGGGCTTTAAACACTTCCATTGTCAGCCTTTCAGAAACCTGTCCAGCTGCAGATGACTTCTTTATGTCAGCTCTTAGGAAATAATTCTGTGTCTGTCTTTCTACATATGAAACTCCTTGCCTACTTGCTGTCTGAAGGTTTTGTCAAGGAAGTGCAGCCAAAGAGAAGGGTTGCTGTGTCTCTGATATATTCTTTCACATTGTCATCTTGTTATAACCTCCTGCCTTTTCATATTAGTCCAGATATGCATTCTGATGCTGTATTTGAACAATCAAAGACCTAAAAGATAATCCTGACTTGGAGCATTAGCCTATTTGGATCACTGTTGCCAACAAAAGTTACACAAGATTTTAATGAAAAATTCTGTTGACTGACTGCTGGGGAAGTAACTTTTTGGGGGGTAAATGCATTGACACGTTTTAACCATAAACACTTTTATATAACTTACATTGCTTGTGTTCTGGTGAGATACTAAATGTCCAGAAAACTCCAACAGAATCTGAGGAATCAGTAAATAATCTCCAAAATGAAATTTCTTTTCTTTATCCAATCTGGTCATTTTATTAGCACAAACATTTCATCCAATAAAACAAAGGGTTTAGGTGGAACTGATATTTTGTGCTCTTGGGCAAGTTCCTATATGTAACAATTCATTAAATTATTAGACATCAGGCTATTTTAAAAAACTGATGTGCAGGCCAGTTTTGTGTGTGTGCATTAGCAGTAAGCAGTGTAGGAATGGTATAATCAACATTTCATCGCTATTAATGTGAATTAGATTAATCTGTAATTTCATTTCAGACTGAGAAACAGCAAACCAATTAATCTAACATTTATTTGAAGAATGTACTTTGGGCATAACGTGGTGACAGCAGTAGCTTTCCTCTGTACGGAATATGCATTAAAAATGAGTATATTGTATCCTAGTTTCATATTACAAATATTTCCAGTAAAAGAATACAAATCAATGCTGTATTTTAGCATCTACCTTGCAGTTTAACTATACCACTGTATCATGTCTTATATATCCAATTAAAACTGTAGTTTGATCCAGTGGTCTTTAATATTAGTGGTCAAGTACTAGAGGAAGTAAGCTTAAAGACTCATTCTAGAACTACAGCTTATTTCATTCCATGCGTCATATATTTTACCAGAGGACTCCTTAATGTAGCAGAAATCAGATTTGGTGTGTATTTTTACACAAAATCAAATTCGAAAGGCGCCATCTCAGACTCCTACAAAACATTAGGATAGATAGGATTCACTGGTCAAGGAGGCATAAGGATCACATATATTCTAAATTCAACTGTGTAATAAACTTTAGTCAGTTTTGGTTTCTATGAGCTTTTTCAGTGTTTACTGAATGCAAAGAATCTCTAATGCTCTATTTAAATCTTTAAAGGTGAATACTTTGGGAGGGGAGGAGCTGTTAATACAGACATATAAAATTATCATTGGTTCATATTTAGTCTCTTTATTTAGAAGTTCATTTGGTGAGGTAAAGTGAATCGCTCATCTTAGAAAGATTTCACAGTTCTGACTTGGGGCTTCAAAATAACAAGTGAAGGAACTGCACATACTCCCTGCTACTTAGTCTCCTCTAAGACCCTCCTCTACTGGTTGTTTTTGGTTTGTTTTTCTTCTTTTGTTGGGTTTATGGTTTGTTTAGTTTGGGGTTTTTTTTTGAGGAGACACTCCTTGTCACATCTTGTTTCCTTAGTCTGAATGTCTCCATACCTATATTGTTGTTCTTAGTTGAACACAGTGTTCAGACTTGCTAACAGTATATAACCTGTAATCCTTGTTGGAGTCTTGGATTTCTTGTCACAGAGCCATAGGTCAAATAAACCCTTACAATTGGAAGACATCTGAACATATCATAAGAAATGTGTATAAGTTACAAAGTAATGTTTTCATTTCTCCTTTTTTAATCCATTTGTGTCTGTGTAGCGCAGTGTTAATTTTATTCATGAAGGTAGAAAGAACAAAACCTGGAGGTTTTCACCTTGATTAGGTTATATTTTGAAGTTTGTCCTTCTACTATTTTAATTTGGTAATACTCAATCTCTAAATGCTCAGACTCTGTCCTTTTCATTGTCTACACTGTTAAGGAGTGTAGACAATAAAGAGGACAGAGTAATGGCCTTAGTGATGTTTCCCTGTTTCTCTGTGCTTTTTTGCTCACCCAGCCTCTGTAAAATCTTGTGAATAAAATAGCAAAAATAGATTACTTAAATTCTAGCACTTCCTTTGAATTTTTTGTACAAATAGTTCTTGCAAAGCTGGAGATTTTCTAGATGGGTCTAATATGAGAGGCTGGCTGAGGTGGGAGAAAAAGTAGTACTGTGTATAGTCCATAATTAACACTGAAACTGAGCTCTGTGCTAACAGCCATAGGTAACACAGTATTAGAATACCTTGTTCATATTTATAAGACAGCATCTAGAGTTTTTTCTGTGCTGTACTGATGTTTTGTAATCTCCTGATACTATTTTTATTAATTTCTTTGCTGTTCGATATTCATGTATGATACTATGGGAACAGATAGGGCAGGAAAGACTTAAATAGGTTCTACCCTAGAAAGATTGTAGAGCTGGATGCCTTTCTGAGAGAGGAGTGGTTCAGAACAGCATGGATAAAGGGATGACCCCCAGGCAGAAGTTCTCTTCTCAACAATATATGATTATATTGCTGCCATGCTTAAATAATATTTGCAGGAGTTTGGCAATATTTTCTTCGGGCTCTGTTGTCTGAATTTTCCTTATCATGGGGAATAAAATCTTTCTGAGACATTTTGACTGCAGTTACCTATGGCTTTTACTGGGCAGTAGTGAAGGCAGAATAATCTGCAGTGTGCAGTTAGCAATTTTTGTCATGCTTTAGTTAGTTTTCTGTCATGTAATTGGCATACAATTTATTGAAGGGATTCTTTTTAATGATATATGAAGTAAGGTACCTTCGAATTTTGTATCTTAAATTTTTTAAACTTTTAGGAGATACAGAATGAGTTCCTGAACTTGGTCTATAACTACATATATTTGAAATGTTTCTGTCCTTGAATTCCAGAATAACAGACCTTATTTGGAATGAAATTATAAAATTAATCATGCAAATATTGAACCAACAGAATTACTAATATTATCTGGCAGTAAGACAAGTTGAATGTTTTAATAGTTTTGTTTGTTTAAAAAAAAAAACCTTGCAGAAAGAGAAATTACTTCAAGCTGCTCCTAACAGTTTTCAATAAGATGGAAATTTTTCATTATGTGTTTTGTGAAAAACATGCTGAAAGGTAAAACTACTTTATTTATACAAGTCATTATTAGCATGGAAGTAGAGATTCCCAGCTAACACACAGCAGATTGACACAACTGAACAGTGCTTGTCTCTAATAATGAGATCAAGGCATCTGTTTCAGCAAACAAAAAATGGAAATAGCTCAAAATAAGCCTTTCTTTCCTACCAAGAAAAGTATTCTTTATCAAGAAAATATTGAACCAGTTGGAGGTACATATATCCATCACCACTAGAATGTATCTCAACAGAGCTGTTAAATTTCAGGATGGACCATGTGTTCATCTCTGGGTGCACTTCTGCGCCTGTACACATTTTTAGAAGGCTTAATGCATCTCTGTGTTTCCTGTCTCATGTGGATAGAATCTCTCTCTCTTTGTTATATAAGATAAACTCAGTGTTGTTTCAAAGTAAATGAGCATCATTAAGAGAAATAGTATTTCATATTTGCCTGGTGCACGGAGCCAATCAGCACACAATGACTTCCAGATTTTGAAACTTAAGTTGTTCAGTATTCTCTCATGGCTGGTTCATATTTAATGTTTTCCTGTATGCTTTATTTTAAGGACCAAAGTTGTGTCCACCAAATAACCTATCTTGCTTCAGCGTCATGTTTTAGTTCTTTAATTGCATTGCTGGTAAAGATGACTATTCAAATGAAGTAAGAATCAAAGAATACAGAAAGCTTTCTGGTGTATCTGAGGAAATTTTTTGTCAAATTCAAAGTGTTTCAGCAGAAGAATTTTTTCTCCCTACTCTTGGAAAAATCCAACTTATATCACACTGAAGATACGTATCACTAATTCCCTAAAGACCAGGTGCCAGTATTGTTCTCCTATGATGGATGTTAGTCACATCACCTGCTGCACTACTAGGAGATGTTCAGATAGCCTAGTGAAGAGGGTGAAGTGGGAACCTGAATCCGGGAAGTATTTCCTCTAGAATAATTAGTACTTTGTCTGTGTATTCTTTCCTCTCTACCACTCATTTATCTGAATAAGTTTTGTATTTCTTTTTTCCTTTCTTTTTCTCTTCAGAAGTGTAAAAAGAGAGAAGCAAAACTTATATGACATAATTAAAGCATGCAAGCTCAATTTAATGGACTAATAGTATGCTAATGCTAAAAATTATTCTGTTTCTTTTGGACATGAAGTGCTTCAGGGTTTTGCATCTCACCCAACTGTCAAGTATAATGCTGTCAATGAACATAAGTCTTTGTCTTGATTCAAAAGTCAGTCTTTTTTTTTAGTATAAATTAAGCAGTCACTGGTCCTAGCTTGTGTTTTCAGTGAAAAGTAGCATTTTGGTATTTTAGGCAAATTGTTCTAATAGGCGTGTCTCAGATATTTTTAGCAGATTAAGGCCATTCTCAATGCATAGGAAGGAATTTATTATTTAATTAGTATGTCCCCTTGAAAGGTTCAATAGGGCCCCCTTTCACTAGTGACCATTGTTATCTGTGTCAAGGTGTGATATATAGTGTGTTATATGAATTACACTTCTGTCAGCAGATTATATTGAGGAATAGTAAAAAAAAAAAAAGAGTCCATGACTTTAAACCTGTGCTTTTATGTAATGAAATTTAATGGTTTAGTTGCATGGTTAGGAATGTTCTAAAATAGAACTTGTATATGGTTAAGGACTTACACTGGTTACAAGCGCATTAGAAATAAAGTAAAAACGCCAGCAGAAGGTCTGAGCTAACAGGCATCTGCCTCACATGTTCCAGGAAAAGCAAAGCAAGTCACCAAAAAAAAATAGACTGGCAGATAGGACAGAAAAGAACATTTTTTCCAGTCTTCTCATGATAATTGCTTACAGTAGACATATTTGCAAAGCAATTTCTTTAAGGTTACATATCTTATAAGGGAGTAATTTACTTCAGTCTGGAGTAAGCTGGTTTTTGAATGGTCTTGGATGGTCAGCACAAATAAGCATATGCTGGTTTTTAGTTATGTTCTAATACAGCTCATAGCTGTTAGAAGATAATGTTCTTTTTCACTCTTTACCTGTGCTTCCTAAAATGTGCTTTTCACTATCTCTGTTTTACTACCTAAAGAGGATTAAAGGGATAGAGCTACTCTAGAATAATAACTCCCCCTTTCCTTGTTTCCCCCTGCCCCGAGTCACTCCAAAGTTGATACTGCAGTTGAAGCCTTAGCTCTGTGATGTGGGTTATTTTTTCCTAAATTGATGAATGAATAACATGACAAGCATAATCTAATTTATGGAGAGACAAAATTGATAATTTTGGGATCAGTGGTCAAGTGTGTATGTTTTTTATCTTAAAAATAGGTACATAATATTGCAGTGTATGTACATGCCCATTACATAGTAATACAATAATACAAAATGAAGAATTTTCAATCTTGCTGCCTTTGTGTAATACTTACAATTCTTTATGAGATTTTAGAATAGACTGTGAGGGGAACTGACCCCTTTATAAAAGATATTCTTGTAGAACTCTATGCTTTTAGGAGTCAAGCAGTAAAAACCTTGCAACAAAACAAAAACCTTTAAGAACCTTGTTTATTGAATTCTGTTGGCTAAAACTGCCAAAAATAAATTAATAGCTGTTACCGCTGCAGTGCTTTTTTTGTTCACAAGAAAAATACCTTGACATATTTTTTCATTCTGTGATTGGTGCACATTTCAAGGGTATAAATTAATCTTCAAAGGATCCTAGGGAATATCTTTCCTGGACACTTCACTTATACATCAAGTTGGCCATGTTAGCAATCTAATCACAATCCTGTAATTCAGTGGACAACAATTCCTTATTGTGAACAGCATAGCAGCTTTTACTATCATTTAGGTCAGCCTAAGATTGCTGATGCACCATATGTTTCAGGCCATGGATGATGGATGGTATCCTCTGGTGCCCATCCCTAAGTGATTGGAAAGATTGAAGACACACAGTTCACTTAAGCTTGCTTACTATTACATCAAGTAATCAGTGTGATAGGCAAACCTGTGCTCTCTGTGTCACACTGCCCAACTTTCTGCAGGGACATTGTGTCAAAAAAACAATCTAAGAACATTTCCAGATGACAGGCCAGTTACTAGAACAACCATTTAACAACTGGATTCATCTAAAAAGCTTAATAACATGGAAAAGTCAATACATGTTTTTAAAACACCTTTATTTATATGACCCCTACATGGTGTTTTGTTTTTAAAGGGTTTTTTATTTCAAGATTGAACTTCCGCAACCAAGGTATAATAAAGCAATCCTTTTCATAGTTCAGCCTCTATTATGTCAAAACATTGTGTTTAATGTTAATCAGAGAGAAAGACTACTCTGAGATCATCTTAAATGCCTTAGAAATTGTTTACAGTTTTGTGAGTAGAAACACGTAACATCAGTTTAAAGTTTGACTGAAATATTTTTTTTTTTCCCAGTGTCTGTCTCTACTGACAGCACTGTGTTGTTTTTATTTTCCTCAACTCTGTTGGACCAGTATCAAACCCAGGAAATTGAGAGTGTCTTCCATTTTAGGAAGTTTTAGGTGGCACTGTGCTCAGGAGTCTTTTATATGATACAGGAGGAAAAGCCTGGATAATACTATCTCATTTTGTGTAAAAATCCTGTAAGACTTGCAGCATTTGTTTCAGCAGTCAGAATAGATCCAACCAAATAAGTCAAGTGAGGTGTTTAAAATGTTAAAATGTAAAACTACTACAGGTGTGTGTTATTGTAAAAATGGTAAAATAACTGAGTTGAATGCTGAGTACATAGGTCATAGATATCTGTATGCTACTCCAACCGTGAAAAAGGAGTAGGCAGTTCTGTGAATTCAAAAGTCAGAATTTCAGGGCAGACTTCCTCTTGTCAGTCCTTTGATAGATGACACACTGAATTCCATATCCAGACAATTTAGGCAGCAGCCTATAAAGTAAATATTAAACTAAGGTAATGGGAAAAAAAAGCTATTCTGAGGAAAAGAGTTTGGGGAGTAGTGATTAACACTGACTTTAAAACCAAGGATGTCAAAGACATGGGGAGTAGATGTGTTGGTATTAGCAAGACTCATCACTGCAGGACAGAAAATATTAGAAAGCTGAATAATTCTTGTAGACAATGTCTGAATATATGAACCTGTCCTTGTTAGAACTGAGGATTTTGCCGTCAATGACACTTTGGTTCTTTACTGAGACACTTCTTTACTAAACACTTCCATGTTTACTGCTTTACTGTAACTTGTTCTGCTCTGAGGATGCTCACAGTGGAGCACTAGAGCTGAGAGAGTAAACCCAGAACAATGTTACAAATGAATGCGAGGATGAATTGAAGCATTTCAAATCTACATTGCACTAGACTGGAATAGTTCATTTGGAAGAAGCCTACAGCAATTGTTTAGTCCAGGACACTACTTTGGCCTTGTCAATGAGGGAAAGAGACCCATAATTAAGGAGAAAGGACTTTAAATATCTGAAAACATATTTGTCTTCAAAAGACATTTGAAGAGAGTGAATGAGAGTAACTTCTGGAAAGTTGCTTCAGTGACCCCATTAGCTAATTAAGCTAATAGAAACTTTAACTAAAATATACCCCACAGTCAAACCCGTGTACTCAAAAATTCTTTGTGGACTTTTTCCTTTTCTAAAATCAGAAGTGTCAGTCAATGTGGGAAGTGTAGAAGTGATTGGGTCATAGTATTTGTCTCCAGGTTGTACTTTGAAATGAAAGAGGCAGTGCAGCCTTAGCCAGTGTGAATCACAGGCAGCTGTGAGAACCCCAGACAAAATATCTTCAATTTGTACTGTGAATAGAAGTCACTGCTCTTGTCTGAATTGTGCCCCTCAAGTCAGGATTGTTTGGCTGGCTGTAAGTACTTTATATTGGTCAGCTAGTGCAGTATCTTTTCCTAAAAAATTATGTCTATTAAATATCCCAAACATAGTGATAAGTATTCAATTTCTACTAAAAGTAAATGGTCTATAATTGCCCTCAGGCTTTGCAAAGATGTATTCTATGATATCTGTAGCATCACATCAGTGAAGAATGGAACCACCCCCAAGTCATTAGGAAGACAGGATTTACATTTTGGAAAAAGTAAATTAGTTCCTTTCTGAGGGAGGAAGCACCGGTAGATTTTAGCTCTTACACATGGCAGGGATTTAGCTGTATCTTTTAAATGAGGCACTTCCCCCTGAACAATCAGCCCTATCACTGCAATAAGAACCCTGTGATAAAGCTGATTCTATTTTTTCAATCACCACAGTTAAACAGAAAAGAGGTTAAGCTTCTAACTACTGCAATCTGCTGCCCTTTTAAAATGGTATAAAGATGGCAGACACTTATGTTAAACACAGTGGGTTGTTGGTAAAGTTAACCGTGTGCATCCAAAAGTGGCAGAATATGGACTAAGGTGCAACCTCAATCTGTGCTGTAATAAAGTAGCTGTTCATCTGTGGTCAGAGATCGTCATGAAAGACCTTGAGTTCCTTCACTTTATTTTGCAGAAAGGCCATCAGACAGCTTTGCATCATCTAACTCTATCAATCAAGGACCTCAACCACTGCTTTCTGCTGAAAGCTTTCCTGTTTGGCTCTGTTTTTCACAGACAGCTCAATAACTTGTCTGTGGAGCTGTGATAAATGTACCATGTGCTTCTAAACTGTCTCTTTAACACTGAACTGAATTTCAACTGGTAGGGCTTGTAACTAATTGTTTTCATCAGAAACATTTTTTTTTTACCCATTATTATTCCAGAGGCTCTGATTATCTTTTTTTTTTTCTATTATCCTATGGCAATGGTAACATTTGAAAGCTTCCCTACATACAATGGACTCCTAGAAAACTAGATTTTACTCAGTGGATAAGCTGCCTAGTATAAAGAATAAAATTAAAGGGAATCTGTATGAACAAGAAGTATAAATCTCTAGTACTTTTTTAGACATGTATGAAGACCAGTATGTATGTGAGTCAGTCCAAAGTGAAATTCAAAAGACAAGACTAAAATTAAGTGCAGTTTAAGGATTGAGAATATAAGATGACTTATGACAAAATGTTTATAAAATCTGTCATAGTAATTAATGTCCTAAACAAGAATACAAGTAAAAGCTTTATGTTTTGGGTTGTTAGACATCTTGGAGCTTATATGCAGAGAAACCATTTCTTTGAAATAAAAAATTATTTCAGTATGTTTATTACTGTGATAATGTGCAAGTTCTACTTTGAAAATTCACAGCTGATTAGTTCATTCACGTTGCAAAACTGTAGTACACATTCAGAATCAGAATAAAACAATCTTTTCAAGGAAAAGTGGCATATGTAATTACTTAAAAGAAAATGAAAGCCACATATAGAAACTGTTCTGGTATATGTGAATGTGGCTCCTCTCAAGCATAATTTTGCTAGAAAACTGGCAACCAGGGCTTTGATTTTTGGCCTGTATTTGTATAAAACGTACCAAGATGAAGATCTAATTTCTAGTTTTCTTTGTAGTGACTTTAGGAGGAGGAGGAGAGAAAAGAGCATAAGGCATGTTAATTGCTTTTGGGAATAAGCTATTCCAGGTTAAGAAGAATAAATATTGTACACTCTGAAAAGCATGTTGATTTTTAGCGAACAGTACTAATTTACACATTCTTCATTTAGAGTGCAGAGGTAAAATGGATCCTTTGGTGGATGTAGTCACAGCATAAATGTGCAGAATAAAAAATGAAATGGGATGGTGGTGTTGTATTGCATGAAAAGCAGGACAAGCAGTGGAAAAGAGCTGCCCATCATGCATTATCTGTCACTGCAATGGTGCAGGGGCAGAGGGTACATCAAAACACAGCTAGATTTGTTGAACAATTTTAGTGTGTATTACCTATCTAGGACAGTTTTCTGTAAGAGAATAGTTTCCTGTTATTACAGTACTGGTTTGGTACAGTAATTTTTCTGATTCTCCTTTCCATACAATTATCCTTGCAAGCCTATAGTAAGATCAACTGTTATTTGCATTTGTTTTCTCCTGCTGAGCAAAGCTAAATGGAATGTCTGTTCATAGGGGATCCCACCTGGTGGATCTCATGAGTCCTCCTCTCTCTCTTTGATTACATTTTCAGGTGTTCATTAAGAAATGTATCTCCAAACCCTGAATCTAATTCCAGATTGCACTGTTCTGCTTTGCGCTATTTCACCAGTAAATAATTAACATAAGTCCAGCTGATTTATGTAATGAAAGATTTACTCTGCTCGGCAGAAGGTTCTGCTGATGCACAGCTTTGTAGTGTCCTGTTCTGGGAAAATTGGTATGAAGCTACTGTGAACAGCTCTTGAATTCCCAAATTCCTTGTACTCTCATAGCTATGAAATGGAGAAGCCATTTCAAGGCAGATTGAATGTAATATTTTAAGGAAATCTAGCAGACTTACAATATAAATAATTGGCTAGTGGCAAGACAGAAATCAAAGCAGCAAGACTGAGTACATTTTACTGATGCACTAGATGCAGTAAGAAAATCTTTCTTGGTAGTGGAAGCTACTGCTGTTTTAAATACATGAGGCAAAGCTACAGGCAGATTTTTGAGCAACTTTTATAATTTAATATGTTTATAATCAAATTCTATTTCAATTGCATGCAGGCTGAGAGTGCAGGAGCTGGTTACTGTTACTGGTTCCCTAAATGAATGCACTAAGATTTAGGAGCTGGGTTCACTAACAATGAGTTTAATTGGTATCTACACACAGTAACTGAAGTCCCAAAATTTTATTCTGGGCACACACTTGACTCAGTGAAAAATTGGGATAGATTATGTAGAGACAGTGTGTAATTCCCCTTGCAAAGTCCTCACAAGTGCAGAGGGAAGGCGAGTGGCCAAGACACTCCCTTGTGCGAGCTACCCAAGCTACTGGCAGCTACAAGGTCTTTAGAAGCAGTGATAAATTTGAGGGTAGTCATCTGACTTGCCTTAATCAGCACTGATTAAAAAGATCTAAATGGCTCCTGGCAGCCCCTGGATCAGAAGGATACAGATGCTCTCTCCCTAGTGGTATGCCAGTCACCACTGGGTAGGTAAATTCCATCTATAAATGTCAGGGGTAGCATTTCAGTCCAAAGTTGTACAGTGCCACTCAGAAGAGCTGATATACTGTGAGGATATAAGAAGAATGTAAATAACACTGCAAATATTACAAATTTATTGTGTACATTGATTGGGAGGCCTTTTGGAGGCGTCATGTTCTTTTTTACTGACTGAAAAGCTATGGCCTAAATAGAGGACACCTTAGAGATAGGCAAGAAAAATTAACGATATAAATGTAATTTTAAAAGTTGGTTAGCTGAAAGAGGAGATAAATGGGAAATAATATTGTAGAAGTATACATATTGTTTGACAAAATTAAATCAACTAATCATTCTTTATCCTTTTTCACAATTCAAGACCATGCAGGAATGCAATTAAATTGAAAGGCTGAAACTTTAGAAAGTTTAGAAGAAAATATTTCTTCATGTAACCTAGTGTCTCAGATTCCCCTTCAATGAAATGGGACAGTATTTTTCCTCCATATCCAGCTAGTATTTTAATTTTTCTGAGTTCTTAAGCACCAGTTGTTGTAGAAGTTAAAATTAGTTAAGCAAAGGAACACAGAATTGAATAGAGCACAATAATTTTTCTGTAGCATTTTAAATTTAGTCTCTAGACTTCAGTGAGTGGCTAAAAGACATCTTCCACAGAATTAATAATAGTGACTTTAAAAAGACAGAAAAGCTAATTTTTGTGGTTGCTGTAGTTAATTGAATTCACAGTGAATTATTTGCAGATGAAGAGAACCTAATCAATTATCTTTCCTTACAAATCAGTTCTCAAAAATGATATTTAGAAATTTGGCCTTATACTGCTAATTCATGCAGAACATAAATATATAGTTATATTCCTACAAATTCAAACAAGCAGTGGTAATATGCCTGAGGAATGAGATGATAGCTCGTGGAACTCAGAGCCAGCCCCCAGGGTCATGTTGAAACTCAGGGTTTCTGAGGTCTGGAATGGAATAAGACATTTGCAGAGTGAAATATAAGGTAGGGGAGAGAATGAATTTTAGCACATTTCCCTCTCCATGAACCAAGTACTGTGTAACTCATTTCTGTGTGGAAGTGTTCATGAAGGCAATGAGAAGAAAATAGTTCTTGGTCTTACAATACCCTAAGCCTGTCTTTTACTCACTGGGAAGAAATATGTTGGTTTGAATTTAAATAAAATAAATTCAAACTTGTCTTAAAAGTAATTTTTGTTGACTTTTATTGAATGAGGTGCCAAGAAAATGTACTATCAAAGTCTGTCTTTTCAAAGTACATCCACTGAATGGGAACCATATAAGCGTGAAAAGACCTTAGAGGAAATGTTAGTCAGGTATTATATTTTCTGGTTAATGGCCACCTAGGAGAAGCAGTAAAATAATCATTGTAGTGAAGATTACAAAGTATGTCATATTGCACCTCACTGTAAATATCACTTTAATTTTTTATGGCACAGATTATTTGTAAGTTTATTTTATATACTGCATAGCACTTAAATGTCACTGGATCTAAAACCTTTATCCGGGAAGCTCATTAGTTGAGCTGTCTGCGTTTGTATATCTGCCATCAGCATCTGGTGAGAGGGCTGCTGCTGACCCTGCCAGACTTGGGTCATGAGGTCAGCAGGTCTCATTTATTATTCAAAATTGCTTTCTGACCTTTTATCAACTAGGTCAAAGAATGCTGCATTCTCCTTGGTTGAATTTTATAGTGAAATCAGTATCACGCACAGATAATAAAATTACCAATACATGTTAATCTCATCCC
Source organism: Emberiza elegans (assembly GCA_024865655.1). Lineage (NCBI taxonomy): Eukaryota > Metazoa > Chordata > Aves > Passeriformes > Fringillidae > Emberiza > Emberiza elegans. Next base: position 12,834,874 of record JALJVW010000398.1, on the reverse strand, counting down.
TCTCTCTCCAAAAATGTACTCACTTTGAGGTTGATGAAGTTGGAAGAGTTGCCTGTACAAATATGTTTCAAGATCCTGGAGGCACCTTGTGATCCTTGTGAAATAACACACGTAGCTTCACATCTAGCTCATGATTTGATTGTGCATTTGCTTTCCCCTGGCGTGGTACAGAGGCAGCTGAAGGCAGAGCTCCATAGTTAACAGATGACCTCTCATTTATATCACTCCCATATTTTTGCACAGTTACCTATTAACTATTTCTATTTCTGACGTATTTTCACTGGCAACTGTATCTCCTACCATCAGTTGCACGCCTGTGTCAGTTGAATATAGGAGAGCTTAGAAGCATAGAAAGCAAGAAAAGTCAATAAATATGAAGACTTTTTCTTGGAGATTTAACCAGAATCTGGAAATAAAAAACATGAAGTCTAAAATATTTTTTGATTCAAGGTGTGATCTAGATCGAGTAAGTCACTGGCCAGCATGATTTTAGTCCAGACAGTATCCAGAAGCACCCTAGCAAAATTAAAAGGAACTGATTATCTGAAATTTTAATTCTGTCATGATTAAAGTAGGAAGCATAAGTGACATTGCGGTAAGAAACATATTTGAGGAATTTTAGAACACCAAACTTTGAAGAGAAAATTAGCTGTGAGATCTTAACAAGCCATACTACAGTATGGAAAATTGGAAACCATAAATGGCAGATTGATTCTTAAAGGGAGCTGTGCAGTTCGGCATTATCCCTCTGGAATGATTTCATCCTTTTTAAAAGAAGGAGCCAAAGGTCACATTGGTCTTGCCCTTGAAGCAGACAATATGAGATGTCAGCTTGTGCTTTCTGACACTGCATATGATGAATAACCTTGACGTAGTAATAAACAAATAACCTATATTAACGCTTAGAAGCACAGTGAAGTATTAATGCAATATATACTTCAACAATGTACTGCAAATATACAGCTTTCATAGAAATGGATTTCCTCTAGTAATACTGTCAAAAATTTATGGTTTCTTAAATGTTGCTGTAAAATAAATTCTTTAAATAATAGTATTTGTACCCATCTTAAATATGACCAATTATATGCATATAAATGAAGAAAATGGCTCTGAAAAAGTAGTGATAAAATTATATTAAAAAGCCCCTGAACATCTGTATTTGTGTAGATACTCAAATTGTTGCAAATATTGTATTTCTAGCATTTCAAATACCTGTAGTCAATCACCTTTGTAAATGCAGCTCTGTCACTCATTAGTATTCAGTAAGGTTACCAGCCCTCTTTTTTTGATATTTCTTGTAGGAGAGAAAAAATGTATACTAGTAAGATGTCAAGGTTTGCATAACATTTGGTTGGAATGAAGTGTTTTCTTCTAACTGTGGTAAGCTGAAAGTCTGATTGTTGTGGGGAGAGTTGTAACAGGCTGCAGGAGTCCTTTTAACAAATTCCTTAGCTTTAAGAACAGTTTTGTACTCATTATGGTTTTGATGGCATATTTAGGGTTTTTGTGGTTGGGTTGTTTTAAATGGAAAGTTAAAGCCATTTGGTATTAATGAAATGCAGGATTTTGCCCTGTGACTGTTCGAAGTGCAGCGTTTCTCTTGTTCATAAGTAATCTCTGTATCTTGAAGGTATTCTGTAATTTTATATATCATATTTGTTTGCTTCTACCTACACACTGTGCTCCCAAACAAGTAACCTATTTTTAGTACAGGTGAGCTGTGTGGAGAGTTCTCAGTGTTCCCTCTGAATCTTCTAGAAACACGGCCATGTGCTGCCATATGTGAGTTAACCCTGGATCCTACTCCAGCCTTTAATATCATGCAGAACATATATATCCAAAAGAGGGTGTAGTCTAAAAGAAACCAATAAAAAAATCAGGTTTTTAGGAGGTGACATTATTAGAATAAAAAATAAGACAAGAAGGAAAGAGCCCTACCTATTCATCAACTTTCTGTAGCTGTCTTCATGAGCTGAAACAAATCAAGTAATTTGTTCTTCTAAACCACATTTTCACTTTCCTTTAGCTCTGAATGAGTAATTCCCTGGGAATGGAACCTGAGGTGGCAGCAGGTGTACGCAACTATAAAAGTTCAGGTAGATAGAGATAATGTTTTTCATAACAATACAGTATGGTAAATACTGCTGATCCCAATTTTTTTAATACTGAATTTACTATTTCCCATTTAAAGAATTATTTAAATCTGGTTTTAGCCTTTCATATTTTCTAGGAAAAATAGGGTGTCTAAGTAAGTTAATACTCCTAGGTACTAATGCCTTACACAGCTGTAGATCTGTTTGCACCCTCTTGAAGTCCAACAGGCCACATGCACTGTAGGTGTTTTTTCACAGACTGCCACAAGTGTTCTTGTAATTCTGTAGCAATGTAAAATCTCTTGCCAGAGGTAGGCTAGTCTCCTTTGTAAAAAGCTTTGGGTTGTGGGAGCGGTCTATGGCTAGACTTTCACCTGCATTTGTCATTTGTGATAAAAGATGTGCAAAGACAGGGGTGCCTGTGAGTTTCAGAGGGCTCTGTATTTAATTAACAATTGAAAGCAGTTACGCTGTGGTGCGGTGTCAAGTCAACAGAATAAGAAGCTCTGTTTTGAAGCTCAGAATTTACTTGGGTTATTTTGGAAAAGATGAAGCAGATTCCTGAGTGCCAGTTATAAGTGAACTTGTCTTCTGTTCTTCTGAACATACTTATGGAAAGTCATGCTACTGTTAGAGTATCTGTTTTTGTCCTTTTCACATATCCATTAGAATTTCTACACTGCTTGCTTCATCTCGGTCACCTTGGCCAAACTCAGATTGTGCTAAATCAAGAGCAGCTCTATTGCTTTTTATAAAAGTGCACCTCGTCAACACAGAGGTGAAGAAGGGAGTGAGCATTCTGTGATTTATTTTACAAGACTGCTGTGCTTTCTGTTAATTATGCTACAGCCATTGCACAGTGCTTTTGAAACTGCAGTCAAGGTCCTGCTGCACATTTGTACCTTTTTTGTGCAGGAGCCCTTTTGGCATTTCCACTTCACTCATCTTACAAGCTGGAGTGCAACCTTCAGTGATCTCCTGAACTGGCAGTTTTGTGTCCTGAAACACTAAATTTGTTTTTATCCTTCCATATGAACAAGGATATATATGACTGTCCCTTGATTCACCTCTGAATGTGCAGACAAGTTGGTAGTTGAAAGGAAATAGAAACAAATCAACCAGTAAAAGGGAAGAATTCCAGCAATACAATTTGAAGTATCCGCAGCAGACTGGTAGGACACTTCCATGTGGAATTTCTTGTGGAGGACTGGATAATTTCCCAATAGTCAGTGTATACCAACCTCTTCTATGTGTGAATTGGAATATAGATGTGCATAAATAAACAACACCCTCATAAACTTAAGTTCCAGAACACCTAAATAAAGATATTCCAGATACTTTTAACAAGGTATAATAAAAAAAGCAATAGAAATGTTTATTTTCAGAACTAACAAGAAGCTAATGATCAGGCATTAATGAAAAAACAAATTCTTATTAGTGATTTGGCTACTACAGTACTGTAAATGCAGCCAGTGAATGTAACATTTCACCAACCCTCATAATTTTATGGTAAATCTTATGGTATCTTGTGTGTTTCTTTCCCAAAAGTCCCAATTCATATGGCAAAATGATAGTATGCAATTACTGGAAATTATTCTTCCTGAGGAATAAAGGTTCAACACCCAAAAAGGCTAACGCTTAAAAAACAAGTGAAAACAGAACCTAAAGAAAACTTTTCTTCTTCTTCTTTTTTTTCTTTTTTTTTTTTTTAACCTAATACCTCTGGAGGCTCGAGTCCTAAACTGAAAGTGAGCAAGACCAAAACTGATTACAGACTTTTCAGTTTGGCAGCATTGAGCAGAATCTTCCTGTTACATTAGACCAACCTTATTTAAGCAAAGTGCAGTGACTTTGACATTTTAAAATATTTAAAATATCCTGCCACTACTCCATCTAGATGATTTCTACCTCACATATACATGACACTTGAATGCATCAAAGATCTCATGGAAAAACTCATACTTTTATTACTCCTTGGCTCTTTATCCCACCATGGCCCCTAACTCCAGTAAGAACGTGATCTTGTACAAAGTCTTACCTGGCAAGGCAGATCAGTCGCCCTTTTTGGACCCATGCTTTTTAGTTCTTTGCACATGTGGTCTCACACAGCCTCTGGAGCACAGAGACAGTTGTCAGTCACTTCCTTAGATGTCCAGCTTCTTGGAAGTGCCTGTGGTATCTGTCTTGCCTCTTTATTACCTGTCTCAAAGGTGAGGCTCCAGGCTCTTTTGTTCACTTACAGCTTGTCTTGCTGATGGCCTGAAGAATAGGGCTGAGTGTAGATGAAGGTGCAGTATTTGGCAGCAGTCATCTTTTACCCATTAAGTACTTCACAGATTCTTGCTGTCTATTCATTTGAGGGAGGGAGTGCCATATTCATTTTCCTGAGATATATCCAGTGGTGCTTAAAGTGGACAGGCTGTTCCCCAAACCTGTCTGCTTTGTGGTAACTGCAGCAGATGATCCACATTTGTTACCAATATAACTATGTATCACCTGACAGTTCAACAAGCACCTTTATGCTATTTACACATAGCAACAGATATTGCTTATTAATTCAGAGAATAGCAAAATCCAGATTTTGTTCTAAGTTGCATTAGGAGAATAACTGCCTTGAAATTAATCTCAGCTCATGCTTCTGTAGCAGAGCCCAGAATTATTGCCCACAAATACAAAACTGATTTTCAGCTACAAAATAACAAAGGGGACAGCAACCCCTAGTAACTGGTGTTTGGGAAAAATCACAAAATTATGGTGTGAGATGTTAGTTTGCTGCCCTAAACACTAATTCACTACAAATCTTAGCCATGTAACTGGAAATCATTAATTAAATCCTGTGCAGCCAAGAATCATGCATAATGTAACACAACTACTGCAAACAGTCCGCTCCTGATCATTTAAATTTCCTTCTTGCTCTTACAGACATGAGGAGCTTGTATTTGAAGTAGTCCCTGATGAGATTTTGCCTTTTCATCCTTGGAGAATGTCCTTGTACATATTTATAGGACAAAGTAGAAGGATTACCTATGTGTGTTTTTTGCTTTTAGGGTATTAAATGTATTAATGTAAGAAATACATATCTTGGTACAGTATGATCATTCCAAAAATCTTTTGACTCTATGGAAAATAAAGGGTCTAATGCTCTAAGCCTTTAAGTAATCATACTCTGGTTGGGTCATGTTCATATGATAGCTACTTTTAAATTGAATATGCAATTCCCTGTGAGAAAGACCATTTCCATATCTTCCATTAATTTTTATGAAGAGGATTTTAGTAAGCAGCCCACTCCAAAGGGCAGTGTTATTGCTAATCCATTGTCACCTTAGGGGTGAGAATAGATAGGCTACTCCAGCAACACTGCTAATGTTCAAAAAGGCAATTTGTTTAAAGGATGGGCACCGAAGGAGAAGGAAGGGGAGTTCACAAATTAAAAACTGCACAGCAGTTTCACTGCAAACCATCTACTAGTCATACGGTGCTATCCAATTAATCCATTACTCTTAGAAGAGGAATCCCTGTATATCCAGGTACAATCCTTGCCAAATATCTGGACACAATCATAGGCTTTTAGGATTACAAGTAACATAATAAAGGATAATGATCAAAAATTAAGCACACCAATACAGAATGCTTGGGTTAACTGGACTTGCCATGTGCACTGTAAGGCAGTCTGTTAGGTTTAAAGTGAGATTAAGGAGTTGTGTAACCTGCAATTATGCTGGTTTTCATTAAAAAAATAAGATTATTTGGCTCAGTAGGGCCCTTCCTTATATTTACCTCTGTTTAATTGGATTTGGAACTGCTTAAACATCTTTGAGTTGGAGCTTATAAGAAGATGATCCCAGCTGTTTTTCAAAGCTTAAGACAGCAGGCAGACAACATGATCATGTCAAGACTCATACTAAAGCCTTAATCCTACTTTTTCATCAACTAGCACTACAGCTGAGTCTTTAACCTTCTAAGTACTAAATGTGCTTTGGATCTCTCACAATACATTTGCTGTCAAATGTTTTTCTCTGATAATATTAATTTTTGCTTCCTTTCTAAAAAGTACTTTTTAGAATAGGCTCTATCCATCTGAGTTTGGAGAGCTAGAGTGTAAAACTGTATTTTCAGTCCTTTTATTTTTAGTCCTTTTAAAAATACTGCTTAAAATCTTGATTTATTGAAGTCTATTTTTCTCTATCAGGGCAAGGCAATGCATTGACATGTAGCTCACATTGCTGTAATGAATAATCAACTATATTGGTAACTATTTTTCAATGTACATGAATTGTACATTGAATATATTTTGTTTTCAATATGAAAGAAATGAGAACAACTTTAGTTTCATTCAGGTCTTTTTCCTATGAACTGTCATGATGATCAAAATAATATTTTCCAAATTTACAGCCTCAAAACATGCATTATTTTGTAACAGTACATTATTTACTTTAATAATCCTAGGGTTGGAAAGATATTAAATCTTCTAATGAGTTATTCCTGCATCTGTAAATAGTAGCCATGCAATGCAATAATCTGTGCTCCTTTCCTTTCCTTTCCTTTCCTTTCCTTTCCTTTCCTTTCCTTTCCTTTCCTTTCCTTTCCTTTCCTTTCCTTTCCTTTCCTTTCCTTTCCTTTCCTTTCCTTTCCTTTCCTTTCCTTTCCTTTCCTTTCCTTTCCTTTCCTTTCCTTTCCTTTCCTTTCCTTTCCTTTCCTTTCCTTTCCTTTCCTTTCCTTTCCTTTCCTTTCCTTTCCTTTCCTTTCCTTTCCTTTCCTTTCCTTTCCTTTCCTTTCCTTTCCTTTCCTTTCCTTTCCTTTTTTTTTTTTCCATCTCTTTTCTGCTCCTCTGTCGGGCAGTGCTCCGATTTGTCCTAGTGACACAGGGCTGCCAGCAGGAAAGCAAGCGTAGTTAATGCTCAGCTGCTCAAACCAGTCAAGCAAGCTAGCAAGTCCCAGCTGTGCTACTTGATGTTTTTTGATTGCACCTAGTCCTCAATCTGTGAACTGTTTTCTGGACTTAGATTCATCAAGCTCTGCCGCTTTAAAAACTCATGCAGGCAGGCATCCTAGGATATGCCATTATAAGCTGCTGCCAGGGGATCTTCTAGGAGATAAATGGAATCTGTGTGAAGTAAATTAGTGTGAACCAGTCAATCTGTGTGTCAGCCTTGAGCCACATCCATGGGTAACTAGCTTGCTGACTGAAAAGTCCACTGTCTTTTGCCAATCAGAGGTCTCAGCCACCAGGAAGCAGTCCTATACAACATTAGTGTCTTGGAATAATGCCTCTTTGACCAGCTAGTGAAACTCCTCGGTATACAGTTCTGTACTGCTTGAGTTTACTTATTGCTTACAATTGAACTGAAAATCTTTTAAAGTCAGATAACATTTTAACAGTAGGGAGCATCACAGAAATGTCTTGGAAATAAGTACTTCCACTTTCCTACAGCAGCCATTCAGCAGAGTCATGCTGTGCTGCGGTTGGCTTTACCTCCCTATCAGTAATACATCTCCAAGACCATAATGCAAAAGAATAACAATAATCTGGCCAGAAGAGGTTAATAAAGAGGCTCTGTGTGTTTTTTTTTTTCCTGGATTAAGCTATTTGGACAGCTTTGATTGAGAGATGGGAAAACTATAAAAGCTGTAACACTCATATTATGCACAGGGATGTGTCAGTGTCATAACTGTGCTGCACACATTCATTTAGTTTTGGTTTTAAAAGCAAATTGATGCAATCTATAGCAAGAATTTCCCTGTAGAAAGGAACTAAACCAGAATCCTCTGCAAGCTTCCTGATTTATGATTTTATATTTGAATACCAAATCAATCTACTATCATGAAAATAATAATATCATTTCCAATCAATTATGCAATTTTAAAAATAGGAGGTATTTCTTTGTTGGTTTTGTAGGTACTACTGATGCAGTGCTAGGATTCATATCTGCACTGTTTGCTCTGCAGCCCTATTGGTCTAAAGTACAGAAACCAGGGGAAATTTTGCTGTATTTCTGTAAAAATTGTTCTTCATCCTTGGTGATTGGTAGCCAGGCACTGGAACAGACTCCCCAGGGATGTGGGCACTGCACCAAGCAGCTCAAGAGTTTGAATAATGCTCTCAGGCACAGGGTGGGATTCTTGGGCATGGTGCTGTGCAGGGCCAGGAGTTGGACTTGATGACCCTTGTGGCTCCCTTCCATCTCAGCATGTTCTGTCATATTTTTAGAAATTTGGATAGGTGAGGAAATGCTATATACTTTAATTAAAAAGGAGACTGATTATCTAGTAACTAGCAGGTTTTGGCTTTCTTTACTAATTCTGTAATCAAATTTTTCTTCCCTGTTGTCTCCCAATTACTGGTTGGAAAAAAAAATGAGAGAGGGATAAACAATGTTAATCAAATAATTCAGTCTTACATCATGTTTGATTAAATGACACACTTAGGGAAATTGGAAAAGAGAATTTTAGGCTTTCTATCCAAAGAGGACATTGAGAAGAAGAAACAGTATATAACAATAGAAGAATTAATGAAAGGCACTTTGGGGTTGCATTTTCCTTTTAAAAATCCTCCTAAATTTTACAGAAGCTTGTGCTTCAGAGCTGTGCAGTAGATGCTGTGTGGAATTTCATGGGAAAGTATTTTATTTCTTGCAGCAGGACCCACAGAGACAAATTTAACTACTTAGGTGTTTTATAATATATACTACACAGAATACATGGACAGAATCTGCTATAAATCACAACTAAGATCAAGACAACTGCTTTAAAATTGAGTGAATGTTTCATTGCACTAATGAAACAAAAATGGGATGTCCTTTGAGAGCATAATTTGCTACATGCCATTATATTTTAGTTGAGAGAAGTAGAGAAGTCCCTCTGGGTGAATAAAACTTCAAGGTATATTGGGAAAAGAATCGCTGAAAATTTCAGTTTTTCTGTTTGGAGGAATGCTGCCCTCACAGACATAGGGAGAGAGGAAAATGGACTTTTCAGGGGTTTTTTGATATATTAAAACCTTTCTCACATACAGAAGGAAAAATGTTCTTCAGTTGCAATTCACTTGGCAAGTGGCACGAGCTCTGTTTGCAGGTGCCTTTGAAGTGCAAGAGCCAGCTCAGGCTTCCCAGGCACGTGGGTTGGTTGTTCTGCAAACTGAGCTCTGCCATCAGGTCCCGCTTCTGCATTCATTGTAATGGATTCAAGTTACAGGACCTTCCAGTTTGGCTGGTTCCCTACTGGCTTATTTCAACTGCCATGTACTGCAGCATTCACTCCAGAATAATAATGTGTTTCTCTAGATTAATATATTTTTTTTTTTTTTTAATTAAAATGTAATGGAAATTGGGCCAATGTGATATTTAATAATCAGAAGATAAAAACAAGCCATTCTCAATTAAATGACAACTACATACATCTGTGCAGATTTTTTCAAATTACACTAAAATTTATGAAATGACCAGCATCTGATGTCTTCTGTCAGTGAAATGAATTTTTGGTTTGTAGAGCCTGAGAAATGGCCTAGGAAGAAAATATGGTTCAATTCAATAAGGATGAGGACAGGAATCTAGATTGAGGTAGGATTAATCTTCTGCAAAGAGACAGGATGGGGAAGAAAAAGCAAGATAACAATTTCTCAGGAAATAATCTGGATCACAAACTGAGCATGAGTCAACAGCATTCCTGGCATGGCAGCAAAGGCAAGCACCACACCAGGGAGTGTCACCTGGAAAACCTGTGAGGGATCCTTGAGCTGTGCTCAGCACTGGTCCCACCCGGGCAGACTCCTGCCCGCTGGGACCCTGCTGGGCAGGAGCATCCCATGCCACAGAGGTAGGGTGGGAGCTCCATCTGTGTGGTGCCACCTCTGTGCCTGCCTCTCCTGTGCCTCTGGGACTGCAGAGCTTCTGCTGGTAGTTCTCTTGGCAGCTCATGAATGTGCTCCGCTTTTCTTGTAATATTTGTGAAATAATCTTGCCCTTTTAGTTTGGCTGGAAATACATGGAGAAAGCAAAGTGGATGAGGAACCATCCGTCTGGAAAAGAGAGAAGATTAAGGGTTTTCAGCCACGGGGGTTGTGGAGAGAGTGTGATGGGCTCATACCTGTGCCTTTTCTCAAACAAGAAGTTGCACATTAAGCTAACAGGGAATAGGCAGACAGGCAAAATGAGGTGCCTTCCTGTGTGAGAAAACTATGGAGTTTGCCATGTCAAAGTGAGTTAGGGTGTAGGATGTAAAGGATGCAAAACATCCTTTACACATTTAAGGAAAAACTGAATAAGTTTGTGAAACAGATAGCTACTGTGAGTTATTACAGGAAGGAAAAAAATTCTTTGTAATTCCTTGAGTTTCAGATTGAACTTTAGGAGAAATTTCTGATATATTATTTTATGGTTGTTGGACTCTTAAACTGATAATTTTTAGTCTCAGCAAATATGGCTGTTCTTAAACTTTTCATTATATTTTTATGATACCTATGAAGTGTGCTTTTAAAATAGTACTCAAAGCATTTATTGCTCCATCAAGCCTCTTAAGTATAATACAGTAAGTGCCTTTAGAAGCCAAACAGCTCAGAAGTCACATTACAGCACAATTGTTTTATCCATTTACAAAAATAAAAATATGCCACCATTTTGTTTCCCTTTTACAACTTTTTTTTCCCATGCAGTTTTATTTAGATTCAGGTTGCTTTGTATTCCATACCGAACCTTAAATATATTTATCACCTGAATCCTCTCCTGCCTAACATCTTCGAATGAAAAATAATTTTTGTTGCCCTATCCAGTCATTTTGAATGACAAATAATTTCTGGTTTTCCCTGCAGACAGACTGTCTTTAAGTCACTAATCCACCTTATCAATAACACAGGCATCTTATCAGAAAAATGCTAAATGTTTTATTTGCCTGAGTTATGCAAACTTGTTTCTCCAGTATGTCTGCCCTCTAAAAATTGGTATGCAGAGCATGTTTTTTAAACTTTATTGTAGGATATTTACAGAGTGGAACAAGGCTTTTCAGAGTTTCAACCAAACGTGTAGAAATAAATGACCATGGTGAGGTGTTGCTGTATTTCGTGATTAGGCTGTGTTCACAAAGAACAGCTTCAACAGTTTGTTGAGAGGATGTTCTTTAAAGACTGATCACCAGTATCTTTTTGGAAATTATTTCCCTTTATTGTGTGGAATTGTTTTAAATATTTTGAAACTAGATGCATATATATTTCATTAGATGCTATCTTATGACATTACTATTCTAAATCCCATATCTATATTAATGACTTTTTCTATTTCAATAATGTAAGAAAATGGGTATTATTTGTTCAGTAAACAAATCTTAAGAGCTCAATAAGAAGCATAAGAAAAAAATACTACAATTCTCAAGATTGATCCTGTGCAATGAAGATTTATGTCATCTTTATATGCTAAGTTCAAGGTCATTTGCTTCAATGAAATATGTGCTTTTACCTTATTTCCATGCTAACAAAGGTAATCTCTACTGTCCATGTAACAATGTAAATGACACTGCACTGAATAGAAAGAAAATGTTATTGGAGTTATCAGATATAGTTTTTAACTTCCTTAGGACTCGTAGATTTGGGGCTCATTTGTACTCTATTTATGTCACTTTGACTACAGATATTACCTTTCAGAGGGAAGCAAAAGTAATTTTAAGGTCCATTTAAACCCAAAGTAGGACAGAGTGTCTTCTGAATAAAGATGACACTGTTTATGCTTAAATAACTTAAATTCCATCAGCATTCTCAGTATAAGCAATTCACAGCACTTTTTCTCTGACTGATATTTGTACATGAAATCTTATTCCCCTAAGAGAACATGCAGTAAAGTAGGTGTTAGTGCTGAGATTTTTTTTTTCCTTGATTATATAATGCCATTTTTACTTTCACTCTTTATTTGGGCCAGACTGTACTTTCCTTATTTTTAACTTTTCAATTCCCTTTGTTCTTCTATGATATTTTTAAGAAACCTTTTTTTTCCAGTTGAGCATATAATGTGATGTTTCAGAAAAGAAAGATCTGAAGGTCTCTGCCTTGGTCCCTTTCTTGCTCACTGCATGCACTTATTATGTAACTTCATACACCAGGGTCTTGTGAAGTTTGTTTGCCTGGTTTTACCTAGGGAGGTGTGTGTACTTCTGAGCAGGTGACAGGGCTGAGGGAGACTTCCCTTACTTGCACCAGTGACCCCCATCCCAGCCTGTCTCCTGGTTTGCTGAAACAAGCACTCCCCTCCTTTCACTCGCACTTAGGAGTGAGTTGCTGAACTGCCTTTTTTAGCAGCTGTTTTTGCACAAGTTGTCCAGAGTTCTGTCTCTCTGTCCCCATGAAAACCCTTTCCACCCCTGCTGTCCACTCCCTTTAAACTGTTCCTAATGACCAGCTATTACTGCAAGTGTTTCATGCTTTTTGGTATTTTTCAGCTCTATCAGCCCTGCCTGTCATTCATTTCCTTATTTTTGTATTTCTTGGCTTTTAATGACTCCATCCTCTCCCAGATTTCCCCAAATCTCTGCAGTATCTACTCAGATACACCAACTGGAAATCCTCCTGCTTTGTCTAAGGATCTTACTGTCCTGTCTTGGTTTCTGTCTTGTTCATTTCACACCTTCCTTGTGAGGTACCTCATCTGTGTATGGACCTCCTTCTAGTTGGATTTTATTTGTTATGCTCTGAGTTATCTCTCAGCTGAATCTGGTATCTTCACTAAGAACACTGTTCAGTACTGTGTTGTAAAATCCAGCTGGTCAGTTGAAATTATCTGACTTGTGCTGACATGGCCTGGGAAGGAGCAGAGCACTTGAGCACGTTTGTTTTAGTCCCGTGCAAGGCAGTTGCAGCACAGACTTCCAGTAAGGGAAACCTCTGCCAGCTCCTACTTGGGACTGATTCTGGTGCTGTGGACGTGTCTTCCCTCTTTGGTTCACTATGAGAGTTCTTGACTGGGTGAAAATACACTATTCATTTTGAATGGCTGATTCTGAAGTTTTGGTGACTACTATTAGACCAAAACAGACAGGTCTTGTGACCTGTCAAAAAATCTTATGATTTTTTTGGTTTCCCTCCAAAGGCATTGCTGTATTTTTTGTTTTCTCTGTCTCATCACAGGGTACTCTGTTGGAAATTTTCCTATTGTTCTACTTCAGAGTTGTTCTGACTTTTAAAATCATGCAGCTGTAATGACTCAATCTGTCACTTAGCACAGTGCAGCTGACTCCACTGTATGAAGAACTGTTTTAGAAAAAAGTGTTCTAAAAATTTGGCATAAAATTATTTTGTTTTTAAATATAATATGAATACTTGTATATTCCAATTTTTCTTTGAAGGGGGAATATTCACTTAGTATATTTGAAAATTATTTAAATGTTGTAAAAAGAGAAAAGCACAGATGTCTTTAAAGACATTTCTTCCTTTACATAGGATAGGTTTTTATGTGTGAAAAAGAACATTTGTTATTTGTTATTGTAATTGTTTTTCAGTGTCAATTCACCCCATGCAGATTATCACATCAACACTTCCTGCTTTACCTGGGCAGGATTTTGCGTACTCATTTGTTGCTATCCAAGGTTTTACATATTGATTTGTTGCTACCTTTTAAGCAAAATTTACTGGGTTTTTTGTTTTTTCAGGTGAAATGCATGGTATCCCTATAATAGATTTTATTATATATTATGTTTTAATATTATATTTTCAAGGTTCTAATTCCACAATAGTATTGAAGCCCTGATTGCTTCAAACAGACTCTGTGTAGTTGAAAGAGTCAAGAATGATGGAACCTTTTGGTGACCTGGGATCAATAGCTGCAAACCCATGGAAAGCACAGAGCACTGAAGTGGAATATGTGTCTTTTGAGTTCCTCATGTCTGCACACTGCCCCGAGGCCTTGTTGATTCACTCATAATCCTGGAAAATTTAAATAGGTGTTCAAATTACATAATCCTTCAGCAAATATTCATTTGGTCTGAAAAAAAAAAATCTATCAAAATTTAAAAGGGAAGGAATTTCTCTTTTGAAAAGAAGACAGAAGAACATGGAGATTGTGCATAGCCATTGCTATCCCCATCCCCCAGAAGTTTGGGACTTTGCTTAGTTTTCTAGATATTGCAAAAAAAAAAGAAGTATTTTCTAGCCACTGCTATTATCTTAGGAAATAGGATCAGCTAAGAGTTTTAACAGGACAGAAAAATTGAGATCTAGTCTTTACTGTTCTGTTATTCTATAATCTACTACTTATAATTGTACTTCATCTTCAAGCTGTATTTGTGGCTCCATGTAGTGATATTAAGCAGATGAGAGGGAAATGGACTTTTACAAGGGAAGCACCTCTCTTGTCCACAAGAAAAGTTTGTTCAAAAGCCAAGTGAAGTAAAAAGTCAAATATAGACTGGTAATTGTTGCCCTGAAAATATTTGAATGCTCAGAAATAGAAATGTTTTCAGCAGTTAAGTAAAATATATAACCAAATTTGGTAATCCTTAAACTGCAACTCAGACTGGGTTTTACTGCATTTTGGAATTATGAGTAATTTTCTTAGACATTCCAGCTTGTTCTATACAACATATTTTCATTTTAAAACATACACCATTTCTCTCCCTGCTGAATGACTCCAATAATTACAAAACCATCTGATTGATCTTTTATGTTGTTTACTTGCTTCTTTGGTGAAACAGACAAGCATTTTTTATGACTTCTTCATTATTTTATTTTTTTAGGATTCTGTAAGAAAAAACTGGTTTACTACTTCAGAGGGACCTCATTTAAGCTGATGCTTTAAACTTCACCCTGTGTTCATTCCTGTCTCTAGATTTTTCAGCTGTCCTGTGGTTGCATATAAATAGTTTGTGTTTCTGGGGTTTTTTTTCAATCTATTATTTGTGTTTACAAATTATGTCTTCAACATTGAAGGCTCTGCAGAAAAGCAGGAAGTGTTGATTTCTGCATGCATTACATTTCTCCCTCTATTTTATTCTTATTGCTGCAGTCAATGTGCTGAAGCATGACAAGAGCTCCAAGTGGGCAAACTTCCAAGATGTGGAGGATACGTCTGACAGATGTGTCTTGGAAGAGTCTGAGAGTCCAGGTGAGAGGCATTTAAAGACAACCACCAAGTATCAAGTGATAAATCTGGCACAGCTTTTGGGTCTGTAAAAAAAGCAGATTGTAATGCTGTTTCCTTTTTAGCAGCTGCAATGTCAAATTAATGGTCACCTCCAGGGGTCACAGTGTGGAGCTGTTATCCTTTCCTCTTTCATCAGGAGTTCAGGTCTGAAAAAGGATAAAGGCTTTATGACCAAAAAGAAAGCTGACACTACTAGTTCATTATAATTACTTTTGGACTACACTGCTTACTTAATATATGTACAATGTCTGACCCTTTGAAGGTAGCGTGAGATTATGAAAAATTAGAAGTACTGTATATACTGCAGCTGAATGCAGCAGTGGACACTCAAACACCGTATCTCTGGAGGAAAGCAAATTGGTGGCATTAAATAGCTTGATTCTTTCCTCTCACAATCATTATTTCATTTTAATGACTCTTAACATTGATTCAGCTAAATACAGGAACATCCATAAAGTGCATCCTTTTTGGTAACCGAAAGATTTATCTTCATGTAGTTTCATTATCTTTCTCGTTATGGAACATCTACGAAATTTATTAAATGAATCCCAAAAGGAAACAATTAAATATAAATTGTATCGAGTCACAGTTGATTAAAAACATTCTGTGCGACTAAATACCAAGATCTTTTAAGCAAACTGTGAGCTTGACCCATATACAGCACACACATAACCTGCACACAGTCCTCATTAGTGAAAGAGTTAAACATCTTTCTTCACTTGGTATTTTCCTTCCTGTTTTATCTGGTTTCTCTGTACCCTCCTGCATCTTTGTGTGCTGATCCGTGTATCATATTTTTGATTCATCGTCTCTGCGGCCTGTCAGCTTAGTTAAGAGATTTCCAAATCTTGCAGCCTGTGCTGACAGGGGGCAGCTGCCAACAGTCCCCTGATCCTTCCCCAAGGAACACTGCTGAGATTTAATTTTCAGTCAAAGGGTGCAGTCTGAAATCCATGTCAGGTCCCCTAAGTCATCTCAGAACCCGGATAGGACCCATGTCTGGGGGATTATATTTCAGCACACTCCACTCTTCCAAGATTCCTTGGGAGTTCAACTACTGTCATATACCTGATTTGAACTACATTCCCTTTTCATCTTTTCCAGAGAAATGAACACCAGTATATGTTAGAATAATTGAAACCAATGAATTGTAAATCTCTATTCATTTTAAAACCACATAGACTTGGACTCAATGTTGTCCAGAAGAAACCAGCATGAGATTAAGAAAAAATAGGTAATCTACTCAGAAAGGAGCCAGGTTTGACAATCTGTGGTGTTTAGTATCTCCTTAAGAAACCATCTGTAGTCATTTCAACAACAATTATGGGCCGAAATATGGATTGTCCAAGATTTGATCAGTTTTGAAGTGAGAAAGGATTAAAGGAAGGTGGCACTTCAGTGTTCAGGGGAGAATTAATGTACCTTAAAGATAACACTAATTTTAACCTTAAATTAATTCTCTCTGGCAAAGTGTACCTTTTTGGATGGGAACTTACAAATCCAATTCCTCACTCTGCATATCTATATGAAGTAATGGAAAGAATAAAAGCCTTTCAGGAGGTGAATATTGACTGGCAAAAATACACGTTGATAAAGCATCCAAACTTAAAAACTGAGTTCCAATCAGTCCATCTGACATCATTAAACTAGTAATAAACAATGAATTACTCTGGCTTTTGTTTCTGTCCATTCCTGCATTTTAAGACATCTTGTCTTATAGGTCTGAAAACCTCAGGAGATTTCACTACTGGTCTCACTGCTTTCCACTGAGAATTTGTGGCTTGGTTGTCATGGAGACATCGTATTTCTCCAAGAATTGCTCATATTGATCCGTGGACAGGCGTAAATGGCCAGGCGAATGTGAGGAGTAAAGGGGGTTGGGCAGTACTATAAAATGACCAGAGGTTATGGGTCGGAAATAAGCTCATAGCAAACACTTAGGTAAAGAGAAAGAAACAGTTTCATTTTGTTTCAGGATTTCGTTTTTGCACTTTATGCCATTGTCTTCTTTCACTATAGACTGAAAGAAACTTGTTAGTCACTTGTCATGTCAGATCTTTGGTGCTTGTCCTGACACAGCTGTCAGCCTTCCAGCTCTGTGCAGTTCAGGGACACACAACAAAGAGCTAGGAACATGAATTATTTATTGCTCCTTGTGCGGATGAAATTCTGTGATAAGAAATTAAGACACTTCTGACAGAAGTGCTTGTTTGAAAGGAAAGATTTGGTAATACAATACATTTTCTTAAAGCTTACCATTTACTTTTAGTTGCAAACATTGAAACAATAATAGGACATTCAGTTGGCTATGATTTTCTCAGGTGCTTTAGCTTTGAATCATGGAACCTGAGAGTGCTTGGGAGGTCAGCATTTCGTTTGGTGAAACCTGTGACTTAAGAATCTTGCTCACACATATTCAAAGTCTGGGCAAACTTACAAACTTAGAAGTTTTTATTAATAAATCTACAAAGGGTCTCCTGTGCTTCCCTTACAAGATGTTGTCATAGGTGCAAAAGCGATGTTAAGAAATATATTTATTTTATTGTCTCTTCTGATGAGGAAAAGGTGAAAATATGACAATATACCTGGAAGGAATTCCAGCTATTGCTAGAAAGGGTTCTTTTTTACTACTTCTACCAGATTCAGGAAGGCTGTAGAGCAGCCATTAACACATCTATCTGTGCATTGTGGTTTTTGGTGGTGAAAGATGCAGTCTCTTTCCTTAACATTAGAATGAGCTTCATTTTCACAGTGATCTTTGTTTTCAAAAATCACATGAAGCTTGCTCTGTTTGTTTTATTTTCACATTTTCTTTGTCTGCGCATGTTTTCACTGCTCTGCTCATTGGCCTCCAGCAATTGTAGGAGGCAGATACTCAGATGAATAGCAGGAATCCATTTGACTACCCAAGACACCAATCCAAGATTTACCTGTGATTTCTTGTGTTTAATGTGTGATCTGAACTACTCTCAGATAAGTAATGAAACCCCTCAACCTGCACTTTTCTCTTGATAATTCACAGTAAACACTTTTCACAAGTGATGGACACAGGTAAATATCAGACTCCAGTTTCTTTTCTAAGTGAAATGGATTTTAGTTTCTCCCTTCGTGTGGCTACAGGCTGCCATTATCTGTGATAGTGGCTCCTGTCTATTTTAGGCCCCACACAGAGGAGATGCTGGGCTTCTCTCCCAGATGCCTAATAGCAGGTTTATCACTGCCATTTTTCCCCACATGCTGAGGACAACTCCTGTTTGACATGCAAAGCCTTGGCTTTTCAAATTTGTCTCTGCTCTGGCCTTGAAGGTAATAATCAGATAAGAATTGCAACAGTTTTCTGGAGAACTTGACTTTTAGTCATATCAATCCCCCCTAAAGAATTCACCACCCCTTAAAGTGCTTTTTTCTTTAAATAAATATTCCCAGCAGTTTTCCATTTTATGAGACAAATTTTCCACATTTAAGGAAACTGAAAAAGAAGCTGAGAATGTACATGGATGTGTTAGTTAGACTTCTAGGTCTGAGCTATTCATCTGAATTTTCTTGTCTAAACAGTGGTAGAAAATTTACACCCCAGATGCAGATAATCTTTTCCAAAGGGAGTTGCTTGAAATGTTTCCTGAGGGGATTGAAAATGCTTTGAATTTTGTTAGTCAAAATTTAAGAGGAATGTAGCAGGACTTAGCACAGCTTGAGGTGTTTTAGCTTTCATACGTGGGGCAGTCCCACTAAGGACAGTTCCCAGAGTGCAGCTCCTGTGGGAAAAAGGAATAGATTTGAGCTGAAGTCACAAGAAAGCATGTAGACACAGATGCCTCTTCCCTCTTATTTTCCCCAAAAGACACATTGCAGTAGAGTAGGAAATAGACTATTACTTCACTTGGTAATAGAGGGAAAATGAGCTTCACTAATGGAGGATTGAATTGGAAGCTGTAGATGGGAAGTATAGTGTTTTCCATCTTTTGGATAGAAACCATGTAAATGGTAAAACCCATGTATGCTTATGGCCTTTAGTATCAAACAGTCTCTGCCTGATGATACCTTCTGCAGCTCATGATCTCTCCCATCCCTTCATTCCAAAACCATTGCACGTAATAAATTTTCTCTCTTCAATTTTTCACTTTTCAGGAGAGAATGTAATTCTGGGTGCATAACAGATAATAGGGAAAATCCAAGCAGTTTTCACAGTCTTGCTTAATTGTTTGTCTTATTTAGAGACTTGGCACAGAAATGGGAAAGGTCACTGACTGTCCCTGAAAAAGTGTCTGAAAGGTAGAACTACTGCAAATAGAAATAAAAATGTATTATTAGCCACACTGTGCTTGAAAATATAGCATTACAAGTGTGACTATCTTATCAGGCAAGTTAAAATTACTTCATCAAATATTCACATACCAGCTCCAAGTTCCATCCACTGAAGAGTGTTTTTAAAAATCAGCATTTTGTCGTCTCTATGGCTATTGATCAGAATACAGGCAGAATGTAAAAGTAAATATTCAGTAAATTTCCAGGTACAAAGCACCCTAGAAAGTCATGATTTTCTGTGTTTGCATGCTCATGAAAAGCAGGAGGCAGTAAATGAGGACTGACCTGGGAGTGGGGTGTTGGAGGCTGTTGCTGATGAGGATGCTGGGCCAGGATGAAGATGCAATGTAGGGGCAGCCCACTGGTCACGGGCACTGCTGGCCCAGGAACTGTGTATAAAATGTCAGTTCCCAGGAATTGTTCCAGAAAGAAGTTCTGGAATTTTCAGTGTAGGCATGGATGAATTAATCATCATTTCACTGCACTAGATGTAGTGTCATGTCCTGTCAGTGTTCTGGGTTACTAGAACCATGACTCATATGTTTTGGTTAAATTTGTGATTTTTTTGTTTGCTTTCGGTTTTGTTTTTTTAATAGCAAATTAAACTGTAGACTCAGAAGACTGCATAATAGTCATCAGGAAAATGCCTATGTCTCTGTGTCTGTGATACAGATAAACAGAAAGATCATAGATAATATGATAAATTTACAAGATATTCATTAGCTGGGAATAAAGTAATGTGTGCTGCTTTCTCAGTGTTCATATAGTCATGAGAGGTGTGGTGGTACCTGTTTGAGCAGTGCTTCTAATGCAAGTAATATTTAAAATTCAGGTTGCCAATATTATCATACCTCAAATTTAAAGAAATTATGAAGATAAAAATTGGTGATTGAAAAATGTTCTGTGGAATTCTAAAATACCTTGACAGGTTTAAAATATAACATTACTTCTGTTCACAGCTATTGTAGGATTATTTCTGCTGAGAGAAAAAAATATATAATTTGACAATTATTTTTGCAGAGAAAACATAAAATTCTATTAATTTAAAATAGAAGTTGTCTTTCTGCTGATCCACTTTCCTTTAAAACAAAAGAAGCAGAAGTCTGTGCAGAAGAGTTTTGAGGAATGCCATACATTCTCTTGAGCTGTTTCAAGTTCCATATTGCTTTCTGCGGTATATCAGATATAAGGTGAACAGTCTTCTGGAGGTAGATTTCTGCAGCACCTTTTAATGCTAATATTAGGGTGCTGAAAGTTTTTATTCGATTACAAAAATTATAGCGTTTGTTACTCTATAAAAAGACTGTAAAATAACACATATTTTAGCAACAAAGAAACAAAGTCTCAGCTATTACCTGTATATTGTAAAATCATTAAGCCTCAAATTGTAAATCATTATGAAATCGTGCATTTCTTTTCCAGATGACATGAAGCAACATCCCTGGATATCTAAGGTCTGCTCCTGTAAGGTGTGTTAGGAAAAACCACTGAGACAAAAGAATTGGAAGATGTAGAAGGACAGCCAAGAAATAGGACCTATATGGTGTGGTGGACATGAAATGGCTTTCTGTATTTATTATGGTACCTTTAACAATTAATTTTAAGAAGAAATAGCTTCCATAAGATCAACTTCTTTTGGCTGATTTATTGGCTTCAATTCACCCTTCCATTGCTAGTAGATTTACATATATTCAACTAAAATTGAGTTGTTTTGATATAGAAAATATCAAGTCTTCATTTTTGGATATCATTCACTTGTTTATGTAGTGATCTTTAGAACTTTGCCATTAAACAATTACATAAATTTTAATATTGTTTTACATACATAAAATTTAAGTTTTTCTCTCTCTTTCCTTATAACTTTTCTTATCAATAGCATTTTAACACTGAGCAAAACCAAATGCATTTCAAATAATTAGAAAATTTCTTTTTACTGAAAATAGAAATTCACAGTTTGAATTAAACATGGAATATTTAGAACTAACTGTAAAACAAAGAGTATTTTGTCCACTTGTTATCAATTTCAGTTGTTATTATTCTGTGCATTTGTTATCAATTTCCCATTCTCTCAGAATGGGAAATTGATAACAAATCTGGTCATGTCTAGGATGTAAATTTTCCTTTTCTCTAAATATTGCCATTGCCATCATCTGTAGAAATGTAGTACCAGTATGGAACTGGAGAAGCCCATTGGGGTCCTCTTCTGAAATTATATACCTCATTGAATATCAATTTGTGCTCATTGGGAAAAGCAGCTATACCTTTTTTACTTTTTTTTTTTTTTTAATGTCTTATATTTGTAGAATAAATACAGCTTATTAGGCCCATTTGTCACCTGATATTCTGTGGGACTTAAGCTGGTTTGACAAATAATGGCTGCTCAGAGCAGTAAGCTCACTTTCTTTGTTGCCTATAGCTGGAATGCTACTGAAGGCAAAGGATCTTGAGGATGTGCCTTGTGGATATGTACCTCATGGTGGAAATCCTGGTCTGGTTTATCCTTTCTAATTGTCATGTTAGCCATAACATCCCTTAACTAGAAGAGTGGAGACTTCTTCAGTGTGGAAAAATTCTCTGGCAATGAATCTCTTTTTTCCTTGTGGAGAGTTGTCATGGCTGCAGGATAAAACCTGGTTTCTGTTGCCACAATATGGTTTGAATGAAGCAGACATGAAAGCTTCTTCCCTCTGGTTTTTATATCCTGTAAGTCCATGTTCCTCAGTGCAGTGTACGGTATTCTGACACACTGGGTGATGAAAGGGCAATGTGAGAAGAAGTATCTCAGTTTTTATTTAACTGAAGAACATATAAGTCAAATTGGCTGCAATCCAGAGAAGATAAAGATAATTAATGTTATTTTTTTGTGAATTTTTTCATGCAGAAAAATGGCATCTTTGGGCAGAAAAGTCAATGGTTTTAACCCATTTGGTATTTTTCAGGAACAACTTTCCTTGTTCATAGAAGGCATTTTCCTCTCTAAAATGTATCTTTTGTTCATGTGTGGTTGTATTTGAGTTATGATGACTGAATATTGAGTGCTATGGCTTCATTCTTGCATTTCTTGTGCTGGATGTGTGGAATAACATCATTGATGTATTTATACTTGCACAACACAACTGAGAGCAGAACATGTCTTTAGCTAACATATATCCTCCTCTTAACTTTTGTGGCTGAATGAGAGTTGCAAACATCAAGGAGGTAAAAATAAAATTGTAAATATACCTACAGAACTTAGTACCCCTACAGGTACCTTGCAGACAGTAGAACAAATTGCAAACAAAGGATGGACCCATCTCCCTCCTTTGCTCCTCTTCCATATGAACAACCACACTGAGTTGTTGCAGCAGTCTCTTCCTTGGACATTAAGAAGTCTGCTCACCACAAGACTCACTGCTTTGCATCAGCATCTGCTCACTTGGGCCAGGATAACAAATCTTCTGAAAACTCTTTCATCTAGATATTTCACAAGTGGATGTGTTCAAGGAGGTCTCATAGCTCAAGGAATTGGCATTGCCCATAACACCTAGTACTGCTGTAGTAGCAATTACATTTGTGCAACATGATATTTGATTGCTTGTCGTTAATTCCGCAAAGCAGTGCACATCAGCAGCCTGCCGATAGAGCCAGCCCTCTGGAAGGGTTTGTGCAGTGATGATTGGTGTTTGGCACATGCTTGTGCGTGCTTCCTGATAATTATCATTACAGGATCAGTAAGGTAAGGCAGGAACTTTTTTTATTAGGTACATTTATTTCCCAGTAAAGCAAATATATTCCCCTTGTCTTCTGGATGTCTTTCAAACAACCAACTTTATAATATCTGCTCACAGTGAACTCACTCAGAAAAATCTTTTTACAAAAGTGGGAATTTCAGAACTGGATATACAAATACAGATGAACTTCCTGCAATACTTTCTTAAAAGTCAAACTGAAGAAGCATTTTCTAGGAGTGTGGTCTGATGTACCTCTGCATTCACGCTTTTGGAGATGGAGTTTACAACAAAGTCCCAAGGCAATTAAGAATATATTTTTCTATTGTGTTACTCTGAAGGAATCCTGTCAAAAGAAATAGTTTGCTAATATTTTTGAGTAGTTGTTTAAATTTTAAATATGGGATGGAAAATTCATGAATACCTAAACTGCTTAAGGAATGTGGTGTTTTAGTTTGACTTGGATTTTTTTCCATTCAGAAGTCACAGGATACAATGATCTGTACGGCTCAAGGTGTGATTTCACAGTCAGGGGGATTTCTCCTCACCCCAGCCTCAGTCTTCTGCGTCTCCTCACTTATGTTTGCACTACTGCTTGTGTGCCCAGGCTGTGCCAAGGCAAGCACTGGCCTCGGTGCAAAGACCAGAGGAGGAACAAGCAATCCAGAGTGAAAATGTGGGACATTTCACACAAAAATCAGCATGAAATTGGAGTTTAGAGTGCTATGTGCAGGGGTCTTACTTAAACATAGACTTTTGGCTTTCAAATCCTATAAGCATTTTTTACATTGCATGCATAGTTCATTATATTCTTTTTAAAAAATTAAAGGACACTTACTGCTTTTAGTATAAGACAAAATCAAAACTCTTCAGCATCTCTTTTATTTGAGGGATTTTGTGTTTTCCAAATAATTCTTACTTGGTCTGACTGGTCATACTGAATGGTCACTGACTTAGAATCCTGTGTGGAAACCTCCCTAAAGTTTGAACTGTTCATTTATGCCTCCAAATCCAAACATTCTATTTTGAAATCTCTTGTGCCATTCACATATTTTGAATTTGATCTTTGTAATAAACTGCTTCCATTTTGGGGCTGTATTTTGTGGTGCAATGGCTTCCCTAACCCCATGAAAGATGTTTTCAAAGCACATTGGCTTGGGACTTGATGAGATTCAGTGTTTGAAATAAAGAGATGCTTTAACAAAACCACTATGCAATGGGACTACAAGCTCCAAACAGCAGCACTTAGCAAGAGAAATGGTTTTGCAAGTCTGACTGAGCTGAAGTGTTGAAAATTCATAAAAGAAGGAGACAGTTCAACGAGCAGCATTACCTTTGCCCAGGATTTTAGTCCTTTTGAAAGAACAAATTCTCTGAAGGTAGACAGGACAATGAGCTCCAGCACAAATCCCAGAGTCATTGCCCCAGTGCTGAACAGCATTGCACCCACATCCGTCATGGGGCATCTGTGAAGACAAAGATCCCTTCATGTAATGGAGATTTCTGCTGGATTTTGCAGGCCATGTTTCTTGGATGAGAAGGGATGCATAGGAATTTCAAGGACCAGTCTTCCCCTTTTTTCCTCCTCATTGAACATGTAGTCTAAACTGCTAGACAAAGATTTAGCTGTTAGCATTTGAGTTGGGGTATAATTTGAATTCATAGATCCCCAAACTGAAAATTCATCAATTTTACTTTTGGAGAAGTAGTTCTGAACCCAGATGCAGCATAAAATTCAAACAATAACCCGAGATTGTCTTCTTGGGGCCCATGGGAAGTTTGTTTTTGGAATGACATCTGCTGGAAGGTCTAAAGTGTGTCTGAGATCTGTGCTGTTGGACAGAGGCGCATCACAAGAACACCTTCCCTGTCTTCTGATGGATGTGATGGGTGAGTGCAAACGGAACTGCCAAGGTGAAGCAGTGTGAGTTGCTAACCAATGTCAAAGATTATGAAACTTAGCAAATGTCTGCAAAGTTTTTTTAGAGAAGACTGTGCATTTGACAAAATTTCTTAGGAGTACAGTTCTTTTTCTTTCATGTATTTCAAGAAGGTTTAGGTTCAGAATACAGAGTTGTGCTGCCTGAATTTACATTGTGCCATGCAAATACAGCAATAAAAACTGATTTTCTTCCTCTGCAATACTCTCAATAAGACAGTTGTGAAAAATAGCCTTACTGGAGTAAGCAGTGTATGTAAGTACATGTTGTTTCATTAAGTACATTAGTCCCTCCAGTTTAACATCAACTGGCAGATTTTCTTTCTTTTTTGGGGGGGATTTGAAAACATAATACTCATCAGAAAAATATTAACAATATCCAAAACTAGTAAAATAGTGACATTTTCCTTATTTATTCTTAAATTTTATCTAACTAATGTATGATCTTTTCGATAATAAGGATGTAGGGAAATCCTACCCTAAATCATCATGAATTTTCCACACAGAAACTCAGGATAGTAAAAGATTCTGTTCAGTTTCTGAACTGTATTTTCTATCATCACACTGATCTGCAGACTTACAGCTCTGACCAATAAATGTAACATACAGATTTTTGTTGTTTGTTTTGGTTTATAGTCTTCCTGCCATGTAGATGGCAGCAGCACTCAAGCCTTGAAATTCACTCCAGCTTTTTCTTGAGTTTGTTAGAAAAAAACATGTTTAGGAATATTATTGCTGAGACTGAACTGAAAGGCGGATTACTTTAAAGATGGATATTAGTTTAGTAGCATGTGCCTCTAAAGAATCTTTTAACTTCGTAATATGAGTGTTTAAAAGACAGTTAAGTCATATCTGCCTGTATTAACATAATTGCCACTGTTACTTTTTTCTACATTTTGACTTTTTTCCCTGTGTATTAAATTTCTAGAATTCTTCCTACTGCACTAGGTTGCAAGGCACACAGGATGTTTTTGAAAGTTCAAAATTTTATTTCCTTGCAGAATGAGCAGCAGCCCTGGCAGGAAAGCTGGTGACTGTGGACATCCTTGTCAAAGATACAAAGAGGAACCAAGAGAAAGGTAGTGGGATACACAGTGTAGGATTTTGTGCTATGGGTTCTACTAATTGCATTGTTTTATAGAAAGTATCATGAATTATCAGGAAAAAAAATTTTGAAGCTCCAAATATCTTTGTGTAGTGTAGAACTGTCTGCACTGACATTTACTTTGGCTACGTAGAGAGATTTTGAAAGAGAAGCAACAAAACTGAGACCCAGAATCAAAGCTGTCTAGTAGTCTTAGTCTCTGCAGTGTCAGCTGAAACCTCAGAGAGACTTTGTGGGATCATCTCCAGGCCCTCAGAGATAAAAGCAGGTGTTATATGTGTAACTGTGCACAGAGGGAAAACCAGCACAAGAAAGCATAATGATCTCAGTGCCTTGAACTAGAAAATACTGTTTAAATGCTGGGGGCAAACAGTAGTGTTACAGTGAGCTGTCATACAAAGCAGATCAGCACTAGCTCCCTCAGTAGTTCTAAACCAGTAGCAGCTGAAGAGGGAGATGAAATATCCAATGGACAGCATATGTCATTCCACAGGATCCTGTCTGAGGGTGCATTGGGTGGAGGTTTAAGCCACACTGACGATGGGATCAGCTAAAGTAACTGGGAAAGTGGGCAGACTGTGGCACTGAGCCATCCTCATCCAACTGCCTCAGCTGCAGATTTGGGCAGGTCTGTTCAAACCCTCTGCAGAAGCTGGGAGAGAAATGGGAACTGATACCCCTCTAAGCCCTCACTGTATGGTGTGAAATAGAAACCCTCGGCACAGGGGATCACCCAGCTGTTTGTCAGGCAGTCTGCAGAGGCCAGGATTCCACATGGGAGGGTCTGTCACAGCTTCACACTGCACTCAGTGGATGGGCTCTGACCAAGCAATCCTCTAACGTCTGTGACCAAAACCATGGTACAGATTCGTGATACATATCCTGGAGTGACAGCACTCCTTAACTACTGCTTCAGGCAAAGGATTTACAAAGGGAAAGCAGAAATTCTTGGCTGATAAAATGTGTGACAACAGTAAAAGTAAATGAGTGATGAGAAAAGAGCAGCAACTGGACACGTGTTGCATCAAAGCACTGGACTAGGCAGCTTTTGTCTCTCCTACACTTGTTGAGGAGTACAGTGCCTTGGACGTCAGTAATAGGAAAAGCACTGCTCTTCTTAAATGTCTTCCAGACTAATGCATGCTGAGAGCAAATATATTTTTGCTGCTTTTAGGTATAGTTTGAAGATTTGATGGGTTTTGCTTCTCACTTCACAGCATCCATTAAATCAATCTTAGATTTCATTTCATTGAGCAGATATTTGTCAAAAAGCTGCTTCAATGTTTCCCAAATCCACTTTTTTTTTCTATATTTTCAAAATTATGCCACTGCTTAAGTAATCAAAAATATCTTTTCACCTTCCCTCTACCTCGCTGGTAATATACTCAGTGTAGTTATGGGAGAGTTCCATGCATTGCAACCAAGCATACATTTAGAATTCTTGTTAGTGCTGATTATTCATGACCTATAATGAAAATATATTTTAAAAGCTCCTAGGAACTTGAAATAACTGTCACCACATTAGTGTTATCTCTGTGTAGCACGTTGGAGCAGTTTTGTAAGGATATATAAAAGATGGTCATGGTATTTTGCAAGTTAATACAAAAGCAAAATTCCATAATAAAAATGTTGGTAGATTTTTGTTATCCCTGCCCAAACTTACTAGGCTTAAGCAGCAAAATCACCTGAGTAATACAATATAGAAACTCTTAGAACTACCAAACAGGCTTTCCTTAGAGATGTTTTTGCAGAATCACTTTGAAGTATAAGTGCTCCTTAGGAACTTGAGATTTGCAGCAATATCATTTCAAGCTTTGTAAAGAAGGTGATGAACAATTGTAATGGATTGGATACTGAGAAAGTATCAGAGAAAACATCACAAGCAAAGACTCATTTCAGGCTTATATTTGTTGCTTTGGTTATATGAAGTGACAGCCCAATGAATCACTGGGTGGTCTTTTGGTCTGACAATTTGGGTATTGTCCAAGCAATTAACAGGCAGGCAGCCAGTTGCAGCAGCCAGTGATTAAATTAGAGAGGTTCTTTGGTGGTTTCCATAAAGAAATTTCTGGGAAGAGTTAGATGGATCTACCACCTCTCATATGATGAGCATGTGTCCTAGTCTTTATACATGTTTATTTAACTAAGTACTTAAGAATATTCCTTCACTTGAAAAGAGTCAAAATTTGAAAGACACTCCATCCTTTTGGTTTCTCCTGTACTAACCCTGTGTCTGAGGAGAGTTTATGATACTGTTGGAGTAAACCTTAAGCTTTGTGTGGGTATTTTTTTATATGAGATTTTAGAAATGTCTTCCCTCATATCTTGAATCACATCTGACTAACAGCATAAGTACTTTACAGGTTTTATTCTAGATTTTTCATTTAAAAATGCCTTCTCTTATGTAAGTCCTTTAAGCACATAAATTTTTGCTTAGCCCATGGAACATGTAGCATCCTGTGTTATCCTCCTTAATCTATAGACGCTAATCTCTGTTCCTGATATTTGGCTGGTTTTCCTTCATGTGTGGGAAAAATCTATCACACTTTTTCCAGAATTTTGAGGTTTTTTTTCCTCCCATGATAGTCAGTGGTTAAACTTCCACAGGAGAGACCAAGGTAAAAGCAGCAAAAAGGAAAAATAAGAGGAAATAAACTCTATTATCTAGAGTAAATATACCAGCATGGTCAAATTATGATTACACTGGCCTCCAAGCTGCACTCTGATCTTTTATCATAATTCTGAACAGTGCTCTGAAGGTGGGTGTAAATGTCAATACTCTAGGAAGACTGGAAATTTCTGGGAATTTTCATAGGATACATGGAACCATAACTACAATCCTGCAGGTATTGGGTTTAGTACCCATGCTGATGGGGACACTGAGCTCTCATGTGGCCTTTTTGGGGGGTATGGGACTGTAAAAGGAATCTCAGCAACCTTAAGTTTTCTTTAGCATTTAGTCTTTCCCCAGGGGGTAATTTTTCTGGATTAGCTGGGAAAGTGCCCTTGCTGCTAGCAGGAAGGAGAGGAGGTAGTTCTGTACATTTTAATGCTTTTACAGCTTCTGTACTAAAAGACATTGGGAATAGCAGGAAAGCTTGCACGCCTTCCTCAGAGGTTGACTCAGATCCCTTCCACACAAAGGTTTTGCCAAGGTTTTAATAAAAGGAATCCCCACTGTAGATTACTCCTATACTTATCCAGTAGTCACTCCTGGACTACATCCTCCAGCAGCTTTTATTCAGCCAGAGCTGCTTCCAAAAGGGCTCAGGGGCATCACTCGGTCAGCAGCAATCAGTGGGTTAATACAGCCTCACTTCTGCCTCCCTCAGATGTTCAGGAGAAGATAATGAGGCAGGGATAGAGCCTGCAGGTTAATGAGATACCCCAACTGGAAGACAGAAATCTGAGAGGAGAGACTGGGAAGCAGAAGAGGAAGGGGAAATCTGAGTTTCTTTATATTCAGGTGTTACTCACTTGAGAGAATTGCTGGGGCAGGATTGTTTTCCAGTACTATAAAGACCATTTGATCTGTTAGTGCACTACTGAAATTACTCATCTACCTGGCAAAAGCCATCCGCCTTTTACACTCCTGTTAAAATCAATACTGAACTCCATTTGAAACTCTCTTATGCTAAAAAGAAGTGCCCCCCACCAACCATAAACAAAACACCAAAATCCAAAGGTGCTCATGTTAGGATAAACACTGGAATTCTTCTAACAAATTCTAATCAGTGCTTGGGTAAGCATTGTTAGAAACATCTGTCATGCATTTAAATAAATTCTATTAATAAAATGAATGAGTAGAACTTAGACAAGTATAGAGAGGTAATACAGTAAAACAAATGGCCCCACTACAGGGAGCTGTTGTACTATGCTGTTTTGAATATCGTCATGAAAGCAACTTACCTTTCAGCTGAGTCTTTTCAATAATCCTGGGCTGTAAATGATGCAGCCATGTAAATAACTCTGACAGTTGCACTTTGACCATATAATATGAAAAAATAGCTTGTTCTCTATAATCACATTGTCCAAAAATTCCTCCTTCTTATCAGTATGCGACCTCCCGCTACAGACAAGCAGAATACAGAACAATCTGCACAGTCTGCAGCGTTCAAGATACTGTTCTTACTGTTATTATCAGCAATGACGATTATCTCTAAATGCTCGACAGTAAATCCAGAGGAATAAATGGGAACATTTTTCCTAAGTGGTGTATAACAATACCTGACATTTATATAGCACCTTTCATCTGTAAGAATCCCAAAGTGCTTTACAAAGTCAGCTGGGATCACTTCACCCACCACTGAAATGTAGCTATCTCTACAGTGAAATTCAACTTCTATTCCACACCACTGCCATTGCACAACAGTGTTTTTGAAAAAAGTGACAACTAAGTGAAATGCATTGAACTGTTCTTGTGAAAGCGATCATAAGGTCCTCTGTGGCAGTCCATGGCTAAAACTTTGCTGTGGTATCCAGAGAAAAACACAGCAGACCCTCCTCTGCCCTCAGACGCTTCCTTCCCAGCAAGAGCATTTGTATTTTCTTTCTGGTCTCAGACCTATCAGTTGAAATGCTACCAATGAATAAAATTCTACTAATGAAATCACACTAGTAAGCCTGGGTGTCTGGAGTTATCCTTCGAAAGTAAGTAATAATGAAAATAAAATGCCTAAAATTTTATAGGACAAAAATGGGCATAACTAATCCATAACTGTGCTTCTCTGACAACCTTGGTCTATTGAGCCCAACACTGTGAAATTAAGTACTAATATATTTTTCCTTATGAGGTATTTATATTGTTTTCCATGGTTTAGTACTATAGCTATGTATTTGTATGAGCAGGTATGACTCACTGTAAGGTGACTGTAGAAACAGACGCTGTATCTGTGCTGGTAAATTAGAGTGAGGTAACATTCTCAGGTATGGAAAATTACAAAAATTTATAAAATGATGGAACAATAACCATACTCTTGACCTACAAAAACTCCTGATGACCGTGCCTGATAGGAAGTGTTTGAACATGCCCATGCTTTTCTGGGAGATAAAATAATTTCTCACTCCAACTTACTTTCAGTTCTAATGGCAGTTGGCTTTGTTGCCAGAAAACTAACTGAAGAACGTTGCCATTACAGATGTACAAAGGGTATGCACAGGATGATGGAATGTATGTAAAGCATAGTATTTGTGCATTCCTGAATGTGATAAAAGTGGATTGGATCCTCTTCAAGAGAAATGCATGCTATGCAATATGAGTAATCTTGAAAGTGCTCTACCAATATTAATCAAATCATGGAGCTGAAAATACATGTTCTTGCTAGAGTTTCCTATTACATTTTCATCTCACAAAAGGATGGGAGCAAGCCCAGCCAATAGATCTGAGTCCTGCTAAATTTTGGAGAGCTTAGCTCTTGCTGTTGATACAGATTTGATCTCTCCAACTTGGGTTTATGTCTGTAATATGTCACTCTAAAAAAATCAAGGTCCCATTTGGGTTCACTCCACTGCAGTGTTACTACTTTATCTTATATTTCATCTCCTCTGTGGTTTTGGCTTTTCTTTGGCAAAATGTGAGTTCCTTTTCTTTAAGACCTGGGGAAGCATTGGACATATGTCACCAGTGAACTACAAAGTGTGTGGGGAAATTAGCTAAGTAGACAGAACTCTTTACTGCTGAGAATAGAGTGGTCTCTGCTCTTTCTTGGCTACAGACAGGAAAGAGAATCAAGAGTGTTGCAGAAGTCACTGACCTTTTCAAATTAAGCTGTTATATTTCTTTAATGGAACAAATGCAGGTAAACGGATTCATATACCTGGTCATTATATTAAGAGATTAAATGTAATTTTCCTTCTCTTAAGAAGTTTCATTGTACTTGTGAAATAAACTGTGGAGTGAAGTCTAAAGAAACAGCAATAACTGTGAATTCACTATGAGATATTCTGAGAGGCATCTTAAGAATGCAGGGTGTGAATAGACTATAAGAGTTTATCCCACCATAAATCCAGAAAATCCTGTGGCCAGAGAGACAAAATTATACATGCTTATGATGAATATCTGGTTTATGAAACTTAAATGTGAAGGTGTAAAATAACTCCTATTAGAGATGCTAAATTAAAATGTTTACTAGGTTTTTAAAATACATTAAAATTCAAAGTTGCATTTATATTAAGAACATCACATTTATCTGCTGTGGCCCCACTAAAACAGATGTACTGATTCCAAAGTATTTTCAGTCAAGCTTTGTGTACATGTACAGCATGTGTATGTGTGGGTATTTATTTGTATCTACTGCTGTATATTCCATATTTAGACCTATTTTAATAGTGAATGTGGAGATTGCAGTTATATCAGGAAATGTCAGCTCTAGGACTGCAGAGAGAATGCTTAACTCTTTCCTCTGCACGTATGTATTGCACACCAGTCTTTATGTGTATTAGCCCATGTCCATTCATAATCAATACTATTGCCTCATCAAACTCTTCTATACTTTTATATACACACATATGTTTAGAGGTATTTTAGAGGTACTCTTAGAGGTTTTTTAAAGATAAATGTGTCTCATTTTGGTCCTGACAATCAGATCACAACAATACAAATGACAGACTTGGCTTCATATTTGAAATGTTAACCTGTTATGAGGCCAGTCATAGCAAACATGCCAATAAACAAAAGATAGAAGAATCTTACCCCTTATTTTCTCTGTCTTCAAAGACTTTACCTTCCAGGCTGAAATTTACAATGCTGCCTCTTATATTTCATTATTATTTTACTACTGCATCTTCAGTAAAAGCCATATCCTCCTTAAATTTCTCAAGTTTTTTTTCTTTCCTTGACAGACAGTTGCTAATCACATGTATTATACCCTGAGCAAATTTCAGGCCATAGGGGGATAGGATAGCTTCCTGCATATTTTACCCTCTTCCATCCTTATTTTTTTCAGTTTCTGTGACTGTCTGCTTGCATTTGTGAATGCATGCTATGATGTGTGTTAAGAAGAGGGATCATGTGAATGTTAAGCCTTTAAACATAAATGGTGAATTTTAACTGAGGCTTTCAAATTCACACATACAAAGGCAACAATTACTGTTCTCTATGCCCACTTTGAAGCTCCCAACAAAGAATCTGCTGAGCACACAGAGTCAAATATTATTTATACCAATCCTGGGCAGGTATTTTGCATTTGCCTGGCAGACAGGATAGGTCTGCATCTCTCCTCTGAATGCTGTGCTGGGATCTGCTGGCAATGTCTCTGCTGGTGAGCACAGGGGTAGCAGGGTCTTTAGCCATTATAGCAGTGACAAGAGAGCTCCAGGGAGATACTTTTGAGAAGACTCATCCACTCCTGAAGCTGGGTTCCAAGTTTTCAAATTTTGGTATATGGATTTTTAATCTCTGAGTTGCCTTAACAGAAAGCAAATTCCATAACTTCCTCTGCAAGGTCTGTTTGACTTTGCTGGAGGAAGAACGCTTGTTCAAAGCCAGCCCAGCAATCATCATTCATCACCCTGTCAGTCACAGCAGATACCAAGGTACCTTCAACAAACGTTCTGCAGTGTAACCCCTGGGTTGGTTATTAGTGTTTCCCACAAAGTTCCAGTAGTCAGAGGACATTTTTGAACTTTATGGGATTTATATTAACTCATAGCAATCTCTGCAAGTTGCCAGAAGGTGTAAAGAAACAAATGATTAACTAGATTCTTCTTAGTAATTTAGAAATATTGATGAGTGCTGGTTCAAGTTGTTGCTACCAGCAGTGTAT
Source organism: Emberiza elegans (assembly GCA_024865655.1). NCBI lineage: Eukaryota > Metazoa > Chordata > Aves > Passeriformes > Fringillidae > Emberiza > Emberiza elegans. The sequence goes on along the minus strand of JALJVW010000398.1, from coordinate 12,800,850 downwards.
TGCCTGCAATGCTTGACTCCTGATAAGAAGGAAGTCTTCTGAACTCAACACAATCTTACTTTTCCTTTTTTCATATTTTAATGTGCAAAATACTTTTGGTGTTGTATCTGTGATAAAATTCATTTTCAGCAGCTGCTGAAATATTTAAATCCTGCAGACAGTCATCAGCTGTGGAGTTGTGTCTAAAGCAGATGCAGTAGTGTCCTCAAAACTTGTTGTAAACAAAGCAATTTTTAATTCATATCTGAGACCATATGAATTTGCTTCAGGACAAGGTAATAGGATGTCATAATGGGTATGTAAGTTACCTTAAACTAGATTTAGTCTTATTTTGTGCTATGAAGAGAAGTTGAAAAACATTTAGACTTTGTTCAAACACTGTCTTGTGTATAATTCAGGAAAAAGTACCTATCTGATAACGACAGTACCACGTGCAGTTTTCCCAGAGAAGGCTGTTTACTTAAGGCCTGAAGCAAGGGTCAGTTTTGAAGAAAACTTGACAAGGACGATTTCTTAACTCCCAGACAAAGCACAATAATAATAATGATGGGTGGTTGCATTCCAAGCATTTCACTCACCTGAAACAGCACAGAGCAATTTATATGTATTTGTTTTTTGCTCTCACCGTAGTATTACACAGCTAGCTGAAATTTCAAAAGAAACCCAAGAAATAAAGCATTCAGGTCTCAGAAAGAGCTATTGAACTGCCTGAACTCTGCTCATTCATCCACAGCAATGCTGGTTTTCTTCTGAGGCCCTGTGCTTAGGAATGGGAGGACCACTCTCCTGACACTTCCTTGCATCACTCCACTCTCTCAAATATTGTCATATATGTGGGGCACTTTATGGAGCTATAAATGAGATTCCTTTCTTCTTCTTACCTAGAAAGGCCTCTGTAAATCCCTTAGAGCAATTTTGCTCTTTAATCCATCCCACACCTCCTCTTTTCCCAAGATCTAAACCCTCGTGTTCCTCTGCCTTTTACAGCTTTCATTTAGCTCTCTGGATGTTTGAGGGATATGAGAGGCTCTTTCCCTCTGCTGACTGAGAGATACCAACACAGAGCTGACTGCTCCATTGAAGCCTCACCACTGGCCAGAGAGTGATTTTCCTCTGATACCTGGCCCTGATCAGTACATGGTATTGGGAGCTAACACTTTGTCCTTACCCATTAACTCTCTCTGTGCCCTGTTAGTTCTGAACTACAAATACAAAGGTCAGTGTTTCCTGGTCAGCCTTTTCATGGATAATTAAAATAGCTAACAAATAAAAGGGACTTAGCTCCAGAAAATCTTTTCATTAGTGTTTTGGGTTGAAGCAAAGGTTTTTTCCCTTGCTTGTAGATCACATACTCATCCAAATCACTGAAGTACCATCATTGCCAGAACTGGCATTACTGCATTTTTCTGCCATATATTCTATAGAAGACAGTTCTGCATCATAAGTTTAGACCTTTATCCTGTAGCTGGACAAGCAGCCCTGGAGGGTATTTGTCAGCTTTTGGGAGGGAACAAAGATTATTTGATGTCCCTAACTCATCTCTTGTCCCATTCAGGCAGAAAGGTGCAGGATTTTAATGTACTCTGCTTTTCAGTATGTGTTTTTTTCCCCCACATCAGATGCTAAAATCTTTCAATGGATATTAAACATTTTTAATGTCAAGGTCGTGTCCTTCTGACTCACCCTCTGGTTTTGAGCTGTGGGTCAGTTTTTCCATGATGCCTTTTGAAAGATGGAGGTATCAGTTGAGCAAACCAGAGCAGGCAGTTTCCTGTAATCATCTATGCCATCATCTGTGCTGGATCATGGCAGCAGCTGATCAATAGAGGAGTATTTAAATATGTTAGAGCCTGAATCTGATATTCTACATGTTTAACTGCATAAACAGATCAATGGGACGGGATTGATCTCCATTGATATTTGGCAGTTTTCAAATACAATTAAACCACATTTGGAGTATTGAAAGCACTTGAAATAAACAACTGGGCACTATTTATAATTTAAAGAGCTACTCAAAAAATTTAATAGATCAAGTGGTTGTTTCAACAATGCCAGTGTCAAGGGAAAACTTGAAATCCATATGCTGTATATAAATAGCAAACTGAAATTGATGGCAAACTGAAGTTCAATGTGTTCTTTAGCACATATTACTATACACAGATATTTCTGTATTTATGAGATAAGGATATGCAATTAAATTGTCATTAACAGATATAGATGAATGATTATGCCTGAGCAGAAACTGGGACTGGAATTATTGGACATGCTGTTGATAAAATGGCAACCATACCTTTCTCATATCCCTAAAACAGTGGAATTCAAGAGCTACCCAGCCAGTTCTTGGTTTTGATGATCCCTGTTGGCCATATTCTCCCTGTGTCTGATGGGTTTCCAGCAATTCCTTGGGATCCCTGTATGAATCTCCATTGCTCCTTCTGGGAGCCTGGCACCATCACGTGTTGAGACCACCACCAAAACCTGTTTGCTCAGTCTGGGAATGTCCTTGGGTTGCCTTTGAGGGTGCATTGTCACCACAAAGGCACATCAGACAGCTGAAGGCTGCTCAGAGTGTTTGACTCACTGACATGCACAATACTGGTGGTCATAAAGAGAACCACAAGTTTCAAGACTGGCCAGTTCAAGAGAACCACACCAAAGCTGACCAGAAGAACAGTCATTTGGGAAATGAGATTTATTTGCCATTCTGGTCTCCCTCTGGGCAGTTTCACAGCAATGCAGGTGCAGTTGTAATGTAACCTATTGAGGGAGCTGAGGTCCTAGTCCAGAATATTTAAGGTAGTTAGTAGAGTACTTTCTAGAGAATTCTTTGCAAAGAAAGGCTTATGGTTCAAATCAATTTGAAATACATAAAGGAAACATGGATCTTTAAGACTACCCTCAGCTATAAACTCAGAGCACTGCTGTAAACCCCAGGTTCTGTAAAGACATAGACTTGATTCATTACAAGGACGCTGAATGTCAGCTCAGCAGTACATTTACCAGACACCTCCAGTGTGGGCATGGGGAAATGTAATTTTGCACTTTTACTGGCAACATTCTGAAACACAGCTAAACAGTATCAATGTGATTTTCTTTCACAGGCGTTTTGAAAACAATTCCCTATTTTTTACTAAGGTCCTTATCCTGCAAAGTTAGGAAACTGATTTCCATGTGTACCCTTTGCTTGATCCAGTGCCAGTGTAAAAAATCAAGGCTTTACTGGTGATACAGATTGTGAAGAGGAAAATATAGCAAGTTCCTTTTGCACAGGAAGGACTGGTTTAACAGCATGAAGACAATAGGGCTTCCCAGTACAGGTCTGTCAGAGTTGGGACACTGCAATCCGTAACTCTTCAAACCTTCCCAAACCCCTCCCAGCTTCAGGAGGGCCCTGAGTGTGCATAGGAGTGTGTACCCTTCTCCTGAAAGTACACACATATCATTCCCAAGGGAACTGCTTTTTCTTTTAATGATATCAGCAATGCTTTCACCTGAGTGGCTCTTGCAGGGTGAGATTCAGAGGTTATATTCAATATTCAACTCTGCAATGTTCCAATGGCCATGGCACATTCTGGTTCCAGTCTGTGCTGCACAGAGCAGCACAGGGAAAACTGTACAGCAGAAATACTTTGGCTTTTTACCTGAAGAGACATGGTGATGACTTATAGTACACCCTGAACAATTTTTCTTCTCTGTGCTTTATCTGGACCGATAAATGCTTATGCTTCTGGATGCAGGAAGAGCTGTTTGTTCTCCTCAGCTGACAACCCATTAAAAAGAAAATAAAGTAAACATATCAGAATTAGTCCCCTAAAGCTTCCATCAAGCCTTCTGCCATGAGCACTTTGCTGCTGTTTTTGTTTTTTTCCATTGCCAGCTTTTGGCACTCAGGGGCAATCTATCTTTGGGATAGAGAATAGAATCACTTTCCTTCCCCAGGATGTATGATCCAAGAGCTAAAAATAGAGGCTATCCAGAACAATATCAGAGGGCTGCATATCAAATAAGTAGCCAAAATTGTTGAAAAAATCTTCTTCAGCTGCCTGTCAGTGCAATGCCCTTAAGAAAATTACAAAACCTTACAGGAAACAATTAGGAGACAACTAATTAAAAGTTATTTTCTTACCCCTTGCAGCAGTGGTCTGTTTAAATACTGAACCTGTGGCAGTTTCTGAGAGGAAATACTTGAATTTTGATTATATGCCTTAAGAACAGCATTTAAGTTTTCTTGTTCACTATCAAAAGGTTAAGAAGAAAGAATCATCACCAGGACAAAAAAAAAATTCGCACGGTGCCATTTCACCTGAATTTTTCTATAAGGACTGTCAAGCATTCGGCTTTAGGACCTACTGGAAATGCAAACTCTAACAGCTTTCAGGCAAGCCCTTGTTTTCAGCTGATCATTACCAGTTCTGACCTTTTAAATCTTCTGCTGCTGAGGGAGAATCTGGTCTTTACAGAAAAGCTGTTCTGTATTCCATTCATAGACAATGGAGAACTTAACTATATTTACTGGTATTTAACATATGGAGCATATTTGCCTGGAAGGTAGATGAAATCTCCTGCATTTAAGATCAAATCAATTTGAATTTAAGGTCACATTTGCAGAAGTCAATGTTCCGTAAAATCAAAGAAGAGCTTAATTCAACTATTTTTTCTCTGTCAATGAGCTGCGTAGTTTCACACAATGGAGTTGTGCAAGCCTTCCTCCTGCAAGGAATCCTTGCACACACACACATTCAGACACAAAGCTTCAGCAGGACTTGGATCTTCCTCACCTGAGTGGAGCTGTGAGTGTTCAGGCCCAAGACAAGTTTCCTGTTTGTAAATTCTTGCTCCCACAAATAGTGTCGGTCACACTGCTAAGACTCCTCAGGCAAGTATCTTACCTTCTTAAGGGGAGGCTCTCAGGACCAAACCTCTTTTCTTCTGATGAGATGTATCCAATTTGGCACATCTAATTCATGTGCTTCCAGGACTAAATGGAGAAAATAGGCTGATGTGATTTCAAGGTGAAAGTGTGTGTATCTTCATTCATAAGCAAGTGCTGCTACTTCAAAGGGGAAGAGATTTGCAGGAATCAATGATCTGCAATATCTTTTTGCTTAAAGTGTAATTGCCATCCAAGAGCAATGAGGGATTTTGCTGCTGCAGAGGTCTGGGAAACACAAGCCCAAAATACAACTTTCTGGTTGGGAGATTTCTAATATTGGAACATTGTCTTTGAATGCTACTAACCCACAGCCTTTTCCCCTGGAAATTTAAACAGCAGAGGAGAGAATAGGAGCTATCGTTGATTTCTCCTGCTTTCCCTAAGAATGCCTGATACAGCAGGTCTGAAAATGGCATTTATGTTCTTAATAAAAAGATTTTTGTCTTTATTTTTAAATTAAAATATTGATTACTTAGCCTTGAAGAAATAATGAATATAGTCAAAGGGCAGTGGGAAAAAAAAAGGAGTATTAATTGCTCCCTTGTAGTATAAAAGAAGATTTTATTTAATTTTTTAACATAATGGAAACAATAGCAGAAAAATTGTGCAGAAAAGCGGAGGACATTCAGAAATGCTTATTTAATGGATTTTTAATTTACATTATTCACAGTACACCTGGGAATGATCAATTGAACTACATCCAGCAGTATTCTCTTCTGATGAAAATTTGTCACCTATTTAACCAATGAGTTTGAATGATAAAATAGAAGAGGAAAAACTACTATTATTACAAATTTCAGGAAAAATTTAAAGTATCTTTCTGGTTGCTGTTATTTAGGCTTAGGTAAACAAACACATGGCAAACTGTAAATGTTTCTTTATATTTCATGTTACTTTCTTGTTGAGGCTTTTTGCTAGATAAAATAACTTTATATATGGGGGAAACCCCTGTTTGAATACATTTGGGTAAGATGTCTTGATAAACATTTTTGAAAAATATCCTGATGTCTTCAAATAATATTTGAAGGAAATAAAGTAATGAGAAATTTAGAAAGGAAAGGGGGAGGGATTTTTTCCTGTATGATATGCCACGTATTTGTAAACATTTTCCAAGCCAAGCTGTCTTCATTGCTGGGTGTGCTGTGTCTTTCACAAAAGGATTCCACTTCTATTCACAGGAACCATTCTTAAGCTGGCATTCATAAGAAATCTTCTCTCATATTGCTGAGTTGGAAATTCACTCCTTCCTTATCTGTGGCTGCTGGGATTTGAATCTCTGCTCCCATGCAGACTCTCAGGACAAATTCACCTCTGATGTAAATGTGCTCAGTTCCATTGAAGTCAGATGAGTTGCTTTCTCTTGCACCAAGGCTTAATTTGATCCTCGATGTTCAGATCACTAAGCTATCCCCTCTGGCCTAGCAATTCTCCCGTTGAAAAATTACTTTCTGACTGTAAATGCCAAAAGTCTTTTTACTCTGGAAGCTGAAGTAGTAAGAGCATGTAAGGTTTCGTGAAGTGCTTCACATGTGAAGAGACAGCCCATTGCATCCTGGAAGTGTCTCTTACCCTTCAAATGAAGAAAAGGAAGTCTGGGTGAAGGAAAGATTACTGTGTTTTTGTGACTGCTACATCAAAACCAAAAGAGTTTGGGCCTTTAGAGATGAGGAGGATCACTGTAACTTGTTTCCCTACAGGACTCATTCAGCTCTGAATCAACAGAACTTGTAGCCCTCTGACATACAGATAGACCTGAGGGGGAAGAGAGAAAGATGGATGTAATTGTGCCAATTAATCTGGAAAGGCATCTGAGAGAACAATGTCTTTAAAGAAAGTCTGGTAATGATCTTGGTTAGATTAGAGTAAATCCAGAGCAATGTCACTGAAATCAAAATATCATCCTATACTTGCTGGTTATAACCTGGATCAGAATTTGGCCTGGAAATGATTGTTCATCCTGGACTAGCACCTCTCAAAGGAGAATGTAGATGGATGTAATTAATACCAAATATTAAATAAAATAGCAAATATTTTCAATTCCATAGTTAGAAAACACAATAATTTCACTAGGTTGTTCTATTACTTTTGCATTTTGCTACAAAACCCAGAATGTATTTTGAGGAGGGACTTTGTGTCATGCCTATTAGGAATGGAACCAGAATTGGTAATATCTACAAGTCTGAGTAATAGGTTTATTCTAAGACCTGTTATATTCCACAGAGGGGTCAGGACATCAGAAAACCTTGGTAACATATTGAAAGAAGACACTGAGCCATCTATAATTTTGATTATTAGCAAATCTGGAAAATAAGAAAAATGTAGAGCAGAACGTTCTCCTTCCCAGGAAGTGGAGGCATGTGTGGATCCTAGGGAGCTTTACAGCTAGAAGTAGTAGGAACTGTCCTGTGCTGCTCCCTTTGTCCATGTCCCAGTCCTACCGAGGAAGAAGCAGAGCCAACCTGTTTGCTGGCTCCTGCCATAAGAGGGGCTGCCAGCCAAGGAGAGATGTGAAGAATCCTGCCTTTGAGTGTACCTACACACTGAGGAACACCAGCAGGTCCTCTTCTAGTCCCACTTCCTGATGCAGGATTTACTGGACATATTGGGAGACACATTGACAGAAAAGCCACTGTTAACACATAATTTAAATAATCCCTGATTAACTAGTGAAATTATAATTTTAGGAAGTATTGAGTGAATTGGAAAGTGTGTGGTTCTGCTGAAACATTATATTGATTTGATGCCTTTTAATTAGTTAGAGATTGTAACTAGCAATTCTATTCACCTATTTACTCTTCCCAAGTTATTTATTATTGACCAGAAATAGGTCTGGATGAGAGCTGTTAATACAAAAGAGCCAGGATCTGCCCAGACTTGAACAGGGGAATGAGTGGTTGAAGGTGAACCTAAAACAGATCTGAGTTGTATTCAAGGCTGTTTATTTCCTTGTTTTCAAGCCTCTCCGTTCCCTAATTTGCACGTTGCTCTCTCTTGGAATAGCCTCCACATGTATAATTGTCAATGTAAAATGTAAATCAGCACACAGTGTCATAGTCTGAGCCCCAAGACACTTCCAGTACTCTGGCAGCAATGATAGCCATTGATGGAAAAGTTGGGAAAAGAAGATAGAGTACCTAGTTTGTTTTTTCTTTTTTTCTTTAACTTCTTTTGAAATGATAGTAAGCTTTTCAATCAGAGATTATGCCCTGCTGTAGTGAAAAGGTTTGTGAGTCCCAGCTTTTTGGCTGTCTTTAGCATGATCACTTGCGTGGGTTCAATTGCTTCGTTGGCAAGCGTTTTAACACAAAGTGCTGTAATCAAAATTTTCCCTTCTCAGCATCGAGGATTAGTCCTTACTGTCCAAATCAAAGCCTGCTGGAATGGTACAAGTCTTTTTAGACTCAATGGCTGCTACTATTGTTTCTCTGATTCTGCCAGACACAATGAGACATTGGGTCTGGATTTTAATCCACCTCTTTTCCTAGGAAGATGCAGTTGGGAGACTTAAGATCTGGTCCTGTAACTTCTGTTTCACATGAGCAATCTCACTGCAGATTAAAGACTAATCATAGAAGGATTTGGAGGATTGGGCCCTTTGATTTCTCTTCATGTTAAGGCTCCTTTATCTGGATCATCCCGTTGATTATCCTTCTCCTTCTCCATATGCCTTTTGCATATGGCTTTAGAAGTAATTAGAAGGAAATAAGATTTTCTGACTTCAACTTAATCAGTAACATGTGTACTTTGAAAAGTTACATTTTTACATGACAGAGAATGCATCATCCAAAAGCAAATATCTCCAAGGTATTTGGACTCGCTTCTAACTGACATACAGGACGTTATCACAACTGTGTGGCTGCTCTTTGTTCTGACTCACAGACACTGTGAATGTTTGATAAATGTTACCTTTTTAATTCTTGATAACATTATGAAAATGTTAAGAAATGTTACAGCAGATAACCTTCCTAGACCAAACAGCAGCATTAACCATGTGAAGTTAATAACTGACTATGGGACATTTACTTAATTTACCTTTAAAAAAAGTTTTGCTCACACTGCTCAAACTTTCCCTTCATTTTTATCTCCCTTTCTCCAAGGCCACAGATAAGATTTTTCTTTTACTTACTTGCAGGTCAGCTTTCCATGACACTCAGATCTGCCTACAACCAAAACCAAATATTTATGGGTATGTGGGCATGAAACACCATAATGATAAATGTATGATTATACACCAGAATGAAAGATTTCAAGACAGTAATGTTTGCTGTCTGAGCTGGACATTTACTTAGTCTGTGTAGACAGGAGCAGGTACTTTGATATAAATCAGATGAAGTGTTTTTGAATGAATAAGTCTATATTGTGAAGTATGACTTCAGGGATCAGGACATACGGGCACACAGGTGTCATTTTGCAATGAAAGCTGTTAATGCTTTCTGTGCATGTCTAAAAACACTTTGTTTCAAGGTTGTGCTTCTGAGGATATAGCTCTGCAGGTTTCTTTTAAAGAATGAAGTGCTAAATAATGGATTAAAGGCTAAAAAAGGATTTGAAAGGTCTTCACCGTATTTTTAGCACATTTCAGTTTTACTTTTTACTCCTTAGACACACACTTCCAGACTGTATTTAAATTTGAAGCATGTCATGACATTGCACATTCTTAGAATGATCAGATAGACTTGGAAGATTTAATGTTTAACCTTCATCAATTATTACACACAGCTCCTCACCTAAGTAAGCAGATGCTTGATTTTAAGTATTTAGGAGTCACACTAGTTTTATTCTTAAACATTTTGTCAAATCAAGGACATAGTGGACTTTCATGCAATTCACAATAAGTCCTTCAGAAAATATAAATATATGCTTTGTTTTATGCAGTTTAGTGAAGAATGTAACTACCAGAGTGTTTAAATTAGATGTTTTTGTTGTCTGAGAACCCAAGTAGAAAGTCTCTTCCTCACATTTTGCCATTAGTAAGAACTTAAATTAGGTCCTTTCTCTGAGTACCTCTCACAAGAATTCTCATGGGAGAAAGCCATGATCCAGTTTCACTTGAGGTGAGTGGAAACAGGGGCGTTTCTAAAAGACACTATTGGCAAAGGTATGTCAGGAAAAGCTATACTTTAAAGTGACCACAATCTGGTGCTGTCATTTTTTTTTCATATCCTTATATATAATCATCCCAGTTTACACCACCCTACAAAATCATACTACTTCAGACATATTTGGAGGGAGTAATCTGAGGGCATGGGTCAAGCACAACCAAGGAAAATCACTTATTATTATTAATCTTTGCACTCTACCAAACAGTGCTTAACTGGTGCTAAACACCTAGAGTCCAGTTTGCTGACACCTTTCTTCAAGGACCCTAACTCATTTGATGATCTGATGTCAGTGATTTTGCTCTTGGATCCCACATAAGTTCCTAGGAATGCATAACCTACTCCATTTTCAAAAGTAAAAACCAGTTTCATCCAGCTGCAGATGGTAAGGTGACTTGTTAATAGAAATGTTCTTTCAGGATTTAGCAGTAGGAACAGTAGCAAAGTCAGAATCATCCACAAAAACTCTGGGAGATGGATTAGCCCTAATTTTCTTCTTTGTTCCCTTTCTGTCTTAAGACAAACCTTATTACACTAATTTTTCAGCTTGTTCTGTTAGCCCGCTGCCATTCGTGAAGCATGATATGAATGACATCATCTCTCTTTAAATTTTGTGAAGTTCAAAGTACAACAGAGATGGAGGAGCAGAGATGATTATTATTTCATGTCCTAGAAATTATTTAATTTCAGTTACCACAGTTTTTGAAGGATTCTGTCACATTTAGATTTCTTCAATGAATTAAAATTAGTGTTGGTATGTATTCACATTTCCAGCATTGCAGTCCTTAACCTTTGCAGCTGTAGTTTCTTGATTTTTACTTGCCAACATTGAAAATTCAACCTGAAACATGAAATTATTTCCTTTTGTTTACAGAGTTCTGATTTACCTTGTATATACTATTATGGCATCACTGAAGATGTGCTTAACTGTGGTGACCTGTTACATCTGTTGAAGTGAACATCAAAAGACCATTTAATCACTTGTAATGTTTTTTTTCCTTGCCTGGGCCAGTGTTTTTAAGGCTAGAGTTCTGCTAATGCACACTTCTGCCGGGAAGCTTCCCAAGGTGGGGCACAAGAGATGCTAAGTGGGAGAAGGAGGATGAGCAAAAGCCATTAACATTTCCCCAGCAAGGTCAAATTTGATGTTTCCTTTGTTTGTAGTATCCAAATTAAGAAGATGCTTCTCTGCTCTGAGTGTTGCCTCTACATAAACATACTCCTGGGTAATCTCAGGCTGGTCACTTCTCCTCACCATTAGCCGCCCATTAACAAGCGGATTGAAAAGGGCCCAGCACAGCTTACACAAAGCGCTGACTATTTTCCAGGAAGACCAAATTTCTCATCAGATTCATCAACACTTCAGACTATCAATAAACAAAAAAACCCATTCTCATTCTGAAAGGCTATGATCACAGGAGAAACCTTTGAGTTCTTTCTTATATTTTTTTTATTGAAAACATGTTGGGGGAAAAAAGGTGTTATCTTGCTCTTTTTTTTTTTTCCCCTGAAGCCAGTATTACCAGCCATTTTACTTGTACTTTACTATTATTATCTAGGTGATGGCTGTGACATGTTGATCATATATGGCAGTGAGAAAATTGATTTCCCTCAACAGAAATGCTTCCAATTTTCCCTGAGCCATAATTTTATGTCCACAACAAAATAAAAGGGTCATTTTCCTTAAGATGAGGGAATTGAAATCTTTGATAAAAGCCATAGTAAATGTTGTACTTTTGATTGTGGAAACTGCAGTTTTCACAAACATCTCCTGTCTGCTCTGTGTGTATGTGAGTTTCTGGGGGAGAAAAAGAGATAGAAAGGAAGCAGAAAGCAGCTTTTGGAAAGATTTTTTTTTTTTGGAAGTTGCTTTAAGAAGTTCTGCAAATCTACAAATTCTTCCTGGGCACAACTGTTTGCTTTGCCAGTGAAAATTTAGGACTCTACCTTTAGCTTTCAGTCAGGATTCTCCTTTTCAAAAATTACTCTAGGTAAAACCACACTTCACAATCACCTGTTTCTATGTATGACTGCCTAATTTTCTTGCGTGAGTTTGAAAAATAGGGGGGGAAATTGGGAATTATTTATATAAATAAAATTACAAAAATTTGCGCTCCTTAAGAGACTATAATCACAGTGGACCCCAAAAAAAAGTAAAAAAGCTTTTTTGTCACCCTTAAAGAAGGATCTCTTCTATTGTTTGAGGTTTTTTGGTAGGTTTTTTCTGGGTTTTTTGGGGTTTTTTTGTTTGTTTGGTTTTTTTTTTTTTTTTTTTTGAAAGAGGATCTCTTTTACCCTTAAACAATCCTGTAGCTATCTTTATTAAATTAGCCACTTCAGGGAAGATACAGAACCTATTGGCTAATGAAAAAATCTACTTAATACTTATTCTTCTGTTTGAAAATTATTTAAATATATAATTGACACTTTTTAAATGTTTGTTTTGTTTTGACTCTCTACAATAGCAGATATGGAAGGTCTAGGAAGCTGACCAAGCACAGTTTTTCATTTAAATTGGTTTTCTTCAATAGTCAGAAAGAAATCTATGCTGAATCCTTGAATATTCAGGAAATCTTGAAAACTGACCTTTTGGTACTTTTCTGCATTGATTTTTTATGTCCATAGTCCCATGTGTGAGTGTAATGCATGTGATAATGTCTCACTAGAAGTTTTTGCCTCTATCAAACTACACTCTTTGATATCTCACTTCTACAAGATGAAAGACTCCCATAATTGGCCTCATCTCAGTTTGGTTTGTGGAGTGGCCAGGGAATTGTGCCCAATCAAAGTTGTGTTTCCAGAATTTACAGTGAAGGAGACAAGGAGCTAGAGACAAAGCATGAAGAGTTTTTTCCCTAAGAGTCTGATCTAAGTCTGGTACCTGAAGACAGACATAAAGAATAGCTGTTATTTTGACAGAAATACAGCGTCAGGTAAATAAGAAGTTTTCTCTTACTTTCATAGAAGTGAGACAGAGTTTACTCAGTTTGATGGCTTGATGGTTTTTCCTTGTCTGCATTTCTTCATACGTAGCTTTTTTCCTGAGTTTTCTTTGCTTATAAGTAGGGAAATGTTGCAGGAACTCAGCATTTAAGGAATACGGGAGTGCAAAGTTTTATTAAGATGCTGAGATGATGTTAACAGCAAAAGAGAGTAGTGATTTAGAAGTGCCTTGCATGTTATATATATATTGTTCACAACATCCAGAAGATGTGCATTTGACAGAAGAGATAATCTTGTGATCTCTTTGCTTATTTCATCTGTACTCAAGAGAGAAGAGAGATGGAGGTCAGTTCAGATGCATGGGTTCTGATTGTTCCACCAGGGACATGAACAGGAGGCAGTAAGTCATGAAACAAGGATAATGTTGAAAAAAAATCACAAGAGCTTTTTCTGAGACAGTAATTTTCCCAAAGCCAAGCAAAGTAATTCTTTCCTTTCTACTTGGAAGGTATTTTTTTATTAGTACTATAATTATAAAACCATCATTCCAATATTTATTTTTAATCTCCGTGGATTAGATTGTTGCAAAAAGAAGGCCATGCTTTTTGCACAGCTGGTGTTGGAAGGGCTTAGTTACAAGAACTTTGCATTTTGTGTTCTCTGCATGGTATATGAGAGCATAGATTGGAAAAATTTTCTGAGGTTGCTGCTGAGTTTTGGGTTTTTTTATTGAGGTACAGCACAGTACAGAAGTTTCCTTGTGCGTGATATTCACAGGCAGAACTACTGTCAAGGGAGGTACATCTTGAGAACAAAAGGACTACTGCATTTTGCTTAGAAGTGTAGGAAAAAAGTCACCCACAAAAGTGGAAAGAACATACACAATAAAAAGCAAGATCTGCTTTCTGGTGGAGTGAGTGAGAGGCAGACAGATTTATTATGACATTATGTCTCATCAGATAGAACCAGCTCTGTAGCATAAAAAGAACTTGAGAGACAGAAACAGATGCTAGAATGGGGCTTTTCTTTTTCCTCCTAGAATAGACACACTTTTGTGTTCTTGTCTTTAATATTAATTCAGAAAAGAGTATAAGAATGAAAAAGTTTGGTTTTGAGGTGACATTGATACCAGGAGAGACATTATTGGTGCCTTTTGCTGTCGTCTCTCAGTGGAAGGAGGAACTCAAACATCCTGAAATTCCTGGACAGCCAATGCCTGGTTTGATCTTGGAGACTGACAGCCAACCATGTTTTACATGCACTGTGTTTTTCAAACCTTTGTTAAGTGTTTGGAATTGCAAATTGTGGTTTATGGAACACTGGGGGCCATCATCCACTACAGCTGAGAGTGGGTGATGGGAAATGGGGTAGCAAAGAGGACCTGTGTCTGCTGGGATGCTGATTACAAGGAAAAAAGTACATGGGAGCTAGATATGCTTGGAAATCTTAGGGTAGGTGGTTGTGCCTGCATTGATTTTTATGTCCATAGTCCCATGTGTGAGTGTAATGCATGTGATAATGTCTCACTAGAAGTTTTTGCCTCTATCAAACTACACTCTTTGATATCTCACTTCTACAAGATGAAAGACTCCCATAATTGGCCTCATCTCAGTTTGGTTTGTGGAGTGGCCAGGGAATTGTGCCCAATCAAAGTTGTGTTTCCAGAATTTACAGTGAAGGAGACAAGGAGCTAGAGACAAAGCATGAAGAGTTTTTTCCCTAAGAGTCTGATCTAAGTCTGGTACCTGAAGACAGACATAAAGAATAGCTGTTATTTTGACAGAAATACAGCGTCAGGTAAATAAGAAGTTTTCTCTTACTTTCATAGAAGTGAGACAGAGTTTACTCAGTTTGATGGCTTGATGGTTTTTCCTTGTCTGCATTTCTTCATATGTAGCTTTTTTCCTGAGTTTTCTTTGCTTATAAGTAGGGAAATGTTGCAGGAACTCAGCATTTAAGGAATACGGGAGTGCAAAGTTTTATTAAGATGCTGAGATGATGTTAACAGCAAAAGAGAGTAGTGATTTAGAAGTGCCTTGCATGTTATATATATATTGTTCACAACATCCAGAAGATGTGCATTTGACAGAAGAGATAATCTTGTGATCTCTTTGGTTATTTCATCTGTACTCAAGAGAGAAGAGAGATGGAGGTCAGTTCAGATGCATGGGTTCTGATTGTTCCACCAGGGATATGAACAGGAGGCAGTAAGTCATGAAACAAGGATAATGTTGAAAAAAAATCACAAGAGCTTTTTCTGAGACAGTAATTTTCCCAAAGCCAAGCAAAGTAATTCTTTCCTTTCTACTTGGAAGGTATTTTTTTATTAGTGCTATAATTATAAAACCATCATTCCAATATTTATTTTTAATCTCCGTGGATTAGATTGTTGCAAAAAGAAGGCCATGCTTTTTGCACAGCTGGTGTTGGAAGGGCTTAGTTACAAGAAGAACTTTGCATTTTGTGTTCTCTGCATGGTATATGAGAGCATAGATTGGAAAAATTTTCTGAGGTTGCTGCTGAGTTTTGGGTTTTTTTACTGAGGTACAGCACAGTACAGAAGTTTCCTTGTGCGTGATATTCACAGGCAGAACTACTGTCAAGGGAGGTACATCTTGAGAACAAAAGGACTACTGCATTTTGCTTAGAAGTGTAGGAAAAAAGTCACCCACAAAAGTGGAAAGAACATACACAATAAAAAGCAAGATCTACTTTCTGGTGGAGTGAGTGAGAGGCAGACAGATTTATTATGACATTATGTCTCATCAGATAGAACCAGCTCTGTAGCATAAAAAGAACTTGAGAGACAGAAACAGATGCTAGAATGGGGCTTTTCTTTTTCCTCCTAGAATAGACACACTTTTGTGTTCTTGTCTTTAATATTAATTCAGAAAACAGTATAAGAATGAAAAAGTTTGGTTTTGAGGTGACATTGATACCAGGAGAGACATTATTGGTGCCTTTTGCTGTCCTCTCTCAGTGGAAGGAGGAACTCAAACATCCTGAAATTCCTGGACAGCCAATGCCTGGTTTGATCTTGGAGACTGACAGCCAACCATGTTTTACATGCACTGTGTTTTTCAAACCTTTGTTAAGTGTTTGGAATTGCAAATTGTGGTTTATGGAACACTGGGGGCCATCATCCACTACAGCTGAGAGTGGGTGATGGGAAATGGGATAGCAAAGAGGAGCTGTGTCTGCTGGGATGATGATTACAAGGAAAAAAGTACATGGGAGCTAGATGTGCTTGGAAATCTTAGGGTAGGTGGTTGTGCATCATACACACTCCCTGTGCTCCTGTTCCCAGAACTTCTCAAGGGAGGCTCCTCAGCATCTTGTGTTGCTGTGTAAATGCTAAACCATTTTGGGGCAGTACATAGCATTGTGCAGTTGTTCTCAGAACTGAGTAGGGCAGGTTCTACCAGGAGCTGCATCTGAGCAATTCTGTTCAGAGAGCTCACCCACCAGTAACTGAGAAAGGAACCTGCACCATCTCGGGTATGCAAATCAATAAACATATTTGTGATCCAGTTGGTGTCTAGCTGTTTAACAGAACATTTCCACATGAAACAATTTCTTCAAGATTTTTCAAAAAGACAGGAAATGCTGTTGTTAAAGTGCAACTCTTCAGGGTTCCTTGGAGCACTGGAGACTACTCAGTTTCACCCAGCAGGCAGATTTTAAAGGAAAAAACCTGATGAATATGTACCTTATTAAACAATAACACTACTGTTGCATATTCCTAATTCTCAAATTTATCACCTTAAATCAGCTGGATTCCAGGTTTGTCTGACCAAATTCCAACAGCTCTTATGGGAGGAAAATGTCAAGTAGCAAATGTTTTTCAAAAGGCATTGTTTCTTTGAATAAAACTGAGATATAAATAACTGGTATTCATAGTCAAAGTGAGACAAAATGCATTGAAAAGAAAGTCTGAATTGAAAGGGTAAGAAACTGACATTCTGGGAAAATGAAAACCATTTTGATACATGCTCATGCAAAAAATACTTGTGAAAGTGCTGCTTTACTATACTTGAGTGCACATTTTATACCCTGTCTGTAAAGGAAGGTAAAAATATTTGCCATTGTCATCCTTAACATTTGCCTGTTATTTTCCTTAGGGAATCTGCATTCTCTAATCATTGATTGTTTTATTAGAGTAGGGTTATTTGTCCTTCCTTTTCCTTTCCTTTGTATTTCCCTGGATCTCTACAGATTTAGAATTTTTAGATACTACTTTTTTCTCTCAGATACTTTTTCCATCATCAAAAATACTATTTCTTAAGGACCAAATCCACACCTACATGGTGATGATTTGAGAATCCCATGAGGAGACATGGATGATGCTGCCTTACTAACATCTGCAGATATTTTCAGGTTTTCAAGAATGGTAGAAAATTAAATCATGGAAATCAAACACTGAATATGCAAAACTAAGACCCACCCAACAGGGTTGCTTATGAAAATTTGAGTCGGACTAAAATATAGATCATCCAAGCCAGAATCAAGGAACAAAACTGTTCCTATTTGATGCTCAGCTCTTCCAGATGTATTTCCTAGTGGGCAGTTTGCCAGTATGGGATAATGTTACCAAAACATCTTTCTCTTAGCAGCCAAGTGAATCAGGGAAACAAGATACATTGGCAAATGAGAAACAAATCACAAGGCAGACAAGAGCTGCCCTGAACAATGGTGTGGAGGTGGTTGGCACAGCCAAGGTAAGAATTAAGAGACATCTCAGAAAACGTTTGAATGACTGGAACAAAATTTATTCCATATCTCTTCCAGGAGTGTCCTTTGCTGCAGCAGCGTGCTCCATCTGTGACACAGGTCCAGTGCAGAACTTGTATTGCTCATCCATATAAAATCCATGTAAAATATCTCTTACCATATCTGTGAGGTTACTAAGCCCTGTCTGCTGATAGAGCAGTGTAACTGGGACATAGTAGAGGAGACACTTGAATTCCATAGCAGTAAGAAGGTTATAGCTGTCTTTGTATCCTACTGGAATATTGCAGATGCTATACTCTTTCTTGTTTATCTATTTTAAATAGTGCAGAATTTGGTACCTTTTGTAAGAATAAGGCTTTATTTCTTTCATGATTTTTAATATATTTCTCCATGTATCTCATGATCCTGTAACATGAGATTTGGTGAAATATTACTGCATATTGATCCTGTAGACTGCAGATCGAGATGGAGCAATTGGGGCAAGTAAAATGCTGTTCTTGCTTAAGGAGCACAGACTGGTGGTCCCACCATCAGGGATGTAGGTACAAAGTCTCATTCAAGAGACAAGTCTGGTTACTTACTCTTCAACATATTAGAAGAGAAATACCTAAATTCACAGCTGGAGGTTGGAACCAAAGAGACAATTCCAAAGGTCAAGCAGACCTTTCCTTTTTAATGGGTAACAGGCCTTACTGACTATTATTAGAAGTGATTTGGCGCTTCAACGTGCAATAGGCATAGAGTGAGATTTTTCAAAACCATTACACATCTAATTTACATTGACTGAAAATCCCATGAGACACCTAAATACCTCTGGACAACCTTACTGTGCCAATTCATAAATCACTTATCTTCCTCTTTCCTCACACTGAGCAAACTCCTGATTTTTACTGTGTGAATCATTATGAATTCCTGTTCCCTTGATTAGGATGCCAAGTTTACATGTAAACAATTTCCAGCCATTATGGGAAACCTTTGTAAGCAATGCTTTCTTCCTTTGTTTGTTTGTTTTTTGGGGTTTTTTTGGAATACTGGTCGCAGTTCTCTGCAGTCACCCTGCTGCTGAGCATGCGGATCAGATTCAGACCAGGGCAGTGTGATGCAACAAGCTGAATTTCTTGACTGACCTTCAGCCTTCCCCCTCCGTGGAGAAATACAGCTTTCTGTTCTAACTGAAAGTCAGCAACAGGGGCCAACTGAAATGTAATTCTTTTCACTCTTTTGCAGAAGCAACAAAAAGGTTGCTTCTGTAGATGAGAAATTCTCTTGCTCATCTCTACTGGAGACTGAATTGTTTATTGTATTGACTGCCCATCATTGTGGGCTGGGTTTTAACAGATATGACAATTTATCTGTATCAAGGATGGGGGGGGTGGGGTGCTGTTGTGATACATTAAATACCTTTGCAATCTTTTTTTTTTCTTTCTATCTTTCTTTCTCTCTCTCTTTTTTTCTCTAAGCACTAAATCTCAGCATGACTATATCCTGCAGTGGAAAATTACTACCATTCAGAAATGTGCCTTGCTGCATTACGGTTGTATATTTGAAGACTCAAAGCTCTATCTGCAGCACAAAGGCAGGCTCAACAAATGACTGAGCATCTTTGGTCCTTTATCACAACACTTTATGCCAGTATTTTCTACTTGGTATGAGTGAATGTATATTTGTTAAATTATTATTATTGCTTTTTTATATAATATTTATGCATCTGCATTGAAATGTCATGTTATCATTAATATCCATCTGAAATTGTTTCTAGTAGGATCAGAATCTCTCCATGAATGAATGAATAAATGAATGTTTTTACAGCATCAGATGATAAAATTTGCAAATCTCTTTATCAAAATGATTGTATGGGAAGATATTTAAAATGAGGCATTATTTTTAGACCAAATTCAGAGAGACACACTCCTTGTCAGCTCTGTGTCTAAGATACAAAAGGCACGAGGATCCTGCTACACCTATCCTTTTTGGGGGGTTGATTTTTAAGAATTTCTCTTTCAATATGCACTTGAATCCACATTAGAAGCAGTCAGAGGCTTTTAAGGGGAGAAAATCTCAGGACAGTGTACAGAATCAGAGCCAGGGTCGTGACCTTGACTATTGATCCAGCCTCTCTTATTTCCACAGCTTGCTGAGGCTTGTTCTTCCAACCTGCTGGTGTACATTAGAGCAGAAATCCATAACATGGCCATGTTCATCCAAGCACAGGAAGAAACTAAATTAAATGTTAAAAAACAATCTGAGGCTGGAGTTGGAGACAATTCATCATGATCCTAGACGTCAGGCAGGTAGGATGACCAAGAGTTCCTCAGCCAATAGACCCCAAACAGAATATGGAGGGTCCTCACTGCCTCATTTGTCAGGTACAGAGCAGATACTCGGAAAAACACTGAGGGGAAAAAAAGTGTACCGAAGGTCAGCGTTTTAATTCCCAACCATGCACAAATATTCATCTTTTGGAATGCAACCTGTAATTGAGGTTTAGGGGAGAAAGGGAGGGCGATAAAAAATATCTGACATTAATAAATTAGCAGTCAAAACTAGAAGAAAATAAAATGTAGCATGGAAGTAGTGTAGTAAAAATTGAGTTCTTACAGTTTCTTACCCAAGTGAGTTCTTACAACTCTGGATCAAGGTTTAAGAGAAGAATTTGACTACAGACTTGAGTAACCTATTAAAACCAGCAGTCTGTCTTTTTCACTTTCAAAGGTTATGTCTGTGGACTGCTAACCTTCCTTCTTGATGAAAAGGGTTTATAGCTGTATGGTCTGTGGGGCATAGAATGGAGAATAAAAGAGAGATTGTGTAGGCTGTTTGAACTGTTTAGAAACTTCTCTTGACTTCTTCTCTAACAGTTGTTATTTGTACTGGACAGAGAACACATCCCTTATGTACTCACCCAAAACATGTGACCTAAAGAATCCATCTTAGGTGGCAGTATTTTCTTCTGGAAACTAGAGAACATACACACCTTGACAATAAATACTGTGCAAGTACTGTGGTGATTGAAAATATTCACAAATACACTCTGCATAGGTGCTGTTCAAAATTAGCTGGCTGGTGAGAAAGAAGAACTTGCCAGTTTTGTGAACATGAATTAAATTTCCTATTGTGGTTGAATTGTGTTCTCTCTTGAAACATGGATAAGCAGGTGTCTGAGCTGAAAATAGACTTCTGCCCTTTAATTTTATTCCTAAGTTATGTTACACTATTTGTGCGTTATCAGCATGTGCTGTTAAACCTCATCATGCTGAATGCCAATCTGATGAAACATAATAAGACATAACACAGTTTGACAGCTAATATTTAAAGAAGAAATCTTATCTCTCACTATCTAAATAGCAAAGGGCTCCCATTCAGACTCTTAGAGATTCTTAGTGGATATCTTGAGAGAGCAGTTAACCTGAGCTTTCTCAGAATGGTTCCCCAATATAGACAGCAGCTTTGTATGTGTGTAAGCTTAAAACACAATGCACTCTCACAGATTGGTAAATTCACACCAAACAATTCCTGAACTTCCTTTTTAATCTGTAGTGCTCTAAGCAAGACTGTGTAGGAAATAGGGGTAAACTGATGGAATTTTGTTCCCTAGACCTCTCTTACCAAATACTATGCAATATTCAAATGAAATTATGTATTTTAACAATCCAATGAAAAAATAGGTAATTTCCAGTTAAAAAATGTGGGAAAGATGTGATATATCAGGTATAAGAGTTTGATGAACATAAAGTCCTGCATGCTGTACATCACAAACTGCTCTGTTTTCTTGTCTGGCTCTTTTCAGTTCATTTTTCTGCATTATTATTACTTTCCATTCACACAGGCTTAACAGATTACTTGAAGATTTACATATTGGTAGAAGATCTGTACTCTACTGTTAAAGATTTATACTTTGCCATCTTTTTCAAGTGTCTGGATTCCTACCTTCATCCATCATTGGCCCAATTTCTACCACCAAAAACTAACTTAGAGTTAATACTGTTAACTTACAGTAATTTCAAAATAAATGAAAAATATGGATACTTGTGAATAAATATTGGGGCAAAAATACCATATGCTGAGCACTTGCTATAAAAGAATCTCAGCTTTAATTCTTTGGAAAATTTGACTTGAATATATCTGAGTTGCATGATAACTTTCTAAATTGTAAAACCTTTGAAAATTATTCAGGTTGAAAGGAATTTCACTGCTAGTGAAAAGATCCATCTGCTTCCCAAAACATTTTTTTTTTTTTTCTGAAAATTTAGGATCAACTTTATATCTGCCAAAATCATGCTGATTTTGTGTGTACATCTGCTGCCACTGAATTGCAGAAACACCCGTGATCCAGACTGCCAAGCCTCTGTGATAATCTCTGTCCAGATGATGAGTTGTGTGCATCCAGAACCCCACTCTGAGGGACATGAGGTCAGCACACACTCCTGATAATTCCTCCTGCCCTCACCTATGCACACACCTGTCCTTGCCAGCTCCCACACAAATACCAGCACCAGACAGACCTGAATCCTCAGAGAGAGCTGAAACAAAATGCAAAGCCTTTCTCAATTTGTCCAGGTAGGAACTGTTCTCATGGCAGTTCTAACATTCTAACAAATGGGCACTTCCCAATTGTGCTGATAATGCTCCATGGCTGTTCCCTGGAAACCTTACTCATGACAATATTTAACTTCCTAGTTTCCCAATAATCAAACAACAGAAAACCACACCAGCAGGATACGGAATATTCTTTCAGGGAAATTCAGTCAATTTTTGTCAAATTCAGCAACACTGAAATATTAATTTCACATAGCACATTAGCAGCTTGAATCTACATACATGTTTGTGTTGGGTTAATGATTTAGTGTGTTTGAATGAGCAGGAAGAGACAAAATGAAGGAGAAATGCGTCAGAAGTTATGGCTTTGAGAATCCACTTAATAGAATGACCTAATAAACTTATTTTTTAAAAAATCAGGAGCACATGCTTCTGAGAAACCTAATGTTTTATGGCAGTCCTGGACAGTCTAGGGAGACAAAAATTCCAATGGGGTATAGGCAGCTATTTTGCACTGATTTTGCAGTAACTGTTGAATCTCATAAATCTACATTTTAGTGCCTTAATCTAGTGTTTACTACACCTTAATCCAAAAGATTTTGCAAAGTTATCTACACAGTTTTAGGGTACCTTCATCTGTGTGTGCTTTCCTTAGACTGAATGTGATCCTACATATTGTTTCGCCCTGAAATCAGAAAATAATACATGAATGAAACAAACATTGTTGAGCTAAATGTAAGCTGCATCACATAAGACTCCTAAACATTGTTATTTGACCACATAGATTTCTGAAATGCCATGAAAAAACCACATATTCCCCTTTCATTTGGAATTGGTATTCTTAACTTTTACACCCAGTTAACTTCATAAAAAGCAGATTTGAAAACAGTTTTGTAGTACAGTAGTTAGAATAAGAATCTCTGAGGATACATAATTTTAATTGTTTGCCTAACTTAGCTGTGAAATTTGAGCCACCTTTTTATTGCACTTGAGCCCACACTTCCTCTTCAAAACACATCAGGGCAGTTCCCCACTGCTTAGGTAATAGGCAAGAGTGTGGCTGATAATTTGCTTCACTGGAGTCCTCGTATTTTCTTTCTTGCATGAAGGAAAGTGGCATCAGTATTTAGATGTGCAGCAATAGAAACAGAACAGGATTTAAAAGTCAGAACCTAATTCATCGTGGTGTCTTTATGGACTGTAATCCAGTAGAACTCAATAATGCTCTGCAGTGAAAAAAGTACCATCAAAAGTAAAGTTTGAATCTTTTTTAGTAGTACTGCACAATTGTCTTTTTTTAAGACATCACAGAGGACTTAAAGGACTATGACAGATAAATGCAGTCTTTAAAGCTACTCATGCATTCTTAATGGACAGCCTGTTAATTTGAGGTCTAGGTCAAGAATTTGAATGCCATTTACTAAACACCTCTTTGTCAACAAAAGCTAGTTTTCCCTTAGGGTAAATTGTAACTCATTAATTGTAATTAAATTAAACATATGCGACAACTAGAAAACCCAGGGTGCATTCTGTGAGGAACATCATCCTAGCAGTCCATGGCTGAGTGCTGGGATGTTCTGGGGTTCTGCAAGTGAGGAGATAATATGTCCTTAGCTAAATAACACATTGAATAAAGAGGGCAAGTAGTAAATATCTTACCCAATTAATATTTTTTCCATTAGATAGTAAATATAAAAAAATATTAACATTAAATATCATTTAGGGATTTTTGCAAGTTTAAGCTAATAGACATGATATTCAAGATATTTTGCATCCTGTATATCAACCATAAGAAAATATAATTTTAAGCCTGTATTTATGTTTATGTCAGCAATCAAGCTGTGTTAACAGCAGAGACCTTTTTGTTTAGAAGCTCTGTATAATCCATCCTCAGATTCTAAATTAAATCAGTTTGGTTGTCAAAGAGGAGTCCCTAATGGGCAATGGTCCACATCACAAAGCCATCAGGTAATTGCCACTATTTGGCATATTTGGCAGTTCCTATTAGGTGAGGCCCAGGCCTGAGCTGTACGCTGAAGTGTTCGTTATATCATTGCAGATTGGAGACACCAAACAATGATTGGGATGGAAAGGATGTACTGGTTTGGACATGGCATTTTTTGGTCAAAATGAGGAAGCAGATTTTATTCAAGAGATTTAGAGGCTTTTGACGCTTTTGTGCATGGTGGAAATTGCTATTTTGGTCTAAACTGAAGCAATTGGCTTTAAGGGGTTTTAGCATTTTCATTTTTACAAAAGTGATTTTATTTCCAATTCATTTTCTATAATTATTATAAATTCCTTAAATGCTTTTCATATAGTTGGCAGGAAGAATAGTTTTAGTAGAATGTTTAGTCTGCTTTCATGTGAAAAAATATAGTGGGCTGAGAAACAGTGTGCTGAAGTCTGATCCACAAGGAGAGAGAGAGCTCTGGTGCATACAGATGCTGCCGCTGCATTTGTGATCTGAACAGTAAGTGGCTAACTTGAAGACTGAGGACATTCAGAAACAGTAGATAACTGACCTTGTGGTTTTGTTGAGCTATGTGCTTATAAAAATTCAGTTAACATGTTCTCCGCAGTTTCCTAGCTGCAACTCTGTTGGGAGCACATCTCTATTTAAAACACACGTGTTGTTTAGCATCACTATTTGTATCAAAATCCCCACTGTGAATAGTCAAGTGACAAATATTAAAGTGGGGAACCATGTATAAACAGGAGTACCAGGCCCCTTTGAATGTGTTTGGAAAATGTTAAATGGAGTGTAGGTGGAAGATATACCTCATGGAGGGGAAGGTATACCTCATCTCTTTCCTATGTTATTTACTCAGGAGAAACATAATAACATGTTATTATTAAACACCCTGGTATTGCAGATGTATGAGCTCTACATAAAAACTAATCCATGAACTCCTGCATCTAAGGCTTCTTTCACATTACTGACTACACCATCCAAGGATCTCTCTCACCTTCCTCATGGATCTAGTTGTGAGGAGAAGAGCATCTCAGCAGCAGCAAACATCCCATGGTCAGGGGTTCTGACTCAGAGAGGCAGTTTCACTAACAGATGGCCAGCACTGTGAAAAGTTTGAACCACTGCCTGCTGTACAAAATGCAAGCTACTGTGCAACTGATATGATTACATGAGAAATGCAAACTCCCAAAAAGGCTGCAAAGCAGAGGGAGACAGGAAGATAAGTATCAGGTTTGCTTCCTTCACTGGCACTAGAAACACAATCTTGAGAAGAAGCCATTTCCTGGGAGCTAAGCAAGCCTTGATGTGAATGCTGGCTCTGTCACAACTTACTCCTGGGGACTGGGAGTTAATAAACCTATAGAGCACAGGGAGTTCCTTTTTCCTACTTCAAGTTACAATGTAGCAATGCTTAGATAATACAGGAGTAATGAAGGGTAGGAATTACTGGTTTAGTTGACAAAGTTTTGTCCAGCTTTCGTTCAGCTCCTTTAACAGAGCTTGGCATGAATCCTTGCTTCTTCATATCTTCTCTTTTCTGTTTACTTCTTTTGGTGAGCTTGCCCTATCAAAAGCTTTCTGAGAAATCACTGTTTAAGCTAAGAAAGCTTCTGTTTCACAAGTAGCTGGATAGAAGCTGCGTGGGGTTATATACACACTGGTTTCAACCACAACCTGTGAAGTTCTTTGCTGTGCCCTCGCTGTGATAAGCTCTTTTTTCCCTTTCTCTGTTAGTGACCATTGTGCTGTGGCTTGTCTCTTGCCAGTCTGAGGCAGTTTATTTGTGAAACTGAGTGATGATCAGGAGGTGGCATACCTGTTTTGCTTTCCAAGGTGTTGTAGACTCCTCATCACTCAATGTGAGGAGTACACTCCTGCTTGCTTTGTCCCCTGGAGGGTTTTCCTATCTGGTTTACTGCATATGAAAAAAAAATTGCTTTCAGAGTCCTGACATTTATACATCCAGTCACCTCCCATCTTGCTACCAGAAAGAGAGAGAATGGCCTCTCCCACCACTGACTTGTTAAATTTTCTATTTAAATCCATAATTGGAAAACTGTGACTGGGAATTTGTTAGGTGCAACATGAAGTGTGAGGCTTTGCTATGACACTTGGCTTTGTCTGGAAGTCAGATGCGTGTAAAAGATGCTCCTCATATGTCAGCAGGTACCACTCCTCTGTAGGCTGGCTGAACTTAGCAGGTTATGGCCTTTTCTGACCATGGATGGACACAGTCTTGAAACTGCCCAGCCGTTTTCCCAAACCTCAAGGTTTGCACTCACATTTGCACTGTGGCTGTGGTCCTTCACCACAGCTCCTTACCTACCCAGGTGGCCATAGGCCCCTCAATCACTTTGACTTTTGTTACTGAAAATGACCTTTACTCATTCAGTTGGGACACATTACAAAATTTTGGTTTTGAATCCCATTGGCTCTGTTTTTATTGAAGTTGCAAGGAAAGAAAAAAAAAAACCTGACTGGTTTTAGCCTATCTGGTCATCTCAAAAAAAACCCTTTTTTTGCTTCTGCAAATACTAGGCATCCCATAGCAAGTATCATGTCATTTGTAATTATACCATGATGACAGTGATCACAGCTTTATCACTGTGGTCACAAGAAAATAATGGAGGTTCAGTAAGTGCAAGCAAAATATCCCTTGCTGGGGCCCTTGAGGGGCTGCTTGTGACCAGAATCTAAAGTCAGGAAGGACTGCTGTGAAGGAGTGGTCACAGCCTCCTCCCATCATACCAGGTTCATCAAAACCTCCCTCCCCACCCAGAATAAGTGTGGGCATGGGACAGCAGTTCCACTGCTTCTGGTTCCATTAAATACTCTGTAAAATCTTCCACATTTGTGAAATACAGGAAATCATGGCTAAAGCTAGTAAAAGAAAATAGTTCAGACAGAGAGAAAGCACTGATATAAGTAATACATCTCATGTTAGCTTGCTTGGGGGTGTTGAATTTCTGGCTGTTTGGCTGTATGATTGCCACTGTTTAGACTGGTCAACTGTTTGTGATTTGATGAATTGGATGCTCTACTTCCCCGTAAAATGAGGGTTTATGCAGATACATCAGTGCCATGGGACATTATTGCTAGGTTTTTTCCCCAGTACAAGCACCTTCTGTCCAAAATATGAGATCAGACTGAAAACACTTTTCAATTGGGAAAAAAGTTACTAGGTCACTTCTACGTCTGTAATAACTCTGAGAAGCTATTTTTTTAACTAATAGTATTAATATTTCCTTTCCTCTGTCAGGAATTGATGACATTTTTCTGTGAGGATATGTGTGTATATCTCTATTAGACTACTTCTCATGACAAGAATCTTCATGTTGTTTGACAGTTTCAGACAATGCTAATATTCTTTTCTACTTGCTTAGAGCTTGTTTGTTACTGAAGGTCCCCAGCTAGGTATTAATTAGCATTGACTCCATGATCCTCAGAAGGCTGATCAATCACTTTATTATACTATACTTATTAAGAAACCCATCACCCTTACAGACAGTCAATAAGAATTGATAAACAATTCTTATCATCACTTGCTGCACCTGTTGTGAACAGGTGGAATGTGTTATGGAGATTTGTTTACCAAAGAGTGGTTTCTTAATTGGCCACTGGTGATGGTGTTTAAATTGAAGGACCAGTTGGATTCAGGTGGACCCAGTTGGATTCAGGCGGACCCAGATGGGCCTTCAATCTAAACACCATCACCACTGGCCAATTAAGAAATCTCCCTTTGATAAACAAATCTCCATAACACATTCCACCTGTTCACAACAACAGGTGTAGCAAGAGAAGATAAGAATTGCTTATCATTCTTTTCTCTGGTCTTCTCACAGCTTTCCCTAGGACAATGCCTGGGAAAGCTCTGTGTTTCTCTCTGTGGTCAGAGTGCTGCTGCCACACTTGTGCTCTGGGGGAATGGTTTGTGTGTGCAGCGTACAGCCACCTCACACAACAGGCCTGCTGTGCCCTGGCATGAAGAACACAAAGGTTTTGCTGAGGAGGGATGCACAAGCCCAGCTTTTCCTGGCTGTTTCTGCCAGGCCATGGGCTGCACCACACCTGAGGTTCTTCATCTGACTCCAAGGCCATCATGAGTGAAGTGAGCAGCGGCCTCTTGTCTCCTCCATTCCCCTGGCAGAGCTCTCTCGTGTAGCCTACGAGCTTAGTGGCCATAATGACTCTGGGATAAAAATACTTCAAGGAGCTGTACTGACAAAGGAGGATGGATAAAAGGCATCATATGCCTTTCCATGGCAGACTGCATAAGGACACTTGAAAGGCAGAGTAGTGTGTGGTGCCTGCTGGGCTGTCTGAGGAGAGCGGCTGACACACAGATAAGAGATCTGTTGGGTGCTGTGGGTGCTCACCCCTGATTTGGTTCATATAATTGAATCCTCCTGGACTGAAGGAGTGTGCAGCTCCGTGAGGAAAAAGAGTGAGGCAATTCATGACAGAAAATGTCAGGGAAAAATAGGGAACAGGACTGTGTGGCCGCATCCCTGGCTGCAGTACCCTTCTCCTGCTTTGGTTTCTTCATTTTGTATTCTTGGGTGTTTCTTATGAAAAGTAAAGGCTCAGGAATTCAGAAGCAATGGAGTGTAATTAAAGCAAGGCGTTTCACCTGTTGCTAGAATTCTTGTTTGCTGTAAAGTCAGGAGACAAATATTAAAAAACCTGATCTTCTTAGGGGTTGATGCTATAGCACAGATTAAGGGATAAGATATTAAACAGCAGAGTTATTAACTGTTTTTCATCTGGTTTTACAAATGAAGATGGTGGAGATTTACTTAGACTGCATTAGATGTTTAAGGCTAACAGATGAAGAATTAGGAAGTGTGCAGATTAACACGAGTAATGATTAAGAAAAGCTTACAGGCTCTAAATCCTATTACTGTTTTTGACAAATGAGAAGGGATACAAAAAGTATATGCATAAATGTGGTTTGAAGGGTTGAGGAAGACCTTGGAAACAGTGAAACTCTGCCTCTGGAAACAGGTAGAGCAAGGCCTGGTTTGGTTTTGTGCTCTGAATATCATTGCAACAATAAAGTTAACTTTGACAAACTCCCAGCTCTTTAGAGATCTCTGATTTACCCTTTTTTCTGTGACCTATTGGCTCTGAATTTGTTTGGTACCTGTCTAGCACTGGCTGCATGATATCGAGAAGCACTGTGTGGCCTGCAGGTTGTTACCTGTTTGACTGAGACTGCACAAGTCAGACTTGAAAGGCAAACCTGGGTCATTTGGTTTATACATAACAAATAGTCCTTATCCAAGCACTCTGTTGTTACTTCAGCTGCAAGAAAAAGGGTCTTTGTTGTGGACATATGGGGTTTTGAGGAAATGGTTACTGTCAGTGTAAAATATAAAACTATGGCAGAAGTTTTACAGAATTAGCAGTAGTACAAAGATTTCTATGTTTGAAACTCATAATTTTACCTCTTGAGATAAAAGCATCTTAGTACCTGAGAAGTATTGCAATTAATATTTTGGTAAAAGCCACCTTGTCTCTTTCTGGGTCCTGCTTTATCACTTCTGGGAGAAAAACAAAAGAAGGCTGACCCATACAGATGGCCTCAAGGGTGGGGGGGATGCTAAGAGGAGTGTGTTTGAAACCCAAGAAAAAATAAAAGGGCTGAAAGAAAAAGGTTTTTGGAAGTTTTGGGGGAGGAAGAAGGGTAGGCTCATGTGCTTGGACATAAAAAAGCTGAAATAAAGGAGAGGAGAGAAACAGAAAGTATGTGGCAAGAGGAATTTCATCTACTCCTCACCAAAGCTGGAGTTAAGAGACTGTAAAGGTAAGAGAGGCAGCTGCAAGCAGGGAGCTGGCAAGTGTTGTGAAGGAGTTGGTGCCGGTGTAGTGCTGGCTGGCACTGCTTGGGAAATCTTGCTGAGAGGGAAAGGGGGAAGGCCCATGCAGTAAATTCTGGGTTGTTGAATGCTATTTTGGTGAAAGAATGAACACCACCAAGGCAAGGTGAAATGCTGAGGGAAGAGGAGAGGTTGTTGCTACCCTCCCCTATCCTTATGAGAGGGAAAATGGAGTAAAATGCAAACCTGGTTTTCATGATGGTTTCCTTCTCTATTTCAAGTCTGGATAGTCTGCCTTACTTGGTAAGGGGCCAGAGATTGCATTGGCTCCTTTCTGTTCTTTTCTTAGTCATAAGTGTGTTTATTCTGACTTCTTTGTTTTTGCTTAGTGCCCCCAACATCCCTGAAGAGTCTTTTTGTATCTGTGAAAATGCAAAGTGAATCAAATTTATGTGAGCCATCAAAGGTGTTGTCCTCTTGTAGCTTTCATGTGGAAACCTCTGCCTACTCTTTTTTTACTCAAAATACTACTACAGGGCTATAGAATACTGTAAAAATATGTTATGCAACCTTATGCACCCTTTGATTACAACAAATAAAAGTTGAAATCCAAAGTTGAATTCAGTGGTTACTGTGAATTCTCCAAACCTTTTGAGGCAATGTTAGGTACTGCTGTTATCAATGTATTTTAACAGTTAGACCTGGAGAAATATAGGGCTCTTTTCCCGCTGGTATAACCTAACTTGAGAGGGCCACAGCAAAGTCTGCCCAGGGAATCCTGGCTCACAGTTCTGATTAGAGAGGTTTTTCTCCTGAGACACCATTGGAATGGTTGCTTCACTTTTGAAGATGGTCAGATATGTGTCAGAAGTGAAGTGATGCTTTTCTGTAACTGTATTTTTGGTAAATCTTTCCTCTTTCTACTGAAATTGTATTTAGGTTCTATTAATTCAGCCTCTCCAGATACTTCTTCTCATGTCTTTGTGATGCATTAACTGGGAAGCAGAATTACTGTAACTGAGGTTCTTACACAGTCTTATGCTGCATACTCTGAAAAATTTCTCTGATGATTTTGTTTATTTGGAGAGATAATAACTTCAAGAGAAGTTTTTTTGCTGAAATGGTGACTGAATTCTGAGTTGGACTCTCTTTTTAGATCTGATCCAAGAGCTAGTACTCTGCATTTTTTTTTCTAGGTCCAGGTGACACTGTCTTACTACATTACACTTAAGTACTGGATGTGATGGAATGTTTTAAAATTACCATTTTATCAGAAAATGTGGTTTACCAGAAAACTACATAGCAGTGAAGTGTTATCACGCTATGCCACATGTGTATTTGCAGACCATATGTGTATCCAGTGATTGAGCACAGGCTTTTAGTATTGCCTTTCACACTTTGATAACTTTAATATTCAAATTTTTGACTGTGTTAAGGGCTTTTCTTCCCAAATAAGTAATAAGTTGCCAAATATGCAGAGTGAGAGAGGAGTGGGGAAATGGAATTGTGCTCCCTGGATGCTGGTTTAGCTGTATAAAATATGAGAAGGTTTCCCCATCTGCAAGGAGCACCACTTAGTGATTCCCTCCTGTTCTGTGGGCTAGAACAGGGCAGAGGGTGCTTTCCAGGCTGAGCAGCAGGAGGTGGGTGGGGTATCCCAAAGGGTATCAGGGTTCACATTTTAGCATAAGGTTGGTACAGAATCTCACTGCCTCCTATTCACAGTTACGGCACAGAGATCCTGGCAGTTCTCGGAACATGGAGGTGATCTGGGACAGTGAATCTGAGGTTGTTCCTGTGGCAAAGTGAGTGTTACCTCAAGGCAGTGAACTGCTAACTTGCACCACACTGTCTTAAGGTTTATAAATTATTTTTTTAGCCTTTGAGATTGAAGGGGGAGTTCAGCTGCTGGGCCAAGATTTCAAAGTACAGCATTAGGAGCAGACATGCAGTGAGTGGTAAAAACCTTTCAAGAGAGAAAGTTTCAAACACAAATTTTCCATAAAAACTGTTTTGAAGAGTGGAAAGGAAGCTTAAAGAGAAATTGTGAATGAGTTTGACTATGTCATGGCTCAGGCTTCTTCCTAAAACTATTACAGGAGTTGGAATATGGTAAAAAGCTGAGGCAAAAATTCTGAAAGCTCTTCTAAAAGCGGCAATTAAAAGTTAAAAAGCAATGTACAGTACAAATATGATTTTTTTTTAAGTTCACTACAATAGAACAGTAGAGATACAACCTAACAACAGGGTTTTGGTGTGTTAGAGCAGATAACACATACAGGCTGTGTAGTTTTGTGTTCCCTCTCTGGTGCGGTGCTGATGGCAGCGTCACCAAAGACTAGTGACCAGTAATGAATGTGTCCTACTCCAGATCCCTCCAGGGTTCTGATTCAATCTTTTGAGTTATAGGATCAGGACAAAATGAACTATTTTTCAGGCTTGTAAATATGTGACAAATGACAGTGCAGGAACTATTGATTCCAATCACACTGATACAATGTTTCATAGTCAGGACAGACCCGCTTTACAAATTACTTGCAAGTTGAAGAGCAAAGCCATACATAACATGCTTCAAACCATATCAATCTTCTAGGGTGTTTCTGTCACTAGTTGCCTTCAGATTTGAATAAAGTGCCCAAAATTGAAATGTATGTTTTAAATATTTTTCTGGATTAAGTCAGTGCTTTGACTTGAAGCAGAGTCAGAGATTGAGACTTGGGCCCCAACCCAGGATTGGGGCTCATGCACAGCAGCGAGCACATGCTGTCATTTGTCTAATGCTGACAATGTTTAAATAGCCTGTAAATGTGAATAATGGGCTCTCCTCTCTGTAGAGATTGTTGCTGCAATTATTGCAGTACAAGAAACATCTGAAGATGAGTCTAGGACATGTCAGCAGACTCTGAGGAGCAAGTTAAATTTTTGGGGAATTTCTTTAAACAGTGGACACGATTAGAAAATTTGATTGAGTTTTCTTTCTGTTTCTAAAGCTAAGACTGCAATGGGATGCATTTGTGGTAAAACTCTTGATTATGAGTATTTAAGATTGCAGGCTGATAGATTATTGTTACCATCTTGGTAAAGAGAGTCAACAAGGAACAAAGAAAAACTCATGTTGCATGCACATGTTGAATACACAATTTTCTCCTGGGAGATGCTCAGAGGAGCCAACTGCATGCAGCAAGTTAGTAGTGTTAGTTCATGTTAATAAAAGCTGCCTGGATGCTGTGGTAATGAAGAAAATATATAATTTGTACTAAATGGAAAAAACACCTCTAGTCCAGTGCCTGTTGTATAAAAATAGCTTTCTTGGTGATAGTTATTTGTTACAGCTAAGGACCTGCACTATTGATAATGCTTGAAATCTCCCTCTGCTCTTCAGCAAAGTCAAATGAAAGCTGAAAATAGAACACTTATTTTAGGTGGGGATAAAATGACTGGAAGTTTATGAAAGTTACAAAATTTGATTAACTGGTAATAAATGGCTTACAATATTTTTTAGTGGGACATGAATAAATAGCTTCACTTGAGGACAGCCCCTGGTAAATAGTAGTCATCTTCATAGGTGCAGCAGGGAAGAAATTAAAAGAAATATCCATGTCTCTAATGAACTATCATAGTGCACCCTTGGTTACAGAAAGGGATATGCTAATTTGAGATATGTAACCATTTTTTTTTCCTGGCTCACTACCATTATCCAGAATTCAGTCCTAGCTCACCATACTTATCACATACCTTAAAGGAGCCTTGTGTGATGATTTATTATGGGCCTTTTTCCCTGCTGCTTCAAGGAATAAGCCATCTGTGTACCATAAAGGTATTATAAAAAGCTTTACAGTGTTGTCTGTGAGGCAGATCTGGGCAGTCAGTACAAAGAGCAGCTCTTGTTTTAAAAGGTACTTCTACCACTGTGAGCTCTCTGGACCAGCTGGGATTCAGTTCCATCCTTTGCTTCATTTGCTTTCCCCTCCTTACTTTTAATCTATTTTTCTTCTCTATTAAAGTGTGATAAACCAAAAAGCAAGAGAGATTAGGGAAACAGTAATGCTACAACCAACCTCTCATTAGAAAGTCAAGCTTCTGGCAGGGCTATAATTAATTAGTGTTTTGTCTGACCACATAACTATATCAAACCTTATTATTGGCTCAGTCCACTCAAGCCAGGTCAAGCTTCAGCTACTGACCTCACTCAGTGAAATCTTGGTCAGAAAGCTATTTTAACTGCAGCATACTTCTAAATCTAGGCTGTAGTTGTCTGCATTTGGCTGTGCAGGCTGCAGTTATAACTCAGTCAATGCATAGGAAATTCAGTTTTGCCAAGTCAAGCCAGGCTTGCAGATTCCCAAGTGAGTTTTTCCTAAAGCTGGAATCCATTTTTTTGCTGCTTCACTTGGTTGATCAATGGGTCTCATTCAATGATAATATTGACTTAAACTATCTCAGAATGTCAGATGAACTTCATATCTCTCTGGCTTACAGAAGGCAATGGTGATCATCTGCAGTTCATAGGCCAACAGCACAAAATTAATAGAGATTTTATTTACTCCTTTCCCAAACCTGCAGGAGGATGTTGCTTCAGTGCTTTGTCAAGGGTTTGGGGAAATATTAATTGTAACTCTTTCACTAGCTTCTGTTGCTTATTGAGCCCTGTGCTTGCTTTTCCCTAAGTGTCCAGGATCACAATTTCTGTCTCACTATTCAAAAATAAATCTGTTTAGTGTTATATACAGCAATTGGTTTTTAACCTGTTGCAGTGTGAGATTTTGTGTTGGCATCCACACTTTGAAAAGGGACATTCACTTATGTCTTTTTGTTTCAAGCAGCAAGTGAAAATGCAGTAGGATGTTCCAAATCCTCTTTATAGAATGCCATTGCAGCTTAGAGCAAACCTTAGAAAAACTCAAGTTCAAATATCATAGGTTCTTACTGTTACCTTGGTCAGTTTGTATTCAAATTCTGCCTTGTTATGGTAATCTTCATTTGATGTTAGCTAGTAAAAAAATCAAAGGATGTGAATAGCTTTTTTATTCCTCTTTCCTATGAGTTGTCCCTGGAAGTTTGACACTCCTGAGTTTCTTTG
The DNA here is from genome assembly GCA_024865655.1 of Emberiza elegans. Taxonomy (NCBI): domain Eukaryota; kingdom Metazoa; phylum Chordata; class Aves; order Passeriformes; family Fringillidae; genus Emberiza; species Emberiza elegans. Next base: position 12,765,734 of record JALJVW010000398.1, on the reverse strand, counting down.
CCTTTGAATGATGACACAGGGTCATTTGTACTGATGCAAAGGTGTCAAAAAACCAGAAAATTTCTTATTGCTCCTTTAGTATCCCAGTAGTGTTGCTGCTGATGACAAAAACAGCTGCTGTGGCAGCTCCATAAGAAAAGGGATAGACTTGGCTCCAGTTTCTCACACTGCATTGGTCATTTTAGCTGATGCTCTGACAGAGTTCACACTTTGTGTAAACCTGAAGAAAAAAAATGTTTCCAGTATTTCTGTGGGAAACCTGTGGGAAAGGGAAATAGACCAGCACTGTGACCTTCAGCTTAGTGTTCTCAGAAATACATACTGACTCCAGCAGAGAACTTTCAGGAAAAAAACATTTTCACCTCTTTCTACTCGTGGTCTACAGAGATTTCTTTGCTGGAAATATTGGTATCAAAAAGTTCTGTATGAGTAAACATGCAATGCCTCCTTGGGTAAAGCACTTTCTGAAATGTTCATCTAGTGAGTAGGACTGGGTACTGAATTCCCAATGAATATAAATTTATATCAAATTTTTAAGCAAGCTTTATTAATCTTATAATCACAGGCTGGTTCAGGTTGAAACCTCTGGAGATGTTCTTGTCCAATCACCCTGCTCAGGCAAGGCCATATAGAGCTAGCTTTCCAGGACAGTGTCCAGGTGACTTTGTAATATCTCCCTGAACGGAGAACCCATCATCCCCCTGAGCAGTGTTTGGTCACCCTCACAGTAAAGAAGTATTTTCTGATGTTCATACAGAACCTCCTGTGTTTCTGGTTTTGTCCATTGCCTTGTGTCCTGTCACTAGGCACCACTGGAAAGAGCCTGGCTCACTCCTGCTTGCACAGTCCCTTCTGGTATTTATATCCATTGATAAGGTCCCCCAGCCCTTCTCTTCTCTAGGTTAAACAGCCCCAGATCTCTCAGCCTTTCCTTAGAGACGAGGTCCTGGCCTTCTATCCTTTAATCACCTTTGTGATCCTTTGTTGGACTGTCTCCAATGTGTCCATGTCTCTTTGCAGTGTCAACTTGTCAATTCCTGGACCTTTGGCCAAGATCTGTGCCTACACCCCAAGTCTGGGCTTCCAGCCTGCCTCCTCCTTTCCTTGTAGCAACCAATAAAATTGTAGGAAAACTGGTCCACATGTCTCCTACAACATCCCATTTCCTACTGTCAAGCTCTGTGCCACGTGGACAGTTACTTGCTACACTTAAGAAGCTAATAAGAACCTTTAATCTGTTAACTTTTCTTTAAACTCATAGCATTAAAATGAGAATCCAACTTATTCTGTCCTTTAGAAGGTGAGATTACAGCCTTGATGCTGTGATATTAGTGAAGGGAAGATTAGGGGTTCTCAGCAGTGGCACCCAGAGTCCCAGTGTTCCCTGAGCCTGGACTGCTGGTGAGAAGGGATTATGTCCTGGCAGGGCTTTTTCACAGTCCTGGGAGGGAGATCTGCTGTCTCTGAGCTGACACAATTGCAAGGCTGCTCCATCTGCATGCAAACCTTGGGAGTAGCAGATGGTTGACTGCTGTTATTAAACTCTGCATCTTTCCCTGAAGAATTAAGGTTGTCCAAGTGTAATAACCTTTCCTTTTTATCTCAGAATTCTTCTTAAACAACAGTTAAGAGGGTGAAAGCTGCTGAGAAAACATTATCCCTTCATCTTGGCTACTTATTTAGATAATTTGTGAACTTTATATGATGTAGACAAAGAAAAATTTGTGCATTTGGTTAACATCAAAATTTGAAGAGAAGCAAGAAAAAGAAATCTGTTCAGTTTAAATAAATATCAAGTGAACTGCATGAATAAAGCTCTTGTGTGTAGTCTTACTACAATTATTAAGAAGGGAACGTGTAATACTTATTACCACTTTGGTGCTGCCAGAATTTTATAACATGACTAAATGATTCTCCCATAACCTCTGGCTCCTTAGTGTTTTTCCCCACTCAGAAGGAATGTTCTTTATTATCCATGAAAACATAAAAAATTATTTCATTTAAAATTAAATATGTACATCCTCAAGTGTTATGCTATATTTCATTAATACTGAGTAATGTCACCCTTCTAACTGATAAAATCAATCTCTAATGGAGCAATATTTTTGAAAGATGTAATAAAGTGGCCTTTGAAGTGTCCACTACTTGTAAATTCATTAGATACTACTTTAATTTTAATGGCATGAAGTCCAGTAATACTTTGTTGCTAATTCACTGAATATTTTTCTACTGAAAAAAAAAATGAGCTCATATTCTCAAAATTCACATCTGTTTTTCAATTTAGTGTTTCCACAGTCTTGTACATATTGCTGTTTTATTCAGTGCTTAAAGCAAGCTCGTGTGCGTGATTTGCACAAATAGGTAATGTGCCGTTACTAATAGTCCAGTTTTTAAACCATATCAAACCACTTCTCCCAGCGTGAAACAAATTAACTATTGGGGATCTAAACCAGAAATCATTGATAGATCATAGTCAGGTCTTCAGGGTTAGCTTGAATCATAGTGCTGGGGGTGAAAGGTCAGAACTTCAAATACTTCCCAATTCGTTATTTCCTTTCTTAATAACACTCACTTAGGTACAGCTGTTACTAGTTCCAGGCCCAAATGTGTGGCCTTGTTTGATAAAGATAAGATTTCATTTAGGAATACCTACATGCAGTGTCTCCTTAACTTTGTGGCTGAAGAACTTGAATGATCACACTTATTGCCAGGTCAGTTGTACTCACCATTCACACACAGCCCCCAGTGCACCATCACATGCATCAAATCCTGAGTGGGGCAGGGTAGAATAGGAAAAACTCCTTTCACCTTTTGGTAATGAGCTATTTTATGTCCATTGGAAAAAAATAGCTGAAAATTGAAAAAGTTAAAATGGATCCTTGGCTGAGGGGAATTTTCTCATCTCATTCATGGGGACTTCCATGAACTTCTCTCTACACAGGAATGGGATCCATGTCTGTATTAGTACACAAGCCCTTGCAGAGGTTTTCTCTTTAAAGGCATGTCCAGGAGTAAAAGGATATAAGCAAAATCCAGTTATCCCTTCCTGATGGAAGGGGTTCCCACAGGGCCAGTGCAATTGGTGTATTTGGACCAATTCCCTGGTTCATCTGGTGGTTTATGCAGTTGCAGAGCCCAGCAGCCTGGTGGGTGTGTGGTGGGGGCTGCCTCCCGTGTACTGCACAGAGATAATGTCTGAAAGATCTGCCCTTGTGAGCCCCTTGTCTTGAAGTA